>CM019065.1:328687706-329887706 GCA_009667805.1 Leptobrachium leishanense
GCCACAGCACAGTCAACTTGCTCCCCATCCAAAACCCCATGTGACCGTTTAGTAAATCCAATGTTAAGAGTTCATTAGGGAAGACATTCCTTGGTTTTTAAGGCAACATGACAGTTGGGTAAGCAGGTCTAGGGAAAAAAAATACCTAAATTACAAGAGGATGCCAGTGTTAAGGAGCCTCATAGACATAATTGACTAGTGCCAAATGTATGACTGTGCAACTTTCTAATACTGGAAGCATCTGAAGAGAGCAGTGTATTCATTTTTACGTAGCGCCCACGTTACCACTAAGTGTTGGTGGCTTGAAGGCAGAGCCTGTCACTCCACACCAAGGGTCAGAACCAAGTGAGGTGAAAACTTAACCAAAGTTCAGTTAAACTTATCCAAGTCATTACAGTTATGGAGTGGGTAAAATTACAACAGCTCAGCATATGTTTACACCTGACTTGTGTAAACTTTTGTTTGGTGTAAAATCCTATACCTCAATTCCAGTTCAGGGCAATTAATATTTGAAAGTGGCTTGATAATTTTAGTAGATCGCAAACAATTGATTTTCAAATCTGGTAATCTGAGCTGCAATTCAACTGAGTTCTAGATTTCAATATTGTATTGTATTGAGTAGGTTCTCTTATGATTTGAACATGCAAATCATATTTACCAGGCCTTGGTCAATTGTCCTCTGTACATTACGACATGCAAACGCATTGTAGTGCATATCTGAATAGCTCTAGGAATTGCCCAATGACAGGGACTTTCTATTTTGTTATGGTAAATAGTATACTTCAAATTAAAAGTTGCAAAACTGTTGTTACATTTAAAAAATAAATTGACCAATAACCTAATGCTATTAAAAAACAGCTGATAAACCAGGGTGTATTCCATACAGTCTATATTAGGGCTGACCAACTCCGGCCCCCCAGATGTTTTAAAACTACAACTCCCAAGGTTCCCTGGCTATCTTTTTCATTGAGCAAATTATGGGAATTGTAGGCATCGACATCTGTGGGGCCATCGTCAGTTTTACATCCCTAAATATAAAATTTGTCTGCTTTGAGACACATTGTGGCTCGCCTACTATATATGCCTCTCTCTTGAGAATTGTTTACAAACCATTACCCATGCATTTTTTTTATATATATTGGCAGGTTAAGATTCACACAATGTCCTACAGTCACCTCTTCTACTTGGCTCTATGTCTGCTTTCTTTAAGCCGGACAGAAGCTGCTGTTCAAGAGACTCTTTGTGGTGCTGAATTAGTGGATGCTCTTCAGTTTGTATGCGGAGATCGAGGCTTCTATTTCAGTAAGTGCTGGTATTTTTTTACATTATGTATGTATTATAAAGAGATTAATATAAATCCTAGCTTGGGTGAAAAATGTATTATGTATTATGCGTTGTGCCTGTAGTATGAGGCAATAAGTTTATAAAAACCTTTTATATCTAAATTGAGGTGAAAGGAATGCACCATATACTGATTTAAACTGGCTTCAATAAGGTCCTGGAAACTCCTCTTCTTTTAGATTCTCAATTGGGTACTTTATAGACAGCCTGTTATATTCATCGACATGTGTCGAATGACTTGAACAAGCGTACTCATTCCACATACCACCAACTATATGCTTTCATGGCCAATTTTACCCCACGTTTCCCTCCTCCGTCATAGACATTGTTCACTTAAAGGGACACTCTAAGTAAAACATGGGAAAGGGAGAAAACTGGAGGGGTTAATTATTTACTCCTCCTGACCTCCCATTTTTTGCCTAATGTAATATTTGCCCTTTCTCTTGTTCCATGGTCTCCCTGAAGACACTGTCCAGCTGGACAGTGTCTGACTGCAAGACTTTGACACTAACCTAGTAACAATTGGTATTTCTGTGTCTAGTACACACGCCCAATCATATGCCTCTCAGTGTGGGGTATTGAGACGCATCATGGAGTCAGCTGGCTGAATGACCAACTCTTCCTTAAATTGTGTGCTGATGTAGCTTTTGGACACAATGACACCAACACGCAGAAGGCGTTCAGTGCCAGCTGATTCACAGCCTTCAGGACGGAGGGAAGGCCTCTGCTTTGATGTTCTATCACAGAGGCCAGAGATAGCTAGGGGAAGAGAAAGGCGGACGGGTGCTCGTGACTCGTGACCATTTAAATTAACTTTGCTGGTCATGGTGGTTGGTGGATAGCATGCCCCTTTATATATGCAAACGAGCTTATGAACTGGGCATGTATTAGTGCGATTCTTTTCGGATGAACTCTTCTGTCTCTGAATCCTCCATAATGTTATTCTCAATTGTCTACTTTATTACTAAAAGTTTGGCTCAATCACAACTTGATTCTTAAATTGTATAGTCTTACTTACACAAGTTTCCAAGTATCCAAGTTAGGTCCTTTCAGCGAAAGTGACTAAGTCATTTTATTTGTTCTTTATCCTTAAAAATCATTGGCTCAAAGTTTTGGTCCTTATCAGATATACAGTCTATGTTTCCAGATAAACATTGACTAGCAATTACTCGGGTTTTTCAATAGTTTTACCATCCCAAAGTACTCGTTAAATTGGTATTGTTTTGCCAACCATCCATGTATTAGTAGGTTTCTTGAGAAATAGGTCTAAAATTCACACATGTGTCTGGTGATTTTCCTGGTTTAGGTAACGTCACAATTAGAGCTTCAAGCATATCAGAGTCAAAGGTGCCTGAAGATTGTGCCTGTAGGAACACCGCTCGCAAATGTGGTGCAAGAGTCTTTATAAACTTTTTATAGTACTTAGCCGTGAACCCATCTGGCCCCGGTGCCTTGCCTACGGGCATCAGTTTCAAAGCTGCCAACAGTTCGTGTGAGGTAATTTCAGTAGTCAAGAAGCGTTTTTGGCCAGGGGATAGTATTGGGAGGTGAATTTGCTTTAAGTAATTATCTATATCTGATTCCGTTGGTTGGGGAACGTTAGCATCTTGAGATAAATTGTATAAATTCCCGTAATACGTTGCAAACTCATTGGCTATGTCTTTAGCAGAATATACCAATTTGCCTCCTGAGAGTTTAAGGTTAGAGATTTTTGAGGGTCTATTTTGTGTCGTAGGCGTTGAGCTATTGAAGTACCTGATTTGTTAGCTGTCATGTAGTGTCATGATTTAAGTCGCCTAAGAGCAGCAACATAATTATCTTGTTCTAGTTTAAACAGGTATGCCCCTCTTAATTGTGTCGCTAATAGATCGGAGGGACAGCGGCGCTTTTGTTTTGTGAGAGTATCGCTATTTTGGAGCAAACTGAGCCTGTCAGTCGTATAAATACGTTTAAAGTGTGAAGCCCATTTTATGCAGGTCCCTCTAATTACAGCTTTGTGTGCCCTCCGACGCAAGGAAGGAGAAATTTCAGGAAGAGAATTTTCCTGGAAGTAGTTCTGCAAATTAGTGTTTATATCTTCTATGACAAGAGGATCGGAAAGGAGCTTGTCAGTGAGATGCCAGGGAGATTTGCCGTACACTTTGCACTTGTTAGTAAGATTTAACATAATGGATGCATGGTCCGCCCACTAAATGGTTGGATAGTGCATTCCTGTACTAAAGGTAAAATGGTGTTAGGAAGGAAAAAAATGGTCTATTCGTGTGTATGAATTGTGTGGTAGAATAAAATGTATAGTGTATAATCCTTTTCGTTAGGGTGGAACACTCTCCATGTATCTTGCAATCCATGTTGCAGTAGAATTTCACGAAATTTACGGGAGAGTCGAGGGGTCGAAAGGAGCCCTGCCAGGTGTCGACGTGGGTGAATGGACTAAAACCGGGTTTAAACAAAGATTAAAGTCCCCACATAGCAGGAGTGTGCCTGTGCGCACCTTGTTGATTTTTTGGAATAGTATAGAGAGAAACTGAAGTTGGTCAGAGTTGGGACAGTACAAATTCACTATAGTGTATGGGATGGAACATACCAAGATAATGTAACGACCTTCAACATCTGCAATCCTACTATGTAGCGTAAAAGAGACCCTTGAGTAAATGGTGACTCCCTTCGATTTTGAGGGGCCAATGGAATAATATTGTGTGGGATATTGGGGACAATACAACTATCAGGGTTATTCAAAGAGAATCGAAAAGTCACCGCACGTTCGGTGACTTTTCGTTCTCTTCAATTCGGCATACCCTTCGGTATATTCAGCAAGCACCAAAGGGTCCCCGAATTGCAGGGAAAAGTCGTCGCAAACCTGCTGAAAACTCATCGCAAAACCCGGTGAAGGCACACCGAAAACCCACATAAACATCTAGATTAGCCGAACACGCCAGAGAAACCCAAGCAGGAGCCGATGAGAGCGCAGAGCAGCCGCCAGAAATACCCGACACCGCAGACGAATGGAGTGAGAAAAAAACCCAGTTTGCTTGAATGTTTGAAAAGTGAAACGCTGTTTGCAAAGAAACTACTGAGCAAAAATGTCTGAAATTTACATATGAGGTCCAATGAATAATAATAAAAAGGTCTGTTACAGAAAAATTAACAAACGTTTAAAATAAAATGAAAACAAAAACATCTATAAATAAAGAGACTTTTTACTGCAGAATATTATAATCAACGGTTTATTAGATATTGAATTAAAATGGGAATATTTTTAATATTGATGCCTATGGGATGCGCCTGAATAAATCTGCCGCATGAAGCCACCGAATGGCAGGGTATTTCGGCAACTTTTCACTGCTGGGTTTTGTTCTCTGAATAGACAAAGCTATGGGGATTTCACTGCCCTCGAATAGGCACCAAACAGGCACCGTATGTGCAGGCAATTCGCCAACATTTGGCGAACTGCCTGCTCTCTGGATAGCCGAATGGCCAAGAAATGTAACCGAACGCTGATTTTCAGTGTTCGGTTAACTTTCGGCTGCCATTTGAATCTCTTTAAATAACCCTGTTGGGGTGATCTAGTCGACGGAAGTGCGTTTCCTGCAAACAAACCGTATCTGCATCATACCGTTTTACATCTGCATATAGAGAGTGCCTTTTGACCGGTAGGTTTAGACCTTTAACGTTAAAAGATAATATCTTCATATAACGACGTAAGGTGTACAGTGCATAGAAACATAACCTTTTTTTAATCAACCTGGGGTGGCTAACTGGCTACATGACTCTGGTAGCTGGATAAAATGAGATGTAAGGAATTTGGCGCTTACCATATTTCGGGTTGTGGGGGGAACAAAACCTAACCATCACAAAGTGATGGAAACTATATATAAAAAAAAACGAACATGACCTACGCGGGGACGCAAAGTCACGATCTTCTTAATAAGAGGAGGAGGGAGGGTAACACACGGTGAGAACAGACTCTCTGAGATGGGGTTAGACAGCAGAAAAAGAAAACAACCGAGTGCATGTGGTGTAAGCATAATAAACTCGAGTCACTTAGTATGGAGTGAAGGAGACGATAACGTCTAGGCCATGAGTATCTAGGTTTACAATTCGAGAGGCCTTTCAGGATACCCTTTTTCGGGTCCGGGTTTAAAGGCAAAAGACAAGAGAAAAATCATCTTGATTTGGAAATTAATAGCTTTTTAAAACTGTTATATATCAGAAATCAATGTTCTTTTACACATCAAAGGGTTTATATGCAGATTAATTTATTTCCTTCCTACATTATGAATTTAGCAGATTGATTTGTACAGAAAAGCTCTGTTTTACATGAAGAGATGCCAAGCTTAGACACTTAATGACTTTAAAAAGACTTACTTTTGGGTTTGCATTCAATCCAAAGTATATGTGAGTCTTTAATTCTGTACACATTTTTTTGTAAAAACTAATTCACAAGGGACCATGACAGGTCCAAATATTCCAGTTTTGCACTTGTTTTAAATTAGAGAGCATTTCAATATGTTTTAGCTCAAATCTGTCCCCTACTGGTATTTTACTTGTGTGTCTATAAAATGCATCTAGATTGGACAGGAATAAAAGCTTTAAGCAGCATCTCTGTTTGATCAATTCAATCTTTCTAAGGGACTGTGTTATGTTGGATTAATTTAATTTTAATGCATAATATTCTGGATTAATGAAGGGTTCCTGCATTGTCTTCCTATAGCTTTTATATTTATTGTTTATTATTCGTTTTGTTTTATTTAACATTTTTATTCTTATTTTCATTCTACACATGTCAGATATATTTTTGTGTGATTTTAATTCATGGTTATCTTTCCGAGAGTGTCGTTTTAATGATGTTAATTAAACAGTCTTTATTACCATCTTTATTACCATCCTAGCACTCCTGAGGTACTTTAAAGGAGCCATTTGGACGGTTCCCACCTGTGTTTTTGTGTTTGTGTATTCAGGCTTGTCCAGGATCAATCCTATATATCAAGAGTGTTCACCCTTTTTCTTTTGGGTGGGGTGATTGCTATTTTGCACCTAAGGTATTTATCCTGGTGCAGGTTCCTTAAGTACTTAACGTTTTTATTCTTATAAAATTCCCGCGTCTGTGCAAAATAAATACACACCATGCCAATAAAAAGTCATACACTCTAATATTTCATTGGATCGCCTTTGGCTTTGATTACGGCATGCATTCGCCATGCCATCATTTTGATAAGCTTATGCAATGCCACAACATTTATTTCCGTCCACATTTGCATTAATTTGTGGCCAAGATCTAGTATTGATGATGGGAGAGTCATACTGGTGCATAAAGTCTTCTACTACACAAAGATTCTCAATGGGGTTAAGGTCTGGACTCTGTGGTGGCCAATCCATGTGTGAAAATGATGTTTCATGCTCCCTGAACCACTCTCGCACAGTTTGAGCACAATGAATTTTGGCATTGCCATCTTGGAATATTCCTGCACCATCTGGGAAGAGAAAATCCATTGATGGAATAACCTGGTCATTTGGTATATTCAGGGAGTCAGCTGAGCTCATTTTCTGCCGGCTGAAACATATTAATCTAGGCAGTAATAATCCAATGGACGGCTCACACCTATTTGCTTAGTAAAATCCAGGTAGTGAATTTTTTTCCTGCCAGACAGGGTATATCATTTAGAAAAATAATGATTTAATTGGCCAGTGTTGAATGAACTTAATTGATTGGCCAATGTATTGATTGGCCAGTATTAAATTTGCTAAAAAGTACTCTGGTTGCAAACGTATGGACAGTTTTTTTTACTTTTATTTACTGTCTACACAGTTCACCTGGGAGGATTAAATTCTGAATCATTATAGGAGAGTTCATGTAGAGGACTGTCTACTGCATGGTGTTTGAAGATAGAAACACCTGCGTATTATAGAATGAATCATGTTTCATACATGTGGTTCTCTGGTTTTACATTTAAATTTCTACCAATATTTTTATATCATTATTATTTTTCATTGCTGTAAGACACCATTATCACTTATCTAAAGCACAGAAAACATATGTTATTTATAAGACACTATTTAAATTTTTAGCATCGCTATCTATGGAAAGCCAGCATTTTACACTGTAAAATGGTGAATTGAAACAGCATAAATTAACCTGTCCCTGTTCCCCGCCTTATACATCCCTTGCTTCCCTCCCGATGCTTGGAATCCTGGCAGGATTCCAAAATCCAAAATAATCCCAAATGCTTATGGTGCAAGCATTCGGATAAGGAATGCTCAACCTGTAAAGGGACAGCACATTACAAGAGGATAAACAATCTTTATTTTAGTATGTGGAAAACAAATGTACGATATGCATTGTTCTCACATTTTATATAATAAATAATGGGCCTCACATAGTACCCTGTCTTTCAATAGTAAGGAAAAAAGAATTGAATAATAAATCTAAAAACATTTTCCGGTCTATTCAATGAAGGTGAAAAATCCAGGTCAAAATAGCCAAACCAGAAAAATTCTCCCATTTATCTCACTTTCCAAATTGGCTATTTGGTTTAAATTGTTCTCTTCTCCTCACAGTTCTTCTGAGTTTCACCTTTTAGTGAATAGACCTGTTTGTAAGTTATTGTTATGTTCACTCATCAATTTACCTGCTTCAAGCATGACACGGTTACTGTATTCAATATGAATATTTATTCCAAGTATTTACTAACTGTTTCAGACTGCTCCCATTTATTTTCCATATAATTTCTCCAGAGCCTTATTATAAATATTAATTTTATTTGGAGTGAGCAGACTCATGGCATCTACTTACAAAATCAAAACCGGATGGGGTATTTTGTCTACCTGACATTCGTTCTCATTAAACCTCATCTTGGGTTGGTCAGTTTCACTAAACTGTCTTCTTTTGAATCAAATATGTTTAGAGTATCTACCATGGTGATCCCTTGGCTCTGACCGGTGATGATTTGTAAGGCAGCACCGTGAATTATGGCATGCACTCATAGAAGCTACTCTGAGAATATGGAAATTACTCTATAATTGCACCTTCCCGCTCCTCTTTTGCCCACTGTTGCCACTCCAGATGTGACATCGGACCAGGCTGTCAAGATGGCCAGTACTGCTACTCCCATGCTGAACACTAAAAATACTTTACCTCTAGGTAATTTCAATGATCACCTTGATTCGGGTGGTCCAGATCTTGCCTATTTGGCTCCTACTGAAAAATTTCAGGATCATTCTAAAGTGGCTATTACTTCAACTTGATCTGATAATGCCATTTTGCTTCCATGTCATCAAGTACACCCAATCCCAATGCACATGCATGGCACAGTCTACCAAAAGAATCACGGGGCTTTAAATATCGGCTTCTGGTGCGGATCTGTACCCTGTTGTGTTTTTTTCTACCACTCTTACATTCCTTGTGATACCATTCTAGATTTCCTTGTTATAACCTTTGGCTTTGTTCCTTGACTGCGTTTGACTCTGTCTGCTCCATGACCCTATAACTACCCAATAATTACCAAACTCTGCTTGTTTATTATGTGTACTTTTACTGTCCATGACCTTTGCTTGATTTCTGGGTATTCTCTGAGTTGACCTTGTTGCTTCCCAGCCATTAAAGGCCTGGTTCTAGCATGGGTTACCTGTATTGTCAGTTTTTGTTACTATCTGTATTCTGGATTAGTTGCTCACTGTTAACCCAGACTTTCCAACTGGAGTTTATCCAAATTTGCACGCTTGTTTTATGGAAATCTCAGTATTTTGCTTGGCTAAAATAATATATGGCTAATCCATGCATGTTTATAGAGATTTACCATAAGAACTCTTTTACTCTCTTCTTTTGCTTTCTCCTATAAGAACATGACCTAGCATGCACTATTACACTATTCATAAGAAGTCAACTCAACTTCCACTCCCCACTTATTACACCTCTACAGGTGATTGATGACTAAAGTGGTATTTCCCAGTTTTTCTTCTTTGAGTACCTGGGGAGGCTTGAGGTCATAATTCACAAATGAATAAGGGAAGAAGATTCTTCAGCTTGCACATTGATACTCTCTAGTAGACTTGGGCATTCATTTAAACCTTTCAGCAGTTTGTTCGAATTACAAATTGCCAAACTGCCTAATTAAAGAATCAATCAAAGATTTAATAAATTAATGAAATTGTTGGTGTAGTTCATTGATTAGTTACTTCGTTCAGGAGCCGTTAATGGCAACTGGCCAACTGCATTGTGAAACGTAAAAATAAAAACATATAGGTATCTTAATGAGCACCAAAATGCCCTATGCCCCCTTCCAACTTGGCCCTAGTGGGGACAAATTGCCAATTATCATCAGCTCTCCATTAATATGTCAGCACCGCTGAGGTTAAAATATTCACTACTACTTTTGTTTCAAGTTGACCATGTTCGTCAAAATTAGTATAGAATTAACATTAATATTAAATTATGTTTGCTACATTTTATGGCTTTGTACTTCAAAATTTGATGCCATTCATCATTTCAACCATGGTCGGTTTTATTCAGATTTAACATTTTGTTTTCTCTTTCTCTGGAAAAACCTAATTTAAAGAAGCACTTGGCAGGCCCTTCAATAATTATTGGAACATTTTACATTTCCCTAGATCTAAATTACTGAGAAAAACCTTTAAATTACGTGAACTCTGGCATGATACATTAAACAAGTGAATACAACTATTTACCCATGGTCTTATACCTACTTTTGACATAACTAACGACTTTGTAATTTTTTGATTAGTAGGTTGAGTCTCCAGGCCAACAGCGGACAGAGACCACACAGTCTTTTAATTGAAATCATTTGCGTTTATGATCATACACGTTGTACAACCTGCACAGTAAGGACTTTCATGGAAAATACTTAGGAAAGAAGGCAGCATTAAACTCTTATAAAAGACCATTCAAGGAAAATTTTATGATTTTTATGATGATCTTGACAAAATCTTCAAAATCTTAATTTTATTGATGATCAGTAGCAACATTCTAAAGCATGTGTATAAGATTATACGTGTAAATCGCTGACACAGAAATGCGTTTATTGTTAAAGGACTATGTTATAAATTATTACACTGTTGCTCTCTGCCATATGTAAAGGCTGAAAAAACAGCAAGTCAATGATGCGTGGCCTTCCTTAAGAAAAACAAAAAAAAAGTAAAATGCTCTCAAAATATAACTTACGTCAAAGCAGATGATTTGCAAATACGTCATTTAGCACGGTAAGGGATAAAAGCTAAACAGTACTTAGTGCATAATGTAAATTCTCATGTAGACGAATGAAGGGAAGAAGGGATGAAAAACACTCCCATTCTTTAAGCTGTAATTAGATTACTTGTGTATTACAAACAAAACCACCTTATAACACGCACAGTGCTGTTTGTTTATCTTTGTTTTAAGTAATTGCATGGAAAAGGCAAAAATAAATTTAGGTTTTATATCTCCTGTTTTCATTTTGTGGATTTCTCCCATGATGCAACATTTACCAAAATATGTGCAGACGTTTTACTTTGTGGCTGTGCTTTATCTTACACAGTATTTATCAATTATGCTTAGGAGGGAATGTTTAGATAAGGCAGCAGGGGTTTTATTTTCCAGGCACCACATGGACATGTGCGCAGGGTTTCCCCAGTGTAGTTTATTATACCAATCTGGAACCTCCCCATCTAGTACCATTCTCCCCACCAGCATGCACATAACCGACCCCCTATGGGAGGTACATATCCCATCCATTGACTGAAAACATTATCCCTTATTTCTGTGGAGTGTCAATCACTCCAACCTTCTCATTAAGTGCCAATCACAATTGTTCACTCTGACCCTGCCCATCAGAGGGATGGTCCACAGATGTGGTACCACCTCTGTTCTACACCTGGATCACTGGTACTACTACTCTTTTTAGTATGAATGGAGATCAGATTATGAGGTCAGTTCTGTTGATTATCTCTTAATAAAGCCTAAAGAACCACTCTTATGATACTCCTGATGACATCAGTTACTATGGTGAAACACGTAGAGTGATGGAGTGAAGTATATTGTTGACCTTTTTATTTTCAGTTACACTATAGGGGTTATTCACAGAGATCTGAAGCTGCCCAGAAAATGCACCGAACAGTGAATGTCCCTGTATGGTAAATTTTCGTTGTCATTCCACTATTCACAAAGCAGGCAGTTCGCCAAATTTTGGCGAACTGCCAGCAAAATATGGTACTTTTCGACGGTACTGAAATCCCCATAGAGAAGCAATGGTTAATCTATTCACACAACACCGAACAGCAGTGAAAAGTTGTCAAAATGCCCTGATGTTCAGAGGCTTCATTCAGCAGGTATATTCAGGCTAATCCCATAGGATCCAATGTTAAAAATATTTCCATTTTTTTTCAATATCGAATAAACTGTTTATTCTTTTAATCTGCAGCAAAAAGTCTCTATATTTATTTTTTAGGATTTTTTTAGGCATTTTTCGGCAAAAAAATTTCAGATTTTTTTTAATAGCATTTTTTCTTATATCTGTGACAGACCTTTTTATTATTATTCATAGGATCTTATATGTTAATTCCAAACAGCGTTTCAATTTTGACACTTTCAATGTTTTTTGTTTTTTTTTCCCATCCGGCGGCTTGTCGACTTTGTGTTTGTCGGCTTATCGACTGCATTTGGTGGCTGTCTGTCAGGTTTGCGGCGGCTGTCTGACGGGTTGACTACGGCGGGTTTGCGGTGGCGGCTGGCAGGTTTGTGGTGGCTGTCCGGCAGGTTGTTGGCGGCAGCCGGCAGGTTTGCGTTGGGTTGTCAGCGGCTTTTGGCAGCCAATTCGCTGCACTTCAGGGACCCTGCGTTGAATGCTGAATTCACCTCAGGTGCAGGGCCAGCAAATCGGACTTGCCGAAGTGCGGCGAATCAGAGACCACCGAAATGTCAGTGACATTTCGGTGCTTTCTGAATAACCCTTTTTTTTTTCTTTTAGGGTGGAAGCTAAATCTTGAGCGCACTTCGCATTCCTCTCCTCTGTACACCAACAAATAGATGGTTCAGCTGGGTTCACCAGATACAGTAACATTGGTGATTTTCAAGACTTTCCTATCACCACAGACTCATCAAGACTCACATATAGACTCACATATAATGCTCTATAGGCTCCTCTGGGTCAGTGAGAATTCGCTTCTCCGTTGATGCTACCTATCAAGCTCAACATAGTTGTATTTTGTTTTTAGCTTTGGTTTAATATTTGTGCCTGTTTATCACAGGTGGATAATTTCCTCCTTTTGACTTTTTTTTAAATTCATTTATGCATATCGGATTTTAGAAGAGATCTGTTCATTAAAAGTTAAGTTTTATTCTATCTTTAGATTTTTCAGCCCAGTATCCATTGTCTCATATTAACAGCAAGCAACATGGGAATAGGGCCCTTGGTGTTGAATAGCACCTCCATGGGCCCAGGAGTGAACCTGCTTTAACAGGTTCAACAGCTTTAACCTGTGTCATCTTGGAACTATGGATAGTTAATGGAAGGCAATAAAAGCCTACTGTCTTACTTGTAATTCTGCCGGTAACCTGCCAGCAGAGGTGGATGACTAGGAACATTGGCTTTGTGAGAAGTCACTTACTAATCAATACGTCAAGCAGAATAATGGTCATAATGTGTTTTTTACAGTGATATACTGACGCATTGAGATGGGCTTTTCTGAAGGCATTGGAGATCTCAGGCCATATGTGCCACAGAAGTTTCACATGTTCAACATATTGGACCCTCCAGTTGAAACTGTAGCCCTTGCAAGCTAATTAGACCATGTCGGATTAAACTGTAGAGAAGTAATTTCAGAGGGAAACCCACATATTTTGCAGCTGCTGAGAACTGATTGTGAAATGAATATCTATTTATATTAACACATAAAAAGATGCATAACCAGCTTTCAGTACTTAAGGTTCCAATAATGTTTTTAGGGATTACCAAGAAACTCAATATAGCAATTGTAAAGCTACCGGCATTAGAGTTGGAAAAACTACTGGCAGCAAATAAATGTTTCTCGTATCCAACTTTTTATTAAAGGTTTTTGAAGTTGTTTAGATATAAATTAATTTACATTGGCCTAGCATTGTGGTATTCTTTCCTAGAAAATCTATGCTTCATAGGAATTAGCATTTCAATGCCAAGAAATGCATATGTTTACATTACTGTGATTGCCTGGATCAAACATACATTCACTCAGACACATGGGAATTTTAATCCAGATACAGCTGTAGAGGTACATTTTGGCTGCTGTTACTGTAAAGAAAATGCACCACTAAATATCAAGACTTGATAGCTTAAAGTTTATTATATCCCATCTTGGGGGCTTAAATCTACATTCAGATATGTCTGCAACTTCTGTGATACCCTGTTAATATATGGCTGACATAGCATCATGGTAAAAGCAGCATTCTGTTCACTAAGCTACACTGAGACCAGAGAATAGAGAACAAAATGAGCATGATAGTATGAACCCTCATATGTACAGGAAAGAAAAACACTGACTAAAATCTACATTTACTGAGCCATCCCTTTGTCATTCTGTGGAGATACCCCAGGCTTATAAATCCACAAAGAAGGCAAGATTGCACCAGTTTGATCCCTAAAAAGTTATATTAGTTCCTTCTGCCATATTTTTTTTCAATTCAACTTTCCTGCTCACTGATGTGTAATGTGTATGTCTCTCCTCCATATAACACTTTATATTCTATGTTTTAATTCATAAACACTACCATTTTTACACCATTCTAACACCTTGACTTATACCATATGAACGACTTCACGTTAACTGTGGTGGCTCCATTGGCAATGCTACCATAGAACGTATAACTTCTGCTATTGCTCAACATGTATCGCAGCTTACTGTACTTCCATGCTTCCTAACCCTAGAATTTTGTAAATAAAAGCTACATACATTGCTCAGCATGAGTACACCCCTTTTGAAAAGTAAGATTTTATTCAATATCTCAATGAACACAAGAACAATTTCCAAAATTCGGACAAAACTAAGTATTATAGAACGTTTGTTTAGCTCATTACAATAAGGTTAATAATATAACAGATTACAAAATCTTCAGTTTTACTCAAATTAGTTGATGCAGAAATGCATAAACCCCACAACAAAAAACTACTACATCTAGTATTTTGTATGAACGCCATGATTTGTAAGGATGGCACCAAGTCTTCTAGGCATGGAATGAACAAACTGGCGACATATTGCAACATCTATCTTTTTCCAGTCTTCAAGAACGGCCTCTTTTACAGCCTGGATGCTGGATGGAGAGTGATGCTCAACTTATCTCTTCAGAATTCCCCATAGGTGTTCGATTGGGTTCAGATCAGGAGACATACTTGGCCACTGAATCACTTTCACCCTGATCTTCTTCAGAAATGCAACAGTGTGTGTTGGATCATTGTCATGTTGGAAAAGTTCACGACGACCAAGGGCACAGAGTGATGATAGCAACCTCTCTTTCAATATAGAGCAGTACATCTGTGAATTCATGATACCATCAATGAAATGCAGCTCTCCAACACCAGCAGCACACATGCAGTCCCACAGAAGGACACTGCAACCACCATGTTTCACTGTAGACACCATGCGTTTTTCTTTATACTCCTCACCTTTGCGATGCCATACAGTTTTGAAGCCATCAGTTCAAAAACATTTATCTTGGTCTCTTCACTCCGGAGTACAGCGTCCCAGTAGTCTTCTTTTTCAGCATGGGCCCTAGAAAATTCTAGGTGGGCTTTTTTGTGCATGGGCTTTAGGGTGAGGCTTCCTTTGTGGATGAAACCATGCATGCCATTCCTCTGCAGTGTACGCCGTATTGTGTCACAGGAAACAATCACCCCAGTTTGGCTTTCTACATATTTAGCTAACTGCAGTGAACTTGCATGGCAATTTTCTTCAACCCTTCTCATCAGAAGATGCTCTTGTTGAGGTGATAACCTCTGTGGACAGCCTGGATGTCTTTGTGAGATGATTGCAGTTCCATCTCTGTTAAATTTTTGTATCACTTTTGCTGCAGTATTCTGACTGATAAGTAAAGCTTTGCTGATCTTCTTGTAGCTTTCACCTTTCTTGTGTAAAGAAATGATTTTCTTTCTCAGGCCTTGTGCCATTCCATGTGGAGCCATTGCTGACAGCATGAAACGGGAAGGGCTTTTCTTTGCTAAGTAACGCCCTCTTATAATCACCTGTCTGCTAGTCACCTGTATAATGAATAATTGAACTCACCTGTTTAATGAATAGAATCACCTGTAGTTGGGGAAGAGGGGTTTGTAAGGATCCTGAGGGCGAGCAACAGCACTAGTGGCCTGCTCTACGGTGGGGCCCGCTCAGGTCTCACAAGGTTTTAGCTTGCTTGTGCCATTACAGAGACAACTGCTCCATATGCAAATCAGCCTGCTCTCACCCAGAAAGGGTGGTCAGTACTGATTTCCAAGGACGTCATCTCTGCACGAGAGGTGCAGCAACCCTCAAAGACCGTTTCGGCCTTCTTAGGCCTCGTCAGGAGGGTATAGCTGACACCCCTCTAGGCACATCAAGCAAGGGGTCCACATCTAGATTAGGGATGAGCCGAACACTCCCTGAGTTCGGTTCGGAGCCGAACCCGAACCTCCCAAATGTTCGTATCCGAACCCGAACTCGAACTCAATACAAGTCAAAGGGGCTGAAAATTCGGTTTTTAGAGTGCCCTCCAAGAGGTCATATATGCTAGATATTTGCCATAAAAGGTGTATGGGGGTCCGGGTAGTGCCCTGGGGGACAGGAAACAAAGACAAAAAGTTTAAAAAAAAAAGTTTTTAAAGGGACAGTGAGTTTTCCATGAAATAAGGGTTAAAAATAAAAACGAACAATTCCTTCAAATATCGTGCCTAGGAGGTCCCCATAACCTGCCCATGAAGTGGCGGATTTCTAGGATGTATAGAAATATGTAAAAACCAAAAAATGACATTTCAAATGACGGTAAATGCTTTTCCTTTAATCTATCCATAAACAACTGCTTGGGGCGGCAGTCTGTATGAAAAGAGGAGACATTTTCCCACCCCATTCCCACCTTCTCTTTCTCACAGGGGCGGATCCAGGGGGGGGGGCAACGGGGCAATTTTTCGATTTGAGCCGGGGACCCACCCAGATGCCGGGCAGCGCAGGAGTGCCTGCCCGGTCCTGAAGAGTCCGTCCTGTTGAGTGATGCGGCTGCGTGCAGGCGCCGGCGGTCACGTGGTCCGGCTAATCAGGTGGTACTGAGTCTCTGTACCACCTGACTGGCCGGACCGCGTGACCTGCGCACGCACGCCACGCAGCCGCATCACTCAACAGGACGGACTCTTCAGGACCGGGCAGGCACTCCCGCGCTGCCGGCATCGGGTCCCCGGCTCAGAGTCAACCCCTGCTGGAGGCCTGGAGCAATATCCAGGTGAGAGCTGGGCAAATCCATGAGCTGGGCAAATCCATGTGTAAGCTGGGGGCAAATCCATGACCTGGGGGCAAATCCATGAGCTGGGGGCAAATCCATGACCTGGGGGCAAATCCATGACCTGGGGGCAAATCCATGAGCTGGGCAAATCCATGACCTGGGGGCAAATCCATGAGCTGGGGGCAAATCCATGAGACCTGGGGGCAAATCCATGAGCTGGGGGCAAATCCATGAGCTGGGGGCAAATCCATGTGCTGGGCAAATCCATGAGCTGGGGGCAAATCCATGTGCTGGGCAAATCCATGAGCTGGGCAAATCCATGAGCTGGGGGCAAATCCATGATCTGGGGGCAAATCCATGAGCTGGGCAAATCCATGTGCTGGGCAAATCCATGAGCTGGGCAAATCCATGACCTGGGGGCAAATCCATGAGCTGGGGGCAAATCCATGATCTGGGGGCAAATCCATGATCTGGGGGCAAATCCATGAGCTGGGCAAATCCATGAGCTGGGGGCAAATCCATGATCTGGGGCAAATCCATGATCTGGGGGCAAATCCATGAGCTGGGCAAATCCATGAGCTGGGGGCAAATCCATGTGTGAGCTGGGGGCTCTCTGCTCCTCTAGATTGTAAGCTCCTGGGTGCCCTCTGCTCCTCTAGATTGTAAGCTCCTGGGTGCCCTCTGCTCTTCTAGATTGTAAGCTCCTGTGAGCCGGGCCCTCTGCTCCTCTAGATTGTAAGCTCCTGTGAGCCGGACCCTCTGCTCCTCTAGATTGTAAGCTCCTGTGAGCCGGGCCCTCTGCTCCTCCAGATTGTAAACTCCTGTGAGCCGGACCCTCTGCTCCTCTAGATTGTAAGCTCCTGTGAGCCGGGCCCTCTGCTCCTCTAGATTCTAAGCTCCTGTGAGCCGGGCCCTCTGCTCCTCTAGATTGTAAGCTCCTGTGAGCCGGACCCTCTGCTCCTCTAGATTGTAAACTCCTGTGAGCCGGGCCCTCTGTAAATTCTCGTGAGTCGGGCTCTCTGCTAAAACACCTTATTTTCTGTAAGTGCCCCTCCCGAGACTAGTCTCTGGATCCGCCCCTGCTTTCTCACCCTCCTGCTGTTACTCTATGCAGGTGACATATCCCCTAACCCTGGCCCCACAACACATCCAATTCTTCCCTCTCATCCTATCTCCATCGCACATAAATCTCCTCCCTGCAAGCCCAGCAACCTCATTCCCATAATCCCTCAGCGCCTGTCCTCTTTCTCCTGCGCCCTCTGGAACGCTCGCTCTGTGTGCAACAAACTCACAGCAATCCATGACCTCTTCCTTTCAAACTCCTTCAATCTCCTAGCTTTAACTGAAACCTGGCTAACTCCCTCTGACACGGCCTCCGTTGCTGCTCTCTCACATGGCGGTCTACACCTGAGCCATACCCCCAGACCGGGTGAGAGAAATGGTGGCGGTGTCGGAATCCTGCTCTCTCCCACCTGCACCTACCAGCATCTCCCTCCACATCCATCCCTCTCCTTCTCCTCCTTTGAAACACACTGCATCCGCCTGTTCTCTCCCCTGGCTCTCAGGGTGGCAGTCATCTACCGCCCACCGGGACCAACCTCCCAGTTCTTTGACCACTTTGCCACCTGGCTTTCTCACTTCCTGTCTTCTAATCTTCCATGCCAAATTCTCGGGGACTTCAACATTCCCATTGATGATCCTTCTGCCCCTGCTGCCTCCAAACTTCTTTCACTCACGTCCTCCCTTGGACTCACGCAATCCTCTCTCCTCCCTACCCACCGCGATGGTCACGCTATTGACCTTGTCTTTTCCAACCTCTGCTCCATTTCTGAGTTCACCTGTCGCCCTTTCCCCATCTCTGACCACCACCTTCTCTCTTTCAACCTATCTGGACTTCCTAAACACCCTGCTCCCCCACCCCGCACACACACTCGCAGAAATCTACATGCCGTGGATCCCCATCAATTCTCCAATCTACTTCACCACCTCCCTCACACCTCATCCTTCACCTGCCCTGATGCTGCCACTAATCACTACAACACTACGCTTATCTCTGCTCTAGACACTCTTGCTCCTCTTCGACTCTGTAAGGCCCCACGCTGCCAGCTTCAGCCCTGGCACACCCTCCAGACACGCTACCTGCAAAGATGCTCCCGCACTGCAGAGCGTGCCTGGAGGAGATCCCGCTCTGAAGCTGATTTTGTTCACTTCAAGTTTATTCTCCGATCATACACCTCTGCCCTCCACCTGGCCAAACAATCCTTCTTCTCATCTCTTATATCTACGCTGTCCTCTAACCATAAACGGCTCTGGTCCACCTTCAACACCCTCCTCCACCCACCCGCACCTCCCCCCTCAGCTGCCTTCAACGCTCATTTCAGATTTCTTCCTTAGTAAAACTCTAACTATCAGAAGCGACATCCCAACACAAGATAGTTATCTGCCACCTCCACTCCCAGAGGTCCCCTCTGCCACCCTCTGCCGCTTCCTCCCAGCCACTGAGGAGGAAGTCCATTCCTTATTGTCCTCCTCACATCTCACCACGTGCCCGCTTGACCCCATTCCCTCACATCTAATTCCTCCCCTCTCCTCCTCCCTCACCCCTGCTCTTACACACATCTTCAACCTATCTCTCTCCACCGGCTCCTTCCCATCCGCCTTCAAACATGCGCTAGTTACCCCTTTACTAAAGAAACCATCCCTCGATCCCAACTCTCCATCCAACTACCGCCCTGTATCCCTGCTTCCCTTTACCTCTAAGCTCTTAGAAAAACTAGTCTTCAACCGCCTCTCCCTCTTCCTGTCCTCCAATTCCCTACTTGACCCCCTGCAATCTGGCTTCCGTCCCCTACACTCAACTGAAACTGCCTTCACCAAAGTCACCAACGACCTCCTAACTGCTAAAAGCTAAAAAACACGGCCACTATTCTATTCTCATCCTGCTTGACCTCTCGGCTGCTTTTGACACTGTTGACCACCGCCTCCTTCTGCAGACCCTCAGCTCTCTTGGTCTCTGTGACACTGCACTTGCTTGGGTTGACTCCTATTTATCCAACAGGTCCTTCTCTGTGTCCTTTGCTGGTAACTCTTCCTCTTCATTGCCTTTATCTGTTGGTGTACCTCAAGGCTCTGTCCTTGGTCCTTTGCTCTTTTCCATCTACACCTCCTCCCTGGGCAAAATCATCAACAGCTTTGGCTTTAATTACCACCTCTACGCTGATGACACTCAGATCTACCTCTCTACCCCTGATCTCTCTCCCCCTGTCCTTTCAAAAGTCAGTGACTGTTTATCTGGCATCTCCTCCTGGATGGCCTCGCACCACCTAAAGATCAACATGTCCAAGACTGAGCTCCTACTTATTCCTCCCTCTAATGCCACCCCACCTCCTGACTTCTCTATCACGGTGGAGGGTATCACCATCTCCCCATCAAACCAAGTTCGCTGTCTTGGAGTTACACTTGACTCTGCTCTTTCCTTCATCCCCCACATCAAGTCTCTTTCCTCCTCCTGCCGCTACCAATTGCGTAATATTTCCAGAATTCGGCCATTTCTTACCGCTGTCACCACAAAACAACTCATACACGCCCTGGTAATCTCCCGACTCGACTATTGCAATAATCTCTTATCTGGCCTCCCTCTGTCCCGTCTCTCCCCCTACAATCCATCCTGAACGCCTCCGCCAGGCTAATTCACCTCACCCGCCGCTCTGTCTCTGCCGCTCCCCTCTGCGAGTCCCTTCACTGGCTCCCCATCCACTGCAGAATTAAGTTCAAAATCCTTATCCTTACCTACAAAACCCTCATTAACTCAGCTCCCCACTACCTGTCCTCACTAATCACCAAATACACCCCAGCCCGCTCCCTAAGGTCAAACAGCGACCTGCGCCTAGCTTCTCCCCGCATCACCTCTTCCCATGATAGACTGCAGGACTTCACACGCGCAGCCCCCATTCTCTGGAACGCTATCCCTCGTACGGTCAGACTTTCCCCTAATTTCTCTTCCTTCAAATGCTCCCTTAAAACATTCCTAATTAGGGAAGCCTACCACCCAACTCACTGACGCAACCATCAATCACTCTCACCTTGCAGTCCTCTCCTCCTGTTTCCAACCCCAACCCTCCCAGATTGTGAGTTCCTACGGGAATAGGGCCTCATCCCCTCTTGTACTGTTTGTCAAATGTTGTTCAATGTATTGTAACCCGTCTATACTGTGCCTATTGTACAGCGCTGCGGAATATGCTGGTGCTTTATAAATAAAGAATAATAATAATAATAATTTTCGGACACGCAGAAAAAGTTTACTGATTTTTTGGCAGTGAAAAGCAGGAGAATGACTGGAGAATGGAAAATTCTAGACCAAATAGCCGATTTGGAAAGAGAGATAAGATTGTTCTCTTTTCCTGCCATTCTCCTGGTTTTCACCTTTCTCTGAACAACCCTGAGATAGAGGTGAAAGCCAGGAGAACTGGCAAGAGAAGAGAACAATCTAGACCAAATAGCCGATTTGGAAAGTGAGATAAATGGGAGAATTTTTCTGGTTTGGCTATTTTTACCTAGAATTTTCTCTTCAGTCATTCTCCTGAGTTTCACCTTTCTCTGAATAACCCTGTCAGGGTTATTCAGAGAGCGGTGAAAAGCAGGAGAATGACTGGAGAATGGAAAATTCTAGGTCAAAATAGCCAAACCAGAAAAATTCTCCCATTTAGGCTAGGGTCAGACTAGCGAATTCTTAACGTGCGTTTAGGCGCACTTAATCACGGCCGCACTAGCAGCAAATGACGGGCAATGATGGCCAATATACGAAGTATGGTCACACGAAAGTCCGGCTGCGCAACGCAAGTGGAAAATTAACGCTTTTTTTCGAGAACGCAGAACCGCTAGTACAGACGTACAGAGTGCGCTGCGTCCACTAGCGGCATGTGTGCTTGATTTGGAGACATCAGACCCTGCTCATGTCCGGCCAACATAACGTCCAGACACCCAAAGTTTCCTGGTTTGGATCCGTAAAAAATCACGCACAAAAATGCAAATCGTATGACCGTTTTCGCGCATTCCGTGAAAAAATACGGCAATGCGTTCGGACGCACTTTTTGACGGTCGCTGCGAAAAATGCGTTAGTCTGACCCTAGCCTTATCTCACTTTCCAAATCGGCTATTTGGTCCAGATTGTTCTCTTTTCCTGCCATTCTCCTGGTTTTCACCTTTCTCTGAACAACCCTGAGAGAGAGGTGAAAGCCAGGAGAACTGGCAGGAGAAGAGAACAATCTAGACCAAATAGCCAATTTGGAAAGTGAGTTAAATGGGAGAATTTTTCTGGTTTGGCTATTTTGACCTAGAATTTTCACTTCTCCAGTTATTCTCCTGCTTTTTACCACTCTCTGAATAACCCTGTGAATGTTTAATCCTGAGGTGAAAAATAACATTGCTTTAGATGTTATTTTGAATTTTTTTCAAACACCAGTTAAATGCAGCATATTAGGAAGTTTTAGGAGGGAAATTAATTCTCAAATCTCAATCAAAAGCAGACACCACCCCACCCCTTCAGTACCTCAGTATAGTGTGCAATGTATCAAATTGATTACCAGACTAAAAACTCCTGGTGTTATGTCCGTTTGTGAACAGAGGTAATTTAGGCTAGGGTCAGACGAACGCATTTTTCACGTTGTCCGTGAAAAAGTGCGTTCAAACGAATGGACGTATTTTTTCACGGAATACGCGATAGCGGTCATACGATGCGCATTTTCGTCCGTGATTTTGTACGGATCATCAATAAAACCCTTTTGTGTCTGGACGTTATGTTGGCCGGACGTGTGCAGCGTCTGACGTCTCCCAATCACGCAAACACGCCGCTATGCGGACGCAGCGCACTCTGTACGTCAGTAGTAGCGGTTTGACGTTCTCGAAAAAATGCGTTCGTTTGCCACTTGCGTTGCACGGATGAACTTTCGTGCGGCCGTTCGTCGTATGTTCCCCGGCATTGGACGTCATTTGCTGCTAGCACGGCCGTGATTTCGTGCGGCTAAACGCACGTTAAAAATGCTTTCGTCTGACCTTAGCCTTATAGTTGAGAATCTTTCCACGTATACATTAGTTTTTAATTCAATATCTAATAAACCGTTGAAAAAAATATAAAAAATTGGAGGGGAGAGAAAAAATGAAGAAATAATCGTGTTGAAAATCCCAATTAAATATGGCAAATGAATTACTCGTAGGAATCTGGAAACGCAAATTTATAAGAGCCCAAAAAATCCCTGGCTCTAGGTTTAGGAGCCTCCAGCCATATAGAGGGTGGCGTATCCCTTCTTAAATCTTCAACTCTGGTTGCGATGGCTACAATAAGATAATAGACAGCGCTCCCATAGTATATTACCGTATTAGGATAAAAAAGAGGTGATAATGTATTGAACTCACCAGATATGGAGCCTCTTCCACACAGGCTCCCTCAATACAGCGTCAGGTACACTATGGTGGATACCCAGAACCTCTTCTCAACCGTCTGAGGGCCAGATATCAGGAGCTTCCAAGCGGTGGCAAGTATATATCCAAGGAGAGTAGTCAATAGAATATAAACCATATAAAATTTATTAAAAAATTAATTGCATATTAAAAAATGGACAGATGCGTTACCGAGATGCGTTTCGGCATTAACAGCCTTCCTCAGTCAGTATATTTAGGTGCACTATTGTCCAAAAAATCTCCAAAGACCAAGAAAGGAGGACTATATTTGTGCATCGCTTGAACATAAAGAGAAGTAAATTTTAAGGAATTTTTCCCACTGGTATTCATACTGTTGTATTGGATATCATTGAATTTGCACATTTTGCACATTCGGACACTGTTGCACTTTATAGACTCTCTTATACCCATCGCACTGCTGGAATTTTATACATTGTTACACTTTACTGTGTTCTATGGCACATTGCACTTTTATATGTGTACATTGATTGAATATTTGTCACCTTAAGACTGAAGCACTTTATGTTTAATATACCTCTTTGTTGAAGTCTACCTTAAATCTATTTTTGATGCGCTACAAAGGTTCTATCTATAATTTCAATGAATTGGTTCTGCATAGGGATGGGCTGGCGGTTTGATGCGAACATGAGTTCGCATCGAACATTGGCCGTTCGACCGTTCGTCGAACAACGAACATTTCCGCGTGTTCGCCGCGTGTTCGCCCACAATGCACCACAATGGACCACAATGCACTTTTCCACTGGCCTGAAGCTGGTAATTGGCTACAGCCTTGCACCTGACCACATGTCAGTTGCAAGACAGGTGCAAGACTTTGCCAATCAGGGCTCAGAGTCCTGATTTTGCAAATTTTGCCCAATCATAGGCTCACAGAGCTAAGTCCCGCAGCACACTATATAAGGCTTCCCCGCAGCCCCAGCGTGTGTGTTGCAAGAGTGAATCAGAGAGGAGAGGAGATTGTTGCATATCAGGGTGTATCACTGAGTTATACCAGAGTTCTGGGAATTTGAATCTGTGTCTTGGCACTGCCAGCTATAAGGGTGTATCACTGAGTTATACCAGAGTTCTGGGAATTTGAATCTGTGTCTTGGCACTGCCAGCTATCAGGGACAGGGTGTATCACTGAGTTATAGCAGAGTTCTGGAAAATCTGTATATCTTTAATCTAATTCTAGATACCATAAAATACCACAGTTGAATCAGAGTTCATCTGTATCTTTAATCTGTATCTTTATCTATTCAGAGTTGAATCTGGGTCTTGCCAGCTATCAGGGTGTTGCAGCCTGCAGGAGAGGAAGTGAATCAGAGAGAGAGTAGAGGACACTGGCAGCCTTGCAGGGAAAATATCAGTGAAATCGCTGACTTATAGCAGAGATCTGAATATCTTTAATCTAGATAACACAGTTGAATCAGAGTTCTGCATATCTCCAATCTATATACCAGAGTTGAATCAGAGTTCTGCATATCTCCAATCTTTATACCAGAGTTGAATCAGAGTTCTGCATATCTCCAATCTTTATACCAGAGTTGAATCAGAGTTCTGCAAATCTCCAATCTATATACCAGAGTTGAATCAGAGTTCTGCACATCTCCAATCTTTATACCAGAGTTGAATCAGAGTTCTGCATATCTCTGCACATTACTTTAGACACGTGGTTCAGCAAGCATGGACAGGGCCGTTACATTTCCTTCACGGCACACTGGGTAACTCTGCTTGCAGCTGGGAGGGATCCAGGACGGGGCTCTGTGCTGGAGCTTGTTCATCTACCACGCCTCCAGAAAGCTGCTTATATGAGGTCTGTCTGCTCCACCACCTCTTCCTCTTCCTCCTTCTCCTCCTTCTCTGTCTCTGGTGAAGTGGCAGTTAAACCGAGGCGTGGCAGGGGCTATGCAATGGCTCAACCAAAAAGATGCCATACTGTGCTTGAGCTGGATTGTTTAGGGGACAGGAGCCACACAGGGCCAGAAATTCTGTCAGCTCTGCAGGGGCAGGAGCAGAGATGGTTAACACCACACCAGCTTGAGCTGGGAATGGTCGTCTGTGGTAATGGCAGCAACCTTCTCTCCGCCCTACGCCTGGGTAAGTTGACGCATGTACCATGCATAGCACCCGTCGTAAATCTGGTGGTACAGCGTTTCCTAACCAGGTACCCAGGACTGGCAGAGCTTCTCAGCCAGACCAGAAAAGTCTGCAGCCACTTCAGACGGTCATTCCCAGCAAGTGTTTGCCTGGCAGAAATTCAAAGATAATTCCACCTTCCCACAAACCGTCTGATCTGTTACATGCCCATAAGGTGGAACTCAACATTGGCAATGCTGCAGCATCTGCACAAGCAGCAGAGGGCCATCAATGAGTACCTGTGTGAGTATGGCACAAGGACAGGTTCAGGACAAATTGGTTCCCCCCCGCAGTGGCTGATGATCAAGGATGCATGCACTGTACTGTTACCATTTGGGGAGGCAACAAGGATGGTGAGCAGGGACAGTGCATGCATCAGTGACACAATTCCTTTAGTGTTCCTGCTGGAGCGCACTCTGCGGGGAATTATAGATGTGGCTCTAGAGGCAGAGCAGCGGGAGGAAGAGGAGGACTTCCCTAGCTTTCGAGGCCCCAGTCTTTATGCAGACAGCATTCCTGTGGGTCCTCAGATCAGACAGGAGGAGGGTGAGGAGGGTGAGGAGGAGGAGGAATATTTAAGTTGTGGGGACATTGAAGGTGGGGATTCCTCAAGGGAGGGTTTTGTGTCCCCAGAAACCCAAGGACTAGTACGTGGCTGGGAGGAGGTAGTGCACGATATGGTCATCCTCAGCGACCAGGAACACTCTGAAGCTAATGCCACCTCCAACCTACGCTGCATGGGCTCCCTTATCCTGCAAAGCCTACTAAAGGACCCCAGGATTCGTGCTATCAAGGAGAGGGCTCATTACTGGTTGGCAAGCCTTCTTGATCCACGATACAAGGGTAAGGTTGCAGAGCTCATCTTGCCCTCACAGAGGGAGGACAGAATGAAACAACTTGAGGACGCTCAAAAGCGACACTTGTGTAACACCTTTTCAGGTGCTGGTAGGTTACCAAGTGATGACACAGGTGCTTCTGATGCTGCGGTTTATCAGAGGATGAGCGGTGAAGGGGGGCGCTTGACTGATGCCTTTTGCAATTTTTTTAGTCCACGACGCCCAGGGACATCAAATGTAGGCACCCATTGCCAGCGTCTTCACCATATGGTGCAGGACTACCTAGGGGCAAGGGCAGACATGGATACCTTTACAGCAGATGATCCACTGGCTTACTGGATGTTGAGATTGGATCACTGGCCAGAAATTAGCCAATATGCTATGCAGCTACTAGGTTGCCCATCATCCAGCGTGCTTTCTGAAAGGACATTCAGTGCCGCTGGAGGTTTTGTCACAGACAAAAGAGTGCATCTGTCCACCGACTCTGTAGACCGGCTGACATTTATAAAAATGAATCAGTCCTGGATCAGCAGCTATCACTTCCCTGATGCTGATGTAACTGAATAGATCGGGGATCTCTTCTGCATTCCCAAAACCTCCACCTCTGCACTCTTGCACAATACCTCAGAGGGGTTACGTTGTGAAGGCACTAGCTGGCACCAAACACCCAATATTTGGGTGCACTGCCACTGACGCGTGTACCAGATTCATATCATTTTAATATTTGACCGCAGGGTCCACCCCTGCACTCTTCCACAATACCGCAGAGGGGTTACGGTGTGAAGGCACTAGCTGGCACCAAAGGCCCAATATTTGGGTGCACTGACGCGTGTACCAGATTCATATCACTGTAATATTTTACTGCAGGGTCCACCCCTGCACTCTTCCATAATATCTCAGAGGAGTTACGGTGTGAAGGCACTAGCTGGCACCAAAGGTCCAATTTTAATGCACCTGTTGTTACTTTCATCCAAAGCCTGCATAAGTTTCACCATAATTTAGCCCAAAAAAATCACTAAACTTGTTCTGCGTGTCCTAAAACGTCTCCTCTTTTCATACAGGCTGCCGCCCCAAGCAGTTGTTAATGAATAGATTAAAGGAAAACCATTTACCGTCATTTGAAATGTCATTTTTTTCTTTTTAAATGTTTCTATACATCCTACAAATCTGCCACTTCACAGGCAGGTTATGGGGACCTCCTAGGCACGATATTTGAAGGAATTTTTTTTTTTTATTCTTAACCTTTATGTCATGGAAAAATCACTGTTCCTTTAAAAACGTTTTTTTTTTTAAACTTTTTTTCCTTGTTTCCTGTCCGCCAGGGCACTACCCGGATCCCCATACACCTTTTATGGCAAATATCTTGCATATATGCCCTCTTGGAGGGCACTCTAAAATTCAAACGTTCGAGTCCCATTGACATGCACTGAGTTCGAATCGTGTTCGCGTTCGAATTCAATCTTTTTCAAATATTCGTGTTCAAATGCGAACCGAACACGGGGCTGTTCGGCCCAGCACTAGTTCTGCATGGGTATGTGCACTACCGATTCATTGTTCTGAGCAGGTCGTACAGAATTTGCATACAATAGGAAGGGGTACATTTTTCATATAGTGTCCCTTTAACCTCTATTAGTGGGATATCTGATTTATATAAGAGTGTGCAATATTAAAGTTAAGAACATGATTATTTTCCCCCAAACTGAATGAGCAATATTACAGTTTTGGGAAGAAAACAAAAACATTGCAAACCTCCAATATCTTGTTTGGCAAAAGCAGAAAGTAATTTCTGTATGTCTAAACTGATAAACCATGGATAACATCAGGGAAAGAGACATTTTCTTGACAAGGCATTATTTAACACCTTAAAGACCAATGATGTAACTGTTGCGTCATAAATGTATTGACTTTAAAGACCCTTGGTCCTTAAGGGGTTAAATTCTTAACATGTATAAATGTTTTTTTTCTAAATTTATGAATTGCTGATTTTATTCTTGCTTCTGCCCTGAACCCTGCTGCAGTAGCGCTCAAAGAAGTAAGGAATGCCTTACTCATGGCAAGCAATATCTATCACTTCAATTATTCACGTTGCTATTTTCTTTTAATCACACCACATTGTGTTGAACTGAATTAATTCACTAAACCTAAAGTTTCAGATAGGTCTTGTGTTTGGGGCCTAAACCTTATAGCATACAAACAAAACTCTTCAAGAACTTGGCTAAGCGCCTCTCCACCAGTCCAAGACCAATTCAAACAAACCACCACTATGAACCATAGCACAAACGTCTTGCTGAACTCAAGGTTATTCATTTATTTAGAATGATGTGAAATATTTTTTTTCTATGACGTTACTGTATGTACTCACCCACCTTATGCACAATTTCCAGGAACATAATTTTGATTCACTTTTTTTCCAAGAAGACCTGACACAGTCACATTAGATATCATGGCCCTCTTCCAAAACTACATCTGCTGCTTCTCCTTTCATGAGGCAATTTATGGTTACGGAGCTTGTATTTAGAGAAATAACATAAGTAATTTTTTGCTCCGGAGCACGTGGTGCTGCTGTCCTTGGTGCTGAAACATATTTCAGCACCAAGAACCGGGGGATTTTGTATCTTTTCTTTAAAAGCAATCTAAGTGATTCATTCATCTGTTTCACATTCCGAAATAACAAATCAAAACAAAATAAAAAATAATAACGAATAAAAACGAAATACGAATTACTACTCTCCCAAAATAACGAAGCGATCCGAAATACGAATCACGGTAACATGAGGAACGCGCCGAAACAAACTAAAATACGTAACGAATCGATCTGAAACTGAACAATTTTTTTCGTTGTGCACATGTCTACCGACCTCTGTCTCTCCTCCCTCCTGAGGTCGGGCACTCACCCAGAGGAACCATGAAAAGCAATTTTATTGACAAGCGATTAATAGGTGTCTGATATTTTCACAGGCAAGTTTTTGACTAAAAATCAATGAGTGTATTTAAATTAATATCCAATTCGACTGACAAAGAAAGGACTACGTACAAACAATATCATCTGTTGTAATATAAAATAGATTTTGGGTGCCCGGGACAAGTGTAGACCCAGGGAAACACTTTATTGCATGTTAGTAAAACCATGTCCTCGTGAATATGCATACCTGCCTAATTAAGACTTTGAATAATAAAGTAGAGCCTGTAATAGGGATGTAATTAAAGGTGTGCATGGCTGAAAAATTTGTTTAGTTTCCATTCAAAATAAATTAGATTTTGAAATTTTGTTTCATTTTGATTTGTTTTGTTTCTTTATTTAATTTTCGTTTGGTATCTTGGATCACTTAAAAAAAACATTGTAATTTGGGATCGATTTGATATTTGATATTGATTCGAATTTTGGATCACTGAATAAAGCTCCAATAAATCAAATTTTGCTGTTAAAAGTCAATCTAGGGTCAAATACTGAGCTGTCCATTGGCCTGTGGTGCTGACAACAGATTCAGCGCCACAGGCCAATTTACAGGGACCGGGTGCTTTGTGAAACAGTCAAACAAATCTGATTAGTTTCATAATGCCGTTTGCTTTAGTACTGACTTGTATGTAATGTATGTTGGGATCGATTCGATATTTTATATCACTAAAAAAAAAAACAATAAATCATAGCCTTCTCTGGAACCATTTAATCAATGGTTCTCTTGTGCAACAGTATAACTAATCAAATTCATTATATATCGTTTTGTTTTCGTTTCAATTCAGATAAAATCAATTCATTATTACGGAAATACTTCCGAAAAACGAATTAACGATTTTTGTAATGAATTGAGATTCGTTATGAAACGAATGCACACCTCTAGATGTAATTTGCCATTTGTGGCTCTTTATTACCTGCTCAGCCAGAATAAGAGTCCAGATTGGCTAATTTTAGTTGAATTCATAAATACTTTTAAATCTCTTAAATCAATTAATAATACAAAGCACTTTTTTTTTTTACCATTTTTAATCTTAGTTTTTTCAGAATTATGAATCATATTATATATTACAATATGTTAATATATAAAAAAAGTCTATGATTTTACTTTATCTAACAAATAAATAATAAAGGACCAATTAAAGGGACACTGTACACACCCTGGCCATTACATCTTTTTAAAGTATTCTCCCCACTCCCTCAAGTTTGCAGTTAATGCTGTGTGAAACGGAGGAGTTTTCTCTACTTACACAGCCACCACCAGGCAGATGGCATTTAAAATCCTTCCTGTCATTCTCCAAATTGGTCACCGATAACATCAGCATGCACTGCATGCCGACATCACCCACTCAGCGAACACTCACATTGAGTATTCTGGGAGATAGCAGCCAATAGATTGCTTCTGCATGTGAGTGTGCAGCACCAAGAATCCATCATTCTTGGCAGGCTCTGTAGAACTTGTATACAAAAGTACACCAGTTCTGGGCGTAATGCAGTTTGCATTCTGCACAACTGTAGTAGATAGCTGCAGGGACTTCTGCATTGTGGAAGTCCTGATCTAAAGGGGAGGAGCAGATGAGTGCTGAGGGAGAAATGGTAAATATTTTCAACTGTTCTAAAAAAAAATTAAAAAAATTATTGTGAGGATACTGTAAGCAGCATCTGCCCAATTATTTAAAGGGAAAAAAGGAGAGGTAACATTTTAATAGAGTGTCCCTTTAAGTTAATGTTCTAGATACCACCCAACAGACAAAAAATGGGATTTATTCCCAGGAGTAACACAAGTGACGAGATAATAAAGAATATCACATTGGACAGATTGAAGAAATCTCCCATGAAGGAAAAGCTAAAGTGTACACTATACGTCGGTGATTAATTTAAAAATAAAAACTATTTTCTCTCATCTGTTGAATTCCTAATCAACAGCTTCTTCATGAACAAGCTATTCTGATCTACGCATTTTAAGCATTTGAAGCTTATTTTTATATCCATTCTCTTTTTTTTCCCGAAAAGATATATTTTGCTTGGCATAGGGGAATTAATGACTCATAGCATGGAGGGATTTAGCGGAAAGCTACTGAAAATGAATTTCAATCTCCTGAGAGTTCACACTGTAAGATGATATTGACATAAAATTGCTTCTTCTCACTTGGTAAAGCAAAGTTAAACGTTGGCAGGTGGCCATCTTTTTTATTGCATCCTTTGAGTTAAAAAAATATTTAGAGACTCAATTGCTGCCTACAGGTGGATGATTTTGGACCCCGGCGGTTTTTGTCACTTCTTTTTTAGTCCATCTTCCATTTTTTTGATCATCATCCCTGTCAATGCCCTGTTTCCATCCTCACATTGAGACAGGAAATCCCCATTGTGTCATTTTTCATACTTTCCATCAGTAACAGTAATACTGTAGATGGAATGCAACATTGAGACAGCAGGCTGTTACACTGGTATTTTTCCACCTCAAGCTGCATGTTTCTCAGAATGCGAAGACTTGGAAAATAGTGTTTAGCTTAAATGGTATTTATTTAAAATGCAATTAGGTTTAATGACCTCTTAAACTGTTTCTTTTATTCAGCATTATCCATAAAAAGTATCAGTATGTCTAGCGTATGTCAAAAATGCCAGAAATATTTAGGAGTTAGTCTATAAACTGGGAATTGAGAAACTACTTGACCTTATTACTGATCAACATATCCATATTATCAGTATTTTTATCTATGTTGCAATCAATGAGTTGTCTCGGTTCTTAATCACTTGTGCATCTTGCCTATACTTGATGCAAAATCATTTAACAACAGCTTTCTGTGCCAGCTTTGTGTTTTTTCAATACTGTCTGCAAGCTAGAATAATGAGAGACCTTGGTAAAGGACAGAAGACTCAAATATGCAGCAAGTAACTGTAATGTAGCATGGGGGCTGTTCGCATTAATAAGTGGAGCTGTTATACTTGACGGCTCACTCTATAAAGTTAATGGCTTGAAGTCATTTATTGAAATGACGACAAGCTAGTAGCAATCATACCAAGTCTAGTTTGGTGGTTTCAGTCCATTTTCCAGGCTATAAATCAAACAGTAACCTTTATTTACTTACAGTGGTCTTTATTGTACATAATTCTATTAAATCTACCAGTAGTCTAAAGCGTGTACAGTGTTCTGGCTGAAAAGCATGAATTTTTTGCAAGTGCAGATTATAAATCAAACTCACTGTAGAACCAAGCTTGAATTACTTTGATAATGATGAAAACAGGCTTTTTACTTATTTAATATTATATTACATAAGAGTTCCTGTGTGCTAAAGAGCTTCCTGAGGCTTGTCGGTCTATAGAGATCTCTGTGCAGGATGCGTGCATTTTTTCGACATGCTCTGGAGCTTTAGCGCTTGGTGCAACCGATTAAAAAATACAAAGTATATAGCGCAGAAGCTCCGCTAAACTTGCTCCATTAAGTGATCATTGTACTCTCTTTCATGCATTTCTGGATATTTAGCAGACAGTTAATTATTTGCAAATCATTTTTCATTTCATGAGAACTTAAATTGACCAAATTGATTGATACAGCAGTTGTCTAGCAGCCCATTTCGTATTGTGCTGTCCTACCGAGCCAAACGTTACATAATGGAATCTTTATTATCTCTAGATTGTGTAACTCTCTGCAAACAACAAGACAACGAAATATGTTGCATGATTAATTCCTGATTTGAGATAATTTCCCCGAGTTTGCAATACCAACTGCATGACAAAACACTCAGCTAAAACTCCGATAACTCCCATGCGTGTCTTATCTGAAGGGGATTATGTTAGTTTGCTGATAAGATTACAGTTTTGTGTGTAATAGCTTTTTAATTGCATATTTAAAAATATATTACAGCTCATAAATTGTAAAAAAGCAAAAAACTAAAGAGGACATAGTAGAGTGTGTTTTTTACAGGGCACTTGTCAGTCTGGTATTTGGAAAAAATGGTCAAGAGTTAAACTTTATCAGCTGTATTCTCTAAGCTCATGAAAGGGCTTGCACGTAAGTATGTGAATATGTGTGTAAAGAAGGTATCTTGCAGCAAGGTCACCACCTTGTGGTTGCCACAGGATACGACGCATAAAAATGCCACGATTTGAAAATGCTCCCTAGCTTTAGGATGCTAGTGAAAAAAAGTCGGTTGTGACATGAAAAAACTGTGTACTTAAAGGGACATGCATGCTTTGTAAGTGTGCCTTTAAAAATGTCAGTCTCATTCAGCAGGAAAAAAAGCGATTAGATAAGATTTTTTTTTACCTGCTTTTCTTTCTTGGGGTCTTCCACGTCCATCTCAGGAGGCACTTTGATCTAACCAATTAGTGTATAGTCTGTGGAATACATAAAAATGCACTGAGCATGTGCAACTGAGTTTCTCCGCCTCCATTATGCACTGTGAGCTGAGGGGAGGGAAGGGCTGAGTAGTGAGTACCATTCCAATCTGTAACTCTTTCACTCCCAGCTACTGCAGAGACAGGAAAGGAAAGAAAACAATACACACAGGGAGAAAGAGACAGCAGAGAGAGGGACAGCAAAAAAAATGCACAGAGAAACACAATAAAAAACGGTAAAGAGAAAAAGACAGCAAGATAAAGCAGAGAGAGAGCAAGAAATGTCACAGTGAGAGAGCACAAGAAAAGGCACAGCGAGAGAGAGCACACACAAGAGACAAACAGCACAAGAAAGAGTTTGAGGTTGAGTGACTGTGTACGTAAACCATGAAAGTGCAAGTGTGTGAGGGTGTCAGTGTGGGAGAGTGTGAGTCTATGTGTGACCGAGTGTGAGTGTCTGAGCGCGTCAGCGGGTGAGTGTGTGAGCGAGTCAGCAGGTAAGTGAATCTTGCTCTCACAGTTGCAGAGTTGCTAATATTCAGTTCCCCAGTTTCCCCAGTTTGATGTCCTGAGCACGCAGAGGGTTTCACGTGCACAGCTTGTGCCAGTTCATGTGAAGCTTTGATGGGTGAGGTAGTGGGCGGGGAGGAGGCGGGGAATATACAGGAAGTGGGAACTAAAGAAACATCCCTGGCTGAGGGGCGTGGCCAGAGAAGATGAAATGACTGTTTAAAGCAGGAAAATATTATTTTTACACATTTTTAAAACTTTTATTGATTCAGTCTAGTTTGTCCGTTGGTATTTAGTAAAGTGTTTAATTAAATTAAAAAATTCTAGACATGCATGTCTCTTTAACCCTAACCCTACCCTCAACGCTAACCATCAAAACCATTTTCACTTAATTTTTAGGCAACAGGTTATTTATTTATTTATTTATTTATCTACACAAGTTGCAAACACCCCATCTATGTGTCAGGACAAGATCAAATGACACGCTGACTACAGTCACTTCTCAAATATCTAGGTATGTGGTTAGATCCAAATCTATCCTTTGGCCCCCACATCGAAAAACTCTCATCTAAACTCTACCCCAAACTAGGTGCCCTGTACAGAAACAAATCCTGCCTGAGCCCCGTGGTAAGAAAGCAGATTGTACAACAAATACTTATGCCAGCCATTGAATACGGAGATGTAGTGTATGCAGCTGCCCCTCAAACACACCTCCAGAAACTTACTATATTGTATAACTCATTCTGTCGCTTTGTGCTACAATGTAACTACATGACCCACCATTGTGACATGTTAAAAGAACTAAACTGGCCATCACTGGACTCTAGACACCTTTCCAACCTGGTGTTTAAGAGCTTTTCTGGGAAGCTACCACCCTACCTGAATATGCTGCTTCCCCTAGCAGTTCCCTCATCCTATAACCTCCGATCCAGGACCTGTACCTTACTTGCAATACCACAATACAAAAAGAAAGTGGCTCGATCCTCATTTTCCTACAGAGCACCAAAATATGGAATAACCTCCCAGACGCCATCAAATCTTCCCCCAGTCTAAAGACCCTTAAGAATTCCCTATTAACATACCTCAATACAGAATGCACCTGTAAACATGTAACATGACTATTTCCTACATATTTATTTTCTGTTAATCTGTATATTTGTTTTTGTGTTAATATCTTGCATTTTACTACTTGTATTTCTGTAACCACTCAATGTTCTTGAACCCAGGACATACTTGAAAACGAGAGAAATCTCAATGTATCCTTCCTGGTAAAATCCTTTCGAAATAAATAAAAATAAAATAAACTGTAAGCAAGTGACTGTTGTAAACACCCACATACACAGCGTCTATCCAGGCGAAGAATGATAAAAAAAGAAACAGAAAACATTATAAGGTAGAAGGATTTTGGAGATTGTGGAGTGGCTGAATGTCATGACGTCTGAAAGGAATGACTGTGCTGGTTTTGACTGACAAGGTAACCGGGCGGCTATGTGACACCTGGGGCTGATGTCCCAATGCCTGGCCGGGCCCCTGACAGCTGTTATTGCTTTCAACCCCTTACTGGCAGACCTGCCTGAAATGATAAAGAAATACATAGCTGTAGATGGGAGATGAGATGATGGGATGCAGTCTTGAATGTCTTTATATTTTCTCTACCCAGAGTATAAGGCAGCTTTTAATGCATTTCTGTGTTGTACTTTTGAGTCCCTTCTTTATGGTGTACACTTTTCGCACGGTAGTCATTGAAATGCACCATCTGTAACAAGGAACATAGCGTTGTGTGATTAGAACTGGTTAAGTTGCTGGCAGGAATGTAATAATTATAATGTGTGATCTCTGGCAAGCTTGTACTGATTCAGCTGTTGAGGAGTTTTAACTGAGTATTGTTTGAACATTTGGTATTCTTGCACTGACCGGGCTAGTTTACCTCTTGGACTCTCTAAGTTGATTCTTTCCTGATTCTCAACAAGTGCCATGTCTATGAGTCAATCATAAATGCAATATGATTGTCAAAGAGACTGTAAATACGGATAAAACATGAGTAATACATGGGATAACATTGCTGTATGGATTCTTTTCATTATCGTTCTCATTATTTCTATCAAATTACATCACGTATTTATGACATCCCATCCTCTTTTGACATTATCATGACATGCATTTGATTCCTTAGACTGACAACACAGCCAATGGAATAGCTTCACAAAAACACTTACAGGGTTATTCAGAGAGAGGTGAAAACCAGGATAATTGCCAGGAGAATGAACATACTAGACCAAACAGCAGATTTGGAAAGTGAGATAAGTGGGAGAATTTTTCTGGTTTGGCTATTTTTTTTTACCTAGAATTTTCACTTCTCCGTGCATTCTCCTGGTTTTCACCTCTCTCTGAATAACCCTGTTAGTTACAACTAGGATAGAGGTTTCTCAGGAACTTTTTAAGGAAATGGAAATCCAGTACTAGTGTGGTCCAAATGTGTCCAATGTTATCATTTAAACGGGATGGAAGCCAATGGCAGGTATGGATAAGTTCTTGTACAGTAAGTAGGTATTGCAGGAGAAAACAAATGTGGGGTGATGGTCAGACCCAGGGTGGGTAGCCATATCATTAAACAGGAGAGTATGTAGGTATTGGAGAAGACAAAAGCAAAAGTGTGGTCAGGAACATAGCTGGGGTCATTAACCAGGTGGTCAAATGCAATATACTGGAAGTGGAGCCAGGAGCAGAGCTGGGGTCAGGAAGCTGGGGAAACCACATGAAAGGAGGACAGGCAGGGAATGGAAGAAGATCAGAAATCGTGAAAGCTGAGTCACTGACCTGGCAGTCAATTCATGATTGACAGTTATGGCAGGACAATGACGGAGCGGGGGAAGGCTGTTGTGTAGGATGGCTCAATGCTTGCAGCATTCCCTCCCTCTGTGGCATGCCGTGGACGGTCCCATGGAAAAACGGGAATCTTCTAAAGCAGTGTTTCCCAAACCTGTCCTCAGGACCCGCTGACACGCCAGGTTTTCCAGATAGCTGAAGCACAGCACAGGTGATATGATTTGCTGCTCAGTGATTGCAGGATTTAGTCTGCTTTTCCCCAAGGTGATCTGCAAAATCTGGCCTGGTTGAGGCCAGGTCCCGAGGACAGGTTTGGGAAACACTGTTCTAAAGGGAATATCTCCCTTTTATATAGGTCAGTGAAAAAATGCTGATGTGTATAAAGGGAGTGATGCCCTGTCAAATTGTCCAAACTTTTTTGCCTGTGACAGGTACACTTTGACGAAACAACAATGCCTTGTGAATTAAACCCTATGGCTTTACATCTAGTTTACTGAGTGCTTTTCTCTGCTAGTGCCATCATTAGATTTGTGCTGAGCAGTCTGTTGCTATGCTGATACCATTTGTGATGTTTCTTATTTATGTGTGGTATTGTTCTGGCAACGTTGCCTTACTGCTTCAGCTGTTGGATAGTTTGTACCAGTTGTACTTCTTCAACTTTTGGAATGATTGATTGTTCTCACATGTAACATTTCCTCACATCTTTAGCCTTGTCACACTTTTTAAGCATTGAAAATATTATTAGTCTTGTTGGCTTTATGACTATAAATTCATATTTCATTTTAAAGAGCATTTCTTGGTTGGAAAACAAATCATAAAGTAAGCCAAGCATGAACTATGATGAACATGCATTTTTTTTTGTGCAGAGCTACAGAGGTCAAACGAGCTACAGTGACTGTTTATTTCTTTTGGGAATTGCGTAACTATCTTAATATTTCATTGCACATAAAATATAATCTGAGGCATTCTTGGGCCCGGATATTATACAGCTCTCAAAAGGAGAAACATTAACTTATCACCGAAGGATTTCACACATACATAGATACGTGCGGGTTGTCAGTGCAGGAGAGGTCTATCAACTATCTTTCATGCATAGATGGAAAAGAAAAATAAGATTGCAATCTGAAAAAGTTAAGAAGCCACAGTTTTATTTTTTTGTTGAAAAAGGATTACAAACTACAAAATTACAGCTTTAATTAACCTTGACCTGACCTCTATGAAAAGGGTTTCAATTTGAAATTCTATTTTGATATTTTCAGGGTTATTCAAAGAGATCCGAATTGTGGCGGAAAGGTAACCGAACAGTGAAATTCAGTGTACGGTTACCTTTCCTGGCCATTCGGCTATTCAGAGAGCAGGCAGTTCGCCAAATGTTGGCGAATTGCCTGCACATACGGTGTGTGTTCGTTGCCTGTTCGAGAGCAGTGAATCCCCATAGAGAAGCAATGCTTCATCTATTCAGCGAACAAAAACCAGCAGTGAAAAGTTGCCGAAATGCCCTGTCATTCAGTGGTTTCATTCGACAGGTTTATTCAGGCGAATCCCATAGGCTTCAATGTTAAAAATATTCCCATTTTAATTCAATATCTAATAAACCATTGATTATAATATTCTGCAGTAAAAGTTCTCTTTATTTTTAGATTTTTTAGAATCTTTTAGGCATTGTTCAGGACTTTTTTGCAATTTTTTTCCTTTTTTTTTTAATCGTTTTTTTATTTTTTTTTGTAACAGTTCTTTTTATTATCATTCATTGGATCTTATATGTAAATTCCTGACATTTTCGTTCTGTAGTTGCTTTTCAAACAGCGTTTCACTTTTCAAACATTCAAGCGTACTGTGTTTTGGGTTTTTTCACTCCATTCGTCTCCGGTGTCGGGTTTTTCTGGCGGCTGCTCTGCGCTGTGATCGGCTCCTGCTCGGGTTTCTCCGGCGTGTTCGGTTGGGTTAATCCAGATGTTTTTGCGGGTTTCGGCGTGCCTTCATCTGGTTTTGCGGTTAGTGTTCGTAGGGTTTGCGGCAGCTTTTCCCTGCACTACGAATGCCCTGTGGTGCTCGCTGAATACACTGCAGGGTCGCCGAAATGGTATCGTCAAATCGCACCGAATTGAAGAGAAAGAAAAGTCACCGAACGTGCAGTGCCTTTTCGATTCTCTTTGAATAACCCTGTAAGTAATGTTTACAAAATCTCTGATGTTTCCATGGCGCAATGTTTCAGCAGACAGGATTCATTCAAATGTATGATTATTAAGAGTTGTGTCACTGGAAATATATTTGTTACCAGGCATTACAATAGAGATAAAATCACAACAGGCAAGAGGAACCTCACACTGTGGCAGGTGTTGCGGTGATTGACCAAAAAATTCTGAAGAAAGACAGATGGACGGCACAGTAGCCAGTCGCCTTGGCAGTTATTTAAGTAACAGCATTCTGGTTTTGTTTACAGGGATATGATAAGTCCAGATTTTGAGAAATATTTTAGATCAGACAGATCCCCGTAGTGTTAGAAAACAAATAGTTTGGCGCTCAGGATGCTAAGTTCCTGTCTGAGGCCTCTGATACTATTTATTCAACATTAAATTAATATGTCTCTTAAGGACCCGGTCCCTTCCAAAAAACAGTCAGATGCATAACATTCCTGTTTTTGTGTCAGTGGTTTGCTGGCAAGGCTAAGACAGAGAGATAAGCATGAGCAATATTCAGATTGTAATCTGTATGGAGGAAAAGACATCTGTTTTTAATGTATTATGTGTACGTTACCCCATGTTATCATTTAATTATTATTTGGGCCCCAATACTGTACATTCTTACAAGTTACTACTAGAAGGCAAGATATTCGTATAATTGGCTCAATACAAGAATTAGGTACCCCTATAATATTATCTATGCGCAATGCAGGGCTTCCTTAAAGCCACATTTCACGCACGTGTGTGGAGGACACTCCACGCATGTCTTGCCCAGCTTGGCACCCATCTGAGGCTTCAATCACAGCAGTCTGACATCTTATCAGACAGACGTCACTGTGTGAATGCCCCCCGACCGCTGGAGTTATCATGTACACAGCCGATGATGTCAGAAAGAGGTCTTTGGACCCCGTATCTCTGGTTCTCTGCTTCGTAAGAGGTCAAGGGAGGTGACGTTGGAAAGGCCAGAGTCTGGGTATCAAAGATGACCAAGTAATATTAAAAAAACAAAAAGTAAAGTTTGAGTTTATAAGAAATATAAAAATTCAAAAAGCACATAGTTAATGTAAATTTCTATATTACTTGACAGCTTGTGCTTGTGTCATCCTTGTTCTCAGATGCCCATTAGTTATTCTCTGGGAACGTTGGTTTCAAGTGACTAGTTAGGACACTAGTGTAAAATTTTAAGTAATTCTTCTAATCATTCTTTCTGGATTCATAAAAAGATTTCTTTTAATTATAAATGCAGAACTGCAATGAGCATTTTTCCTTTGGGATGCAGCATGTTTGGTTTCTAAATTGAGCCTCATTAAATAATACAGGTCCTGACTGTTCCTCTTAGATGAATCACTGTATATTGCTCTTAATGGAGTAATTTCCGACCCATCCCTTGAAAGCCTGACCCTTTAATTGACAACATATGACTCTATAACACATGCATTTAAGGCTTGTATTAATAAAGATGCTTTTGCATTATTTATGTTATTTTTTAATTGTTAAGTTATGATTTGTTTGTGTATTAGCTATAGTATACACATCTGTAACATATGGGGAAAGTGCTTTAAACGATCTTAAAATAATAGCAATTCTAAACAAACATTGAAATATTAAAGGCTGTGCTAAATGTTTATCCTGGATCTTGTACAGTTTTTCCCCCATAGACTAGACTCTTATTTGACATTTGGATTTTATAATGATCAATTGCAATGAATAAACTAATACAAGCTGGGTGTTATGTTGATAAATGAATTAAATCTAATTGATTTGGCAATTTAAATGATATTTCATTACACAGTGTAGTGATTCACAATGCTGCGGGTTGCTGCCAGCAAAAAACCTCAACTGAGAAAGCACCCTGCACACTTCTAGTTGGCCTCCCTCTCTCCCACCTCTCCCCTACAATCAATTCTAAATGCCTCTGCCATGCTCATCCACCTCACCCACCGCTCTGTCTCTGCCGCTCCTCTCTGCGAATCCCTTCACTGGCTAACCCATCCACTGCAGAATTAAATAATTCAAAATCCTTACCCTGACTTACAAAGCTCTCACTAACTCAGCTCCCCACTACCTGTCCTCACTAATAACCAAATACACCCCAGCCTGCTCCCTAAGATCAAACGGTGACCTGCGCATAGCTTCTCCCTGCATCACCTCCTCCCATGATAGACTGCAGGACTTCTCATGTGCATCCCCCATCCTCTGGCATACTCTCCCTCGTACCATCAGACTCTCAAAAATTTTCTCTTCCTTCAAATGCTCCCTTAAGACGTTCCTAATCAGGCAAGCCTACCACCCAACTCTCTAATGCACCTCACTGCCCCAACCAGTTCACCACTCTCACCTTGTAGTCCTCTCCTCCTATTTCCACCCCCAACTCTTCTAGATTGTAAATTCCCCAGGGAATAGGGCCCTCGTTTCCTCCTGTACTGGTTTGTCAAATGTTGTTCAGTCTAATATTGTGCCCATTGTTCAGCACTGTGGAATATGCTGGTGGTATATAAATAAAGAATAATAATGATAATTGTAATGGACCATAAACATGTAACTCGTATCATCAGAATTCCTGTTTTTTCTTGGAAATTACAGTTTTCACAAAATAAGGATCTCAAGGGGTCTCTTTTGTTTGTTTAGCCAAAATGACGGTAGCTGGAGACCTGAGATCATTGTACATGCACAGATTAGTGCTGAAGGATGTGCATTAAATATAAGCAGGTGAGGCAGTGCCTCATCTGTCACAAAACCCATCTAAAATGAGGGCCTTGGGGCATCAAATGAAATGGAGAGGGATGGATCTTGCCTAGGTACCCAGAAATCATTTCACCTGCCCTACTCTGCTGTCCATCTCACAGCCAGTGCCTCCCAAGCCACTGATCTCACTGTCCATTCCTGCTAGTGCTGGTAGAACTCTTCAATCAAAATTGTACACTGGGTGGGCCAGAACTGAAGAGATTGGTGAGGGAGCAAACAATGGACCTACCGTTTTCATGCCATTCATCTCTTACTCGCAAACCATGTGTAAAGAAGATTCAGTACTGTCATCATTATAACCTCATTTCCGTTTCAATGTAACAGGCCTTCTGAATAACTACCAATTAGTTTTGCTAACATCATAGGAACACAACACGTGTTGTCTTACTATATGAGATACATTGTATTAGCACTTTCCTTATTATGTGAGATATGTGGAATCAGATATAAAGGTAGGATTTGGACCCCCCCTGTTTTCTAAGGGAAAAAAAGAACATGAAAGAGTTTCGGGTGATGACTAGGGTTGGGAACCACTGATGTAGAGAATTGGAAAAAACCTAGAGACAAGTTAACAAGATTTAGAAAAATTACATGGAACATTGGCAGACAGAGGCAGCTCCATAATTAGACAAAATAGGTGGCTGCTTAAGCCTCACCCCCCACTAGGAACTCAGATTGTAGAATTTTGCAGAACACAATTATCCCATCATTACACACCAATACAAATAAGGTCCTCATATATTAGACTATGGCTTCAGTAATCCAAGAGCCACCACTGTTGATAGAGAATAAAAGGGAATTAAGCAATTGAAATGAAAGAGGTGACTACTTAGGGTATATAAGACTGATTTAGCTTTACTCTGTTCTTCATAAATAGCAGGCATTGCTCTTGATTTGACTACAAGTGCACACAGATATTATTGTGTTTTTTTTAGGAGTTGTGGAATGCCTCGAGAAACAGGGACTGCTTCCAAAAGTACATATCTTTTACATACATTGACACCAGAATTACAGAACATTATGCCTTTAAATTATTAAATAAATATAAGACTACCTCAGCAGAAAAAAAAAGACGAGTCACTATTGCCAGGAATTTAATCCTCCATCCTTAGATGTTCTGCAGATGTCATGGAGGCATGCCAAAAGGCTATCTGCTGCGGAGAAGCTTTATTCAATTTAATCATTATCAAGGATTATCTGAACAATTTACATTTCATTTTCAATATAAACGCGAATGCTTTACGAGGCATTGCCCTTTTGTAACTCTGGCAGGAGTGTGACTTTAACTGTAAACCAAAGCTCTTTCTCAATCCTCGAACTAGTAATTCGCTCATTCTTTTTTCCTTGTTTTCTGATATCCAAGGATGTATTGGGAGCTCTCCAAAAAACGCACACTTGTAGATTTGATCTCAAGCCCACACTCTTGTGTGTTCTGTGCAGCCACTTCAAAGTGACTGTCGTTGCAATTAAATATTAAACAACCTCTCCCTGACTAATACTGATCTGATTTTTTCCTTGTGTGGTTGCTTTTTATTGCTGGGATACGTCAAATGTTTTGGCTCTTCTCGCTTCTCAGTTTTCTTAAAGTAAATCTTAAATGTGCAAAATTATTTGCTCACTTTACATGTAATTGTACAGTAAACATGTATATATGATAGTTTGTTCATTTTTTTAGCGCATTCCTAGGGTCAAAGTGGGCAGCTGAATTTTAAGATTTTTGGACTCCATCACTGAAGGTTTTTATAGCTTAATGACGTAAAGAAAAAAGGTAGCATTGGGTATTCAACAGGAAAACACAGCAGAAACATTCCTTTGGTTTCCGTGGAGACAGTACATCCCCAAACTAAATTTTGAGATTGAGTTCAAGTTCACTTCATGTCACATATTGGTTTAAAATCTGGTGCTGACTTTTCACTGAAGGGGTTTTTCCATTTAAGCAACATCCACCTCACCCGCCACTCTGTCTCTGCTGCTCCTCTCTGCGAGTCCCTTCACTGACTCCAAATCCACTGTAGAATTCAATTAAAAATCCTTACCCTGACCTACAAAGCTCTCACTAACTCAGCTCCCCACTACGGGCCACATTACATACTTGGTGCTAACGTTAGCGCTCACCTGCCTGAGCGTTAACGTTAGCCCTGGTGGCCCTAACGCGGGCCACCCATATTACAATCCAAACGCTAATGGGTTTAAAAAACAGTTAGCGATTGGAATCTTGCACTGTACTGCGCGAAGTTACAGTACTTTGCGCTCCCTATGCTTAACATGGGGAGCACAAAGTGCTAATTAACGTTAGGATTAGCATGTACTAACTCCGTCAGCACCAGCAGTAACCTCCCAAAATAAATTCAGATACTCACCTCCTATCCCGTTGCGAGGACCGCAGCTCCAACCGCCTCCTCCGGCCGTCACGAGCAGGGAGAGACTGGGTGAAAAAGTCACCCAGTGTCCCCCTGTGGATCACTACGCCAACATGAGTCCTATGGACTCCATGGAGAGGATGCGCGTGGCAGCGCTTAGCGCTACCGTGCACATCCCAGGGCTTAGCGCCCAATAACAATGCAGGCAGCTTTTTAAGCGCCTGCATTGTAATATCGTACTAAAACGGGGCGCATGTTTTTCTCCCTAGTGTCCCCGTTCTAGCGCGACCATTGTAATGTGGCCCTGCCTATACTCATCAATCACCAAATACACCCCAGCCCTCTCCCTACGATCAAACAGTGACCTGCGCCTACCTTCTCCCCACATCACCTCTTCCCATGATAGACTGCAAGAGTTCTCACTCGCAGCCCCCATCCTCTGGAAACACTCTCCCTTGTACTGTCAGACTTTCCCCTAGCTTCCCTTCCTTCAAACGCTCCCTTAAGACATTCCTATTCAGGCAAGCCTACCACCCGACTCACTAATACACCTCATGGCCCCAGACAGTCCATCACTCTCACCTTGCAGTCCTCTCCTCCTGTTTCCACCCCAACCATTGTAGATTGTAAGTTCCCCAGGGAATAGGGCCCTCGTTTCCTCCTGTACTGGTTTATCAAAATGTTGTTCAGTCTCAATGTATTGTAACATTGTCTATATTGTTCCCAATGTTCAGCGTTGCGGAATATGCTGGTGCTATATAAATAAAGTATAAAAATAATAATAATTGTTGTATTAAAATAATGGTGGATTTACTTTGACAAACTACGGTGGATCAACTATCGTGAAACTACTTTGAATTCACTATTCATGGAACTACTGTAGTTCACCATAGTGTCTGCCAGTGTTTCCACCAAAGCCGTTCAGTGTTGTTACTACCATTAGTTTCTTCCACAGTTCATCATAGATTCACCCTTGTTTTCACCGTTGTTTCAGTCCAAAGTTGTTCAATGCTGTTTTTACTGTCGTTTCCATCATAGTTTCTATGGGAGTTTAATAAAGATCGTCATGTTAAAGTCAACAAAGTATGTTCACCGTTGTTGCAACAACAGTGGCACAATGGTAAATGGAAAATAGCCGTTATTGACTCCTTCTACAGAAGAATAATGGTGGCTTCATTGTTCACTGTTATTCACCATTATCCACCAACTTCACGTCCTGTTGTTGAATTTTACTTTTCTGTATAGCTGAAGAGTGGTTAGCGAATAATGAATTGAGACATAAAACCCATTCCATAAATAGTTACATAGTTACATAGTTATATAGGCTGAAAAAAGACATGTGTCCATCGGGTTCAGCCTCTCCCACATAACCTACTGCTGTTGATCCAAAAGAAGGCAAAAAACCCAGTCTGAAATGCTTGCCAATATGCAACATGCTGGGAAAAAAATCCTTCTTGACCCCAGAATGGCAGTCAGATTTCTCCTTGGATCAAGAAGCTTTTACCCACATATTAAATATTATAACCCTTAATATTCTGTGTCTGCAGGAAGTCATCTAGTCGTTTTTTAAAAGTCTGTACAGACTCTGACCCAACCACCTCAACAGGCAGAGAATTCCACAGCTTTATTGGTCTCACCGTAAAATAACCCTTCCTATGCTTTAAGCTAAATTTTCTTTCTTCCAGTCTAAATGGATGACCCCTTGTCCTATGTATAGACCTGTTAATGAATAGGTTATCAGACAATGGTTGATAATGGCCCCGTATATATTTATATAAGGTTATCAGATCCCCTCTAAGGCGCCTTTTCTCTAAACTAAACAGGTTTAAGCTTGTTAGTCTTTCCTCATAACTTAACCCTTCCATCCCCCTTATTAATTTAGTTGCCCGTCTCTGCACTTTTTCTAACGCTATAATATCTTTTTTTAAGACCGGTGCCCAAAATTGCACGGCATATTCAAGGTGCGGCCTGACCATTGATTTATACAGAGGCAAAATTATGTTTTCATCCCGTGAGTGAACTCCCCTTTTAATGCATGCCAATACTTTGCTTGCCTTGGCGGCTGCTGTTTGACATTGCACATTGTTACTTAGTTTGAAGTCTATGATTATTCCCAAATCCTTCTCCTGCTTGGATTTCCCTAACTCCGTACCATTTAGGGTATAAATTACTTGTGTGTTCTTCACTCCAAAGTGCATAACTTTGCATTTATCTACATTAAATGTCATCTGCCATTTAAGTGCCCAGTCCCCCAATCTATCTAAATCCCTCTGTAGCGAAGTAACATCCTGCTCACATTGTATTACTTTTCCTAGTTTTGTGTCATCTGCAAACACTGATACATGACTTTCAATGCCTATCTCAAGGTCATTTATAAATAAATTGAATAGTATTGGTCCTATAACAGATCCCTGAGGGACACCGCTTACCACTGGTGTCCATCTTGAAAATGTACCATTTATGACCACTCTCTGTACCCTATCTTTTAGCCAGTTTTCTATCCAAGAACAAGTATTTTCATCTAGACCAATTTTTCTTAATTTAAATAGTAACCTTTTGTGTGGAACTGTGTCGAAAGCTTTTGCAAAATCTAAGTAAATCACATCCACTGCGACCCCCTGATCTATACTTCTACTTACTTCCTCATAGAACGTAATTAGGTTAGTCTGACATGATCTGTGTTTCATGAAACCATGCTGATTTTTGCCAATAACATTATACCTCCCAATAAATTCCTGAATATTATCCCTTAGTAACCCCTCGAATACTTTCCCAGCCACAGATGTTAAGCTCACAGGTCTATAATTCCCAGGCACAAATTTTAAACCTTTCTTAAATATAGTGATCAGATTGCCTTGACAGCAAGGAGAGGCAGGTAAGAAAAGAGTAAATTAAGACTAACTACAATATTTTCTGGGGAGTTTTGAATATTCTAACAACCCACAAGTATACCTGTTGCGTAGAAATTACTGGAAATAATGACATCCTAATGTTTGTTTTGGTGGAGTGGTGGGGAAGGCTGAAAAGACATCTAAGAATCAAAGATGACCCTGCCATCTTTTCCCACTGAAAGACCATTCAACAATCGTTGTCTAAATCTCCAAACCAGTTACTCAGCTTTGATATGAGGACAAAGTTTGAAGCAGCTGGCATTGAGTTGTCCTCATTCCAGGCAGTAGTTGTGCAGAAGTGATACTTATTTTTTGAAGTAATTTCCTCATGTCATGATATTCATAATCAATTTCAAAAACTTGCAAGATGCCAGCGCTTAACATAACCCTTATTTATCCAGGCATGAACTTTATTATCAAATGAATGCTGACAGCATGCAAATGGATTGTTTGTTATCTCTATCTCCATGACGAAGAATTTGGCATCTTCTTATTGGTATATTTTCCCACTTGTCTATAGTGATACCCTAGCCGAAACTGTAATTTCCACAGATTTACTAATTACTGTTTTTACATAACTTTCACATTTTAAAATAAACAGAAAAAAAACTTACTATCTGCACTATTGCTGCTTATAAAAAATATCTATTTCTGAAAACAGTAAATTGGGGAAAGTCTCAACTCTCTGGTGCCCAATGTTACAAAATGGAATATCAGCCTGAGGAAGGTCATCTCCCATGGGAGTTGGCTCACTTGCTTGACTTACCATTAAACGAATATTGTATGCTCAGAAAGTAAGCAAACTAACTATGACCTCACCATTCATGAATTGTTTAATGCGTGCAGAAAGCAAATAAAACTCAATATTTTTGCTAATATCTTTGAGCAGTAATCTATTGATCCCAGCCAACATACGGAATGTTATTAAAAGAAAAATCTAGATCCATACAAAGAATTTTCAGCCACAAAGTGAAAAAACAGGAAGTTAACAAAAATTTACCATATCTATCTGCAGTGAATGCTGATTATGACTTGATTACTTCTTTGTAAGCTTCCATGATCACAAGGCTAACACCACCAGTGAGATAATTTGACGTCTACTCTTTCTGGAGATAAACATTCAGGGCCCTATCACGTCCCTACAGCTAAAATGGGGACGCTAAGGGGAAAACTTTGCGCTTGCTAATCTCCCCTCAGCATCCCCGTTTTAACCTGTAGATTACAGGGCAGGCGCTGAGTCCAGCAGCCTGCCCGGCAGCGGCCGCTAGGGTCCAGGATGCTCAGAGCAGCATTAAAGCGCCCTCCCGAACATCCCCTACTGGAATCCATAGGTCTCCATGGAGGCTTCTGCTGCTGGGTCACGTGATCGGCAGGATCTCAGCTCTCGGCAGTTTGCAGTTGTGTTTGCGGGTCTGTTCGCTGGTGGAAGGCTGCGCTCGGCAGGTTGATCGGCGGCATTCAGCTGATCCCTTTGGCGCACTTCAGGGTCCCTGTGGGGAAAGCTGAATTCAAGGCAGGGTCAGCGAATTGAGCTCGTTGAAGGATGCTGAACTAGAGAGCACTAAGATATTGATGAAATAGTGCTGTGAGGGCACTATCATCACCTCATTAACCCTATCGCTAGCGCTTACATAAATTGTTAGCACTAGGTTAATTGAGGTGATAGCATTCCATCTGTATCACCTCCCGATCGCTAACGAGTTAAAAAACCCAAACTCAGTGGCGGCTTCTGCTGCGGTGTCACATGACCGTCAGGATCTCGCCTCTTTTTTCTTTTTCCCAACGTCAGTCATTAATAACTGATACTATATAGCAATTCTTTTTGTTCATGTCAGTGAAATCTAACTGATCCTATATAGCTTTTTTTTTCTTTTCTCAACATCAGTCATAAGTAACTAGATACAATGTAACCACAATCTCATCCGTTATAAAGTGCATCTATTTCACTCAGTGTGCTCATGTGACCGCAGCCTAACAGGCCAGGTTTGCCAGATATCTGAAGCACAGTACATGTGATAATCTCACATGGGGTCTCAGTGACCCCTAAGATAATCATAAAATATGAAAGCAGTACATGAAGACCAGGTTTTGGAACCACTGTTCTATGCCATCAAGTCCATTTCTGCCTGTACTATATCACTTTTACAAAAGGAAACAGTAGCATAGCCTCCTCTCACGGAACCTACAGCTGTCAATTTCCTTTACAGAAAAAGATTATAGTCTAATTGAATCTTTATTCTAAGTAATTGAAACTGCAATTGAAATACTCACGAAAAAGTGACATGTTCTATTCCATAAGGGCATGTCATTTTAGCACGACTGACCCACAGGATTTTGCATTTTAGCTTCATAAAGGGGTTAAAACACACTTAAATCTTCACTTTGGTGGACCCATAGCCAATCAATTGCCCCCATTTAATGGGGGCTAAATTACATCATTCCCCGGAGATTTGTGTTAAAGGGAAATACCCCTTTGAAATAAACATGATATTTTTAACCAAAATATCCCTTTGAAATGTCAATCCAATACTTGACAATCGTTTTATTTACATGTACGTGATAATACCGAGGCTGAGACAGATGTTAACAAAATCTCATTGTTCTAACAGTGATGGAAAAAAAGTCCTGTCACTTCCATTTTGAAAATAAACAGTCTTCTGCCTTTCACATTAGCATAGTTTAAGTTCTAATGCATTTTACAGTTTACGGGTCATAACAGCACCAGCAACTGTTCAAATTGGATGCAATCTAATTTCTAGAGGAAATCTGGTTTATATCCTCATTAATACTTTAAAACCACAATACATTGTATTCTCATTAAGCAAAGCTGTCTGTTTTACCTGATCTGTTGATCACGTTGTTGTACTAGGAAAGGACATGGCCTGCTATAAGAGAAGGCATGAACAAAGTATCTTGACGTGCATGTGGATCTCAACTTCGTTAACTCATCCAACAGAAGTCTTCGTTGTGTGCAATCATGAGGTTTTCAAATTCATCTGTTCACTAAGCTGTCAACTCGCCAAATACAGGAGAATTGACAGCAAAATACAGTGTATTTTGCTGCAATTTGCTGAGATTTGGAGGCGATCGATGGCATCGAAATTGTCCCACAGAGTTCTATCGAATCATTTATTCACAAACCGCAGATTTGTGGCAGCAAATTTGTCTCCTGGAGAAGTAATGGTTAATCTATTCACAGAACGCCAAAATGCAGGTGAAATGACCTGATTTTTAGTGTTTCAATTTGACAGGTTTAAACAGGCAAATCTAATAGGTTTTAATGTAATAAATGTAATATATTTTTAAATTTATTTTGAAAAGACCATTTATTAGTTCTATTTTTTTACAAAAACTTTTATTTTTTAAAAAGACCTTTTAGTATCTTTTGTATTTTTTAAAATACATTTTTATTATTTTTTTAACAGACCTTTTTATTATTTTTAAAGGACCTTATATTATTAATTAGATACATTCTTAAACACATTTTTATTGATTTAAACTCCTACTAGGAGAATAAGAGACCTCTTTTTCCCCCAGTTTTTTTTGTTTCCTTTTTTTTCCAGTTGAGTGGAATTAGTCAATGTTCATTCGGCGGTTATCGGTGCTTTTTGCCAAAGCTTGATATCTGTTTCGGCAACTCCATTTCCGGCAAAATACTGTGAACATTCGATAGGGAATTCACCAAACTTTCGACAAAATTTAGTGCTGAAGTCAGCCAAAATATGCTGAAACGCAAAGCACCACCATTGAGTTAAATTTCGGTGCTTTGTGAATAGACGCCTTAGTGTTACATGGATGTGGCATCGAAAAAAGGTGTTATTGTCTTTTAGAATGAGATGAAGATTGAGAAGGGGAGAAAGGATTGTGAGTGTGACATAGAAAGTAAGTAATGGAGGGAAAGAAGATATTAGGGGCAGCATTCTTTATATAGCCTAAATGTCGAAAATGTAATATTTAGTGGATATTCATGAACAATGACAAATTATTGTGTGGAATTGGATTTACCTCCATTCTTTTGATTGCGCAGTAGGAAAAATCAGTAGTGAGTAGAGCCCTTCTTTATAATTTAAGAAAAATAATTAAACATTCTTCCCGTCATATTTTCTTTCCTTGTGGGTTAAGTTTTAATAAAATACAAGCTGCTACAGAATCTTCAAATCTTAACCTCCCTCTAAAACCAACATGCCTGCACTCATTTTCCTTCAGGTGTATGGGGCCACTATTACTTCTACCTCTCAGGCCCGTTGCCTTGGTGTCCTCCTAGACTCTGATCTCTACCTCACCCCTCGCATTCGGTCGCTAACCAAATCCAGCTACTTACACCTAAAAAACAATGAGCACATCCGTCCCTGTCTTAACCAGGACTCTGCTAAAATGCTCATCCAAGCTCTTATTATCTCCCGCCTTGAATACTGTAACCTCCTTCTCTCTGGCCTTAAGAGATCCCAGATTCTCCCTCTGAAGTCTGTTGTGAATGCCTAGGGCAGTCTCATCCACCTCATCTCCCGCACCTCTCGCACCTCGCCCCTTTGACAATCTCTACACTGGCTCCCTCTTTCCTTTAGAATCCAATTCAAAATATTGATGCTCACGTACAAAGCTCTCCATAACTGCGCCCCGTCTACACCTCCCTTTTTAACAGGTACATCCCGTCCTGACCACTTCACTCTGCAAATGATCTGATGCTTGCGTCTCCTCTGACCCGCACCCCCAACACTCACCTTCAGGACTTCTCCCAAGCTGCCCCCTTTCTATGGAACTCCCTCCCCTGCACCAATAGACTCCCCAAGTCTCCAGTCCTTCAAGAAGTCTCTGAAAACACATTACCTTAGAGAAGCCTATCATCTCACTCCCTAATCCCCCTCTGTTCATTTCTTACTCCATCTTCTCACACAGCGCACATGCGCCCGCTACTTCATATTCTCTATTCACCCTCACCTACAGGGTTATTCAAAGAGATCCGAAATGTGGCCGAAAGGTAACCGAATAGTGAAATTCAGCGTACAGTTACCTTTCCTGGCCATTCGGCTAAATGTTGGCGAATTGCCTGCACATGCGGTGCCTGTTCGTTGCCTGTTCGAGGGCAGTGAAATCCCCATAGAGAAGCAATGCTTCGTCTATTCAGAGAACAAAAACCAGCAGTGAAAAGTTGCCCTGGTGTTCGGTGGTTTCATTTGACAGGTTTATTCAGGCGAATCCCTTAGGCTTCAATGTTACAAATTTTCCCGTTTTAATCCAATATCTAATAAACCGTTGGTTGTAATATTCTGCAGTAAAATGTCTCTTTATGTATAGATTTTTTAGGCTCTTTTAGGCATTTTTTGGGGGGTTTTGCAATTTTTTTCCTTTTTTTATTTTTTTAATTGTTTTTTTCTTTTTTCTGTAACAGCCCTTTTTATTATCATTCATTGGATCTTATATGTAAATTTCAGTAATTTTTGTTCTGCAGTTTCTTTGCAAACAGCGTTTCACTTTTTTAAACATTCAATCGTACTGTTTTTTTTCACTCCTTTCGTCTGCGGTGTCGGCTTTCTCCGGCTGCTGCTCTGCGCAGTGACCGGCAGCTGCTCGGGTTTCTCCGGCGTGTTCGGCGGGGTTAATCCAGATATTTTGCAGGTTTCGGTCTGCGTTCGCCGGATTTTACGGTGAGTTTTCAGCAGGTTTGCGGCGGCTTTTCCCTGCACTACGACGGCCCTGTGGTGCTTGCTGAATACACCGCATGGTCGCCGCAATGGGATCGCCAAATAGCACTGAATTGAAGAGAACGAAAAGTCACCAAACGTGCGGTGACTTTTCGACTCTCTTTGAATAACCCTACTAGTGTGTCACTCTTCTCCACTTAGATTGTAAGCTCTTGAGCAGTGTCCTCTCTCCTATTGTTCTCTGTGTTTAGCCTGTATGTATATTTGTTATTCTGCCTCCTATTGTACAGCGTTACGGAACTAGTTAGCGCTTTATAAATACTTGTAACCGCATCCAGTTACCAGCATGCTTTCCAAATTAAATTTTGAAACTTTTACATTGTTTTAAACGGTCCTTTACATTTCGGGAGAAATAATAGGCAAATGATCCAAAGCTAGAGGAGACGGTTATGTTTCCTATATCTGAGCGTGATAGTAAATCACATGCAAGTCTTTGTAATTTTTTTGTGTATTACTAGAAGGAAATTCAGGCTTTCCGGCATGTAGGCTCTCTGTAATCTTCCTTTTTACCGCCCCAGACATAGTGGATATTTGCCAATGATCTTTACTCCAGTCCTAGGCTCACTCCTTGACCTTCCACTAATTGAGCTTACTAGGCAAACACATCCAGACTGGCACTAGATAAAGGGTAATAAAGCTAATTTACAGAAAGGAAAAAAAGGCTAAACTTAACATTGGCTTTGTGCAACGTGCGCATTTTGCGCAAAATCTATCACGGCTATTGACTGGATATAATACTGAAATAAAAATAAATTTTCTTGCTCTTTTATCATTCTGTTTATAAAGAATTTATTGGTGGTTTAGAGATAGTTTACATTTTATATTTTAAGTTTTAATTTGTCGATGTAGATCCCTATTTCCGGACTTATCGAATTAGTACGCACCCTTTTGCTAAGTTGTCCAGTTGTAGGATTGTACATCGTTTCTGATTATACATATTTAATTCAGTTAATCATTTCATTAGAAAGTAAGTTTACTAGCAAATTGGATTATTTAAAAGTGATGTGTGATGCTGCTCATCTTTTCTTTTATTGGCTGAAAATTAACCCATTACTACTAGAGCACGGCATGTTTTTATTTTATATAGGCTGCCTCTATACCTTTAATTAATTTATACGTGGAGGAAGATTGTCATGCTTCCAAAGACTTTCATGGATCCGTGGGAATCACAGTGTTTCCGTTTGGTCTCTAATGAGCATAAAACATCAGGGGCCAGAGTAGACCACAATCTAAATGTTAACGAGCCACTAGCTCCATAACGATGAAATCTTATTGTATTTATTTTATGTTGCTGATACCTTACATGTACTTTCTTTACTTTGTTTTTCTCTTGTATGTTTAGTTAAGAAAATATTTTACTCTATATGTGTCACTGGGTGCCTCCATTGTGTGATCTTTTGTGTTGTAAACTCACCCCCCCCCCCTTTCTTTACATCACTCGCTCCTCACTGGGTGGTTTTGGCCGTAGTATGGAGTGAACAGAATGATCAGGGACTGAAATCATTGTATTGTGTGGGATGTATTCAAAGGACATCACCAGGTGGTAGATTAGAAATCTTTTAAACTGTCATATCTGATTCAGCTGCCATCTCTTATCTCAGTTAGCCTGGAAAACAATAGACCTCCTGCCACCTTTTCTAAACATTCCCTCCGCCTCATTAACTGTTAAACCACAGCTACAAATATATCTTTTCCTCAGAGTTTGGTAAATGTGGCATCCTGGGAAAAATCCACAAAATGGAAACAGGAGATAAAAAAAAAACTATCAGGGTTATTCAGAGAGATCCGAAAAGTCACTGCACGTTCGGTGACTTTTTTGTTCCCCGCACTTCGGGGTGATTCGCCGAACAGCAGTGAAAAGTTGACGAAATGCCCTGCTGTTCAGTGGTTTCATTCGACAGGTTTATTTAGGCGAATCTCATAAGCTTCAATGTTAAAAATATTCCTGTTTTAATTCAATATCTAATAAACTGTTTATCATTTTGTTCTGCAGTAAAAAGTCTCTTTATTTTTACACTTTTTAGGATCTTTTAGGCATTTTTTGGGCAAATTTGTTTCCGTTTTTTTCTTAATCATTTTTCATTTTTCTGTAACAGACCTTTTTATTATCATTCATTGGATCTTATATGTAAATTTCAGACATTTTCGTTCCGTAGTTTTTTTGCAAACAGCGCTTTAATTTTCAAACTTTCAAGCAAACTGGGTTTTTTTTCAACCGTGTTGGCTTTTTCCGGCGGCGGCTATTCGGGTTTCTCCGGCGTGTTCGGCAGCTTTTTCTGCGGGTTTCGATGAGTGTTCGGCGGGTTTGCCGCGAGTTTTCTCTGCACTACAGGGGCCCTGCGGTGCTTGCTGAATGCTTGCAGGGTCGGCGAACTGGGATCGCCTTATCGCCCCGAAGTGCAGGGAACAAAAAGTCACCAAACGTGCGGTGACTTTTCAAATCTCTTTAAATAACCCTGATAGCCCATGGCCCTGACTCTAGCACAGTACAGTCCTGGGCTGAAATTTTTTTTTAGGTTAGCTCCTTGTAAATTAGAGATGGGTAGTGTGCTATCACAAATTGACTGCAAAACACTGTGCAGTTCGCCGCAGATCACCGCAATTCAGCGACAGTGAAATTGTCCCATATAAAAGTAATGATTAATCTATTAATAGAGCGCCAAACTGCACCGAAGTGTCAGTGAAATGTCCTGATTTTCGGTGATTCAGTTTGACAGGTTTAACCCCATTCACTACCGATATCGAGATATCTCAGGCTTCAAAGGCACAATCTGGTGCCCCGATAGAGATATCTTGATATGCTGATCTGCAGCCCAAAAACAAATGAAATAAGTTTGCTGCAAACTAATTTTGTTTGCTTCCGGGCTGTAGAAGGTGCCCTCAAAGTTTTAGCCCTGTGAGCTTAATGCCAAAGAGCTAAAACTGTAAAATCAGCTGAAAAATGCTCTTAAATATCAGGCTTTCAGCAGCCGATGCAGGGAGAAAAAGAAGAAAATAGACCAGCCGCTCAAACCTCTGTAACTCAATTTGGCAGTAGATGGCGCCATCTTCTGGCCAAAAATAGGTTATTTACAGTAAGAAATAAACTCAAATATTTCATACTTTATAATTAATTAAAAATGATTTTACAAAAAACACTGGTTTATGACAATGTTTTTTTGGAAAATCACTTGGTAGTGAAGGGGTTAACCCTTTCGCTGCTGAGGCATTTCCTGCTCTGTGCTGAGGTCATTTTTACCGATTTTGCTCATCATGTTTAAACGTGTTTTGAAGGCTTATTTTAGTATATGACCCAGACATATTATATATCGTTCTTTCCGTCAGACTCGGCAGATTCATAATATGTCATTATTATATGTATACGTCATGTCCTGTCTGTATATTATAACAAAAAATGCAATGAAATATGAATTTTCAATAATTTACAACGTGTAAAGTGTTTTTTTTCACATTTTAACATGCGAGCAATTGCGGTTATATTTTGTATGGGGTGCGCTTGTTAAAAAAATTAGAGATGGGGTCTCGTTACATTTTTTTTTGTTGGCCGATCCAACAATATCAAACATTAACCCCTAACTGCCACGGATCGGGAGATAGGGGGTTCATTGGAACCCCCTATCTCCACCATTGGTGGCAGTTAGGGGTTAACTCCAGGACTGGCATCATCATGCTATGCACGATGACGCCAGTCCTCAGGGGGCATTCCAGGAAGCTTGGCCGACATCCAAGATGTCGGCTGGCTCCGGGAAAGGATCACGAACCGGCGCTTTTCGGCGCCGATTCGTGATCCAGCCCCCATGGGGTTAATTGCAGGTACCGTTAGGAAGGGCAGGCTGTGCCCTTCAAATGGTGCCTGGATTAACCCCCGCAACGCCGGCGATCGGGAGGGAGAGAGGTCCGAAGGACCTCCCCCCCTCCCTTTCAGGCGCCTCCGCACATGCAGGGGGGGCGCCTGAATTAGATGTAATCGTGCCGCCGCGATGACATCTAATTAGCCCGGCTGCGGTTATTCAACCGTTTATTCTTTTCATTTTCAGCAAACCGTCTTTTTATTTTTTTGGAACATTGTGTTTTTTTGTATTTTTTTAGACAAAAGTTCTAATTCCCAAATTTATTTTTTTTAGTTTTTTTTTTATTTGCTAACAGACCTTTTAATTAGTTTTTTATAGGACATTTTTAGTATTCACACACATTTACATGCATTTTTATTTTTTTAAACACCTTTTACAAGAATAGCAGAGTTGCTTCTTCTGTAGTTTGGCAGTCAGTTCGGCGGCATTCGGCAGTCTGATTGGCGGTCTTCGGCGGTGTTCAGCTGTCTGATCAGCGGTCTTCGGTGGCTCCATGTTTGGCACACTTCTGGGACACTTCAGGGTTGGCGAAATGGAATTGCCGAAGTGTGGTAGCCAAGAAAGCACCGAAATTTCACTGAAATGTCAGTGTTTTTTGAATAACCCCTTATATGTTTTTTATTTTTTAAACCCTATAGTTACTGAATTTCCCCAATCTATATGGTGTAATAAGTAAGGGCAGCAACCTAATAAACTGAACTCCCTGTTTGTAGAGACTAGAAAGTGGAACGGTGATGCTGCAATAAATTAACAGTCTAAAAATAATATGTCAACAAAGCACTGCATGCTATCAAATCATCTTATCTCAACCTTGAAACACCGATCCATTTTCCTAGAAAAAAAAAACATTTTGACATGCAATGCACTTTTGCAGCCAGTGAAAATTTCCTTGGCTGTTGATCTCACTTGATAGCCTTGGAATATGACTGATATAAAACTCTGCAATCATTACTTAGACAAATGCATATATTTTTAAGAATTTAAAAAGGGCAGCAAAGATTTGTTTTCCCTGGTGATTTTTTTCCCCCATGAACAATAAACCAGGTAAACCAGAATTTCTAAATTGTATCATCTTACCTAACATGGCTGGACATGTGTTTACATTGGCTGCCATTTATTCTGGTATTTAAATTCTATTGCAAGAAGAGATTTTCTGATCACACACAAATCAATACACTGTGGACTTTCCTCTGGTCCTGAGCGGTGATGGACCTCTTGCAACTGTTTATCGGCTGAATAGGCACTAAACATCTACTTAAAATGGAAACCGTGAGTCCTGTAGCTTAGCCCCTTCTCATACCAAGATCCAGTATACTCGATCTTAAAAAGCACCTGTTGGTGCCTTGATAATGAGTATTGTGTGTGGGTTAATTCTGGAACAAAGCAAAGGAAATCAATTTCATACAAATATCCTTTACAAATGGGTCCAGAACATACCCTTAAAATTTCAACACATCGGACATGACAGCCATTGTGCTGGAATTTTTGCAGATATGTTTTTCCTTCAAGGAAGCACGGAAGCCCAAACTGTAATATAAATTTAGTATCACTTTTTGGCCAGCAGAGGGAGCGCTCTAGCTGTCAGACAGGGCTTACCTACAGTGAATGTATACAGTGAGACACCTCTGTGTATATCTACTGGGTGGGAAATGCGAAGTCACTCTCCATAAAACCACTGAGTCCTTCTAGTGGTTTTATGGAAAATCACTTGGTAGTGAAGGGGTTAAGGATGTACACTCACCGGCCACTTTATTAGGTACACCTTGCTAATACCGAATGGACCCCTTTTGCCTTCAGAGCTGCCTTAATTCTTGGGGACATAGATTCAACAAGTTGTTGGAAACATTCCTCAGAGATTTTGGTCCATATTGACATTATAGCATCACGCAGTTGCTGCGGATTTGTCGTCTGCACATACATGATGCAAATCTCCCGTTCCACCACATCCCAAAGGTGCTCTACTGGATTGAGATCTGGTGGCTGTGGAGGCCATTGGAGTAAATTGAACTCAAGGTCATGTTCAAGAAACCAGTTTGAAATGATTTGAGCTTAGTGACATGGTGCATTATCCTGCTGGAAGTAGCCATCAGAGGAAGGGTACACTGTGGTCATAAAGGAATGGACATGGTCAGCAACAATATTCAGGTAGGGCGTGGCATTTAAACAATGCTCAATTGGTTCTAAGGTGCCCAAAGTGTGCCAAGAAAATATCCCCCACACCATTACACCACCAGTGGCCTGAACCGTTGATCCAGGGCAGGCTGGATCCATGCGTTCATGTTGTCTGACCCAACCATCTGAATGTTGCAGCAGAAATTGAGGCTCATTAGACCAGGCAACGTTTTTCTAATCTTCTATTGTCCAATAATAGTGAGCCTGTGCGAATAGTAGCCTCAGTTTCTTGTTCTTAGCTGACGGGAGTGAACCCGGTGTGGTCTGCTGCTGCTGTAGCCCATCTGCTTCAAGGTTTGATGTGTTGTGTGTTCACAGATGGTATTCTGCATACCGTGGTTGTAACGAGTGGCTATTTTAGTTACTGTTGCCTTTGTATCATCTCAAACCAGTCTGCCCATTCTCCTCTAACCTCAACAAGGCATTTCTGTCCACACAACTGCCACTCACTGGATATTTTCTCTTTTTCGGACTATTCTCTGTAAACCCTAGAGATATTGGTGCATGAAAATCCCAGTAGATTAGCAGGTTTTTAAATACTCAGACCAGCCTGTCTGGTACCAACAACCATGCCACGTGCAAAGTCACTTAAATCCCCTTTCTTCCAGATTCTGGTGTTCAGTTTGAACTTCAACAAGTCATCTTCACCACGTCTAGATGTCTAAATGCATTGAGTTGTTGCCACGTGATTGGCTGATTAGCAATTTGTGTTAACAAGCAATTGAACAGGTGTGCCTAATAAAGAGACCGGTGAGTGTGAATGTGTGTGTGTGTATGTGTATATATATATAGCAATCAAAGGTAAACCAGCACTCACTTTACCGTCGGTGTTGCTTTAATCCAATGCCTGGGTGCAGCAAATCCAATATGCATGTGCAGCAGTGTCCTCATTGGTGAGTGTATAGCTCAATTTACTTATTTATATGTTGTTTATTTGTCTTGTGCTTTACCTTGATAAAGACCTGGTGCAGGGTCGAAACGTTGGTCATTTTTAATGTAACCGCGAATAAAAAAATATATTTTTTACGTAAGCCCTGGTGTGCATACCTTTTTGGACTGTGTATATATATAAATATATATATATATATATTTATTTATTAAATTCCATATGAGGGAAAAAAAACACTCCTATGATGATCTAGGTGTGGTGAACAGTGACACCATATTTGTGTAGAATCCCAGATATCATTACATTTTTTTTTACTCTTCCATAAGGACTTAGAAGATTTCTGCACCCCTGGGTCCATGTCAAGCGCCAGGAAACATGCAGTTTTTGACACATTCGCAGAATCCTTATAAATTCACCATGTGATTCTACAGATCAGTGATAATGATACCTTCTTAGGCTGGGGTCAGACGAGCGCACTGTCTGCGCACAGTAACGGACGTACTTTTTAACTGATGAGATTGTGGTTACATTGTATCAGTTAATTTTGACTGATGTTGAGAAAAAGAAAAAAAAACTGTATGCAGTTGTTTCTCAACGTCCGTGTAGCTTTTTCATGTTGATGCCATTTTGGCATCCATTACAACATGCGTTGGCGCGCGTGAAAAAGTGCGCACGTGCTTCGTGTGTTGTTTTCTATTGACTCCTTTGAAAAGCTACAACGGACGCAAAAAGTGCGGTCAGACAGATGCAAATAGTGCGCTCGTCTGATGCGGGCCTTATTCTTGTTTACAGAAAAAAAGGATATACTGTAACATTTACTTAAAGTTTGGGATGAATAATTTGTACACGTTAGGGGATGTTTCTTTTTCCCTCTTCTCTGCCATTTTAAGCCAATGAGGTCCTTGAATAATGAGGGGGGTATTAATGGCATATTAAAAAAGAAATACTGTTAAGAACATGACAATTTCATTCTACAAGCATTTCCACTAACATTGCGGTTTCCTTGGCAGCCAAAACCATCTCAAACTTTAATGAATTAAATTCTGCATTTTTTTTCTTCATTAATCATGAATCGAAATCATTATATTGTGAAAGGACTGTTTAACCAAAGTCGAATGAACGCTCTCTAGAGACAGATAAAAAATTAAAAAAACATAAAATAAACAATGCTTGGCATACATATCAGCGAGAGATTCCTGGGATTATTGGAACCTTTGATCCAAAGTCAATACTCGAAAGGTTGAGCAGATCATAGGAATGCAGCACGACAAGAGTTTTGGAGAAGTGACAAAAATACCAAAATGATATTGAAGTCCAAAATAGTGCACGTCGGTTACTGCTCTAACAGACTGAATGTGTCTACATTATAACAGGGTTTCATGTATTATTATCTAGAGGCCATAAAATAAGAAATCATCTCCGTTACACATTTTCTGGAAATATAAAATTAACTTCACAGCTTGATGTACAATTACGAAAAGGGAATTATTGACTAACTTGTAAATTTTTTAGAATACTCAAGGATTTGCAGATTTTACGTAACAGTTTGAGACTATATCAAGTTTTGATTTAGTAAGTGTGCAGTTCAATTTTTTTGGTAGAGTTCAATGATCTCTCTTATAATTGTTAGTTATGTGTGGGGGGGATATTTAATAAGAAATAGGGATGTCCCGATCCGATTCTTAGGACTTGGGACTCCATTGCAGCTGTTTTCAGGGATCGAAGATTGGCTTTTCAAGGAGATCCGATCCCTAAGTCTCTGACCTGCCGAGCAAAGAGACTCCCAGCAGCCCAGATCGAGGCATTGACTCGGAGCATCTTCCCTGACTACTTGTGAGGGAAAGAGGAGGGGAAGAAGCTGCAATTCTCCAGGTGTCTCTGCATCTTCCCTGGGGAGACGCTGTCTGTGATTGCAGAGGCCCCGGTGTGCTGACAAAACCAGCAATTCGTTAAAATGGGCAACCGTGTCACTTCCATTCACGTGACATTCGCTCATTTTCTTGAATTGCCCTCACGCGGCACACATTCATGCTCGTCGCATCAAATTCAGCAATTTGCTGATAGGAGCATGCGTATCCTCCATAGCTTTAGGAACAAAATCCTAGGCGCATGCGCGCTATAAACATCACATCCATGTTCTCTGATGCATTGCCTAATCTGTGATTGACTGAGAATGCTAATCACAGATTGGATAATAACTTTGCACTGTGTTTTGAAGTATACTGTATGTGTAAATATACACATAAAATTCAAAACACAGTGCAACATTATTATCCAATATCAGCCAATCCAAGATCAGGCAATAATTAGCCAATCAGAGAACATGGATGGGATTTTTCTGGCACTCATGCGCCTAGGATCCCGTATGTAACTTTATGGGGGATGCACATGCACATATCAACAAATTATTTAATTTGATGGGGCGATCATGTATGTGCGACACGTGTATCTGAGGGCTCGAAGGTATGCACGCACATGCACTCTCCATGAAGTTTGACAAAATGAGCGTATGTCACGTGACCGGAAGTAAAACAATCGCCCATTTTGACGAATTGGCCATTTTGTCAGAAAACCGGGATTTAATTAGAGGATGGAGCTGTCGGTCAGGTCTAAGAATCAGCCGATCCCGTATACTGCACGACTTTGGTCAGATCGCCGAGTCAAACAGAAGGATCAGTACATCCCTTATAAGAAATATAGACGCTTATAAAAGATCTCTACATATATCATATGAATAATACATACACATATAGTAGTACTGTAGGTGCATTGAAAAAATGTACTTGAAATTAACAAAAAACAAAAAAAACACAACAGGTTTAAGTATAGTTACTCTGTGTCTCTGGTTTTGTAAGTCTCAATAGCCTCACTATATTATTATTATTATTATTATTATTGTTTAGAAATGCACCGAATGCTCATTATGGAAGTGATTTTTAATATGAATTACTTTTTTGTTCACAGACAAGCCACCGGGATATGGATCCATCTATCGACGCTCAAATCACAAAGGAATAGTGGACGAGTGTTGCTTTCAAAGCTGTGATTTGCGAAGATTAGAGATGTACTGTGCGCCCGTTAAACCAGCTAAATCAGCCCGCTCGGTGCGTGCTCAGCGTCACACTGACATGCCAAAAGCCCAGAAGGTAAAGTATGACATCTTCATATCTTCTGTACAATTCATTAAGATTTTAAAGTCTGTGTGCCCTATTAAATTTTTGACGCTAGCGTTTGCGTTCAGCTATGTGAGCGTCAGCGCTAGTTTAAGTGACTGTAACGCATGTCCCCCATATGACATTCTGAACACTAACAGGTTAAAAACTCCGTTAGTGCATCGGTGATTGAGTGATTGTTACTTTGCGCTCCCTATACCTACCATGGGGAGCGCAACCAGTAATTAGCATTAGGATTATGATGTCCTAACATTAATTATGCCCCGCTGCGGTAACTAAAAAGTTAACCACAGCTAGAAGCTGGTGCTAACTGATACTGCTTCTGCGGAATCAGTTAGCACAAGCTGAAAACCCCACAAAAATTCAGATACTCTCCTTTCATCGTGAGGCGCGAGCGATGACCCTTTTCCGCTTCTTCTGGCCGCTTGTAGCAGAGTGAGACCTGGGACATATAGTCCACAGTCTCCCTCCGCGAATCACTCCACAGCCCTGCATGAGCTTGCAAGAGCCCGGCAGCATAACCCTCCATGGAATCCTATGGACTCCAGGAGGTGATACATGAGTATCTAGGAGGGTAGCACTGAGTTTCGGGGCAGGCTGCTGAATTAGCGCCTACCCCATAATCTCGTGCTAAAACGTGGACGTCAAGGGTAGCCTATAGGTGCTGGATTTCCCAGTTAGCGTCCCCATGTTAGTTCAGGGCACGGAATAGAGCCCTGCATCTTTTCTTTTGTAATGTTTGTAATTACCGACCAGGTTGAAAAAAAAGAGTCCTTAAAGTGGTGTCACAGGTCAGATATCTTTGAACTGTACTCATCTAATGGTAAAGTAGGGTGGACATGAAGCATTATTGCTACTATTACTATCACTGTTATTAATTCTCACAGAAAAAAAATAAAAGGAAAATTTGACAAAGTTTAGAAACCCATTGCTCTGCCAGAGACCGACATATTTTTACGAATTCACTTGGCATATTAGTTAAAGGTTAACTTATCATCATCCTTTAGCCCAGTGGCCCGTTAGACTTTGATGACAGGGCAGGGAGCAGTGGGGACGGTGACTAAGGAATGTATATTTTTAAATTGGAAAATGCTGAACAATACAAGCCTTCTTTCCTGTTATCACACTGATATATCTGATGAGTTATGTGTTATCTCATACCACAAGGATTCTTAGAAAGAGCTCATATGTTTGCACAGAATGCATACATATGTATATATACTGCATATAAATTATCTGTATCTTATCTAAGAGCTGACAATGTAATCGAAAGTCCTTTCACGTTCTTCTCAAATTCTTATCATGTTGTGTAATCCAAAGGGTATTATATATAAAGACTTTTTATGGGTCGGAGTTCAATATTAGAGCTGTTAGATGGAAGTGGAACTTTATACAGGCAAACTCTTCATAAGCAGCAAAGAAGGAGGTGTGCACCAAAACTGCAAACTGAGGACCCTATTACATTCTTCACGCGAAAACGCACGCACAACGCGTGAATTTTTGCGCCAAGTGTTAAATGTTAACACGCGGAAATCAACGCTGGAATTACAATCCTTGCGCATTTTTTCATCCGTCGAGCAATAACGGACAGGCACAAACACGCGCGCAGCAACGTTGAGTGCAGAAATCAGTGTGCGGACTGTTTTTTTCACGCGATTCAGACAATCAGAATTAAGAACCACAATTGTCTCACGTTAAGTTTTTTCTCCTCTCAAAAGTCAATCTGCACATATATGCTGCATCAATAAAAAAAACACACAACTTCTCAAATTTATTAGTTTGGCATGTTTAGAATGTGTAACTATACTTTGCTGTATTTTTTTTTTGGGCTGGTGTATTTGGTTTCGGCCAGGTCTGTCAGATTTGCCATTAACGCCAGCTTTCAGGAGTTGCTAAAATTATGCGTGCAAAGGCTGTGCGTTACAAACTGTGCATAGATTGTGCGCTGGCACGCGGATGGTATTACAAACGCATTTGCGCTCCCAATGTTAAGGATAGGACGCGTGACGTACAGTAAGTTTGCGCAGGTTCACCCGCGGTAGACATATACACGTGTTTGTTGCGCTGACATTGTAATACGACGTTCAGCGCAAAGGGCTTTGCCCCTCGCGTTAACGCGTTTTTGCACCCGCGCAAACGTTTGCGCGACGAATGTAATAGGGCCCTAAGTGGGTTCTCTTGCTGGGCGCTCAAGGACCACAGCGTGGGCACAAACTTTGTAGAGCATTCACATGGGGGAAAAAAAGAGATCCAAGAACTGCTATTAGTACTTAAAAATAAAGGGAAGTTTTATTAAGGAACCTGCAACATTTTGCTCCAAATGTACCTAGAGATGAGGATGACATTTATATTGGAGAGGGTAATTTAAAGGGACACTATCACTAACATAAGTTGTAACTAGATTACTTGTGCTTTACAAACAAAACCACATTATAAAACACATGCTGATGATTTTTTTTCTTTGTTTGAAGTAATTGCATATAAAAAGGAAAAAAATAAAGTTAGTTTTTTTTATCTCCTGTTTGCATTTTGTGGCTCAGTAGTAGTTCACTGGTAGTTCTGCGTGCTGCATGTCAGAGGTCTGAGCGAAGGCAAAAACTTTAAAACATTTGTAGTTACTACCTTTGCATATAAGCGTGTTGTGCTAGAATGCCCTGGCAGATTATTTAGGAAATCCAGGTATCACACTGAAAATCGCATCCAATGGTTGGTTGAAAAAAATTAAAATCACGTGTCTTCCGTGTTTTTCAATAGGAAGTACAATTGAAGAACACAAGCCGAGGAAACGCAGGAAGCCGAACCTTCAGGATTTAAATTTCGCCACTCAAACTCTTAAAGAATGAATGTACCATCTGCAGGATACGTTACTAACAGAAAAGAAAAATGTGTTACTGTAAATGAAGAAAGGAAAAATGGTAGAACAGTGAAGATTTCATACACATATCAATCAATGGGCATTCTTCTTACGAACAATGCAAATGCACATTAGAAAAAAATAGAATTTCCAGATAGAATGTTTCAATTTACAAAGCTGATCTAACCCTGTTTTAATCTTTCACCTGTTTTACATATCCTGCACAAACATTCCTTTCTTATAACCTGTGTCCCCAAAAGGTTCACAAATCGATGGCCTTTTGATGGTTTAAATTGCACTAAAATTAATCAATGTTCAATGGATGCTGGAAGTATTTTCAAGAATTGTCTGGGAGATTTTCTCTAATTTGCACTTCTATACATGCAACAGGCTGTTTATTTTTTCAGTGTCTGATAACATTGTTTGCCTGCCCTTCCTTATATTTGCACAGTTTTTTTTTGCCTATGGGCCAAAAAAAAAGAAAAAAGAAGCCTTGAATTTGTAAGCTTACATACATTTCTTTTAATATACGTAATAATACTTAAATCTTCCCTGTAATTGTTTTTTTAATATACTTTCCCTGTATACAATTCCCCGTTATGAAATAACTAACACTTTTCAGTGCCACAGGTGCTTGCACTAAAGTTTTAAATGTTTGCACGCTCATAAAAGTTGTTGATTCCCATAGGTTTAAAAGCTACACAAAAAAAGCTAGTTGATTTTCCAACCATATACAATTGTTCTCATTTTTATCTTTAATGATCTAATCACTAATGAAAATATATAATTTTCGTATGTAATGCTGTTTAATAGTACAATGGTGCTATGGTGGTAACTCGTAATATGTGTTGTTGTAATGATCTGGTCAAAAAGAATAACTGGTAAAAGCAAACATATCGCATTAAATCCTGGGTTTTATGTTAAAACATATTTTTCTTCATAGTATAGCATTAAGAAATATTTTATTGTAAAAGCAAAAATATCACCTAACACATCTTTTGCTTTTTGTTAATCTAGGACATGACTTTATTCACCTGTATGTTTTGTTGTTTGTAGCGGAATAATTATGCCTTTCACTGCCATTTTAATAAAATCCTTTATATTACGCCTTTACCTTAAACCAGGGGTCAGGAACCTTGGCTCCCTGATGTTTTGAGAACTACATTTCCCATGTGGCTCAGTCACCCATTAGGCTGACTGAGCCACATGGGAAATGTAGTTCCCAAAACATCAGGGAGCCAAGGTTCCTGACCCCTGCCTTAAACCAACACAAATAACTACACACACACAAAGAAAAACACACATAAACCTTTGCGCACGCGTGCACCCACACACACAAGTCCACCTCTATCCATTTTAATGTGATTACGGCACATTTAGGATAAATGCAATGTATTTGACAGGCAGAGTGCTCCCTCTGGTGGTCAATCGAGGTATATTGCTGAGTCTGCCAGCACATCTGTGACATCCACAAAATGCAGGAAGGACCAGGCCGGCAATGCAAATTAATTTTTTTTGTTATTGGAAAATGATGCAATGTTTCAGTCCTCTCTTGGGACCTTTCTCAAGCATCGTAGAAAGATCCTGAGAGAGGACCGAAACGTTGCATCATTTTTTAACAAAAGTTGCTTCTTCTGCATACCTGGCCTGGTACGACTGGTCATTCCAGAATTTTGTGGATGTTACTGGTTGGCTGCTGTGCACCTGGGTTAGGTGTCGTATATACTTATGTCCTTTTTTTATGTTTCTTGAACTTCTAGGCACATCTGTATCAGCGAGACTTCTCAATGGCAACTTCAGATACTTACAGCACATCGGCTGATGTGCCCGATGTACTGTACATTTAGAAACATTCCAGAGCCCATTTGTAAACCAAATAAATTTCCAATATACTAAATTTGTTTGGAAATATCCAGAATAAGTCGAGATCGAGTTAACACAATCGAGGGGCATCTGATGGAGCTTTTGAAGATTGTGTTAACTTGAGCACAATAGAGAAAGGTTAGTATGGGAAACCTGAGGAATGGATGATGTCTAACCATCACCTATTTCCTATAAAACCAAAAATAATTAACCTACATCCAGTCATAGATTGTCTTATGGAGAAGAAAAACAAAATTCCTATCAAAACATCCGATGGTGAAAATGATTTATGGATACATTTATAGATTTTCCAGAAGTGAATTTCCATGGTGTGATAATCACACACAAAAAACAAAAGAGGAGACCACAAAACAAAATAATAATGTATCAACCTTACATAATAAGAACATAATAAAGTATTACCCTTGTATAAATGCTGCTCTGCAACAGGCAAGTATTTTCTATGATGCCAACCATGGGGTTCTAAACGTCATGTTTACATAATGCTCTTGCTATACCCAAGTAATACAAGATTGTAGATCAGAGGTCAGAAATCTTGGCCCTTCAGATGTTTTGGAACTACATTTCTCACGAGACTCAGCCAACCTAATTAGTTCCAAACCAGCTGGAGGTCCAAGGTTACTGATCCATGTTGTAGATATCAACAACCCCAATAAGACATTTTTTTTAACACCTGCCACTATGAGAGACCATGCCACGACATCTCTGACTTAATTATAAATCACAATTAATATAAAACTCATTCAACTGTGACAGATTTTTAAAATGTATTCAGCCATAAAGCAGTGTTCATTTATAGAACTGCAAGTTAATACGTAGTCTAATTTTTAACAAATTCAAGAGAAAACTTTGAGTAGCTCCCTGGGAAGGTCCTGTCATATAATTTGAAATTACTGTTACAGCCACCCCAAGTCAAGTAACATCATACCATAAAACAGTATTGTCATGCCTAACTGGAACAACAGATGTGAGATAGAAGTGGTCCCTAGAGTCCGTTTACGTCATTTCGTTGAATCCTGACCTACATTCCATATGCTGTTTGAAGAGCAGGAACATAAGAGTGTTATATGGCAGAGATGTCGCCTTCTCAAGTAATATGCTAGTATTCAGAAGTGAAAAATGTTCTTTTCCATAAGAATCCAACTCTGGTTTTGAGATGCATACGGGCAGTCAGCCATTGCCTTTTTTCTTTTTTAGTGTTAGCTGAAAATTCTTCGACCAGATACAAGCATTCTGCAACGATTTAAGGAATTAGATTTATCGTGTATTGTCGTGTACCAACAGAGACCATTTGATGTGTGCATGGCAACATGTTGACACTCAAAAACTGTGTTTTCAAGTGGCAACAGGTGTTAAATTTGATAAGATAGTTGAAATGACCATGGCAGGGTTCCTAAAGGCAGGGTCAGAAACTGCGGCCCTCCAGCTGTTTTGATACTACATCTCCCGTGCTTCTCAGGTACTCATTAGATTTGATTGAGCCTCATGGAAAATGATGGTCCAAAACATCTGGAGGGCCAAGTTTGCTCACTTCTGGCCTAGGATATGCCTCGAAGTCCTTTAACCAACTACATTTAAGCATAATGAAGGAAAACTTAGCAATATAAACAGAAATAATCCTTGGTGCATAGATACAATTGCTTATCAGAGGTATACAGTATATTTAAAAGTGGTTACAATAAATATCCCAGTTATGTAGCAGGCCAGGTTTGCTTTCACCAGTTACTTCTTTGGCCAGGAGCGGTAAAGTGGTGCTAATGTTTTCTCAAATGAAGTACTTGACAAAAATATAAAATAAAACATATAAAATATATTTTTGGAACAAAAGGAATTGCCAATCCTTGTGTAAATATTGCTTTTTAAATGTTTCTTGTTTATGTCCATATCGCTTGAACTTTGGAACTCTGTGCCATCTTAAGTTGAACTACTTGTCATCTTAATTGTTGTCTAAGTTAGAACCAAAGCTTTATAAGGTTCGCCGTTTTTTTTATTTTTCTATAGAAATTCGGACTGTACTGTCTTATTGCAAGACCAAAAGTTGTGTAAAAGTGACTTTTTGCCTTCGTTAATGATATTTTATTTTATTTTTACTCAGTGCTGACCAAGCTTTCTGCACTTTATACGATTTATTTGCAGTGTGGTGTGATTTTGTGGCAAATTGCTAGAAAAAGAAAACATATGCTATAAGACTGATGTCACTTTTTTTGTATTAGCCCTTTAGTGCCTATAGAGAAACCAAGTAATAAAAGTTTTTTTTCTCTCTAAAATACTATCAATCTGTATACTACACAGCCACTTTTACCTGTGGATATTTTCTGTCAAAATCTCTGTAGACACATTTTTGTAATACAACATGGTTTATACTGACTTCAACAACGTTATTACTCGATAATACTGCCACTTAGTGTGTTATTAAATAACTCTATGCATCGTGATGATTTGTCAATGCACTGTGATGTGACCCTTTTTCTTAGCTTTATTGGCTGGTAGAACACAACTACATGAAACTACGCAAATTATTTTTCCTGTGGAATGCTACGATTTGATGGTACGCAATGTGTATTATCTCACAATACGGTACATATTTTACAACCGTTATCCAGCTGTTGAAAGAATGTTATAGGGACAGTAAATCCTAATTATCATGTCAGTGTTGTAGTCACATATTTGTAATACTGGAACGACGATCCATTGAGAGCTGCACGGAACAACTAAACTCAAAATTATTTCCTGTGTAACTAAACGGAATATTGAGTGGAAGATCACTGGAATTGCAGCACAATCTATAATGATTCCTAAGTCACCACTTGGAAGATCATGTGTAATTTTCATCTCCCAACAACATTCTCACCCAATTACAGCATAAGTAATATAGCAAATAAGGTAGTATGGCAATAGTGGTAATACCACAGCTTTTTAGCTCTGCTCCATTCAAAAACACTGGCTTGCAAAGGTAACATCCATACAATTTTCACCTTCTTTGTACTCATGTTTAAAATAGGGATGTGCATGGCTGAAAAATACATTTAGTTTAGTTTCGTTTCGTTACATTTTTAAATCATTTCATTTTCGGAATTTCGTAACTAATTTCGTTTCGTATTTTGTTTCGCTTCGGATCGATTTGAAATTTCGAATCGATTCAAATTTCATATATCAATTCGATAGTTGATATCAATTCGAATTTTGGATCACTAGATAAAACCCCAATTAATCAAATTTTTCAGTTAAAAGAAAAGCTAGGGTTAAATTTTAAGCTGTGTCACAGATTTAGTATTTGAGTCAAAATAAACAGTGAAACAAAATTAATTTGTTTCATAATGTCCTTTGCTGACTATTACTTGTATTGTAAGTTAAGATCAATTCGATAGTTGATATCAATTTGATAGTTCGTGTCAGATTCAATAGTTAATATCAGTTACTAAAATTTTTCTTTTATGACGAGGACACAGTGTAAAATTAAATAAATTTGTTATATACCGTTTCGTTTCAAATTCGTATCGTATGGATTCATTATTCGGAAGTACTTCCGAATACGAATTATCAAATTTCGTTCCAAATTCCGAATTTTTCCGAAACGAATGCGCATCTCTAGTTTAAAACATTTCCATAGAAAATTAAGCAACATCCTCTATGCCATACAGCAGACAAATGGAGGTGAGTCGGGCTAAGCCTTCTGTTTACCAATTGTAACCATTATTGGAAAACCTCAGTTGCCACACCAAAGACTTCTGTGTATTGCACAGTGACAATTATACACAGTTCCGTGCTTGTAAATGTTTGATGACTGTGATCCATACTTCTTATTCTTGGTTGAAAATGTTGTTTCGATCTCCCACAAGTTAAATAAAGAAATACTATACCTAGAATGAACTCTGTCTTCTTTCTTGACTATTTTAATTTTCCTGGGCTTTTTAGTATGCTGAATAATATATTTTTAATCAGCTGAGAATCCTTTAAAATGTCCATTCATTGTTCACTCTCAGGTATAAAGATCATGACAGGGCACAAACAATGCATAGAGTAAACAATACGTAAGCCTAGCTGCCTTGTGATAGGTCTGTGTCAAATCCTGTGCCAAAACGTTCTTGGTCGATATCGACAGAATGGCACATGGGACGTAAGTGCTCAAAAATGATGCAAGTCAGGTAAAGTATATAAGAAATTGACACCCAAGTGAGCAATGACAATCTCTATGGTGCCTAAACAGATGAGGGTCCATGACTCCTGGCATCAACATGAGAGATGGAGACAGCAGAATGATGCCAATTGTCAGCAGATACACATCAATTCAGAACATTCAAAGAGCACCAAAATTTCGGCACTCTCGTTCAGCACACTTCGGCTAGTTCAGTTCGCCGACCCCGAAGTGCACCAAAATGGAAAGAGACTCGTTCCAAATCCAGCCCTGCCTTGACATCTATCTCATGGCTAGACCTGTGACCTGTATGTTTATTCTATCCAACCTGGTTTCGTTTGATTCCTCTGCCCTTTCTGTTCTGTGTTGCTAAACCTGATCCTTGTAAATCAGTGTTTCCCAAACCTGTCCTCAGGACACACTGACATGCCAGGTTTGCAGGATATCTGAAACACAGCGCAGGTGATATGATTTGCTGCTCAGTGATTGCAGGATTCAGTCTGCGTTTCTCCAAGGTGAACTGCAAAATCTGGCCTGATTGAAGGTCCGAGGACAGGTATGGGAAACACTGTTGTAAACAAACCTTTCTGTTTTCATTGGAACTTGTCTCTTGCTGGCTTTGTGATCCAAAACTTGGGCTCTACTTGCACCCCTGCACCATGAATGTGACAAAATCAGATCACCTGTGCTGTGCTTCAGATATCTGGCAAATCTGACCTGTTAGGGGGACCAGGATTGGGAAGCACTGGTATACACTCATGCAACTGTGTTTCACATCCCACAGCTGGTCAACTGTTGTTAATGTCCAAATATCTACACATTTTAATCTCATAGGGATGTTCTCTCTTGGAATTTTCTGTTCTCTCATCTTCAAAAACAGTTTATGCTGAGAAGAAGGTGGCAGCTCCTTTTAAAAATTCTAAGTAGAAGTTTACATTGAAAAGATCTATAAGGAAAATCTTTCTTTCTGCACTAGAACAGAAAGCAATATGCCTGCCTCTTGTTTGCAGGACAGCACTCTTCATCTGACCCAAAGTAAAGTGAATAGGAGACATCACAAATATTTTCTAGGTGCAAACTGAGCATGCCTAAAATGGCAGTCCCCCTGCAGCCAATGCCGGAGAACGGCCCGCTGGGAATGGAGGTGGGCCAGACACGGGCCAAAATGCAACAATGTGTGCTATGCTGTCCTGTGGCATATAAGTCTGCCTGCTGCCAGGATGAGCCACAGCATTATGGGGTTAAGGACAGGGTTTCCAATTTTTCTGTGTCTTAGGTCTGCGTGCTAGGTATATAGCAATCATTACTTTATTGTTATACAGCTCGTTATACATTACAGCAGAAACCCCTTGCATAAGTATATAGTTCCTTAACCCCATCACATCAAAAATATGTATAACATTAAAAAGAAAAATGTAGCCCATACACATACCATACTCACATACCATTTTAATTCAGGGATAATGTTCTCCTCAGGGTGTAACACAGTTTTCATACAGACCTCAATCCTGTCATCAGGTATTACTACAAAACAGCTGGCAGAAGCAGCCCACTACCTTACACTAAAACCCCCCCCCCAAAAACGTTCGAGACACATTATTGCTATTCTATAAAAGCCATTGATTATCTGATACAAACAGTATTTTGTGAAGAATGATGAAGATGCATTTCTTGGATTCTCAATACGTGGCTGATATAGCATAATCCCTGGTTTCTCTATATGCAGATGGCTACTTGGTGATATGATCATTCCAGTTCCAAAGAAGATTTCTTAAATTAGTTTTCCAGGAAGGCAAAACATCTGTCCCCCACCTGGAATGTTTAAAAGACTGTAAAATGTATTGGTTATTGTTTGAAACTATTTCCCCCTTCAGATCGGCATGATCCTGTCTCTGAATAACCCCCCACAAGTCAAGCAGAGAGCACCGAAATGTTGCCGACATTTCGGTGCTCTCTCATTCCCAGCACTTCGGGGAATCAAATTTCCCCACCCTGCGGTAAATCTAGCATTCACCGCAGGGTCCCCGAAGTGCAGGGAATCGGCCGCTGAATGCCACTGCCATTCCACCGCAAACCTGCGGCTGCCACCGCAAACCCGCTGCACACACACCAGACAATCGCCAAATGCACTGACCAACCGCAGGAGAAAGTCGACAAGCCGCCGGCTGGGTAAAAAAACATAACAATTCGATAGAAAGTATTAATATTTAAACAATGTTTGCAAAAAAAACACTACTGAACGAAAATGTCTGGAATTTACCTATAAGATCCTATCAATGATAATAAAAAGGTCTGTTACAGAAAAAAGAAGAACCGCTATTAAAAAAAAAAGGGAAACTTTTTTTGCCGACAAGTACCTAAAAGATACTAAAAAAATCAATAAATAAAGAGACTTTTTACTGCAGATTAAAAGAATAAACAGTTTATTAGATATTGATTAAAAAGGAGAATATTTTTAACATTGAAACCTATGGGGTTCGCCTGAATAAACCTGCCGAATGAAACCACCGAACAGCAGGGTATTGTGGCAACTTTTCCCTGCTGTTCAGTGTTCTGTGAATAGATTAACCATTGCTTCTCTATGGGGATTTCACTGCCCTCGAACAGCACCGTACTTGCTGGCAGCTTGCCAAATTTTTTTTTGAACTGCCTGCTCTCTGAATAGCCGAATGGCCCCGAAATGTCACCGTTTGGTGACATTTCGGGGCCAGATCAGCTCTCTCTGAATAACCCCTATGGTTAACTGACCTTGAACATCAATTTCTTTCATTTCTTTCTTGAATTTCACCATTGTCATCTTTATAACCCTGTTCTTTTAGTGCAGAGTATGTGAGCAAAATAAAATCTTTTCAGTGGTATTTCTAAAAATTTAAACAGAATAACCATAAAAGTGAAGATGTTTTTGTGTTTGTATCTTGTTTTACATAGTTACATGGTTACATCTCATGACAAATTCAAGTGAACGTTTCTTACATTCGTAGTAATTTGATAAAAATAGATTGATAAAAATAGCATAATACAGTATCGTTATCAAGGAAAGAATCCAGAATGGCTAAGGCCCTTCCAGAAACAGACTGGAAGCCTCCAAGATAAACAACCACAGATTTAATATGAAATGCTTATAGCATTAAACTATAGCTATCCATCAAAACTGCGGTAACATATATGCAATTATAAGAAAAGGTAATGTAAATATATGGAATGAATTGAGTGCTAGTGTTTTTCATAATGAGTAGTTGTAAAAGCATCCTTAGACTGAAAATACATATTCATCTCACTGCTTGGAAAAGTACTCACTAAGGATGTATCACATACAGGACATTAACATTAACGAGGAAGACTACAATATATGTATATCTAGAAATACCTAGAAACCATTGAATTAACCAACTTTTTCTTAGCTTTAAAGATCTGATATTTGTACAGTTCACAAATAGCTCCTGGTATGAACATAAAAAACTGTTCCTTGAATTTATTCAATATGAGACGGGCATATTAACCCCCCCCCCCCGAAGGTTATCCCGAGTGTGTCTCGGGGTTAAATTTCACTGATGAAAGCGGTAACCCCGAGACACACTCGGGCTGTATACATCACCTCTCCGTGCGCTCCCTCGCTGATCTCTGCAGTCTCCTCCGGCGATCGCAACGTTTTACTTCCTGGATTCCCTTCTTGCGAGGAAGGAACCAGGAAGTAATGAGGCCGCGGTCACCAGAGGAGACAGCTGGGGGCATCGAAGGAGCTCAGGGAGAGGTGATGTATCCAGCAGATTCCCGAGTGCTGCTCGAGGTTATCGCTACTAACATAGGAATTTAACCCCGAGCCACACTCGGGATGCCGCTAGGGTGCAAACAAAAATTGAGCAGTTTGGGACAAGAAAATTTGAAATAAATAGACCGCCAGGGAGGTTAATGTATCGAGATGGTGAAATTTACCATATAAGGTCGGCTTATGCTTATGTACATGTCACATTGTTTAACAATCTACAAAACTCTTAAGGAAAGGTATCGGTGGGCAACTTTATAACCTAAAGCTAAATGATCATCAGCTAAAAAAAAGATACATTAGGTAAAATATGTGAGAATAAAATAAAAATAAATAAATACTTTAAAATCCCTCTAAGCATTGAGACACTGCAACATTAAAAGCACTTCGTAAAGTCTTGTGGATATTGTCAGACTGTCACCCCCCATCTTTGTACTACCTAAGGGGCAAGGATCCTGAAGAATGCACAAATATTTTGTAACATCTAAAATTAACTTTGTTGTTAAACTAATAGTTAAATGTATAAAACAAAACAAGAAAAGGTGGCATGTGGGTTTACACTTCAATGGCCATTCAAGCAAAGCAAAACCTCTAATTGTGTATTGTTTTGCATAGAGTTATAGGGCTAAGCGCAGAGGACACTTTTTTCTTGTTTTGTTTTATACATGTTACTGGGCTGGATACGTCTGGTAGTTGCAGGCGCCCCAGGAGGGATCAGGCTCCACCTCGTTTTTTCTGTATGTATTTATATCTTGTCATATCTCCAGTCAGGTAATCCTTGCAGCTGCCCCCTTCCGTGGTTTTGTTTTCAATCCCAGAGTGGAATTTTTTCTGGGGAGGGTATAAAGGAAAACCCACCAGTTTTTCTTATGACTGAGAAGCAGCATGAACATATGTAGCTTACTTAGAAATCAGCTTTTTGGCTTCATTAGGTAGGACTCACCTTGCTAGAGATGCCTTGAAGGGGCAGGTGGGCTTACACTTCAAAGGCCATTCAAGTAAACCAAAACCTCTAATTGTGTGTTGTTTTCCATGGCGTTATAGGGGAAAGCGCCGATGAATGTTTTTCTTGGTATGTTTTATACATGTTACTGGTCTGGCTATGTCTGGTAGTTGCAGTCGCCCCAGGAGGGATCAGGTGTGACACCTTTTTTTTTCTAATAGTTAAATGTATCTACCAGTGAGGTGCAGTCTAGGGAGGCAGAGGCTCTCCTGTCCAAATGGATCTTGTCGCTGCGTCACATGTCAGGTTTTTATTCATATCAGAGATGTGAAGCAGTGAGGCGCTCAGCCTCCACATTGATTGCGCACTCTGTCTGAAACTGGATGTTATCATAGTGACATGTGCACGCTCCCATCAGTTTCTGACACGTTGCACAGATTCAGAAGTAACACGTGTCATATGATGTGAATGAGGGTTGTCAATCTCCTGGCCCCCAGATGTTAATGGCTTACAATTCTCATGCTTTGAATGTAATAGATGTCCAGAAAATCATGGAAGTTGTAATTCAGAAACATCTTTAGGGGCCAGAGTTTGACAACCTTGTTATGAACCATACAGGATATGACCAATTTAACAGCAGCAGGGGAGGCAGCAATCACATTTTGTCTTGATTGGCAGCAGGCAGTGGGGGCCATGGGAACTCCCTGTGATGTAAATTACTCTACGTGCCCCAGTGACAGGTAGCACATATTACTGCTTGCCCTGGAGGCTTGTTCCCTTTCTGGCAGCCCCTGGGCTCCTTTACATTAACTTGCAATAATTTTATAATTTTAGTTCCCCCTACCCTGTATTCACCTTGAAAGGTTTGTTGTGTATCACTATGGCGTCATCTCTATGAAAGCCAGAATACACATTTCTCACTATGAACTTCAGATATTATAAATTAATAGTTTATTGGACTAGAGGATCATATATTTCAATTTCAGAATGTCACAAGGTATAAAGTACATTTAAATGGTAAAATGCAGACCGTGTAAAAATTGCCCAGACTGACCAGGTCAGGTCAGGAACTTTTTTTTCCCCCAATCACATTACACAGATCAACAGTGACCTCAGCACATCTTTGCCAATGTTGATTTCTTAGAAAGTTACTCAGTGAAATAAATGATGTTAGCAAGATTGGCACAACATGTTCATGATCACAGATTCTGTATTTTTCCATTGCTGCAGTTGCCAGTATAACTGTTTTCTGAGGAAAATGCTAGATTATACTATAGACCTTGCATAGAGTTTATCAGTAAATTGAACTGGATTGATCACTGATCACAGACATCACTATGTAAACTCACCTGTATTTCATACATGAATGTGTTATTTTTTTTAAAGAAACAGTCAACAAGTGGGCAGTATACCAACTTGATACTTTATCGCCGAAATCACTGATCATGGAAATGCTAAGACGACATTTTCGCTCCCAGGACTTAATCATGAATGATGGCCGGAGCAGTACCTCCAGCCATAAAGCACCTAGGTCAGTGGTCAGCAACCTTGACCCTCCAGATGTTTTTTAACTATGTTTCCCATAAGTCTCTGACAGCCTAATGAGTAGCTGTGCATCATGGGAGAAGTAAATCCAAAAAATCTGGAGTGCCAAGGTTTCTAACTCCTGACCTACGTGATACTTAGTAGCCTGTCGTGATTACGTTGCTTTCCACATGTGTGAGGGATGTGGACCCTTGAGGACAGAGCATCAGGTGAGCTCCCTGGTACATGATTTAGACTTTCATCTGGTTTGTGGTGAAACAGATACAAATGTTACTGTCATATACTGTGGAATGTTTTATTGCAGAACTAGGGCAACCTTCAAATTAATTCTCCACATGACTCTCTTTGCCTCAATGAATATTTTTGTTCAGTCTTTACAGAAGGAAAGGGACCTCAGTTCAGAGAAAACACTAAATCTACTTCATCTTTCTAAAGTAAAGACAAACAAGTCAATGGGGCCTGATGGGATTCACCCAAAGTTAAAATAACTCAGTGGTGTAATAGCGACGTTGTTAACAGTTATGTTTAACCAATCCTTGTTAACAGGAGTCATTCCAGAAGACTGGAAATTAACAAATGTTGTGACCATTTACAAGAATGTTAGGGCTACTGTATATTACATACTTGGTGCTAACTTAACCAGAGCAGTTGTAAACTTGCCAGAGCCATTATAGCCTATGGAGCTGTTAAGTTAACAACAGCTCTGGTTAAGTTAGCACCAGCTATGTAATATGGCCCTTAGTCGGGAGCAATCAGGGAACTATAGGCCAGTTAGTCTTACTTCAGTACTGAGGAAACTAACGGAAACCATGTACGCTTACAGGGTTATACAAAGAGATCCGAATTGCTGGAGAAAGGTAACCGAATGCTGAAAATCAGCGTTCGGTTACCTTTCTTGGCCATTCGGCTATCCAGAGAGCAGGCAATTCGCCAAATCCTAGCAAATTGCCTGCACATACGGTGCCTGTTCGGTGCCTGTTCGAGGACAGTGAAATCCCCATAAAAAAGCACTGCTTCAGCTATTCAGAGAGCACAAACCAGCAGTGAAAGTTTGCCTTAATGCCCTGCCATTCGGTGGTTTAATTCAGCAGGTTTTTTCAGGCGAATCCCATAGGCTTCAATGTTAAAAATATTCCCATTTTAATTCAATATCTAATAAACCGCTCACTATAATATTCTGCAGTAAAGAGTCTCTTTATCCATAGATTTTTTAGGATATTTTAAGCATTTTTCTGGATTTAATTTTTTTTTTAAAAAAAATCAGATTTGTTTTTTAACCCTTTCGCTGCTGAGGCTTTTCCCGCCCCTATGCTGAGGTCATTTTTACCTGTTTTGCGCATCATGTTTAAACGTGTTTTGAAGGCTTATTTTAGTATATGACCCAGACATATTACATATCGTTCTATCCGTCAGACTCGGTAGATTCATAATATGTCATTATTATATGTATACGTTATGTCATGTCTGTATATTATAACAAAAAATGCAATAAAATATGTATTTTCAATAATTTACAATGTGTAAAGTGTTTTTTTCCACATTTTAACATGCGAGCAATTGCGGTTATATTTTGTATGGGGTGCGCTTGTTAAAAAAATTAGAGATGGGGTCTCGTTACATTTTTTTTTGGGGAAAATGACACTATTTTTAACAAACGCACCGCATACAAAAATCGTTAGTGCAGCATCATTGTTCACATTATAATTGAAATGGGAACAATATTTCTGCATTAACAAACCAAAAAAAAAAAAAAAAGTGTTTATTTTTTTTTTTTAATTTTTTTTTTAATTTTTTTTAATTTTTATTTTTCATTTTTTTTTTTTTTACAAACTTTTTCACTTTCATGTTTGGTATCGTTGGAACGGCCATGCTCTGGCCGATCCAACCATACCAAAATTTAACCCCTAGCTGCCACGGATCGGGAGATAGGGAGTTCATTGGAACTCCCTATCTCCACAGTTGGTGGCAGTTAGGGGTTAACTCTAGGACTGGCGTCATCGTGCTACGCACGATGACGCCAGTCCTCTGGGGGAGTTCCCGGAGGCTTGGCCGACATCCAAGATGTCGGCCAGCTCCGGGAAAGGATCGCGAACCGGCGCTTTTCAGCGCCGATTCGCGATCCAGCTCCCCAGGGGTTAATGCCAGGCATCATTTGGAAGGGCAGGCTGTGCCCTTCCAAATGATGCCTGGGTTAACCCCCGCAGAGCCGCCGATCGGGAGGGAGAGAGGTCCGCCGTTATGCACGATATTGCTCAACACCACCAATTCAAATCTCGAAATCGCAAATCGCGAAGAAAGGGTCATGGGCCAGCGACAAGTTAGAGCGATGAGCGACAGGCGACATTGAGCGATATTGGAGAAGCTACACAGAGAGATATCGCGCGGAAATATGCGTGATATTGCCGCAAAAAACATGCGATAAATCGCTCAGTGTGAATAGGTAATCTAAAAAAATCGTCAGAGATGTGGCAATTGATTTTTAATGTGGATAAGAGCAAGATAATGCACCTGGGGCGTAAAAACCCGAGGGCTGAATATAGACTATTTAATACAGTCCTAACCTCAACATCTGCGGAAAGGGATTTATCGATTATTATTGCCGAGGATCTAAGAGTAAGTAGACAATGTAATAGAGCAGCAGGAAATGCTGGCAGAATGCTTGGTTGTGTAGGGAGAGGTATTAGCAGTAGAAAGAGAAAGTACTCATGCCGTTGTACAGAATACTGGTGAGACCTCACTTGGAGTATTGTGTGCAGTGCAGTGTGCAGTATAATTGGGCAGACTAGATGGGCCAAAAGGTTCTTATTAGGGATGAGCCGAACACCCCCGTGTTCGGTTCGCATTCGACCTCGAACAATTTCAAAAGTTCGAGTTCGGACACGAACACAATCCGAACACAAGGCAAGCAATGGCACTCGAATGTTCGATTTTTAGAGTGCCCTGCAAGAGAGCATATATGCAAGATATTTGCCATAAAAGGTGTATGGGGGTCCGGGTAGTGCCCTGGGGGACAGGAAACAAGGAAAAAAAGTAAAAAAAAAGACGTTTTTAAAGGAACAGTGATTTTTCCATGAAATAAAGGTTAAGAATAAAAATGTAAAATTCCTTCAAATATCGTGCCTAGGAGGTCCCCATAACCTGCCTGTTAAGTGGCGGATTTGTCGGATGTATAGAAACATTTAAAAAGAAGAAAATGACATTTCGAATGACAGTAAATGTTTTTCCTTTAATCTATTCATAAACAACTACTTTGGGCGGCAGGCTGTATGAAAAGAGGAGACGTTTTAGGACACACAGAACAAGTTTAGTGATTTTTGGCTAAATTATGGTGAAACGTATGCAGGTTTTGGATGAAAGTAACAACAGGTGCATTAAAATTGGACCTTTGGTGTCAGCTAGTGCCTTCACACCGTAACCCCTCTGAGGTATTGTGGAAGAGTGCAGGGATGGACTCTGCATTCAAATATTAAAATGATTGGATTCTGGTACACACGTCAGTGCACCCAAATATTGGGCCTTTGGTGCCAGCTAGTGCCTTCACACCGTAACCCCTCTGAGGTATTGTGGAAGAGTGCAGTGGTGGAGGTTTTGGGAATGCAGAAGAGATCCCCGATCTATTCAGTTACATCAGCATCAGGGGAGTGATAGCTGCTGATCCAGGACTGATTCATTTTTATAAATGTCAGCCGGTCTACAGAGTCGGTGGACAGATGCACTCTTTTGTTTGTGGCAAAACCTCCAGCGGCACTGAACGTCCTTTCAGAAAGCACGCTGGATGAAGGGCAACCTAGTAGTTCCATAGCATATTGGCTAAGATCTGGCCAGTGATCCAATCTCAACACCCAGTAAGCCAGTGGATCATCTGCTGGAAAGGTATCCAGGTCTGCCCTGGCCCCTAGATAGTCCTGCACCATATGGTGAAGACGCTGGCAATGGGTGCCTACATTTGACGTCCCTGGGTGTCGTGGACTAAAAAAATTGGAAAAGGCATCAGTCAAGCGGCCCTCTTCACCGCTCTTCCTCTGATAAACAGCAGCCTCAGAAGCACCTGTGTCATCAGTTGGTAACCTACCAGTGTATGGAAAGGTGTTACACAAGTGTCGCTTTAGAGCATCCTCAAGTTGTTTCATTCTGTGCTCCCTCTGTGAGGGCAGGATGAACTCTGCAACCTTACCCTTATATCGTGGATCAAGAAGGGTTGCCAACCAGTAATGATTCCTCTCCTTGATAGCACGAATCCTGGGGTCCTTTAGTAGGCTTTGCAGGATAAAGGAGCCCATGCAGCATAGGTTGGAGGTGGCATTAGCTTCAGAGTGTTCCTGGTGGTTGAGGATGACCGTATCATGCACTACCTCCTCCCAGCCACGTACTAGTCCTTGGGTTTCTGGGGACACAAAACCGTCCATTGAGGAATCCCCACCTTCAATGCCCCCACTACTTAAATATTCCTCCTCCTCCTCATCCTCCTCATCCTCCTCCTGTCTGATCTGAGGACCCACTGGAATGCTATCTGCATAAAGACTGGGGCCTTGAGAGCTAGGGAAGTCCTCCTATTCCTCCAGCTGCTCTGCCTCTATTGCCACATCTATAATTCCCCACATAGTGCGTTCCAGCAGGAACACTAAAGGAATTGTGTCACTGATGCACGCACTGTCCCTGCTCACCATCCTCGTTGCCTCCTCAAATGGTGACAGTACAGTGCATGCATCCTTGATCATCAGCCACTGCGGGGGGGGAAACAAGTTGACCTGAACCTGTCCTTGTGCCATACTCACACAGGTACTCATTGATGGCCCTCTGCTGCAGACACTGCAGCATTGCCAATGTCGAGTTCCACCTGGTGGGCTGAGGAGGACCCGCTGGAATGCTGTCTGCGGAAAGACTGGGGCCTTGAGAGCTAGGGAAGGCCTCCTCTTCCTCCCGCTGCTCTGCCTCTAGAGCCACATCTCTAATTCCCTGCAGAGTGTGCTCCAGCAGGAACACTAAAGGAAATGTGTCACTGATGCATGCACTGTCCCTGCTCACCATCCTCGTTGCCTCCTCAAATGGTGACAGTACAGTGCATGCATCCTTGATCATCAGCCACTGCGGGGGGTAAAAAAAACAAGTTGACCTGAACCTGTCCTTGTGCCATACTCACACAGGTACTCGCTGATGGCTCTCTGCTGCTTGTGCAGATGCTGCAGCATTGCTAATGTCGAGTTCCACCTGGTGGGCATGTCACAGATCAGACGGTTTGTGCGGAAGGTGGAATTCTCTTTGAATTTCTGACAGACGAACACTTGCTGGGAATGACCGTCTGAAGTGGCTGCAGACTTTTCTGGTTTAGCTGAGAAGCTCTTCCAGCCCTGGGTACCTGGTTAGGAAACGCTGTACCACCAGATTTAGGACGTGTGCTACACATGGTACATACGTCAATTAACCCAGGTGTAGGGCGGAGAGAAGGTTGATGCCATTATCACAGACGACCATTCCCAGCTCAAGCTGGCATGGTGTTAACCATCTCTGCGCCTGCCCCTGCAGAACTGACAGAATTTCTGGCCCGGTGTGGCTCCTGTCCCCTAAACAAACCAGCTCAAGCACAGTATGGCATCTTTTTGCTTGAGCCATTGCGTAGCCCCTGCCATGCATCGGTTTAACTGCCACTTCGCCAGAGACATTGAAGGAGAAGGAGGAGGAGGAGGAGGTAGTGGAGCAGACAGACCTCATATAAGCAGCTTTCAGGAGGCGTGGTGTATGAGCAAGCTCCAGCACAGAGCCCCGTCCTGGATACCTCCCAGCTGCAAGCAGAGTTACCCTGTGTGCCGTGAAGGAAATGTAACGGCCCTGTCCATGCTTGCTGGACCACGTGTCTAATGTAATGTTCACCTTGCTGCTGACTGCCTTTCCCAATGACTCCATAACATTGTCTTCCACGTGCTGGCATAGTGCTGGAATGGCCTTCCGTGAAAAGAAATGGAGTTTTGGAACCTGCCACTGTGGTACAGCACATTCAGCAAATTCACGGAAGGAAGCAGAGTCCACCAGCTGGAAAGGCAGCAGCTGTAATGCGAGTAATTTTGCCAAGCTGGCATTTAGACATTGGGCTTGTGGATGGTTGGGAAAATATTTTTTCTTCCGCTGCAGCAGCTGGGGCAATGAAATCTGACTGCATAAATCTGCAGCTGATGGGATGCTGGCAGATTCAGAGGAAGGACGTGGTACACCCATTACTGTAGCATCATCCTTGTTAGTGGAGGTTGTAGGCAGGACATATAGTAGGGGTAGAGACAGATGAAGACGAGGACCTATACAAAGTGTTGTGCCAACGGGATGCGTGGCAGGTGGTCATACTGTATGTAGCCTCAAGCACGTGGTACCGAAGTGTCTGATGTCTTTCCCACGCTTGATCCTCTTCCGACATAGCTTACAAATAGCAACGCTGCAGTCTGCTGCACATGTCGTGAAGAACTCCCAGACAGTAGAGATCCTGGACGTGTGCTGCTAGACAACAGCGCTCTGCACCTGAGCAACTCTGACATTTGATGCCTTGGACTGGCTACTGTTGCTCATAGAGGACGTTCTGCCTAGGGATGAGCCGAACACCCACGAGTTCGGTTCGCATTCGAACTCGAACTTTTAAAAAGTTCGAACTTGAACACGAACTCAATACAAGTCAATGGGACTCCAAATTCGATTTTTAGAGTGCCCTCCAAGAGGGCATATATGCTAGATATTTGCCATAAAAGGTGTATGGGGGTCCGGGTAGTGCCCTGGGGGACAGGAAACAAGGACAAGAAGTTAAAAAAAAAAACATTTTTAAAGGGACAGTGAGTTTTCCATGAAATAAGGGTTAAAAATAAAAATGACAAATTCCTTCAAACATCGTGCCTAGGAGGTCCCCATAACCTGCCTGTGAAGTGGCAGATTTGAAGGATGTATAGAAACATTTTAAAACAATTTCCGGGTCCGGGTAGTGCCCTGGGGGACAGGAAACAAGGACAAAAAGTTTTAAAAAAAGACGTTTTCAACCCCTTCACTGCTGACGATGTGTGGGACATGTCCTCAGTTACTCCCGCTGTATGCTGAGGAAGGCTTGACAAAGACCAGTTGTGGTCGAAACGTCGTTACTTGGTTTTGGAATAAATCCACTTGGAATTATGTTGTGGTATCCGGAGTTTATTTTATTGTTTTGAGTATTGAGGCTGCACAGCAAGAGACCTCTACTCCGTTGACCCACCAAGGGGAATGGTGCTTAAGCTTACATTTGTATGCTGAGGAGGACGGGTCACGTCATCAGCTTTGCAGGACCCCCGGCGGAGATACTCACCTCTCTGTCCGGGGTCCCTCGGCGTTCTGAAGTCAAGCTCCTCCCGACGTAAATGACGTCATCGCGCCAAGCACCTGGGAGATCGCCTGGAAAAGAGGGGGAGATCCGGTCGGATCCCTCTCCCTCCCGATCGGGAGGTCCCACAAAAAAGAAGCCAGACACCGCTTAAAAGGAGAGAGTCTCCCCTTTTAAGCGGTGCATGGCTTTAACCCCTTAGGCACCAGGTTGCACTTCAGCGCCTTGCGGCGCCGAAGTGCGGCCTAGCTCCTGTGAGGTTGTGTATAGAGATGCTGCGAGGTTGTGTATAGCAATGCTGTGAGGCTGTGTATAGCGATGCTGTGAGGCTGTGTTTAGAGATGCTGATGGGGTTGTGTAATGAGATGGGGTTGTGTATAGAGATGTTGTATATAGAGATGCTGTGAGGCTGTGTATAGAGATGCTGATGGGGTTGTGTATAGAGATGCTGTGAGGTTGTGTATACAAATGCTGTGTGGTTGTGTATAGAGATGCTGTGAGGCTGCGTATAGAGATGCTGTGAGGCTGTGTTTAGAGATGCTGATGGGTTGTGTATAGAGATGCCGTGTATAGAGATGCTGATGGGGTTGTGTATAGAGATGCTGTTTGTGTATAGAGATGCTGATGGGGTTGTGTATAGATGAGCTGTTTGTGTATAGAGATGCTGATGGGGTTGTGCATAGAGATGCTGTGTATAGAGATGCTGTGAGGCTGTGTATAGAGATGCTGTGAGGCTATGTATAGAGATGCTGATGGGGTTGTGTATAGAGATGTTGTGAGGCTGTGTATAGAGATGCTGTGAGGCTGTGTATAGAGATGCTGTGTGGCTGTGTATAGAGATGCTGTGTATAGAGATGCTGATGGGGCTGTGTATAGAGATGCCTTGCGGCACTGAAGTGCGGCCTAGCTCCGGTGGGGGTCGCATCTTGGATGGTGGCTCCACCCCCTGGTCCCCCCTCACTGCCTGACGTCCTCACGCATAGCGTGATGACGGCAGATAGCCGGGGAACCCCTAGCTGCCCGGAATCCCCTGGTGGAGATAGGGGGTTCATTTGAACCCCGATATCTCCAGAACTGTGGCAGCTAGGGGGTCATGGAGGGTGTCAATCAAAAGGCCTGAGCACGTAATTCCCCCCACAAAATGTAACAAGTCCCATTTCTAATTTTTTTACAAGCACACCCCATAGAAAACATAACCGCAAATGCTCATGTGCTAAAATGTGAAAAAAAAACACTTTACACGCTGCAGATGATTAAAAATTCTATTTTTATTGCATTTTTTGTCATAATATACAGGCAGGACATGATGTATACATATAAAAATGATATATTATGAATCTGCGGAGTCTGACGGAAAGAACAATATCTAATATGTCTGGGTCATTTAATAAAATGTGGCTTCAAATCGCATTTAAACATGATGAGCGAAAGCAGTAAAAATGAGCTAAGCACACAGCAGTGAAATGCAGGGTTAGTTAAGGGGTTAAACAGCTTACCAGAGGAAGATTTAGTAGAGAAATGAACACTTCTCAGAAGCACAGGTGTTGTTTGATACATCTGGAGACACCACACCCTCATTCTACATACAATGTATCAAATTCATTAGACCAGACTAAAAACACCTGTTGTTTATGCCGTTTGAGAACACAGATCATTTAGAGGTGAGAATCTTTGCACGTAGACATTATTTGTCAATTCAATATCTAATAAACCAATTGCTTATAACATTCTGCAGTAAAGAGTCTCTTTATCTCTAGATTTTTTTGTATTTTTTAAGCATTTTTTATACTTTTTTTAAAAAAAATATTTTTGCGAACTCGAACCGAACACGCCAAAAAGTTCGAAGTTCGCGAACTTGCAAATGGCCAAAGTTCGGATCGAACTCCGAACTGATCGAACCGAACAGCTCATCTCTAGTTCTGCCTCATTTTTGTTGTGCCTCCTCCTCCTCCCTTGACTCCTCTGTTCGATCAGGCACCCAGGGGGAGTCAGTGGCCTCATCATCGTCATCACCCCCTATCTCCTCGTCACTGGAACCAACTTGGCAGTGTGCTGCAGCTGCTGGGGGAACATGAGTGCCAGTTCTTTGTGTGTCACTGGCACCCCCTCCCTCTAGGCTGATTATACTCCCTTCCTCAACCTCAGAGTTTGAATCAGAGAACTGGAGTTGCTGCGCATCCTCAAGCAGCACGTCACTGTCACTGTAGTCAAACAATTCAGCTGTCTCCTCTGTGTATGATAGTGAGGCTACGGCAGGAGTAGCTGTGGACACGGAGGCTGAATTAGATGTTTTGGCAGCTGGGGTGGACTGTAAACCACTATAAGCCTAGCTGGCAGAGGACTCTGAGGATGAGGATGGCCTGGTTAGCCAATCCTGCAAATCCTCTGTATGTTGCTGCTGCTTAAGACGGCCAGCACCAGTTAGAAACACGGACAAGCGTGCCCCTGCAGAGGATGCACCACGTCCACGACGACCAGGGGAAAAGCCTTCCGACACAGAGGCTGCTTGCCCTGTTATCTGTGTCTGGGAGCGTCTGCTTGTCCTTTTTGGTCTTTCTGACATGGTGAGTGATATATAGATTAAAGATATACAGATTTTCCAGAACAATGCTATATGTCAGTGATACAGCCTGGCTGGTAGCTGGCAACACCTAGATTCTACTCTGAATAGATAAACAGATAGAAAAAAATGTCATAGAAACATAGAAAAATGTCAGCAGATAAGAACCTTTTGGCCCATCTAGTCTGCCCAATTACATGGATACTTTACCTGGATTTATCTTTTGTTTAGGACTCTGATGAACCCTGATTAAACTGTGTTATTGTATGGTATCTAGAATTAGATTAAAGATATACAGATTTTGCAGAACAATGCTATACGTCAGTGATAAAGCCTGATAGCCTGGCAGCAGCTGGCAGTGCCAACACACATTACAATTCCCAGATATCTGCTAGAAGTATGTGAGACCCCTGATAGCTGGCAGTGAGAGGACACAGATTACAATTCCCAGATATCTTCTAGAAGTCTGTGAGACCCTAACAGCTGGCAGTGAGAAGACACAGATTACAATTCCCAGATAATTATCTGCTAGAAGTGAGACCCCAATAGCGGTACTGAGAAGACACAGATTACAATTCACAGAAATCTGATAGACGTCTGTGAGACACACTGAAGGAACAATCTCCTCTCACTCCTGCAAAAAAAGCACGTGCTTGGGCTGCGGGGAAGCCTTATATAGTGTGCTGCGGGACTTAGCTCTGTGAGCCCATGATTGGGCAAAATTTGCCCAATCAGGACTCTGAGCCATGATTGGCATAGTCTTGCACCTGTCTTGCACCTGACCTGTGGTCAGGTGCAAGGCTGTAGCCAATTACGAGCTTCAGGCCAGTGGAAAAGTGCATTGTGGTCCATTGTGGTGCATTGTGGGCGAACACGTGGAAATGTTCGATGTTCGCTGAACGGCTGAACGGGCAATGTTCGATTCGAACTCATGTTCGGATCGAACCCAGCCCATCCCTAGTTCTTATCTGTTGACATATTCTATGTTTTTATGTTTAACTAAAATAGTTACATTCAAAACAGAACATCTTCTTGCAACGCTGAATACAAAAAGTTGTTATGCATTTTCAGGAGTTCCTACACAATTCAACTTGTTTTCCTCATCCTGACCATAAACAATTTTTATCCTGTTTGACGTATAAGAAGATATCCAATTCAGTTTAAGTATGGTGAGTAATTTTCCAGACTCTTAAAGAAGCACTGTAATGAAAATCCCCACCCACCTTATGCCCTTAAATAATTGGGCAGATGTTGCGGACAGTCTCTGCCCAATACATTTTTTAGGCAAAAATGCTCACCTTTTCTTCCTTGCCACGCACCGCTCCTCCCCTTCAGCTCAGGGCTTCCAAAAGGCAGAGGTCTCTGCAGCTTTTCTAAGCATCGCTAGAAATTTGCATACTTTTGTACACAAGTTCGTTAGCATCTGTGCAGAACTATGAGTTGGTGCTGCATGCGCAGAACTAATCCATTGGCTACTGTGTCTCAGGATGCTTGCTATTGCAAGCACTCTGGGAGCGGATGATGACATCATTGGTGATTGATTTGGTGACCGGCAAACAGGAAATTCTAAATCCTGTCTGCCTGGTGACGTATGTGTGGGCAGAGAAAACCCCTCCACTTTAACACAGCCTTTTCCGCCAAACAGGACAGGATGGACAAAGGGGGGAGGCCCAACACACAGCCTGACCACTTTAAATGCTATAGTGATCAGGTTGCATAGAATGCACCTTTAAGGCTAGGGTCAGACGATGCATTTTGCACGTCTACCGTCAAAAAGTACGTTGATGCGTCCGAATGCATTTTTTCACGGAAGAGGCGATAGAGGTCATACAATGCGCAACGACGGCCGTATTTTTGGACGGAGCTATAACAAACAAATGGACGTTATGTAGGCTACACATGTGCAGCGTCTGACGTCTCCTAATCACGCACACACGCCGCTATGCCGATGCAGCGCACTCTGTGCGACAGTACTAGCGGTTCCACGTTCTTGAAAAAATGCGTTCGTTTGCCGCTTGTGTTGCGCAGCCAAACTTTCGTGTGGCCGAACTTTGTATATTGTCCGTCATTGGACGTCATTTGCTGCTATTACGGCTGTAATAAAATGCGGCTCAACGCACGTTCGCACTGCGTTCATCTGACCCCAGCCTTAAAAGTAAAAAAAACAAACTATATGATATAATTGAGCAATCTAATATGCAGCAAGATTATAAATACAATAAAATCTGATTTGTTTCACAGCCTATTGGTTGATGCCATAACTCAAGTACCTGTTAATAGTTAACCTGGTAAGTAACCCCAGAATTAAATTATTATTGAAAGGTATCATGCATTCTTCCTTTGTTATTTATATTTGTTTTGAGCAGATAATGCAGGCTGTTTTTCTTTTAAGTAATGGAAGACAACGTTAATTCCATGAAATTGCATGTTAGACATAGTTCTCTCTGTGCAAATGTTTTGCCATGTTATGCATTAAAAAATATTTTCGATTTTGGTCCTGTTATGCACATAATTAAGGTTATATTATTAGTCATGGAAACTTGCATCCCTATGTTTATATTTTTGAAGTTAAATTCACAATACAAGGACAATAAATACGTGTCAGCAGAGTGTTGTGTGTGTCAGTCTAGACAGGTTTGTTAGAAATTAGCCACGTAGGTTAGAGCTCAGCAGACAGTTATTTTTAAAATGACACTGTTGACAAAACGCTCATCCATGAAGACTAAAAATAGTTAAGTAGATGACAAAGCAAAACATTTATTAACCATTGACATCCATTGGTGGTTTATTTTTGGGAAATTTAGTACAATTAATCAAGGATAAAAATCCTGAATCTAGATACGAAACTATTGCAGGTGTCAAAGAAGCATACACAGTAAGAATGGAACGCCTGCTACTTAAATTCAATGTAATTAAAACCAAGCTTATGATATTAAAGGTAGATGGTTAAATGATAGGCACGTGTAATTTTGCAATGATCTGTTTATTGTCAGCGTACAGATAGCTGAAACACAATCTTAAACAAAACTGATGTCCGGGAAGAAATCACTAAATTGCAAGCCACCATAAATAAAAAGAAATTAAATTTCTATTAAATCTAGCCCAAACTCAAAACTCAAGTGACTGCATTGCTCAGTGTATTTTTCACATGTCATTGCTTGCTACATGGAAATTATCACGCAATGCATATCATCAAAATGTTGTTGTTTTGTTTTGCTTTCTTACACACATGCTGTTTTCCATAACTAACAAAATGGCAAAATTGGCAATATTTCTTGTGCTATTTTTTTAAAGTTAATCGAGAAAAATTGGCATTCAGCATTCACTGCAGGGTCCCCGAAGTGCGGTGAATTGACCTGCTGAACACATCCTCAAACTGCCGAATCGATCTGAAAAAACTCGATTGATCCGAAAAACCACCGAACGCAGCTCCAAACCTGCCGAAAAAGCCGACGATCAACCGAACAGACCACAAATCGATCCTCAAGCAGCCAACAACCTGCCAAACAGACCGCCGACCAGCTGCTGGATAAAGCCGCCAAGCCGCCGAACAGGGGTAAAAAAAAAAAATGCTAATTTTAAAACGGTTTTAAATAAAACTAGTGCATGAAAATGCCTAGAAAAAATATATAAGGTCCTATGAATAGTAATAAAAAGGTCTGTTACAGAATAAAAGAAAATACCATGTAAAAAAAAAAAATCGGAATTAATAATTTTGCTGAAAAAATCCAGAAAAATGCCCAAAAAAATCCTAAAAAATAAATAAATAAAGAGACTTTTTGCTGCAAATTAAAAGAATAAACTGTTGAATAAATATTTCAGAGAAACGGGGATTTTTTTTTCATTGAAACCTATGGGATTCGCCTGCTTAACCACTTGGCTGCTAAGGACGCGCTCAGCGCGTCCAGCCAAGTGGTTCTCCTGTGCTATGGACACGTTGAGCGTGTCCTAGCACAGAGGGCAGCAATCAGCCGGGATTCTGGCCAATTGCTGCGCCCCCCGGTGCGGGCTAACATCTTGGATGTCAGCCTGGCACTCCGGGACCCTGGTGGGGACAATAGATGTCATCGCACTAGCGAGTGCGGGGAAGGTGCCTGAAAGGGAGGGGGAGGTCCTTTCGCATGTTAAAATGTGGAAAAAAACTTTACACGTTGTAAATTATTGAAAATTCTAATTTTATTGCATTTTTTATTCTAATATACAGACAGGACATGACATATACAGTCAGGTCCAGAAATATTGGGACATCGACACAATTCTAACATCTTTGGCTCTATACACCACCACAATGGAGTTGGAATGACGCAAGCACAATGCGCTTTAACTGCAGACTGTCAGATTTAATTTGAGGGTATGTACATCCACTCAAATTAAACGGTGAACGGTGTAGGATTTACAGCAGTTTGCAGATGTGCCTCCCACTTGTTAAGGGACCAAAGGTAACGGGACAGAATAATAATCATAAATCAAACTTTCCCTTCTTAATGCTTGGTTGCAAATCCTTTGCAGTCAATTCCATGAAGTCTGGAACGCATAGACATCACCAGACGCTGGGTTTCATCCCTGGTGATGCTCTGCCAGGCCTCTACTGCAACTGTCTTCAGTTCCTGCTTGTTCTTGGGGCATTTTCCCTTCATCTGTGTCTTCAGCAAGTGAAATGCATGCTCAATGGGATACAGGTCAGGTGATTGACTTGGCCATTGCATAACATTCCACTTCTGTCCCTTTAAAAACTCTTTGGCTGCTTTTGCAGTATGCCATCTGCACTATGAAGCGCCGTCCAATGAGTTCTGCAGCATTTGGCTGAATGTGAGCAGATAATATTGCCAGAAACACTTCAGAATTCATCCTGCCACTTTTGTCAGCAGTCACATCATCAATAAATACAAGAGAACCAGTTCCATTGGCAGCCATACATGCCCACGCCATGACACTACCACCACCATGCTTCACTGATGAGGTGGTATGCTTAGGATCATGAGCAGTTCCTTTCCTTCTCCATACTCTTCTCTTCCCATCACTCTGGTACAAGTTGATCTTGGTCTCATCTGTCCATAGGATCTTGTTCCAGAACTGTGAAGGCTTTGTTAGGTGTTGTTTGGCAAACTCTAATCTGGCCTTCCTGTTTTTGAGGCTCACCAATGGTTTACATCTTGTGGTGAACCCTCTGTATTCACTCTGGTGAAGTCTTCTCTTGATTGTTGACTTTGACACACATACACCTACCTCCTGGAGAGTGTTCTTGATCTGGCCAACTGTTGTGAAGGGTGTTTTCTTCACCAGGGAAAGAATTCTTCGGTCATCCACCACAGTTGTTTTCGGTGGTCTCCCGGGTCTTTTGGTGTTGCTGAGCTCACCGGTGCGTTCCTTCTTTTTGAGAATGTTCCAAACAGTTGTTTTGGCAACGCCTAATGTTCTTGCTATCTCTCTGATGGGTTTGTTTTGTTTCTTCAGCCTAATGATGGCTTGCTTTTACTGATAGTGACAGCTCTTTGGATCTCATCTTGAGAGTTGACAGCGACAGATTCCAAATGCAAATAGCACACTTGAAATGAACTCTGGGCCTTTTATCTGTACATTGTAATTGGGGTAATGAGGGAATATCACACACCTGGCCATGGAACAGATGAGAAGCCAATTGTCCCATTACCTTTGGTCCCTTAACAAGTGGGAGGCACATCTGCAAATTGCTGTAAGTCCTACACCGTTCACCTGAGTTGGATGTACATACCCTCAAATTAAAGCTGACAGTCTGCAGTTAAAGCACATTGTGTTTGTTTCAATAACATCACAGATCAAATAACTGCACAGGACCTTCAAACAATGGACAATGATATTACCTAGGAGGAGAAGGCAGGGGAAGTGTGGGTTGATGGAAGCATGTGAAGACAAAGGAATCCATTACTTACAGGGTGGTGTATGCTATACAAGACAGGCTAGTAATACAGAGGTCACACTATGCACAAACACCCTGCATCTACAATTGTAGAGATACAGGGTGACTTTAACAAAGGAAAGAGCAGGAAAACAATATAAAACATCAGTCTTGCACCTTCCAAATATATTGCTTGGCTCATGTACTTCGAGTCCAAAGTGACTCACGTCACAAAGACAATGACGTTTGCATGCATGTATTTTTCTTCGATTCGATAGTCGGCTCAACCATATGTACGCAATTTCTTGCTTAATTATCAAAACAAAAAGTTGAACAACAACACGATATGAGACTTTAAGGCACCGAGCAGGGGGGGGCGAGGCTGCAAACAAGAGTAAAGCAAAGGAGAAATTCAGGGTCATACAGCATCGTCTTATACGCAGTTTCAAATTTGTATAACATCTACTTTAAATGGCTTCCTAATAAAAATGGCGGAGAGCGTCTTTAAAATCTTACACTGCCCTGTGTCCCTGGTGCCATGAGTCCCAGCCCTTCGTTGTCAGACGGTCAGTCTATTGGCATCAAAGACTTTTGACCTACAAAGTTATTAAATCTTTATAACAATTGCTATAAATGTATAATCATGGCAGTCTAGCTTTGCTGAGCCTTATTTTATTTATTTATTTGCAAAGTATTTTACCAAGAAGGATACATTGAGATTTCTCTCATTTTCAAGTATGTCCTGACATGCAGAGAATATGACTTGGGGGGGATGTTTGTCCCGCTTCAACCCACTCATGTAATTTCCCAGGGGGAGGGGTGTGAATCTTACCCTGGCTCTGGGTTCCTACACCCATGTATATGTGTGTGCCATTACATGGTCAATCACCACGGAATGCAAGGATAGCATTAATATAACAAATCCATTTAAAATGGTCTAGTAACCAAATAAACACACATTTATATAAACAGCAACTCTGTGTTCAACAAGGTCACGTTGATTAAACTTTTCAATTTTACAATTTTTTCCCTGAAAGCAACAAGAATTTAGTTATGGCCAAACCCAAATGTTAGCACACAAGGCCAAGCTGAGGGCTTGGCTCCGTCTCGCAAACCAAGCTGTTTTAGCTGACTACATATATATGCATAAAAACCCATTACTGGAGCCAATATATCAGCAAGTATAAGAACAGTCACATCAATAACGTACAGTTTACTTGTGTTTCATTCCATGTGTCAGAATTCAGTTAAAATGAATGCATGCTTTTATATTCCATATAAACTGATCTCAAATAAAACAGAGAAACCAACGGTAATGTTTTTTCATGGAAATTGTATGTAACTTGCATAGCTTGATGACAATCTATCAGTTTTGCAGATATTTTGCGGTTCGCTGGCTCCATCAATAACGGGATACTGCAAGAGGTTACTTTCACTTGTACATAAAAGTGTTAGGATTAGTCATAAAACTAGCAGGGTTATTCAAGGAGCACCGAATTGGCCACGAAATTGCACCGAACAGTGAATTTGCCCGTACAATGTAATTTCGTGGCCATTCGGCTATTCAAAAAGGAGGCAGTTCGCCAAATATTGGCGAATTGCCAGCGAAATACAGTGACCTTCGGCAGCATGAATTCCCAATAGAGAAGCAATGGTTAATCTATTCAGAGATCAACGAACAACACCAAAATGTCAGTGAAATGCCCTGATTTTCGGTAGTTTCATTCGACAAGCTTAATCCGATGAATCCCATAGGTTTCAACGTAAAAAAATTCCGATTTTATTAAATAATTATTTATTTTTTTAGGATTTTTTTGGGCATGTTTTGGCAAACTTTTTCAGATTTGTTTTTTCTTTCTGTAATTTCTGCAACAGACCTTTTTATTATTAGTCATAGGACCTTATATATTATTCCCAGGCATTTACATGCAGTACTTTGTATGAAAATGTCTTTTAAAAATTACATTGAATTACAAAGCAATAAGGAAGTGGACTTCAGAAGGGTGGGACTCGAACCAGAGATTCGTCCAGCAGTCGCTCTCCATGCAGCAAATGCACCGTCGGCACGGATGGGTCAGACTATCTAGAGCAGTATAATGCTAGGGGCACCCCTGGTATATATTTATTTATACTACAGGCAGGCTCAACAGGAGTTCTGTGGTGCAATGAAGGGGTTGATGAGCACCTGAAAGAACATTAAGACCCATTCTGAATTGCCACCCAGAGCCGGATGTGGGCTCAATAAAATGTGAGTTGGATGTGTGTATATTTAATGCCAACAATTTGAACCTATGTACTGCGCAATTGTTGTTTCCGTCTTTCCTGCAGCACGTCTGGAAGACATTACTTATACCAGGTGAATTCTAGAAGAAGGAACATCTGAATCCCCAATATGGACATGCAGTGCATGTAGACTCTGTGAACAAGTGGGCTTATTTGGAACAAACCCGTCTGATGTGACCAGTTCTTTTCTTTGGTTGTAAGGATATAGTGGAATGGCTACTTACGGACCATGGTGTACTCACTGAGAGTGAAGTATAGCGGCGTGCACGTCTCTTTTTCCTATTTTAAAGATAGACAATAGTCAGATACGCAACCAAAAGGTCACTGTGAGCTGAGAGCGGTCATACTGAAGATTAGATGGACTGTTCATGGGACACAAATATATTCAAGACGTTCCGTGAAGATAAATATGCCAAGAGCTAAAGGTTACTTAAAAAATATTTTTACATCACTTCTCCAGCTTTCTAAAAAGATTATAGAGCACAAACCAAACATACAAAAAAGATTAAAGTGTTAAAGATTGAAGAGATTATAGTGGTTGTAGTACTAAAAGGCAAGAAGCCACTATAACATTTTACTGGATCCAGATGTGTGAAATCCCAGCCAAAGTTTGGATGTAACAACTATCAACTTCATGATTAATTAAATTCTGTCACAACAGATAATATTTTGCTCCTACAACATGTTATATGTGTGCAAAAATCTAATTCCACTGTGGAATGCACAAAGAAAACTTCAAATCAAAACCTATGCAAGGACTATGTAATTATTGTGGTTTGATAGGAGAACATCTGTAATTTAAAAGGACACTCTTTTAAAATTTTAAAAGGTTTAAAATTTGTGCCTGGGAACTATAGACCTGTGAGCTTAACATCTGTGGCTGGGAAAGTATTTGAGGGGTTACTAAGGGATAATATTCAGGAATTTATTGGGAGGTATAATGTAATTGGCAAAACTCAGCATGGTTTCATGAAACACAGATCATGTCAGACTAACCTAATTACGTTCTATGAGGAAGTAAGTGAAGTATAGATCAGGGGGTCGCAGTGGATGTGATTTACTTAGATTTTGTCAAAGCTTTCGACACAGTTCCACACAAAAGGTTACTATTTAAATTAAGAAAAATTGGTCTAGTTGAAAATACTTGTTCTTGGATAGAAAACTGGCTAAAAGATAGGGTACAGAGAGTGGTCATAAATGGTACATTTTCAAGATGGACAACAGTGGTAAGCGGTGTCACTCAGGGGTCTGTTATAGGACCAATACTATTCAATTTATTTATAAATGACCTTGAGATAGGCATTGAAAGTCATGTATCAGTGTTTGCAGATGACACAAAACTAGGAAAAGTAATACAATGTGAGCAGGATGTTACTTCGCTGCAGAGGGATTTAGATAGATTGGGGGACTGGGCACTTAAATGGCAGATGAAATTTAATCTAGATAAATGCAAAGTTATGCACTTTGGAGTGAAGAACACACAAGTAATTTATACCCTAAATGGTACGGAGTTAGGGAAATCCAAGCAGGAGAAGGATTTGGGGATAATCATAGACTTCAAACTAAGTAACAATGTGCAATGTCAAACAGCAGCCGCCAAGGCCAGCAAAGTATTGGCATGCATTAAAAGGGGAGTTCACTCACGGGATGAAAACATAATTTTACCTCTGTATAAATCAATGGTCAGGCCGCACCTTGAACATGCCGTGCAATTTTGGGCACCGGTCTTAAAAAAAGATATCATAGCGCTAGAAAAAGTGCAGAGACGGGCAACTAAATTAATAAGGGGAATGGAAGGGTTAAGTTATGAGGCAAGACTAACAAGCTTAAACCTGTTTAGTTTAGAGAAACGGTGCCTTAGAGGGGATCTGATAACCTTATATAAATATATACGGGGTCATTATCAACCATTGTCTGATAACCTATTCATTAACAGGACTATACATAGGACAAGGGGTCATCCATTTAGACTGGAAGAAAGAAAATTTAGCTTAAAGCATAGGAAGGGTTATTTTACGGTGAGAACAATAAAGCTCTGGAATTCTCTGCCTGTTGAGGTGGTTGGGTCAGAGTCTGTACAGACTTTTAAAAAACGACTGGATGACTTCCTGCAGACACAGAATATTAAGGGTTATAATATTTAATATGTGGGTAAAAGCTTCTTGATCCAAGGAGAAATCTGACTGCCATTCTGGGGTCAAGAAGGAATTTTTTCCCAGTATGTTGCATATTGGCAAGCATTTCAGACTGGGTTTTTTGCCTTCTTTTGGATCAACAGCAGTAGGTTATGTGGGAGAGGCTGAACCCGATGGACGCATGTCTTTTTTCAGCCTATATAACTATGTATAACTATGTATAACTCTAGGCACTGTGACCGAATTCAGGGCCGGTGCTAGACTATATCGCGCCCTACGCAAGACCAGCTACTTGCGCCCCCCCGACAAAATTGGCAACTGTTGAAATGCGGGGGATCTGATTTGGCCCTCTGAGTGTTGGGGATTAGTTCTATCCAGAACAGATCACTGATCTCCGGTTCTAGGGAATTCTGGGACCAAGCTCTCACCAATGCCCTAAATGCCAAAAATAAAAATGATTTGATTGCTACTGGTATTTGGATATTTACAGTGGTTTCAATCTGAAAATGTGGTTTGAGGTGGAAAGCACTGTGCCTGAAAGGGTTATAAAAGACTAAAGGGTTAAATGGGGGTTGCAGACCCCTCTGTTTCTTCCGTTCCCATTATAACCCCAAAGTATCCCCTTTTAGCTTAATAAAATAGAGGCTACCATTGCAAACAATGTAAATACTGATGTTTTTAATTAAGGAACGATTTATAAAAGGAAGAGTTTCTTTATAAAATTAATTGTGGGTAAGGTTTTTTTAACAGGTGATCTTACTTAAATAATTATGATTCATTCTTGAGTTCATTGTAGAAAAGAACATGATTTAATGCTTTTTACATGGAGAAAAAAAAGCACATTCTAGGTAGCATGTCATGGTACATTTTTTTCGCCATCGTGTTTTATATGCTTAAACCTCAAGTTCTACTGCTCACCACAAAGAAAAAAAAACAATAAAGAGAAAAAGCTAATGGGGACACATCACCAAAAAAATTAATTGTAACTGATGATTGACTGGAAAAACTGCCTCAACACAATAACCAAATTTAATAAGTTCCAGGAAAAACACTGTCTATCTTTTTAAGGTATTGGTTCATAGTTATGTAATGCCTCCTCACATGGGTTCATGATATAACTAGCAGACAAAACAGATGTTGGAATAAATGTATCAATGATTTATTCCACAGTAAAGTGCTTTGCCCAACATTAATTGTGTGTAATACTGAGAGAAAAGGGAAAGTGTTTCCCCTGGACCAGTATGAAAGTAGGAGTATGGCTGCTGAATGGCAACAACATATAAAGCCCTGTGTAAATGGGTTCATCTAGTTTTTTCCATGGATATAGAGTAGAATAACACTGCATGTTCTAGCTTCTGCAAATGCATGATATTAAGAGCTTACTTTATTTCATGAAGTTACTATTAATGCAGCAACAAATAGAGATGTAGTGTATGCACTATGCAGCTGCCCCGCAAACACACCTCCAGAAACTTACTACATTGTATAACTCATTCTGCCGCTTTGTGCTACAATGTAACTACATGAACCACCACTGTGACATGTTAAAAGAGCTAAACTGGATGTCGCTGGAATCTAGACGCACTCTTCACCTTTCCAACCTGGTGTTTAAGAGCTTTTCTGGGAAGCTACCACCCTACCTGAATAGGCTGCTTCCCCAGCAGTACCCTCATCCTATAACCTCCGATCCAGGACCAGCACCTTACTTGCAATACCACAATACAAAAAGAAAGTGGCTCGATCCTCATTTTCCTACAGAGCACCACAATTATGGAATAACCTCCCAGACGCCATCAAATCTTCCCCCAGTCTAAAGTCACTTAAGAGCTCTCTATTAACATACCTCAATACAAAATGCACCTGTAAACATGTAACATAGTGAATATATTTATTTTCTGTTAATCTGTATATTTGTGCAATTAGTTTTAATATTTTGCATTTTATTACTTTGCATTTCTGTAACACTGTAACAATTTAATGTTGCTGAACCCAGGACATACTTGAAAATGAGAGAAATCTCAATGTATCCTTCCTGGTAAAATCCTTTATAAATAAATAAATCCCATCCTACCACCTTCTTGTGAAGATCAGAGGCTCTGGAGACTAAGCAAGCACATGATTTTGCTACACAGAGATTAGATCATGCTGCATTAGAGTTATTGTTGCTAATAATGTTAAAGACGAACCAAGGATGATATGTCAGTCACTTTATGTCACTTTATGTCATCCAGAACACACTTTATTCCAGGAAGCCTCTCTTCTACATGGTGGTGCCTAAACATTTTGGATTATAATTAATTTACTTAACCTCTAGTGGTTGCTCACTCTTCTCCTCAATTCCTTCTCTCACCATCATAATTTACACATATGTTAGTTCATACGATTGGTAGCTGAGTGAAGAAACTTACAGAAGAAGAACACAAAAAAGTATGTAAGGGAAATGAATACACTTTGCGCTGTATTCTGAGCTCTGGCAGTAATTCCACCCATGTGCTCTGGTGATAATTAATGCTTGCTTTGATGCAAAATCTGTAAGTCTATCCTTGAGCCAATGACAGTTGCAAAAAGAGACGGCAATGTGCCTGCTTCTTCTTTGGGATAGCAATCCTCACCTGTCCCAATGTAAAGAGACTGTGTGACATCAAAAATTCCTTCTAGGAGCAAACTGAGCATGCCTAATTGTCACATTTCCAGCCCTGCTCCCTGTTATGAGAGCGATCCGGGCCAGCTCTTACCTCTGTCTGGGCCATTCCTTGTTCTCCCTCTGCTCCAGGAATACCCTGTAGCCTAGCCAGTCTGGTCTTGGATCACCTGATTTGTCTGCTCTGGCCTGCTCCCTTTATAAGGCAGCCTCTCCCATTGCCCGGGGCTCCTGCATTTGCGTCACATTGCTCCCCGAGGTTCTATTTGTGTATCTGTTCATGAGCTAGTATTCACTTCTGTTATTTGTCCTTGTTTTCTAGTGTTCAGTTTATTTCTGGTTTCTTGTTTCCTTAGTTACATAGTTACATAGTTACATAGTTACATAGTTATATAGGCTGAAAAAAGACATGCGTCCATCGGGTTCAGCCTCTCCCACATAACCTACTGCTGTTGATCCAAAAGAAGGCAAAAAACCCAGTCTGAAGCGCTCGCCAATATGCAACATACTGGGAAAAAATTCCTTCTTGACCCCAGAATGGCAGTCAGATTTCTCCTTGGATCAAGAAGCTTTTACCCACATATTAAATATTATAACCCTTAATATTCTGTGTCTGCAGGAAGTCATCCAGTCGTTTTTTAAAAGTCTGTACAGACTCTGACCCAACCACCTCAACAGGCAGAGAATTCCACAGCTTTATTGTTCTCACCGTAAAATAACCCTTCCTATGCTTTAAGCTAAATTTTCTTTCTTCCAGTCTAAATGGATGACCCCTTGTCCTATGTATAGTCCTGTTAATGAATAGGTTATCAGACAATGGTTGATAATGGCCCCGTATATATTTATATAAGGTTATCAGATCCCCTCTAAGGCGCCTTTTCTCTAAACTTAGTCTGTCTGCCCCTCCAGTTGCCTTGTCTGTTGCTATATTTTGGTTTATTCTGAACTGTGTTACCTGATGTACTGTGTATTAGGCTTGTGCAAAGCGGTTTGTTTTTCATATTTTTTTTCATTTCGGATTCTTTCATCCCATTTTTTCTCGTTTTGGGTGATTTCGGGCCATTTTAAACAGTTTTTATTTTCGTTTCCGGTCATTCGATATTTCAACACGATTTGTATTTTTGGACAGATCCGAAATATAGGATATCATTTTTTCAAATAACTTCAGTTTTCGGATAACTTTCGGTTTTTGAGTCATTTATCGGATCTGATTCATTTATCGGATTGGATCTAATAAGTGAGTCAGATCGGATTCATTTATAAGATCCGATTCATTATCCTTATTGAAACGCTGTTTGCAAAAAAACTATTAAACGAAAACTTTAAAAAAAAGTTAGGAAACCTAAAATTTCACCCAAAAAATCCTAAAACATAAATAAACAAAATGGCTTATTGCTGCAAGAGAAAAAAATAAACAATTTAAGAAATGTTTAATAAAAACGCAAATATTTCTTCACAATGAAACCAAAGGGGAAAAAAGCCTTGTTTCTTTAACCCCTTAAGGACCGCTGATGTACCCTGTACGTCATGTCCACGGGTCTCCCTTAGACCCGCGGACGTACAGGGTACGTGAGCGGCGCCTAATCCCCCTCCCGCCCGATATTCACCTCCCTCGCTGGATCCCTCGGCGATCTGGCAGGGAGGAAGCCTGCCCATGTGATTTACATGGGCAGGCGAGGCTGATGACGTCGCCACGCTGCGTGGTGACGTCATCAGCAGGCGTCCCCATGCAAATCAATGGAGGGGAGGGGGGCTCCTTTGGAGCCCTCTATCTCCCCAACCATTGAAGCTAGGGAGATGCTTTTTGCACCGTTGAAAATAGGAGAGTCTCCCCTTTTCAGCGGTGTATGGCATTAACCGTTTCGCCGCCGAATCACGTTTCGGCACAAATTGGCGTCAAAAACGCGATTCGAACCTGGAGGGGGGCTGACATCTTGGATGTCAGCCAAGCCTCCAGGTCCCCCCCACCCACTGACAACCTCACCATATGTGTGAGGATGTCAGTGGGCCAGTTATCCATCTAGCTGCCATGTAGAGATAAGGGGATCCTAAGGATCCCCTTATCTCGCGATCCATGGCAGCTAGATGGTCATATTTGACATCATTTGAAAGGCCTGATCATGGCCTTTCCAATGATACCAAACATGACCAGGTTTGGTTTAAAATAATATATATATATATATATAAAAAAAAAAAAATTAAATAAAATAAAAAAATGTTTTTTTTATTTAAAGTTTTTTTTGTCTGAGGGGGTTTAATTAAATAGGACCTAGGCTGTCATCTCAAAATAATTAGCACAAAATGGTCAGAATGAGCGCAGCGCACATAGGTGAACTCGCTCAGCAGTGAAAGGGTTAAAAGGCAAAAACATGTAAAAATTGGGTATTTCTATTCTCGGGATAAAATTTTGAAACTATTTAGCCGGGGTCTTTATTGGTGGTTGTAGATTTTGGGGATTAAATTACGAAAAAGTGTGTTTTTACCATTTTTTCATCATATTTCATATTTTTTTTATAGTAAATTATTGGATATGATGGAAATAATGGTATTTCTAGAAAGTCCATTTAATGGCGGGAAAAAGGGTGTATAATATGTGTGGGTTGAATAAACGAGTAAGAGGAAAATTTGACCTAAACACTAACAGCGCAGAAACGTAAAAACAGCAGCGGTCACTAAAGGATGGATTTGTGTAAAACCGCCCGGTCAATAAGGGGTTAAATAAAGTTAAGAAACCTAAAATTACATCCAAAAAATCCTAAAAAATAAATAAACAAAATGGCTTATTGCTGCAAGTGAAAAAAATATATGGTTTAAGAACTATTTAATAAAAACGGGGATTTTTTTAACATCCTAAAAGCAAATCCTATAAATTTGAATGTGAAAAAAATCCTTGTTTTTATTACTTTGAAATCATTTTGTTTCATTTTTTTTTGTTGCTTTGGGTCATTTTCATTCCATTTTTTTTCGTCTTGAAACATTTTGTTTCATTTTGGGTTATTTCCGTTACATTTTTCTTAATTCGGATCATTCTCGTTCCGTTTGATATAATTTCGGATCATTTTCGAATTGTTTGATATCGTTTCGGATCATTTTATAATCGACTTCCAGTCATAATTTTGTACGATTTGTAATATCAGACGACTGATATTATGTTTTTCGGAAATGAAAAAAAATAACAAACAATAAAATTCAAATCACGGCCGAAAACAACATTTTGACAATATGAAATGCACACGTCTACTGTGTATGACTCTGGCCTGGTTCTCTGACTATTCTAGCGTGTTATCCCTTATGCTCTTTTATCTCCTGTGTACCGGCTCCCAGCTTGTCTGATATCCCTCTCTGGTTTCCAAACTCTGACTTCTGTATGACAATCTGTTCTGGTTTCTGACTCCGGCTCTTGTTTATGACAATGCCTCTGGATTTGTCCCTCTTGTCCTGTCTTTAGCTTTTATGTGTCACCCAGCAGTGTGGTCCCCTTCTTTAGAATAGATGGCCATTCTAAGCACCGTATCTTAGATTAGGGTTTCCTTGTGTGTGCTGCTGGGTGCCAATATATTGTTGTCCTGTTCTTTGTATCTGGTTACCACATATCTAGTTCTGCGTGTAATGCAACCAGCGGCAATCCTGCATAAAGAACTACCCATTCCTAATAACTGGCCCACCTTGGCTCATGCTGGGTGCCCCCGTGACAGTATGCAGGAGCCAACCAAGCCTGCAGGTATGCTTGCTGTGCTTCACATGGTGTTAATCATGGTGAGGGAGCTGAAGAGGTTAATGGATTTTCTAGTGTGCTCATCTGTTGAGTACAATGATGTTGACCACCTAGCAAAGCCCAGGATGGACATTACAACAGATGTATTTAGTGTGCCCGAGTGGCCCCAGCATAAGGGGTTCTACCATTTATACCAAACTCGATCTCAGGGTCGTATATATCTTCATAGGGATCGAAGAAGGAGAAAAGCAGAAAATTATATTTAACACCAGGAACTGCCATTAACAGTTTTTTTTATATTCCACCAACATATATCTCAGCACTGTACTAGATATGTAAACAAGGGGGTGATATATTAGAACTTTCATGTCATTATTGACAGCCAGGAGAAATCTGAGGTTCAGGTTATCATTGATTCTTGCGTGTCCATTTGGACTTTGCAATATTTTATTGGTGGTGTTATGTTCTTGGTTGCTGGTTACTGATGGCCACGCTCCTCATTTTGTTTGCTCTTATCATGCTGCCCATCCTGATCATCCTGGTGGGTGGTAGGCTTGTGCACCGATTTTTTTTTCGGTTCGATTCGGTTCGATTTGTTCGGATGTTTAAACTTTTTGATTCGGCTCGTTTCGACCGATTTCTGTTTCGATTCGGTTTGGTTCGGTTCGTTTTTCGTGTACATTTTTTTTCCGAATATCGACCATTTTTCGTATTTTCGTGTCACTTTGCTCGTTTTTTGTATCGACTTTTCGGAAATTTCGGAAATTTTCATTTTTTCGGAACTTCTGTTCTCCTCGTTTCAAAGTGTCTACGATAATTCTGGCGATTCTATCGTTTTTTTTTTATTAAATAAAGATCAAATCATGAATAGAGCAAAAATAAATATTTGACACATTTCAAGTCCATTCGAAAATTCCGAAAATATTTCGTTTCGGCTCGGAAAACTTTTCGGATCTGCCATTTTCGGATCTAAAAATTTTCAGAAAATCGGCCGCATCCGAAAACACAAATCGGGAAATTTCGTGAAAATTCCGAAATTCCAAAACCCGAAACGCACATCCCTAGTGGGTGGTCATTGGCATTCCATAGAGGAGGGGTGTCTCCTCCCACAGTGATGCTGCAATTAAGCATCATTGATAAAGGTTGTTCTGAAAATGTGAACTCCCACCTGTCTCCCCAGAAATGATTTCATCCTCTAGGCAGGGGTCAGCAAGCTTGACCCTCCAGATATTTTGGAACTACATTTCCGTTGAGGCTCAGCCAATCTAATGAGTAGCTAAGCCTCATGGGAGATGTAGTTTTAAAACATCTGGAGGGCCAAGGTTGTTGAGCCCTGCTCTAGGCCCATAATAGTCCATATAATTTCATATTCTTTGCCATGTTGTGGTTGTTTCTAGCCCAACAGTGTATTTACTTGTTCTGTACTCTATTCTGTGTACTAAACCTTCGCTTGTTGACTATGTTGATCTCTCCTCTCATGACCCCGGCATGTCTGAAGTGGATTCTCTGGTATTCAGACCTGGCTTGGCTGGTGGTTGTGTTTTACTCGATTCCTGGTATTCAGATCTGGCTTTGCTCACTATTGTTAGTATGTTTTATATTTACTTTTATGGTCATTAAAAAGACCGGTAGTTAGGTGCTGTTTAGTTCCTGCTCATTAGGGCCATTACTACCTACCCCACTGTCACATAGTGTCTTTGTCAGTTTTTCTTTATCTCTGCTGGTGTCTGTAAGTGGTTTTTTTTTGTGTAATTTGTAAGTAAGGTGGATAGGCACTCATATTCCTTAACTATGTACAATACTGTTCTACTAGTAGGTGCTCTGAAATCCCAGTTACCCAAATCCCATACTATAATGAAAAATGAAAACGAGGTCCCGGCACTTCACTTGTGGTAAACCAGTAGTCTTTATTAGGGTGAAAAGTGCAACACTATTTCAGCTAACCGAAGGCCACTTGGATGGTCGAAACGTTGCTGCACTTTTCACCCTAATAAAGGCTACTAGTGTACCACAAATGCAATGCCAGGACCCCTTCTTTTTTTTTCATCAGTGTCTTCTGTCTGTCAGTGACATTGTCAAGTTTTCTTCATGTTTCTGTCATTTACAGTTTGCCTGTCAGTGATTGTCAGTTTTTTTTCATTGTCTCTGCGTCCTGGGTTAGTGTTTACCATGCAATATGTACAGTGTGTTATGCACTTTAGAGCATGTGCTTTATGTTTTGAGTGAGCAGTGTGTGCGGCGAGTACTGTGTGTGCAGTGTACCTGTGTCTGCTATGTGTGCGCAGGGTGTTGTGTATGCAGTATTGCAGCATGTATGTACCTGTGTATGCGCTCTGTGCCTCATGTGCAGTTTAAATATATACCTGTGTATGCGCTCTGTGCAGAGATTAAGATCTCTATGGGCCTGGAGATGAATATTTTGGTGGCTTTTTTTGTAATTTAGTGAAATGAAAACATATTTTTGGTTATTTAATAGTGCAGACGCTGCTCCTGTCCGGCCAACATAACGTCCAGACACCCAAAGTTTCCTGGTCTGAGGCTAGGGTCAGACTAACGCATTTTTCACGTTGTCCGTGAAAATGTGCGTTCGAAGAATGGACGTATTTTTTCACGGAATACGCAATAGCGGTCATACGATGCGCAGTTTCATCCGTGATTTTGTACGGATCATCAATAAAACACTTCTTGCATCTGGACGTTATGTTGGCCGGACATTAGCAGCGTCTGACGTCTCCAATTCACACACACACGCCGCTAGCGGGCGCAGCGCACTCTGTACGTCAGTACTAGTGGTTTAACGTTCTCGAAAAAATGCGTTCATTTTCCACTTGCGTTGCGCAGCCGGACTTTTGTGCGACCGTACTTCGTATATTGGCCGTCATTGCCCGGCATCTGCTGCTAGTGCGGCCGTGATTAAGTGCGCCAGAACGCGCGTTCGCACTGCCTCAGTCTGACCCTAGCCTGAATCCGTAAAAAATCACGCACGAAAATGCGCATTGTATGACCTCTTTCGCATTCACCGTAAAAAAATACGTCAATCTGTTCGGACGCACTTTTTGACGGTGCCTGCGAATAATGTGTTCGTTTGACCCTGGCCTTAAATAGTGTATTTTTTTTCCCACTTTATCATCCAAACCTTTGTGGCTATATATTCTACAAGGCATTCTTGTTAAAAAAAACATGAAATGGGAACATGTTACTGCATTTTTCTGAGAAAATATAAAATTTTAACAAAAAAATGAAATATTTCCCTTGTGTTTTGGACCATGTATTTTTACGAATGATATGACTATGTATAATGTAGGGATGTGCGTTTCGGGTTTCGGAATTTCGGAATTTTCACGAACTTTCCCGATTCGTGCATTCGGATTCGGCCGATTTTCCGAAAATTTTCAGATCCGAAAACGCCAGATCCGAAAAATTTACGAAACGAAACGAAAATTTGTTCGGAATTTTCGAATGGACTAGAAATGTGTAAAATCGAAAATCATTTTCGTTCCATTCGTAATTTCGGCTCCATTCCTGATTTCGGTTCCATTTCAGTAATTTCGGACAACGTATTTTTTGGTTATATCGCTGATTCTGTAATTTTGTATCATTCCCATCTCAATGTATCCTTCTTTTAAAACATGAGAAATCTCAATGTATCCTTCTGGTAAAACCAGAGAAATCTCAATGTATCTTTCCTGGAAAACCAGAGAAATCTCAATGTATCCTTCTTGTGAAGCCAGAGAAATCTTAATGTATCCTTCTTTTAAAACCAGAGAAATCTCAATGTATCCTTCCTGGAAAACCAGAGAAATCTCAATGTATCCTTCCAGGGAAACCAGAGAAATCTCAATGTATCCTTCCTGGGAAACCAGAGAAATCTCAATGTATCCTTCTTGTAAAACATGAGAAATCTCAATGGCAGAATTATCGTATCGACAGAAATATCGGATCCGAAAAAACATTAGTTTACGTCAAAACGAATAGACACTTTGAAACGAGGAGAACAGACGTTCCGAAAAACACGAAAATTTCCGAAATTACGGAAAAAAAAGTCGATACGAAAAACGAAACGAAAAAGTCCGGCCGTGCAACGCAAGTGGAATTTGAACGCATTTTTTTGAGAACGCTGAACCGCTAGTACTGACGTACTGAGTGCGCAGCTGCGGCATAGCGGCGTGTTTGCGTGATTAGGAGATGTCAGACACTGCTAATGTCCAGCCTACATAACGTCCAGACGCAAAAAGAGTTTTATTGACGATCCGTACAAAATCACACCCGAAAATGCTCGTCGTCTGACCGTTTTTGCGCATTCCGTGAAAAAATACGTCAATGCGTTCGGACGCACTTTTTCACGTTCGCGGGTAAAAATGCTTTCGTCTGACCCTAGCCTTATGACCTACAATTTTCCATTCTCCAGTCATTCTCCTGCTTTGCAAAGCTCTGAATAACCCTGTAAAAATAAATAAAAAATTGTTTTCTTTTCTTTTAGATTTTACATGGTCAGGTTTGGTATTAATGCAAAGGCCAGACTCTGTCCTGTCCAATGACACCTCACTTGACCTTGTGAGGTGTAAAGATTAGTGACTATTGGGTTCAAAGTTCCCCGCAGTGCTCTTCGCTGCAGTGCAGCGGTTTAGTTTTTTGATGTAACAATTCGTAATAATGGATTGTACCATCACTTCCACACTTGTTGGAGACATGAGAAATGTGATGGTTAGTTAGTGCAACATCATTGTTTACTTTATAATTGAAAAGTGAAAAATATTACTGTTGGAAAGAAAAATAAAGAAATATTTATAATTTTTTCTTTTTTACTTAAAACCTGGTCATGTTTGATATCATTGGAAAGGTCCTGCTCTGGCCTTTCCAGTGATACCTCACTTGACCCTGTAGCTCCTATGGAGTTGGAGATGGCGATACAGGGGTCCAAATCCAGACATACAGGGTTATTCAGAGAGCGTGAAAAGCAGGAGAATGACTGGAGAATGAAAAATTCTAGGTCAAAATAGCTGATTTGGAAAGTGAGATGAAAGGGAGAATTTTTCTGGTTTGGCTACTTTGACCTAGAATTTTTCATTCTCCAGTCATTCTCCTGCTTTTCACGCTCTCTGAATAACCCTGATAGTTATCCTTTCTCTGGGCCCATTCTGAGGCATGGGCCTTGAGCTGCTGCTCCATTTGCCCCTATGTTAATCTGGCCCTGGCTCTGTGCCTCAAGTGCAGTTTAAATATATACCTGTGTATGGTGAGCATAGTACAGTGTGTCTGGGGTGCAGTAGGTGTATTGTGCACTCAGGCAACAACACACTCGCTCCTATCTCATTCAGTCAACAACACACTACCGCCCTTTGCATAACACACTCTCACGCTTAAGCCATTTAGCCAAACACACTATCGCACACTCTCTCAGGTCCCACTCAACCAACACCCCACACTCCTACCTCATTAGACTACTAAACACTTACATACGCACTCCCATCTCACTCAGTGAATCGCACTCTATATTCTGAACCTTAACTACAGTGGTGATTTAAATATAAGGTGTTTGTTGATGACTTTATAAAATGCTTTTTCATTATGTAAGTAGATCATGCAGAAACATTTCACAAAAACGTAGATCACACATCCCTAAGGTCTGGGCATCCCTGGGTGACTTACACCAGAAGTGAGGTTTGATTATGCTGACTACAATGAAACTTTGAGAAGAAAAATAATTTATAGCATTGATGAGCTTAAAGGGACACTACCACTTACATAAAGCAATAACTAGATTACTTGAGTATTAAAAACAAAACCACTTTCTAAAACACATGCTGCGGTTTTTTTCCTTTAAACGAATTGCACATAAAAAGGAAAAACAAAGTTATGTTTTCATCTCCTGTTTCCATTTTGTTGATTTTTCCCATCATGCAACATTTACCAAAATCTTATGGCGAGTTTTACTTCACAGCTGTGATTTAGCTTCTATGATATTTAACAGTCAATGGGGTGGAGGAGGGACTCTTTAAATAAGGTGGCAGGGATTGTATTGTGTGGTGTTTGATACCTGAGATAAGAGATGGCAGCTGAATGAGATAAAACAGGGAGCTTAAAAGATTTGTAGTCTATAGACTGATAGACTGCATTCTATACTCAAAGTCACACAGTGAGGAGCAAGAGATGTAAAGATAATGTGGGGGGGGGTTTACAACAAAAAAGATCAGAAAATGGATGCACCCAGTGACACATACAAGAGAAAAACAAAGCACATGTAAGGCTAGGGTCAGACGAGCGTGATTTCTACGGACTGTACGTCCGTGCACACGGACGGACGTCAGTACGGAAGACACAGTAGTGGCCACACAGTCCGTTTATTCACTGATGTATTTTTGTAGAAGGGAAAATAAAATAAAAAGCAAAACCATTTTGTCCGTGAAAAATGCTGGACGTATAAATGCAGTCCGTCTGACCACGTTCCATCACTCACACACAAAGCTATGCAGACGTTGCGGGCGCGGCCACTTTGTGCGGCCGTTCTAGCGGTTGTACGTTCTTGCCTGCCTTGCGTCCGTGGGCCGCGGCCGTTGTGCGTCCGCAGTTCAGTGCGGACGTACTTCGTGTAACGGGCTCCAATGGACTTTCTTTCATGCTATCACGGACGTACTTTTAGGCGCAATCACGGACGTGAACACTACGCTCGTCTGACCCCAGCCTAAGATATCAGCAACCTAAAACAAACAAACTAAGAACATTTCATATTTGGGTGGTGGTGTGGTGTCCCATGTACTGAGTTCAGAAATGTTTTTCACAATTGTTTCTTTTGGATTGACATTTTGCTCACAATGTTGTAACATTAACTATCTCTGACTGGCTGACCTCCCGTTTTCTAAAGCTTAACCTCTCCCAAACTGAACTTCTCATCTTCCTTCCCTCCAAAACCAACATTCGGGCACATATTTCCCTTCAGGGGAATGGTGCTACCATTACTGCTACCTCTCAGGCTCATTGCCTTAGGGTCCTCTTAGGCTAGGGTCAGACGAACGCAGTCTGAGCACACTCTGCGTGCGTGCACAAGGGACGGACGTTCTGACGGAAGATACTGTAGACACCGCACGGTCCGTTTTTTATCATGGACGTAGAAAAAAAAGGGAACTATGGAAAACAAAATTAATATGAAAAAGGATATGAAAAGGCATTTTGTGTGTCAAGGTGCTGGACGTCGCAAATGCGCTGCGTCTGACGTCTTCTCATCACACACACAGAATGCTATGCAGACGTGGTGGGCGTGGCGCACTCTACACATCCGTGTTAGCGGTTTTACGTTCTTGCCTAACTTGCATCCGTTTGCCACGTGCGTTGTGCGTGTGCAGTTCGATGTGGATGCATTTAGTGTGTGGGTCTCTATTGCTCATGATTCTATGCTACGACGGAAGTTAAACTGTGCGGCAACACAGACGTGATCACTGCGTTCGTCTGACACGGGCCTTAGACTCTGATCATTCCTTCACTCCTCAAATTCAGCCACTAACCAAATCCTGCTACTTCTACCTAAAAAACTTTGCACGCATCTGTCCCTGTCTTAATCAGGACTCTGCTAAAATGCTCATCCAAGCTCTTATTATCTCCCGCTTTGACTACTGTTAGCTCCTTCTCTCTGGCCTTAAGAGATCCCAGATTCTCCCTCTGCAGTCTTTTATGAATGCTTGTGCCAGGCTCACCCACCTCAACTCCTGCACCTCTCACCCCTTTCTCAATCTCTACACTGCCTCCATGTTTCCTTTAGAATCCATTTCAAAATAGTGGTGCTCACATACAAAGCTCTCCATAACCGTGACCCTACCTACATCTCCTCCCTTATTAGTAAGTACATCCCGTCCTGGCCACTTCGCTCTACCAATGATCTTATGTTACCAACTCCTAGTACCCACTGCCCCAACTCCCGCCTTCAAGACTTCTCCTAGCTGCCCCTTTTCTATGGAACTCTCTACCCCGCAACATTACTTGAAAACGAGAGAAATCTCAATGTATCCTTCCTGGTAAAATCCTTTATTAGACTCTCCAGCTGTCTCTCCAGTCCTTCAAAAAGTCATTGAAAACACATTACTTTAGAGAAGCCTATCGGCTCACTCCATGATTCCCCAACTGTACATTTCTTGCGCCATCTTCCCACTCAGCCCTCATGTACCCGCTGCTTCACGTCCTCTATTTACGCTCACCCAGTGCATCACCCCTCTCCTCTAAGGCTAGGGTCAGACGAGCGTGATTTATACGGACTGTACGTCCGTGCACACGGACGTACGTCAGTACGGAAGACACAGTAGTGGCCACACAGTCCGTTTATTCACTGACGTATATTTTGACGGATGTAGGAGGGAAAATAAATTAAAAAGCAAAACCATTTTGTCCGTGAAAAATGCTGGACGTATAAATGCAGTCCGTCTGACCACGTTCCATCACTCACACACAAAGCTATGCGGACGTTGCGGACGCAGCGCACTTTGTGCGGCCGTTCTAGGGGATGTACGTTCTTGCCTGCCTTGCGTCCGTGGGCCGCGGCCGTTGTGCGTCCGCAGTTCAGTGCGGACATACTTCATGTGTCAGGCTCCAATGGGTTTTCTGTCATGCTATCACGGACGTACTTTTAGGCGCAATCACGGACGTGAACACTACGCTCGTCTGACCCCAGCCTTAGACTGTAAGCTCTCAAGCAGGTCCTCTCTCCTACTGTTCTGTGTGTTTAACTTGTATGTATATTTGTTATTCTGTCTCACTCATTGTACAGCGCTACGGAACTTGTTAGCGCTTTATAAGTACTTCTAACTGTAACTAGGAATTTTAATGTTATTCCACAGATAACACACATATCAACAGTTGCATTTTTCAATATGCCATTTTAAATGAAAATAACCATGTTAAACAACTGAAACTTCAACAACTTAAATCTAACCAGCATGCAAAGCAAATTGGTCGAATTAAGAATTATTTCTAAACAGGTTAATTCCAATCTGCATTGCACTCAGCTGAGGAGAAGGTTTAATTGGTTAAACTGCTCCACCTAGTGTCAAAAGCCACACATGTGAAAATCTACTGCAATGGGAAATAAAAGATTTGTATGCATTGTACTCCAGCTTATTATTTAAGCTTTATTCTTTCACCAAGAGATATTTCAATGAAATGTATATATCGCAAACCTTATTCAACCTGTGTTACTATAAAGCAGTGTTTCCAAGTCCTGCTTCTCAACTACCAGACCCAGGACATACTTGAAAACGAGAGAAATCTCAATGTATCCTTCCTGGTAAAATACATTGCAAATAAATAAATAAACTAACCCTAACAGGCCAGGTTTGCAGATAGCTGAAGCACAGCACAGGTGATATGATTTGCTGCTCAGTGATTGCAGGATTCAGTCTGTATTTCCCCAAGGTGATCCTTAAATCCTGTCCTACTAGGCTCGGGTCAGACGAGCACACTGATCACGTCTGTTTTGCCGCACATTTTAACGTCCATTATAGTATACAATTATGATCAATAGAGACCCACACGCAAAGTATATCCACACAGAAGTGCGGACGCACAACGGACGCGGCAAACGGATGCAAGTTAGGCAAGAACGTAAAACAGCTAGAACGGACGTGCGGAGTGCGCCACCTCCGCAACGCTTTGTGTGTGAGTAATGGAACGAAGTCAGACGGACTGCATTTTTGACGTACAGCATTTTTGACGGACAAAATGGTTTTTCAGATTAATTTTATTTCCCATCTACATCAGTCAAAAAAAACGTCAGTCACAAAAACGGACCGTGTGGCCACTACCTTGTCGTCAGTCAGAAAGTACATCCGTTGTGCACGGACGCACAGAATGCGCTCGTCTGACCCGAGCCTAAGGGGTACTTTAGGACAGGGTTTGGAAACTACTGCTACAAAGAAATGCTGAGCAAATAGATTTATGAAATAGTCAGAGATGCTAAGATATTTAGGTATATTTTCGGATTGGGGATAAGGTTGCTGGATCGCCTGTGTTTTCCTGGACGCATATCATTTATTCAGGCTGATGGGCAGTGCATGAAAAATGCTACCCCGCAGCATGTGGAATCCATACGCTGCAGGTAAGAAATCAACTTGATTTCCTTCCTGCAGCATGAATTATACATGTTGCAGGGCAGCACTTTCCCTTTGCTCCCTTCTGCATGAAATAGTAATATGTGTCCAGAAAAACATAGCCGATATGGCAATCCTAGATGGTCGGCAGATTTACAGGCAGTTAAAGAAAGGTTGTGCAACAAATCGCCATAATCGCACAACAAGTTTTGTGTCGAATGCACAGAAACAAATATTACAGTTTGTTTTTTCGCTTGAAAAATGTTTAATTTCACAAAGCTAAACTCTAGCACTCGTCACGCCACAGTAGATGTGTCAAAAATAGAGACTCTTGCTGCACCAAGAAAAAAATCCCTCAGGTGAACAATTTAGTGATACATAATAAACATTGTGAGACAAAAAATATAAATTTTGTGCACATATTATATACGGTTGAGAATTATATGCACAGTATTTAAATTTGTGTGTGTGTATGTATAAATATATATATATGTTGTTACACGGGTAGGGTAGCACTCAACCTTTACTAAGCACTCAGTGTGGGTGCATCGTAAGACAATGTAATACAACAAACCAGGAAGTGAGCAGTCCAGTCAACACACTCAAACGACAACAACAGCAGCTTTATACATTTAAACATTTAAAGATTTTACCAGATTTTTAACCCTTCAAAGCTTCCGGCAATTCTTACCACCTTCAGGATTACAACAGATCTCAACCCGTTCAAGACTTTTTATAAGATTTTTAACCCTAAGCTCTGTTGAAAATGGTAGAAATTTGGTTCACAATAAATGAATTACATATTCACATTACACATGAATTACTTAAGCCTGCCAACAAGGTTGCCTTATAAAAAGTCTTGAATGGGTTGAGATCTGTTGTTATCCTGAAGGGGTAAGAATTGTTGAAAGCTTTGAAGGGTTAAAAATCTGGTAAAATCTTTAGGCTGGGGTCAGACGAACGCAGTGCGAAAGTGCGTTTACCCGCACTTTAAGACAGCCGTGGTAGCAGCAAATGACGTCCAGCACAGGCCCACACACAAAGTACGGCCGCAGGAAAGTTCGGCCGCGGAACGCAAGAGGCAAACTAACGCATTTTTGCAAGACCGTCGAACCGCTAGTACTGACGTACAGAGTGTGCTGCATCCAAATAGCGGCGTGTGTGTGTGATTAGGAGACGTCAGACGCTGCTCATGTCCGGCCAACATAACGTCCAGACACCCAAAGTTTCCTGGTTAGGATGCATATGAAATCATGGCTGAAATTGTGCATTGTATGACTGATTTCGCGTATTCCGTGAAAAAGTACGTCCATGTGTTTGGACGCACTTTTTTACGGACAATGCGAAAAATGCGTTAGTCTGACCCTAGCCTTAAATGTATAAAGCTGCTGTCTTTTGATTGTGTTGACTGGATTTCTCTCTTCTTTGTTTGTTTATATATATATATATATATAATAGTTTATTATTGAAGAGTAATGATGGGCCGAACACCCCCATGTTCGGTTCGCATTCGAACTCGAAAACCCAAAAACATTTGACCGCGAACTCGAACACAATTCGAACACCATGCAAGTCAATGGGGCTCGAACGTTTGAAAATTAAGGTCCCCTCCAAGAGGGCATATATGCAAGATATTGGCCATAAAAGATGCATGAGGGTCCGGGTATTGCCCTGGGGGAGAGGAAACAATGAAAAAAACCCCAGTTTTTAACCCTTTCACTGCTGAGTGCTGAGCCATTTCACCGCTGTGCGCTGAGCTCATTTTTACCGCTTTGCTCATGTTTAAACGCGATTTGAAGCCATGGGAAATGTTTGACCAACAAGGAGTGGGAAATGTTTGACCAACAAGGAGTGGGAAATGTTTGATCACCGAGTGGGAAATGTTTGACCAACAAGGAGCGGGAAATGTTGACCAACAAGGAGTGGGAAATGTTTATGAAGCCCATATTTCAATTCAATATTTAATAAACAGTTTGTTATTATATTCTGCAGTAAAAAATTTCTTTATTTTTAGATTTTTTTAGGATCTTTTAAGCTTTGTTTGGAATTTTTTTGAAAACCCTTTTTTTTCCTCGCACTTACTGTGAACGTCCCGAAAAGTTCAAAGTTCTCGAACTTTCGAACAGCCAATGTTCGAATCGAACCAGCAGCCCATCCCTAGCCTTGTAGAGGCCATTTACACATCACAGCAATTCAAAGAACTGCATCACAGAGCTCATGTGGTACATTCCCCATATGCAGCAGAGAACTCTGGGTAAGACATGCAAAGGCAGTGTGGAGGCTTTTAATCAAATTTTTTGCTCTCCACTTAAATATACAGTGGCAAGAAAAAGTATGTGAACCCTTTGGGATTACGTGGAGTTTTGCATGAATTGGTCATAAAATGTGCTCTGATGTTCATCTAAGTCACAACAATTTGAAAAACACAGTCTGCTTAAAATAATACAACACAAACATTATATGTTTTCATGTTTTTATTGAACAGAACATGTAAACACTCACAGTGCAGGGTGGAAAAAGTATGTGAACCTTTGGACTTAATAACTGGTTGACCCTCCTTTGGCAGCAATAACCTCAACCAAATGTTTCCTGTAGTTGCAGATCAGACCTGCACAACGATCTGGAGTAATTTTGGACCACTCCTCTTCACAAAACTGTTTCAGTGTAGCAATATTCTTGGGATGTCTGGTGTGAATCGCTCTCTTAAGGTCATGCCACAGCATTTCAATCGGGTTGAGGTCAGGACTCTGACTAGGCCACTCCAGAAGGCGTATTTTGTTTTGTTGAAGCCATTCTTTTGTTGAATTACTTGTATGCTTTGGGTCATTGTCCTGTTGCATCACCCATCCTCTGCGGAGCTTCAGTTGGCGGACAGATGGTCTTACGTTTTCCTGCAAAATGTCTTGATAAACTCTGGAATTCATTTTTCCATCAATGACAACAATCCGTCCAGGCCCTGAGGCAGCAAAGCAGCCCCACACCATGATGCTCCCTCTGCCATGTTTTACAGTGGGGATGAGGTTTTGATGTTGGTGTGCTGTGCCTTTTTTTCTCCACACATAGTGTTGTGTGTTTTTTCCAAACAACTCAATTTTGGTTTCATCTGTCCACAGAATATTTTGCCAGTAGTGCTGTGGCACATCCAGGTGCTCTTTTGCAAACTTCAAACGTGCTGCAATATTCTTTTTGGACAGCAATGGCTTCCTCCGTGGTGTCCTCCCATGTACTCCATTCTTGTTTAATGTCTTCCTTATTGTATGTGTCAACAAAAATGTTAGCATGTGCCAGAGATTTCTGTAAGTCTTTAGCTGACACTCTAGGATTCTTCTTTACCTCTTTAAGCATTCTGCTTTGTGCTCTTGCAGTCATCTTTACAGGACGAACACGCCTAGGGAGAGTAGCAACAGTGCTGAAATTTCTCCATTTTGTAGACAGTCTGTCTTACCGTGGACACATGAACATCAAGGCTTTTGGAGCTACTTTTGTAACCCTTTCCAGCTTCATGCAAGTCAACAATTCTTGATCGTAGGTCTTTTGAGAGCTCTTTTCTGTGAGGCATGGTTCACATCAGGCAGTGCTTCTTGAAACCAGTAAACCCAAAACTGGTGTGTGTTTTAAAAGGGCAGGACAGCTTTCAGCAACACATCCAATAATATCACACTGATTGGACTCAAGGTTGGCTCACTCCTGGCTCCAATTAGCTCTTGGAGAAGTCATTAGGCTAGGGGTTCACATACTTTTTCCACCCTACACTGTTTACATGTTCTGTTCAATAAAAACATGAAACATATAATGTTTGTGTTGTATTATTTTAAGCAGACTGTGTTTTTCAAATTGTTGTGACTTACAGTTGTGTTCAAAATTATTCAACCCCCACTGAAATTGAGTGTTTTGGCCAGTTTGACATTGATTTTGATCATTCAGTCATCTTGCTTACAATTAAATAAAAGAGGCACGTGTAGGTCAGACAAATATAACATAACATTTATAATGAAATAACCACAAATGTCTTTTCTGTGCTCACATCATTATCAGTTTTATTCAACCCCCAAGTGACATTCAATCTTAGTACTTAGTACAACATCCTTTTACAGTTATAACAGCTTTTAAACGTGAAGCATAGCTTGACACAAGTGTCTTGCAGCGATCTACGGGTATCGTTGCCCATTCGTCATGGGCAAAAGCCTCCAGTTCAGTCACATTCTTAGGCTTGCGCACTGCAACTGCTTTCTTTAAGTCCCACCAGAGGTTCTCAATCGGATTTAAGTCAGGTGACTGCGATGCCCACTCCAAAATGTTCCAGCCTTTAATCTGCAACCATGCTCTAGTGGACTTGGAGGTATGCTTGGGATCATTGTCCTGTTGAAAGGTCCAACGTCTCCCAAGCCTCATGTTTGTGACGGACTGCATCACATTGTCATCCAATATCTCCTGGTACTGAAGAGAATTCATGGTACCTTGCACACGCTGAAGCTTCCCTGTACCTGCAGAAGCAAAACAGCCCCAAAGCATGATTGACCCCCCGCCATGCTTCACAGTAGGCAAGGTGTTCTTTTCTTCATAGGCCTTGTTCTTCCTCCTCCAAACATAGCGTTGATCCATGGGCCCAAACAGTTCTAATTTTGTTTCATCAGTCCACAGAACACTATCCCAAAACTTCTGTGGTTTGTCCACATGACTTTTGGCATACTGCAGTCGACTCTTCTTATTCTTTGGAGACAGCAAGGGGGTGCGCCTGGGAGTTCTGGCATGGAGGCCTTCATTACGCAGTGTGCGCCGTATTGTCTGAGCTGAAACTTCAGTACCCACATCTGACAAATCTTTTCTCAGTTCCTCAGCAGTCACACGGGGACTTTTCTCCACTCTACACTTCAGGTAGCGCACAGCAGTCGAAGTCAGCATCTTCTTTCTGCCACGACCAGGTAGCGTTTCAACAGTGCCCTTTGCCTTGAATTTGTGAATGATGCTTCCTATGGTCTCTCTTGGTATGTTTAACATCTTTGCAATCTTCTTATAGCCATTGCCCTTCCTGTGAAGAGTAATCACCTCTTCTCTTGTCTTCCTGGACCATTCTCTTGACTTCACCATGTTTGTAACCACACCAGTAAATGTCTAGAAGGAGCTGAGTATCACAGTCATTTTAAAGCTGCCTAATTGGTGCTTATTATGCTTTATTGCTGCTCCGTGACATCCACAGGTGTTTTCAATACCTGATTGAAAACACTTGAATGAACCTCTGTTCTTCAGAGTGGTAGTCTTTAAGGGGTTGAATAATTGTGTCAATGAAGAATTCACAAAAGAAACATTTACTACTGTATTACAAAACCAATTGATGTCATTTTAGTTGCATATGGTTCTTTAAAAAGTCCTTGTAGGATTTCATTCTGAATACAATTACAAATGTACACTAAATTCCCTAAAACCCTTTACAGCATTGGGGGTTGAATAATTTTGAACACAACTGTAGATGAAGATCAGAGCACATTTTATGATCAATTCAAGCAAAACTCCACGTAATCCCAAAGGGTTAACATACATTTTCTTGCAACTGTATATATCATTTAATGGTTAGTACGCCTGAGGGATTTCTTTTCGCTGCAAGAGTTTGCATTTTTTAACACATCTTCTGTAGCGTGATTAAGTACTAGAATTAGTACTCAACTAAAAATACAAAATTTTATATTTTACCCCGAAACTTAGGTTTATACTTTTTGAATATTTGGCTCATTAAACTTTAACAAACGCTGTCGAGTGCAGAATACAGGCTCCGCAAGTCATCGTTTATATGGCCAAGAACATTCTTCACTTTTTGAAGAGAATCAAGAACTTCAATGCTGCACGTGTAAGGGTCATAGCGAAGAGAGAAAGGTTTCTTCATCTTCATAGCATATTGCCTGCAGAGGAGATAAGAAAATATGGGGAGGTCTCATGTATTACTGAGATCACTACAACCGAAGACAATAATTAAAGTAAAAGCTCTGCATCTGCATATTGTTTAAATATTGACTGTAATTTCTAATTCAGGTCCGTTTAAAGCAGTGTTCCCCAACCCTGGCCCTCAGGGCCCACTGACAGGCCAGGTTTGCCAGAAATGTGAAGCACAGGTGATATGATTTTCTGCTCAGTGATTGCAGGATTCAGTCTGCATTTCCCCAAGGTGATCTGCAAAATCTAACCTGGTTGAGAGTCCCGAGGACAGGTTTGAGAAACACTGGTTTAACCCCTTCACTACCGATATCGAGATATCTCAGACTTCAAAAGGCACCATCTCGTGCCCTGATAACACGATATCTCAATATGCTGATCTGCAGCCCAAAAGCAAATGAAATTTGTTTGCTGCAAACAAATTTATTTTGCTTTTGGGCTGCAGAAGTTGCCCCCAAAGTTTTAGCCCTCTGAGCATAATGCCCAAAGAGCTAAAACTGTAAAATCAGCTGCTCAAAGCTCTGAAATATCAGGCTTTCAGCAGGCGATGCAGGGAGAAATAGAAGAAAATAGACCAGCCGCTCAAACCTCTGTAACTCAATTTGGCAGTAGATGGTGCCATCTACTGGCCAAAAATAGGTTATTTACAGTAAGAAATAAACGCAAATATTTCATACTTTATAATTAATTATAAACGATTTTACAAAAACATGGTTTCTGACTTTGTATTTTTGGAAAATCACTTGGTAGTGTAGGGGTTAAAAAGATAACATTTTAGCTAATATTACATGTTTACTGTGACCAATGTAGATTATTAATGGTATAAATTTGTAATTTTTCATTATAAACAGACTACCTTGTTCTGGCCAGTAATAGCAAGCTGCTCTGGACTCTCAGGACTCTTGTACGACCAATGGTTCTCAACAGGCTGCCATCAGAATACTTGGGGCCCCTTACTAAACCATTGTTCAGGGTCCCCCTTCCATCAGTTGCCCAATTGAATATACCCATTAAGGGGATAAAATGTGTTCTCTTGTGGGAGAGCTTTGGTCTGCACCTCAACCTAGTGCAGACCATACTAACCTCATGGATGAGTCAGAGCGCTGTTAGCAACCCCTTATAACTGGGCCCACTGGGAAATTCGTTGATATCTTGGTGAACCAGTTTTGGGTGGCACGGGGTATCATTACCCAGTACCGGCGCGGAGGAGTGGAGGTAACATCACTGCTCTATAACCGTGGAGACACAGTCTTTTGAATCCCGGCAAGAGCACCTCTCCAGTAAGTGTCCTTGGGCAAGACACCTAACGGTACATACTCGCCACCCAGAACGTACTTGAAAACGAGAGAAGTCTCAATATATCCTTTCTGGTAAAATACTTTCTAAAAAATAAAATAAATTAAGTCTGTGGCACTTAGACAAGCTGTACAGGGCTTGGCCTGGGTCCATGGGAGCCACTGGGACCCTGAACATTTCATGGGCTGTCACCCCTTGATGGCTGCCCTGGTTCACAATGCACTTGCAATGACAGCGCTGGACAGACTCTTGCCAGTCATGTAACAGCTCAGGCTTGTATAAAAAGCGCAAATGTTCAGGCAGTCAGACAATAACCAGCGATTCCAAGGTTACTTGTTATTCTAGTTTACCATTGGTATTGGAGAAAAAAAAATCATTGTTATTTAGCATTTACTTATTAAATGATTGGTTATTTTAGTAATAAAGCCTTACACGGTCTTATATTCCCGTGATTTATTATGGGACCTGGTTGTTTCTGCAAGCAGGTGCCTCTCCTTACTATCCAGGATGACACTGAGAAATTGTCTGGTTGGTCATGGCATTAGAGGTCAATAATAGTTGGCTCTTGAGCACTGGTAGATTATTTTTATATACTGTATTGCTGAATCAGTGGCGATCCAATGTGGTCCACGCTCTCATTTATCAATGAGTTCCAGCACATGAGTGAGAAATTAGCATGGTCTGCATCAGCTGGCGGTGCAAACCCCACTGGAGGTGCATCACTCCCCCACTCACTCATCAGTGATTATATAGACCAACTAGTGGTCTATTTAGGGGCAACATGATTTTGATGACAGTTCCGTATTTCTATAAAATCATTCTGCTATGGTTGCTAGTTGGAGTCTTGTCTGTGTCAACCTGTAATATCAATGCTGTATCCCTTCCCACTAGTGAAGAGTTGCTCAATATTTTGGTAGAATGTGCATGTTGTTTATAGGTTCTAAAGTCCAAAAGGCTCATAGGTGTCTAATACCACTTATCGAAATATCACTACCCTCTGTATGCTTAGAATTTCATTGTAATTTGTATTTTATGCAGAGATCGCAATAACAATTACATTATATACTGAAATATGTTGTAATGGTACCGTGTTGCCAGTTGACTTAATATTCAAAGCAATTTACTCTTTGGTACCACTGATACACTATCTAATCCATGCTTCTCACATTTCACTTTTTAATTTACTGGGCTCCTTTCCAGTCCCTTTTATAACATTTACCTCAGTTTGGCTGTGCAATCTCCAAAGCTTTCAGATACAAAGTACATTGGCTGAAATGATGTATCCTGGTACGGCTGAACTGCAGTGACGTCTGGATCAAAAGGTCTGAGGTCGGGTTTGTTGGACAGTGCATACTGGTAAGATAATATACGCAGCAGATATGAAAATCAACATTGTTTATTATCTTTTGATGTATTTCTATGTCTATTTGAAGGGTTAGTACACGGCCTGGCCAAATAAAAAGTCACCACCTGGATTTCACTAAGCAAATAGGTGAGCCTTCCATTGGATAATTACGGCAGTGATTAATATGTCTCAGCTGACTCCCTGAATATACAGGTTTTTCCATCAATGCGTTTTTTCTCCCCTGATGGCACAGCGGGCATATTCCAAGATGGCAATGCCAGGATTCATCGGGCTCTATTTGTCCAAGAGTGGTTCAGGGAGCATGAGACATCATTTTCACACATGGATTGGCCACCACAGAGTCCAGACCTTAACCCCATTGAGAATCTTTGGGATAATGTGATGGAGAAGACTTTACGCAGCGTCCAACTGTCCCATCATGCATACAAGATCTTTGCGACAAATCAATGCAACTCTGGATGGAAATAAATGTTGTGACATTGCATAAACTAATCTAAACAATGCTAAGACCAGTGGGTGACTTTTTTTGGCCAGGCAACATATATAACAGACTTTAATGACCAAGCATTGATCCCCCCCATCCTATTAACCATTTATGATCAGTCAGGCATACTTAGCATGTCTGGCACTCTATCTACTGAAGCATTATATTGTGTATTCCACAGAAAGAATCTGAAACATTAGGTTCTTGGAGACATTGTTTATGTAACCACTGGGTGGCAGCATAAACCCTTCTTATTATATGATATAAACCAGGGGTCAGCAAGTCTGGCCCTCCAGATGGTTTGGGACTACATCTCCCATAATGCTTAGGCACGCATTAGGTTGGCAGAGCCTCATGGGAAATAGGTAAAAAACAACTGGAGGGCCAAGGTTGCTCACCCCTTATGTAAACTATTGGACGTCTTACTATCTTATACCTTGGGATGTGTCCAAAATAAAAAGGAAATTAAAAAAAGTTTAATGTAGCACCAATATAATGCTCTTGATAATATGTTACCTTAAACACTGACAGGATAAAAACATCAATAGTAGTAAAAAAAATACCTCCATAATACATTACTGTGTGGGATAATAAGCTTGTATGGTACTACTTTTGTAAAGAGTATGGCTGGGGTCAGACGAACGCAGTGCGAACGCACGTGCATCCGCACTTTATCACGGCCTCAGTAGCAGCAAATCACGGCCAATATACGAAGTACGGTCTCACAAAAGTTCGGCCACGCAACGCAAGCGGCAAAGGAACGCATTTTTTCGAGAATGTAGAACCGCTAGTACTGACGTACAGAGTGCGCTGCGTCCGCTCCGTCCGCATAGCGGCGTGTATGCGTGATTAGGAGACGTCAGATGCTGCTCATGTCCGGCCAACATAACGTCCAGACACCCAAAGTTTCCTGGTTTTGATCTGTAAAAAATACGTCCGAAATTGCGCATCGTATGACCGCTATCGCGTCTTCCGTGAAAAAATGCGTTCGGAAGCATCAACGTACTTTTTTGACAGTAGACGTGAAAAATGCGTTCGTCTGACCCCAGCTTATATTGTGTATATGTGTATTTATGTCGTGTGTAGAATTACCTGCACATCAGATTGCATGGTACATGTCTGGGTCTAATCCGCATGAAGATGTTCCGGGAGCACTGACTTTTTTTATTCATGGAAAAATTTACAAAAGGATAATCATATCTTTCAAATAAGCTTGTAGACATATTTCAGCCTAGTTTATGATACAAACAAGCACATTCAACTGCACCACAATAACAGTCATACTCCCTTTTTTCTCTTCTTACCACCAGTTCTCCATAAGAGGACAGCAGACCTGCCCCATAGGCTTTAATAGCTCCGTTCTGTCTGCACAGTCCAAATTCTATAGTGAACCAGTACAGCTGTAGCATGAATAAAACATAAGAGGATATGTCATTTGGGAGTGATGTCAACAAACACAGCTATCGTGTTTATGATTTCTTGAATTCGATGGAAATATGTCAGAGACATGGGATTCCAAAACAAGCCGAGCACGCAGCTGCTCTCCTTCTATTTAATGGACCTTTCTCTCCGCTTGCAATTACTAACACACATGCTGCCCCTTCCAGTCCGTCACCCTAGTCCTAAGCCTAGATGGCCTATGCAAGAATATATTCATACAGTATATTAAAGCTTTGTAACTAAACTAGACAGCAGTTTATAATCTTCCAGTTTGACAATGCTGACCTATATATTTATTAATTCTCTTGCTGATTCATATTTTCTATAAATACCTCCCTTTGATTGAATAGTATTTAAAACACACACACACAAATATACACAACCACACGCATACAGGGTTATTCAAAGAGAATCGAAAAGTCACCGCACGTTCGGTGACTTTTCGTTCTCTTCAATTCGGTGCGATTTGGCGATCCCATTTCTGCGACCCTGCGGTGTATTCAGCAAGCACCACAGGGCCGTCGTAGTTCAGGGAAAAGCCGCCGCAAACCCGACGAACACTCACCGCAAAACCCGGCGAATGCACACCGAAAACCCGCAAAAACATCTAGATTAACCCCGCCGAACACGCCAGGAAAACCCGAGCAGGAGCCGATCACAGCGCAGAGCAGCCGCCGGAAAAACCCGACACCGCAGACGAACGGAGTGAGAAAAAAAAAACCAGTACACTTGAATGTTTGAAAAGTGAAACGCTGTTTGCAAAGAAACTACTGACCGAAAATGTCTGAAATTTACATATAAGATCCAATGAATGATAATAAAAAGGGCTGTTACAGAAAAATGGAAAAAAAATAAAAACGGTTAAGGCTAGGGTCAGACGAAAGCATTTTTGCCTGCGAACGTGAAAAAGTGCGTCCGAACGCATTGACGTATTTTTTCATGGAATGCGCAAAAACGGTCAGACGACGCGCATTTTCGGGCGTGATTTTGTACGGATCGTCAATAAAACACTTTTTGCGTCTGGACGTTATGTAGGCTGGACATTAGCAGTGTCTGACATCTCCTAATCACGCACACACGCCGCTATGCCGCAGCTGCGCACTCAGTACGTCAGTACTAGCGGTTCAGCGTTCTCAAACAAATGCGTTCAAATTCCACTTGCGTTGCACGGCCAGACTTTTGTGCGGCCGTACATCGTATATTGGCCGTCATTGCCCGTCATCTGCTGCTAGTGCGGCGTTAATTATGTGTGCCAGAACGCACGTTAAAAGTGCGCTGGTCTGACCCCAGCCTTAACCCTTTCACTGCTGAGGCATTTCACTGCTGTGCGCTGAGCTAATTTTTACCGCTTTCGCTCATCATGTTTAAACGCGATTTGAAGCCACATTTTATTAAATGCGTGATGAGGTCGGGCAGCGAAGGGGGACCTGGGGTTGGAGCCGCCATCCAAGATGGCAGCCCCCACCGGAGCTAGGCCGCACTTCGGCGCCGCAAGGCACTGAAGTGCGACCCGGTGCTTGAGGGGTTAAAGCCAGGCACCGCTTAAAAGGGGAGACTCTCCCCTTTTAAGCGGTGCCTGGCTTTTGGCGCTGCTCCTTCCCGATCGGGAGGGAGAGGAATCCGAACAGATCCCCCCACCTCCCTTCCAGGCTATCTCCCGGCATTGCCGGGGGGTCGCCTGGAAATGATGCCATCGCGCATGGCACGATGAAGTCATTTACATCGGGAGGAGCTTGACTTCAGCGTCTGAGGACGCTGAAGTCAGAACGCCGCCGGACCCTGGACAGAGAGGTGAGTATCTCCGTCGGGGGTCCCGCACAGCTGATGACGTGTGGGGCACATCCTCAGCATGTATCGTGCGTCAATGAGGACGTGTCCCACACGTCGTCAGCAGTGAAGGGGTTAAAAAAAACAGAAAAAAAAAGTTTGGAAAAAAATCCCAAAAAATGCATAAAAGATCCTAAAAAAAATCTAAAGATTAAGAGACTTTTTTACTGCAGAATATTAGAATCAATGGTTTATTAGACATTGGATTAAAACGGGAACATTTTTAACATTGAAGCCTATGGGATTCGCCTGAATAAACCTGTCGAGTGAACCCACCGAACAGCAGGGCATTTCGGCAACTTTTCACTGCTGTTTTGTGTTCTCTGAATAGACGAAGCATTGCTTCTCTATGGGGATTTCACTGCCCTCGAACAGGCAACGAACAGGCACCGTATGTGCAGGCAATTTGCCAAGATTTGGCGAACTGCCTGCTCTCTGAATAGCCGAATGGCCAGGAAAGGTAACCGAACGCTGAATTTCACTGTTCGGTTACCTTTCGCCAGCAATTTGGATCTCTTTGAATAACCCTGATATACACACACTCACATTGACAGATTAAATATTATACTGAATGCCTTTCAGAATATTGTGGAAAAATTTATATGTTACAGTTTGTTGACTGATATTTCCGATTCCTGGTCTGTAGGTTGATATCTATAACACTTACAGTTGATAGTTTTTCAACGTCTTCGTCAGACGCCCCAAGTGTTGCAAGGCCAATCTCCTGAACGAATGACAAACCGATAAATGTCTGGCCTTATGATACCGTCATGTTGCGCGCATTGAAAATAGTTTTACCTGTGAGAACTGTGCAAATTCTTTATCGGCTAACATTGGAACGTGACCCAGCAATTCATGACAGCAGTCACTGTACACATATAAAAACAAAGGAATATTCAGATTGAATAATGCAACACACAATAAATAATACTTTGTATTAATCTGCAATAAAATGATATATGATAAAGAGGTACACACTTGCTGAGAAATTGAGGGGATTACGCATCTTAAAAAAATGCATATTATATATCTAATAAAATTCAACTATTTCTTTAATTTTATTAATCTGGTCCAAAGTTTCTAAATTTCCTTAACCCCTTCACTACCGATATCGAGATATCTCAGGCTTCAAAGGCACCATCTGGTGCCCCGATATCAAGTTATCTTGGTATGCTGATCTTCTGCAGCCCAAAAGCAAATGAAAGTAATTTGATGCAAATGTATTTCGTTTGCTTTTGAGCTGCAGAAGGTGCCTCCAAAGTTTTAGCCCTCTGGGCATAATGCCCAAAGAGCTAAAACTGTAAAATCAGCTGCTCAGAGCTCTGAAATATCAGGCTTTCAGCAGCCGATGCAGGAGAAATAGAAGAAAATAGACCTGCTGTTATAACCTATAACTCAATTTGGCAGTAGATGGCGCCATCTACTGGCCAATAATAGGATATTTATAGTAAGACATACAATAGGTATAAACTCAAATATTTCTTATGTTATAATTAATTAAAAATGATTTTATAAAATACCACTGGTTTGTGACCACGTTTTTTATGGAAAATCATTTGGTAGTAAAGGGGTTAATCATAACTCAGGGAACCTTATATATATTAAAGATGTAACCAGCATTCTGAATCATTGATCTCTACCATTATACATACTAGTGTAACTAATGTAGCTGAAGGTTTTGTGAGAGTTCAGTTTTAGAAGGCCACGAGTCAAAGCAACTGAGAGCTAATTACCTTCTCAAATCTGTACTTAAATCCCCCCCCACAATGATTCAATAAGCTTTCCATTATTCAAATATGAAAAGAAGGTAATGAAAGATGGGTTCTTCAGAATCTCCATGCTCCATTCATTCCAGACTTTATAAGATTGTTGATATTGCTTCTTGGTACCTGAGGACCATGCTTTTAGAAGTAACACTGTCAGGGTTATTCAAAGAGATTCGAAAAGTCACCGTACGTTCGGTGACTTTTCGTTCTCTTCAATTCGGTTCCTTTTGCCGATCCCATTTCGGTGACCCTGCGGTGTATTCAGCAAGCACCACAGGGTCCCCAAATTGCAGGGAAAAGTCACCGCAAACCTGACGAAAACTGACCGCAAAACCCACCGAATGCACGCCGAAAACCCTCAAAAACATCTGGATTAACCTTCGAAAAACCCGAGCAGGAGCTGATCACACGCAGCGAAGCAGCCGAACAGGAGCCGAATCACACAGAGCCGAAGCAGCTGAGACACAGAGGAGGCAGTGAATAAATTAGCAAAACCGTTTGTATGAATCTGTGAAAGTGAAACATAGAAACATAGAAACATAGAAAAATGTCGGCAGATAAGAACCTTTTGGCCCATCTAGTCTGCCCAATTACATGGATACTTAACCTGGATTTATCTTTTGTTTAGGATAGCCTTATGCCTATCCCATGCTTGCAAACGCTGTTTGCAAAGAAACTACTGAGCGAAAGTGTCTGAAATTTACACAGGAGGTCCAGGGAATGATAATAAAGAGGGCTGTTACAGAAAAAATAAGTAAACTTAAAAAAAAAAAAAAAAATCGGACTTTTAAAAAAAAAAAAATTAAGAAAAATGCTTAAAGTATCCTAAAAAAATCTATAAATAAAGAGACTTTTTGCTGCAGAATTTTATAATGAACGGTTTATTAGATATTGAATTAGAACAGGAATATTTTTAACATTGAAGTCTATGGGATTCTCCTGAATAAATTTGCTGAATTAAACCCCCGAATGGCAGGGCATTAGGGGAACCTTTCACTGCTGGTTTGTGTTCTCTGAATAGCCGAAGCAGTGCTTTTTCATGGAGATTTCACTGCCCTCGAACAGGGACCGAACAGGCACCGTATGTGCAGGCAATTCGCCAGGATTTGGCGAATTGCCTGCTCTCTGGATAACCGAATGGCCAGGAAAGGCAACCGAACGCTGATTTTCAGCGTTCGGTTACCTTTCTCAAGCAATTCGGATCTCTTTGAATAACCCTGTTAGGTTTCATCTGAAAATTTTCTGAAAGGACCAAGGAGGACCTCTGAAATCTGCCAAGATGCTAATGTAAGAAAATTACCTGTGATAAAATTATTAAGGGTAGTTTCTCGCCTTCCTTCCTATTACTATTCTTTCACTTTTTCTCCCTCTTCCTCATTTATTATCTAATGCGTTACATCTCATGCCACTTCTATTTCTTGATACATTTCCACATTATTTGTGATGCATCCAGTTATCTGGCCCAGATGAAATAAATTTTGTCTTTGAAATTTTTTGGTTTCATCTGAAAACGTACGTAATAAAAACACATTAGACATATAAAAAAAATTGCTATCTAAGGGCCATATTGCATTCCTCGCACATCGGTTTTGCGCGCACGCAAATGCGAATTTGAGTGAGGACAAAACCATTTGCACAGAACGTCGTATTTCAACTTTCGCGCAAACAATGCGCGTTATCGTTTAACGCGGATGTATTTGCGCGACCGTGATGAACGGTGCGCGTCCTATACTTAACATTGTGAGCGCAAATGTGTTAAGCGGATGGTATTTCACTAGATGCGCAACTTCCTACGAACGACGTTTGCGCGCATAATTTAAGGCTAGGGTCAAACGAAAGCATTTTTACACGCGAACGTAAAAAAGTACGTCCGACCGAATTGATGTATTTTTTCACGGAATTAGCGAAAACGGTCATACGATGCGCATTTTCGTGTGTGATTTTTCACGGATCCAAACCAGGAAACTTTGGGTGTCTGGACGTTATGTTGGCGGACATGAGCAGCGTCTGACATCTCCTAATCACGCAAACACGCCGCTATGCCGCAGCTGCGCACTCTGTACGTCCGTACTAGCGGTTCGGCATTCTCGAAAAAATGCGTTCGTTTTCCACTTGCGTTGCGCGGCCGGACTTTCGTGCGACCGTACTTCGTATATTGGCCGTCATTGCCCGTCATTTGCTGCTAGTGCGGCCGTGATTAAGTGCGCCAGAACGCACGTTAAAAGTGCGCTCGTCTGACCCCAGCCTTAACGTCTTTTAAAAGCTGGTGGTAACGGCAAATCTGAACGTCCTGGCCAAAACAAAATACACCATCACAAAAAAAAATACAGCACAGTATAGTTACACATTCTACACATACCCAAACCAAAAAATTGTGAATTTGTGCATATTTTTTTATTGCTGCAGCATATATACTCAGATTTATTTTGACAGGCGCAAAAACATTAGTGAGTCAATTAAGGTGAATTGATGTCAATTAAGGTTCTTTAATTCTGATTGGCTGAATCCCGCAAAAAAAACAGTCCGCGCACTGATTTACATGCGCAACGTTACTGAGCGCATATTACGCTTCGATTTGCATTTTTTTTTACTAATGTTATTTTTTGACGGATGAGAAAATGTGTTCGGATCCGAATATCACGTTAATTTTCGCGTGATAACGCTGGACACTGCGCGCAAAAAAACGGAGGCAAGTTAGGCAAAAATGTGAAACCGCTAGAACGGACGTGCGGAGTGCGCCACGTCCGCAACGCCCGCATAGCTTTGTGTGTGAGTGATGGAACGTAGTCAGACGGACTGCATTTATGACGTCCAGCATTTTGACGGACAAAATGGTTTTTCATATTAATTTATTTTCCCTTCTACATCAGTCGAAAAAAAAAACGTCAGTCCCAAAAACGGACTGTGTGGCCATCACCTTGTCGTCAGTCAGAAAGTACTAGACATGTGCACAACACAAAATCTAGTTTTGAACTAATGGATTAGTCCTAAAACGCAATTTATTTAGTTGCTAAAGAAATTCGTTTTCAGTTCTTTAGTATGAAAACTAATTTCATTCATCCGAAAACCAGTGGATACAATTACTATTGTAGTGGCTTCTCAGAGGGCTGAGATCGCTGCTTGTTACAGTATCTCTCACTCTCGGCACAATGTGTCAGGCAAAGCGGTTACAGTAACTGCAGCTCATCACAGGAGTCAGAGTTTCAGTAAAACTAGTACATAATATTGTTATAACCTCTTATACAGTATATAAAAATATTATGTACTAGTTTTACTGAAACTGAGCGCTGTGATGAGCAGCAGTCAGTTACTGTAACAGCTGACCCTGATACATTGTACTGAAAGATAATGTAACAAGCAGCCGATCTCAGCGCTCACAGCCACTGTATTTAAAGGGCTCCAAAAAAAATGCTCCTCTCTGTATAATGTATAGAACATCCTCCTGCATTAATTAATACCCCTCTCTGTATAATGTAGATAACTAGGGATGAGCTGTTCGGTTCGATTGGTTCGGAGTTCGATTCGAACATTGGCAGTTCGAAAGTTAGCGAACTTCAAAGTTTTTGGGGTGTTCGCCAAAAGTTCGGGAAAAAAATTAGATTTTTTTTAAAAAAAAATGCTTGTAAAATCCTAAAAAATCTAAAAATAAAGAGACTCTTTACTGCAGGATATTATAAGCAATGGTTTATTAGATATTGAATTAAAACGGGAATATTTTTAACATTGAAGCCTATGGGATTAAACATTCTTGTTGTTAAAACATCAGGCAGACGAGGCCCTCTAAATCAGGCACTGTAGAGGGCAGCCCGCCACAGCCTTCAAACCTTGAGAGTAATAAAGAAGACATACCAGGTTGAAACTGCTTATTCCTCCAGAGTGGTAATAGGGGTGACAGGGCCCTTCTGAGACCCTTCTTAAGGGATATCTTGTCCCAAATACCAATACTATTATGTAATGAAGGGCAATTTATCGCCAAAGGAGGTCGATATCTCTCTTGGAAGCCAAATCCAGTTTTTCGGTTTCTCAGGCCATATTAAAGCAGACTCAAAATCCACCCACCGATGAGTATATACAGGAGCATGTAGTGCAGCGACAGTGCACTCTGACCTCTGCCGGTCAGTAAGATCATTGACACTGTCACATGTGTCCTGTTGTGGAATATTCTCGACTGACCTCTGTGCCTTAGACATGATGTGTGCGATATCCTTGGAAATCTAAGACCACTGCACTGGTAAGAATGCCATACAGCTTCATTGATCCTTTATTGAATTAGAATAAAAAGTTGCCTCTTATCTGTCGATCGTTTTTGAAACTTTTTGTGGAGCCAAATTTTATAAGAACTTTATATAGACTAAGCTTGGCTTAGTTTGTGGCTTAGTTTGTACAGTATTTTGTGTTGTCATATGAATAAATTTATGTACTGCTGCAACCTGCATTGTATATCTAGTCAGACAGATCAACAACTAAAATGGACTGGGGCAGCGTGGAAAGAAGGGGGGCACCAAGATTTGTCAGTGCTTAGGGCACCAGTGAGCCTAAGGCTAATGTCAGACGAGCGCACTCTGCGTGCGTACCGAACGGACAGACTTACTGACGGAAGATACTGCAGACACCACACGATCCGTTTTTCTTGACGGACGTAGGAAAAAAAGGGAACTATGGGAAACAAAAATAATATGACAAATGATAAAAATTGATACATGACTTCCGGGAGGCGGGCCTAAGTAATGGCCGCATTTTAAGACAGCTCCACTCGCAGAGGTTTTACATCTGTTGGCATCTGAGGCATCCCTGCCTGCCACGCCGCTGCCGACTAACTGATTGTCGCCCTCTTCATCCCGGAGGTCCGTGGGCCAGATTTTGGCCGTTCCATACCCGCACGGCTGTGCGGGTGCGTGACCCCTCTGTAGGCCCGGACTGAAGCCTGACGCTGCGCTCGAGCGCGCTGCTATCGCGCTCGTTGGGGTGAGTGGGCAATTCCTTTACCCTCCGCTGCCTCGGACCCCTGTGTTGAGGCGCCGGCTTCCTCATCTTGCGCTTCCTCAGCGCCGTTTGCTGGGATCAGTTTGGCGGCACCTGGTCCGGCGCACGTGAACAGTTGCCGGAAGCTTCCGGCGGGAGTGCTCTCGCCCATCACCGTCCTCGGAGGGCTCAGTCCGGGACCCGTGTATCCCACTACCTACATGCCATCCTGCTGTGTTAAACAGGAGAACACTTAATAAGGCAGACTACCTTCTCTTTATTTTGGGAGAGGGGGGAGGGGAAGGGAAAAACCACATAAAACAAACAAACAAAAAAAAAAAAAAAAAAAAAAACGGAAGAAGAAAAAGGGGGGGGGGAAAGGGAAAAACCGCACAAAACAAAAAACCAAAAGGAAAAAAGGGGAGAAAAGAAGGGGAAAAACCACATAAAACAAGAAAACACTCTGGACGCTCCGCACTGTCTGTATATAATTTTTCTGGACACCCCACACTGTCTGTATATCACAACTTTTCTGGACGTCCCGCACTGTCTGTATCATAATTTTTCTGGACACCCCGAACTGTCTGTATCATAATTTTTCTGGACACCCCGAACTGTCTGTATCATAATTTTTCTGGACACCCCGAACTGTCTGTATCATAATTTTTCTGGACACCCCGAACTGTCTGTATCATAATTTTTCTGGACATTCCGCACTGTCTGTATCATAATTTTTCTGGACACTCCGCACTGTCTGTATCATAATTTTTCTGGACACCCCGAACTGTCTGTATCATAATTTTTCTGGACACCCCGAACTGTCTATCATAATTTTTCTGGATGCTCCGCACTGTCTGTATCATAATTTTTCTGGACACTCCGCACTGTCTGTATCATAATTTTTCTGGATGCTCCGCACTGTCTGTATCATAATTTTTCTGGACATTCCGCACTGTCTGTATCATAATTTTTCTGGACACTCCGCACTGTCTGTATCATAATTTTTCTGGACATTCCGCACTGTCTGTATCATAATTTTTCTGGACACTCCACACTGTCTGTATCATAATTTTTCTGGACACTCCACACTGTCTGTATCATAATTTTTTCTGGACACTCCGCACTGTCTGTATCATAATTTTTCTGGACATTCCGCACTGTCTGTATATCATTTTTCTGGACGCTCCACACTGTCTGTATATCAGAATTTCTCTGGACACTCCGCACTGTCTGTATATCATTTCTCTGGACGCTCCGCACTATCTGTATATCATTTTTTCCGGACACTCCCATTGTCTGCATATTACAGTTACCAGGCCTACGCCTCACCATGGATAAATTCGTGGCATCATCCACAAAAAGTTCAAAACGCCTTACAACCAAATCTCAGGGCAAAGGTACATCGGCCCCGACACGACCCGACTCACTCCACATCTGATCTGGGAAGCCCGCCCTCCAGCCCACACCTGAATACCCCTCCACCGCCCACTACTGTCATGCAGATGGCGGAATTCACAGCTATGCTCTCGCCATTGCTAGATGAAAAATTGGGCCGACTATCGACCGCCATTGACCTGGCGCTCTCCCAGCTCACCTCGCAAGCACAAAGACTGACTGAGGTGGAGGAGAGGGTGTCCACTCTGGAGGATGGACTGACCCCCCTCCAAACATCTGTGGAATCTCACGACTCGCTCCTTTCCTCCCTGATAGACAAAGTTGACGACCTAGAGAACAGGAGCCGTCGAAACAATTTAAGAATAGTGGGACTCCCTGAAGCCGTTAAAGGTCCTCAACTACACCACGTTGTGTCTTCATGGCTCCCCACAGCCCTGGGACTAGCGGATAATTCAACGCTGACTGTGGAACGGGTACATCGTCTGGGACCGGACCTTTCTCCATCATTAGGCCGCCCTCGCACTGTCATATTTAAACTGCTGAATTTCTCAGACAAAATCCGCATCATGCAGGCGTATAGGAAAGCCGGTACCCTAGAATACAATGGAACTACTTTACGCCTCTTCCAGGACTTCTCAGCATCTCTGGCGGCCCGTCGCAGGGCCTTCGCCCCTATCTGCTCCAAATTGGCGGCGGCTAATGTGCGGTTCACGCTCCAATACCCTGCTCGCTTGCGAGTTCACCTTCACGGCCAAGTCACCTTTTACGATTCACCAAACGACGCCTTGACCATATTGGAGGATGACACTGCACGTTCCCCCTCATCCACAACCACAAGGCAACGCTCATCGAACCCCCCAACCTGATTGTAGCTCCGACTCTACAACGGGCTCAGCGTGGTCCTAGGGATGCAATGGATCCCTACGACTTTTTCCCCTTTTGTTCGATTTTACTAACTCCGGTGCTGGACTCCACAGACAGGACTAGATCCAACCACGGTCCGAACCGTATGTTTACCACTCACCACCCGGATCCTTTTGGTTAATCTTGGTTATATTGTTTATGGTTCTTCTGTTTGTTTTCTGGTTCGTTTTGTTTCTTCCAGATGCAGGCACCCCTATGTTCCTGTTGGGTGCTTAATGTTTAAAATGTTTCTGATTAGCCTTTTGACTCATAGGCAGGAGGTGACGCTGGTTACTAATGTATATGGGGCTGTGGAGCAGATGCTGGGACGGTTCCCGGCCCCACTTAACAAATTTTCTCGACGGTTAAGCTTAGAACCCGCTATTGGTATCCCCCATGACCCACGAAACTATGTCTGAAAGTACCCTTCCTATAGAACCACAGATTTTTACACGCAAATCGTTGAAACTGGTGTCCTGGAATGTGGAAGGCCTTAATTCGCCTATCAAAAGGAAAAAAGTACTACAATACTTGAAAAAGTTAGATCCTGACATAATTTTCCTACAGGAAACGCACTGGACTTCCCCAAACCAGTCACTACGCGCCCCCTGGATAGGCTTCCAGACATCATCCGTCCATACGCAGAAATCACGTGGTACCACTATCCTCCTCCACAAACGTCTCCCATACTCTGACTTGCTTGAGATTAATGACCCAGAAGGCAGATATACCTTTCTTGCCCTAACAGTGGGACAAGAACCCCTACAACTACTTAACATCTATGCTCCCAATAGCCCCAATCTCACTTTCTTTAAATCACTGTTACCATTACTCCATTTACACGACTCTTCCATAGGATTGTGGGGGTGATTTCAACGAGGTCCCAGACCCTATCTTAGACCGAGCGCCCAGTCGTACGATGGCTAGGGGACGTGCTCAACACACAGGCCCGACCTTCCTCAGGTCCCATTTTGACCTGGATGACGTGTGGCGCTCCCACCACCCTACGGGCAGGGATTTCACGTTTTACTCTGACCCGCACAAATCCTTTTCCGCCTAGACCTTTTTCTGGTCTCAAGCTTACTTTCCAACCGTGCCCTACGGACAGACATTGGCCCAATAACTCTCACGGACCACGCACATATCACACTAGAAATCATATTGGAAACCCCGGTGCCCTATTCTAGGAATTGGCGCTTTCCTTCGCATCTCATGACCTCCGGTCTCTTCACCTCTCACGTTGAACTGGCATGGAATAATTACACAGACGATAACATTGAGCACGTCGACGACGTCAACTTTTTTGGTCTGCGTCGAAGGCAGTGCTTCGGGGTCAAATAATGGAATATGCCGCTCGCACACAAAAAAGAGACTGCTAGACACCTCTCCGATGCCCACTCAGAGCTCCTTAGCAGCTATAGAGCTTATCTCTTAGACTCAACCTCCACGACCCTCCAAAAATACAAAAATGACAAGACGCGATACGACTCCCTGGCCACAGAACAGGCACACCGTACATGCCAACGTCAAAAACAGGCTCTGTTCCGCTTTGGCAACAAACAAGGTCGACTTCTTGCTAATTTGGTACGCTCCCAGACCCAGACTAGACCCTTAATTTCAAAACTCAAGACCTCAGACGGAACCATTCTTACCAAACCTAATGACATAGTGGATCACTTTCGTACCTACTTTGCGGACTTCTATAAGGCAGGCCCCGATGACTGTGCCGCCCAACTAAATCTTTTTCATACAGCCCAAATGCCTAAACTTTCCCCAGGAGAACGCGACGCACTCTCAGTACCCATCACACACGCCGAAATCAAAGCGACAATAACCTCACTTAAAAACGGAAAAACACCAGGCCCAGATGGCTTTGGGGCGGAATATTACAAACTCCTTTCTGGCCTGGTGATTCCCCACTTAGTTACGCTGTATAACAATATCCTGGGGGGTGGACCCCACCCCCGACCTTTAATGAGGCGCGGGTGGTGGTTCTCCCAAACCGGGAAAAGACCCAACATTGGTAACCTCCTATCGTCCCATTGCACTACTAAATACTGACCTCAAAATACTGTCCTCCATCATGGCTCGCCGTCTTCAAAAACCTCTTGCACGCCTCATAGGGCCTCAACAAACGGGATTCCTTAATGGCCGCCATTCCACTACCAATATACGCAAAGCCATAGCGGCAATATGGTCATCTTCCCTCACGCCACAATCCTCAAACCTCTTACTGAGCTGTGACGCAGATAAGGCGTTCGATAGGATCTCATGGAATTATTTAATCAGATTTATTAAGTTTCATCATTTTGGTAAGACATTCTTAACACTTTTTCGTGCACTCTATCTTACACCTTCCACTATGATCACAGCAAATGGACTCAACTCCGCCCCCTTTAACCTAGAGCGAGGAACTAGGCAAGGATGTCCTCTATCCCGTTATTATTTAACCTGGCCCTAGAACCTCTAATACGTATCATAGAAATGTCCCAAACAATATCAGGAATTCATTTGTCCCCCACAGTAGTATTAAAAGTTGTAGCCTTTGCAGACGACTTGTTGATATTCCTTTCAGACCCCGCCTCCGCGATCCCCCCCTATTGAAGTTGTTTGACTCCTTCCATGTAGCCTCCGGCTTCCAAATCAACTACGCCAAGACAGTAGCTCTACCTCTAGGCCCCAAACCACAGGGTTCTTGGCTCCAGGGCTTTCCCTTCTCCTGGGCACCCTCGCCGTATATTAAATACTTGGGTATTATTCTACCGATTGACCTCTCCCGCTTATACAAACTCAACATAGACCCTCACTTAGCCCAAACAAAGCACTTTTGGAGGCCTGGAGCTCACTTCCACTTTCTTACTTGGGGCGGGCCTCACTTATTAAAATGACCTTATTTCCCAAATTACTATACACTATACAAGTATTGCCTCTCCTACTGAAACCTAATGATCTTCAGTTATTCAACAGGTTGTACGCGTCCTTTATTTGGCAAGATAAGCGGGCACGTATACCACTCCTTAACCTCCAGCAACCGATAGCGAGGGGAGGTATCAACTTCCCCAATTTACTAGATTATAACCTAGCAGCACTATATCGTTACGTATCGGATTGGCTGAATGATACTTCCCGCTTCACAGCCTTACATGTGGAACAGGCGCTACTTCCTGCCTCCTCTTTACTAGCATTTCTTCACCAAACTCTCCCGCCATCCCCCCTCCCTACGCGATAACCCTTTGCTCTCCACGACGAAATTAGCTTGGGTCAGAATTCGTAAACGCCTCCAATTGTCCTGGCAAACATCCCTTTGGTCTCCTATCTTGCATAACCCTCACTTTCAAAATGCCTCCCCTGCTCCTATCTTTCGAACCCTGGCTCAACGAGGTTTTAGAGACTCCTACACCATTACCTAGATGGAGCATCAGGTCTGCCTTATTCTTACACAGCCTTGACAGAACGCATTGCCCCATTAACTATACACCCTGTTTATTACTTACAACTCAGACAGTTCCTTCTCGCACAACTGCACACCTTATCTCCCACTGATTTAACTAACCAGTTAGACACGCAATTACTCGTACATAGTTCATCTCCTCCCTCGACTTCAACCATTTACACACTTCTACAACATTCACTCCCCACCTCGAAACCCTGGAGGGCTATCTCTCGATGGGCCACTACTTTTCCAAACCTTACCCCCAACGACCTAGTGTCGGCTACTCTGGTATCAAGACGCACTCTCCCATCCGCCAATTATTGGGACATGTTTTATAGGATACTCCACCGAGCCTACATGGCGCCGGATAGAATGGCCCGTTCAGGACTATTACCTAACGCCAACTGTTTAAAATGCAATTTTTCCCCAGCCGACCTCCATCATTGTCTCTGGTCGTGCCCCTTTTTCAATTATTTTGGGACACCGTACGCCGATTCAGCTCCCAGGTTATCCGAATCGAGATTCCCTTCACACCTAACTGGGCTATTTTCAACTTACCAACTTCACAAACCCTTCAACCCCTCTCTAGATGCCACCGGTTTTGGTTAGGTCTCCTAGCAGCGACGGGCAAAAAGGCCATATTATCTCAATGGATATCCGGTACCCCTCCCTCATTCCGCATGATGTACGACAGAATCTATTCCATATTCTTGGCTGACTGGTCTGAGGCCTCACTACATCAGACTGAGAAAACTCAACAATTCTTTACCCACTGGTCCCCTTTTATTTGTGCCTTACCACCTGAGGTCAAAACCTCCCTACGAAACACGTTCTGCGATGCCCCATGGTATTCCTACAAATGCTGCGGAACACCCCTCCGATCCCCTCAGATACCTCTGACCACTTGTTAGTTAACTTTCTTGCCTCCACTTCCCGGATACCCTAACCCAGCCGTCCACCTCTGAGCTTTAAATGCTGACATTACCATGACACTTCGGTACTGGATTGTGATGTAATACTTTAATTAACACCGGAAACTGTGATTTGTTTCTTTTTTTTTTTACATTATTACAGATTGTACATGATATGAAAAGGAAAAAAAAAAAAAAAAAAAAATGTTAATACCCTTTTTCTGTAAATTCATCTTGATCTGAGACGAATAAAAATATGTTTAAAAAAAAAAAAAAAATTGATACATGATATGAAAAGCCATTGTGTGCGTCAAGGTGCTGGACGTCAAAAATGTGGTCCGTCTGACTTTGTTCCATTACACACACACACAACGCTATGCAGACGTGGCGCATTCTGCGCGTCTGTTCTAGCGGTTTTAAGTTCCTGCATAAATTGCGTCCGGTGCCACGTGTGTTATGCGTGCACAGTTCGGTGCGGACGCACTTAGTGTGTGGGTCTCTATTGCTCATGATTCTATGCTACGACGGACGTTAAGGCTAGGGTCAGACGAAAGCATTTTTCCCTGCGAACGTGAAAAAGTGCTTCCGAACGCATTGACGTATTTTATCACGGAATGCGTAAAAACAGTCAGACGACGCGCATTTTCCGGCGTGATTTTGTACGGATCGTCAATAAAACTCTTTTTGCGTCTGGACGTTATGTAGGCTGGACATTAGCAGTGTCTGACATCTCCTAATCACGCAAACACGCCGCTATGCGCGCCGCCGCACTCAATACGTCAGTACTAGCGGTTCAGCGTTCTCCAAAAAATGCGTTCAAATTCCACTTGCGTTGCACGGCCGGACTTTTTGTGCGGCCGTACATCGTATATTGGCCGTCATTGCCCGTCATCTGCTGCTAGTGCGGCCGTAATTATGTGCGCCAGAACGCACGTTAAAAGTGCGCTGGTCTGACCCCAGCCTAAACTGTGCGGCAAAACGGACGTGATCACTGTGTTCGTCTGTCACGGGCCTTAATCCGCCCCTGCTCCAGGGCCAAAGCTCTTGAATCAGGTCTCCAGCTAAAGAAAAGAGGAAGCGGAGAATTAAATGGAGACACAAAGAGATTGATCTAGAAAGAATCAATCTCTTCCATATATCTGAGAAGATTCTTTTAGGAAAATGTCCACGTAGACCTTGCTTCAAGAAATCTGCTGTTTTAAGATATGAATATGTCCATGCAGATACATTATGAGAAAAACACCAATGCAAAGATAAACTAGCACAAACCTCAACGTCCTGGTGAGAAAAAGAGGGATAGAAGCTCTACTTTTCTCTGGCCAACATACACACACACACACACACACACACACACTGCATGCATGTGCACAGGACACACACTGTATGCTTTTACTCGGTTTACTATGAGATAGACGCAGCTTATATGCGTCATAAAAAATGTTGTGATAAATGTTGCGTCTTTGAATTAGATGCTCCAGTTCGGATGTGGCCAAATTGGACAATTGTCCAATTCGGCCGCAGATGAATTTTGATGCTTTAATGTCAGCTGTGTATGAGTTTTGACACCCCAGTATAGGCCGCGTCCGATGTCGAGGCCTCAGCCGATATGGAGAGTCATTCTCAAATAGAAATTAGGATTATGGTTACATATTAGGGTTAGGGTAAGGAGATGTTTATGTTTGTGTTTAACCCTAAAACAAGCACAAATAGTAACCTAACCCTAATTTGTAACCCTTACCCTAGTTTCTAATCCTAACTCTAATTTGTAATTCCAATCCTAATTTCTAATCCTTATATGAATGTGACCCTAGCCCTAATTTCTAATCCTATCCCTAATGTCTAACCCTAACCCTTAAACTGAAACCTAATTTATAATTGCCGAGGCGTCCAAATTCGACGTGGCTGTTATTGGAGCATCAAAATTTGGATGTGGCCAATATAGGAAGGTCAAAATTTTACAGATATCCAATTCGGCCATATTTGAATTGGAGCATCTTCTAAAGTTATTTTTTGATGCAACTCGAAAGCCTGACTTTTTCATAGTATACCCTTTTACTCACAACACACCTTTACGCACAAACAGTACAAACAGTATACATTTACACACATCACACGCACTAACAAAAAACACTTACCACCTACAATAAAATTGAAAATGAATTAAAATAGGTGTACTTACGGTTCCGGGGAATGCATTGAGGCGGAGTGATGTCTTATGTATTGGGTACTAGGGAATACTCTGAAAGCCAGGCAGGCTAGGAAATCACGTGCAGACAGCAAGCCTGCTGCTGGTCTCAGCTTAAACCCTGTCCTGTCTACATAAAGCAATATGGTTAGTATGGTGGGTGCTTTTCATGCTTAATCGTCTGTAAAGTGATATTTGCGATATTTATATATTGAAACAATTTAAGGTGCAACTATTAAAAGTATACATTACATACGGCCTGTGTTATGATAGCAATCATGCTGCTTTACTCACTATTACATCACAACCCACAACTAGATATTTTGTTTATATTGGAGTAGAGGTAACATCACTGCTCTGCGTGGAGAGAGCCTGTGGAGTCATGGGTTCGATCCCAGCCAGAGCACCTCTCTGGTAAGTGTCCTTGGGCAAGACACCTAACGGTGCATACTCGCCACCCAGGACATACTTAAACGAGAGAAATCTCAATGTATCCTTCCTGGTAAAATCCTTTCTCAAAAAAAAAAATATATATATTGCATCCAATAAAAATAAATAAATAATAGAAATTGGTGTGGGGCAAAAGGTAACATCAAAATAAAAAAAATATAGAGAAATGTCACAGATGTTTTGAGCTCTTTCAATTAAAATTTGTACTATGTGCTCCAACGTACCGGCTGGATGGAGTAGAGGTAACATCACTGCCGTGGAGACCCAGGTTTGAATCCCGGCCAGAGCACCTCTCCAGTAAGTGTCCTTGGGCAAGACACCTAACGGTACATACTTGCCTACCACACAAGGGGCTACATTACATTGATCGCACTAAAATGGGGATGCAAAGGAGAAAAACCTGCGCCTGCAGGTTTCTCCTTTGCGTCTCCGTTTTAGCGCGGAATTACAATGCAGGCACTAGAAAAGCTGCCTGCATTGTTAATGGGCCCTAAGCCCCGGGATACGCGCGGCAGTGCTAAGCGCCGCCACGCGCATTCTCTCCATGGAGTCCATAGGACTCCATTGAGGCAGACCCTGGCGGTCGGCAAGATCCGGCAGGTCGGCGTAATGATCCGCAGGAGGAGACTGGGGGACTTTTTCCCCCAGTCTCTCCCTGTTCCCGACAGAGGAGGTGGATGGAGCCGCGGTCCTCGCCGCGGGATAGGAGGTGAGTATCTGAATATTTTTGGGGGTTTTTGGCTGGTGCTAACCGTTAGCACCAAGTCCTGACTGTGGTTAACTTTTTGCTAACTGCAGCCGGACGTTAATCAGCATTATGACTTGGTAATCCTAACGCTGATTAACACTTTGCGCTCCCTATACTTTACATGGGGAGCGCAAAGTACAGTAACCTTGCGCTGAATATGGTGCGCCGCGTTAGGGCCACCAGGGCTAACGTTAACGCTCACGTTAGCAACAAGCATGTAATGTAGCCCAATATTGGCTGCGGGGTCCAGTGGTGATGTCTCTCCCCTTCGACAGTGGAGAAGCAAGTCAAAATCCCATTCAGCACATCCTTCCAATACAACTGTGGAGAAGTCTCGACTAAGGCTAGGGTCAGACGAACGCATTTTTACGTTGTCTGTGAAAAAGTGCGTTCGAACAAATAGACGCATTTTTTCACGGAGTACGCGATAGCGGTCATACTATGCGCATTTTCGTCCGTGATTTTGTATGGATCATCAATAAAACACTTTTTGGGTCTGGACGTTATGTTGGCCGCACATTAGCAGCGTCTGACGTCTCCCAATCACGCACACACGCCGCTAGCGGACGCAGCGCACTCTGTACGTCAGTACTAGTGGTTTCACGTTCTCGATAAAATGCGTTTGTTTGCCGCTTGCGTTGCGCGGCCGCACTTTTGTGCGACCGTACTTCGTATATTGGCTGTCATTGCCCGGCATCTGCTGCTAGCACGGCCGTGATTAAGTGCGCCTGCACGCGCGTTCGCACTGCCTCAGTCTGACCCTAGCCTTAACAAGAAGCGGGTTCAACCTAACCATTGGGTTGCTGCTCAACAATCATGGAAAGACGACCCGATCCCACTCAGAAGACACCACCAGCGACTGTCCTTGGGCAAGACACCTAACGATATGGATGCGCCTACCTCACAAAATACTTGTACATCTTATAGATTGTAAGTTCCCTTGGGAACAGGGTCCCCTGAATCAGGTCATCATCCATGTGTGGTATTCTAATGTATCAAACCCTTGTACACTGATCTTGTAAAGCGCTGCGGAATATGTGGCGCTTTATAAATAAAGGATAATAGTAATAATAACTCTATGATAGTCATGCTATTGTTTTACATTTTTCTGTACAATACCTTGTTGAGCATAACTTTTTGACAAACCACATTTTATAATTTCCATTATGATACAAGGTAAAAACCAGGCATCTTTCCAAATGTTGAATGGGAACTGAGCTCCCTCTGAATAATTTTTTTTTTGGTGAAAGTATTTTACCAGGAAGGATACATTGAGTTTTCTCTCATTTTCAAGTATGTCCTGGGTGGTGAGTATGTACCGTTAGTTGTCTTGCCCAAGGACACTATGGGATAAATTACAATCTTTGTGCAAACGTTTGCGCTGGCCCAAAAAACGTTAACGTGAGGGGTAAAACCATTTGCGCCGAATGCCATATTACAAAGTCAGCGCAACAACCGCGCACAATCGTCTACCGCGGGTGAACCTGCGTGAACCCTTTGCGAGCTTACTGTACTGCACGAGTGCTATACTTAACATTGTGAGCGCAAATGCGATTGTGCGCTGGTACGCGGATGGTATTACAATCTATACGCAGTTTGTAACGCACAGCCTTTGCGCGCGTAATTTTAGCAACTCCTAAAAGCTGGTGTTAATGGCAAATTCTATCTACCTGGCCGAAACCAAATACACCAGCCCAAAAAAAAAAAAATGCAGCAAAGTATAGTTACACATTCTACTCATACCAAACCAATAAATTTGAGAAGTTGTGCGTGCATTTATTATTGCTGCAGCATATATGCGCAGATTGACTTTGGCAGGCGCAAAAACTTAACGTGAGATAATTGTGGTTCTTAATTCTGATTGGCTGAATCGTGTGAAAAAAACAGTGCGCACACTGATTTCTGCGTGCGACGGTACTGCACGAGCATTTGGGCGCGTCCAGTTTACGGGCGTTATTGATCGACGGATGAAAAGACGCGCGAGGATTGTAATTCCAGCGGGGATTTGCGCGAACAAACGTTTAACACTTGGTGCACAAATTCATGTGTTGTGCGAGCATTTTTGCGCAAAAATTGTAATATAGCCCTTATTGGGGAGGTGCTCTTGCCGGATTCAAACCTGTGTCTCCACAGTCATAGAGCAGTGACGTTACCTCTACTCCACCCAGCCGGTACTCATTTAAGGGTGGAACTGCGTTTCCAAGTGTTCCTACTCAATTTGACCCCTTCCCCCTGGCTTACCTTTCAAGAAACATGATACATCCTGAAGTTGGGGAATGGCTTCCTCTGAAAACCCACAGAATTCCTCTAGCTCGTGAAATGCATCCAAGTATTGCTGGCAGGCATAATTTGGATACAGGCTGCTCAGGGATTTGTAAACCTGTTTCCTATATAAAAACTATAGATTAAACACTATATAATGTCACATGCAGCATTAAACAGCATTTCGGACCATATTGGCTCACGCCAGCAATTCCATTTCCTCAAATTCAGTAAATTCACTATTTATCAAATGGTCACTATATTTTTGCCGAAATTCAAAAAACGCTAAACTGTGGCAATGAATGCCAAATTGCTCCAAACTGGCATCGGCAGATACCACTGAACTAAAAAATAAATATAAAAATAAATATAAAAATTAAAAAAGATTCCATTTATTCCATTGACACTTATGGGATTAGTCTGTTTAAGTCTGTCGAAATGAAACAGAGAATCATGCCAATTGCCTGTGCAAGTCAGTGGTCTGTGAAGAAACAAATTGATAGCGCTCTATGGGACAATTTCGGTGCTGCCGAATCGTGGCGAACTGCACTGTATTTCGCTGTCAATTGGCTCATGTTTGGCAAATTGGTAGCTTTGTGAGTAGATGATTTGCCCAAAATAGCACCTACGGTGAAATTCAACAACCTCCTATGTGCATTTGTGCGTAATATTGTTATATAATAGTCAAAATGACTGAAATTATAACTAAGATGGTTATATACTGTATTAGGTGGAACAGACTTGAGACTTTCTAATTGTGATACATTTGTTAAAACAATGAAAATGACCTTGACTATCGAAATTCCAGTATTCTGGTGAATTGTTATCCGTAACTGAGTATTGTCTCAGATAGCACTGTTGGTTTCTAAATGCAATGGAATGTGGACTTAGAGAACAGGCATCACATTTTTGATTTGCTCTTTGGTGAGATGCAGTGGAAATGTGTCATTGGACTACTGGAAGGATCACGGGATCCCCAGACGGCCCATGAAAGGTGGTGCTATAGCTATGCAAGCTAGATCAAAACATTCCCTCTGAATGGTCCAGTGTTTGCTTTCTGATGAGATATCAACTATTGCAGCTGGCAATGAGCAAAAACGTGATATGTGAGGTTCCTGACAACACGCAAGACCACTCACGGCCTGCCCTACGATGGCTCTTCACTCAGGTCTCATATGTTTTTAGCTCAATGTTGCCATTACAGAGAAGACTATTCTGTATGTAAATCAGACTGCTATCACCTAGAAAGGGCAACCAGTACTGAAACGCCAGTCTCCTCTGCAGGTGAAGCAACCCCTGACGATTGTTTTCGCTTCATCAGGAGAGTATACCTGACAATGCTTGAGCAAAGGGTTCATGTCTGGATTACCCTGGAGACATATACTGAGCAAAGACAAGGTTTATGGAGCTGGTAACACCCTCTGTCTTCACCAACTACAACAGTTCTTGTCCTATAGAAGGACCCCAGTCAAGTCCTGCTCTTGTCCCTCCCTGCATGTCGTCCCTATCATCCTTCAATGAAACACATCACACTTAAGTTTTGTTCTGTGTTTTCTGCCAGTTGTTCTCGGTGTGACTTTCATAATCCAAACCATTTATCAGCATTAAAAAGGATATATTACTTTGCTGACATGTTTGATTATAAATAAAGGGCCCTATTACATTCTTCGCACATACGTTTGCGCCCGCGCCAAAACACATTAACGCGAGGGGCAAAACCCCTTTGCTTTGCGCTGAACGTCGTATTACAATCTCAGCGCAACAAACGCACGTATACGTCTACCGCGGGTGAACCTGCATGAACGCTGCTGTACTTCGCGCAGCCTATACTTTACATTATGAGCGCAAATGCGTTTGTGCGCTGGTACGCGGATGGTATTGCAATCTATGCGCAGTTTGTAATGCACAGCCTTTGCGCGCATAATTTTAGCAACTCCTAAAAGCTGTTGTTAAAGGCAAATCTGACCGCCCTGGCCGAACCCAGATACACCAGCCCAAAAAAAAATACGCAGCAAAGTATAGTTACACATTCTATACATACCAAACCAATAAATTTGAGAAGTGGTGCGTTTTTTTTTTATTGATGCAGCATATGTGCGCAGATTGACTTTGACAGGCGCAAAAACTTAACGTGAGACAATTGTGGTTCTTAATTCTGATTGGCTGAATCACGTGAAAAAAAACAGTCCGCACACTGATTTCTGCGCGCAACATTGCCGCGCGCGCGTTTGTGCATGTCCATTTTAGGCGCATTATTTTTTGACGGATGAAAAATGCGCGAGGATTGTAATACCAGCGTTGATTTACACGCGTTGACGTTTAACGCTTCACGCAAAAATTCACGGGTTCTGCGTGTGTTTTTGCGTGAAGAATGTAATAGGGCCCAAAATGTTTGTGATGTTGAACTGTTAATTTTCCGTTCATTTAATATAAAAGGGAAATTATAACTGGAAATTTCTTAATATTGTTTGTTTTGCATCCATCTTTTTTTCTCTCTAGTGCTCCAGGGCCTGTTTGCACTAATGTGACTCTGTTATGAAAATATGAAATCATTCCTGGAAATATTAATAAACGGAGTTAGCCTCCATTTCCCTTTATAGTCTGCTGGGAAACTGGATTTAATTATCTTATCATCATGTCTCCACTGCAAATGTTAACATGGAATATTTTCAAAAAATTTTGCATATACATACCCCATGTATGCTGGAAAGCTTATAGAAGGAAAAGGGCCTCCAGAACATGTGTAACCCAATAGTGGCAATTTTATTGATGGGAGCAGTATGACAATGTTTCAACCCATACAAGAGCTTTCCTAAAGCCTGAGAAAAGACCTTGCACGGGCTGAAACGTTTTCATACTTCACCTGTCAATAAAATTGCTGTTATTGCCTAATTCCTCAAATTGTTTTCCACAAATGAAAGAAACACCAGACATAGCACATCACACGAGGCTCGAATACATACTGGCCTGGGCACAACACATGTAAAACCTACTAGATGACCGAGACAAAGCCATCAAGACATTGTGTGATTTGAGGGATATAAAAAGCCCTGTCAATTATATTTCCATCTTAAAACTGGTTGCTAAGTTAAATTCATATGATGATTTAATGTGTTTTTAAACTTTTTTCTGTGCAGCCAGGTGAGATTTGCTTCTGCCCCACTCCATGTTTTCGTTATGCCCCAATGGCAGATTGTTTGGTGTTGGATATAACTAAACCCATCGTTTTGTTACTGAGTTGAAACGGGTCATGAGGTCGTGTGTTGGCATCGACTTAGGTAGGACCAACCCTAGAGGTTTGCCTTGATGTTGGCAGGTGGGCTTGGGACTTTAGTGGCCAGTTACGCAAACGTAAAACGTAAAAACTAAAAACCATATATAATAAAAAAGGTTTATTGTGGATATATGGGATAGCTATTGCAGATGAAAATTTTGTTTTTGGTATGTTTTATGCATGAAATCAAAAAGGTAGCGAGGCGAGATCCGGCTGGTCATGTGACCCTATGGACTCCAGCGAGTTGGTGCTCACGGCTAGTGATGAGCCGAACACCCCTGTGTTCGGTTTGTATCTGAACAGCAGAACGGCCGAAATGTTCGAATACGAACTCGAACACAACGTTAATCAATGGGGGCCGAACACGCAAAATGTGTTCACAGTTCTCCTAAATGTACCGGCAGCTGCTGGTACATTTAGGAGACCTGTGGCTGCGGCCCCCGGTCCCCGTAACTCACCTGTCCTGCAGCTGTCCCAGCCTCCTGTTCCCCGGTCCATCACCTCCTCCGGTCCATTTGGCCGCGGCTCCTTTGTCCCACGTCTTCATGCTGAATGAACTGATTGGGCAAAGTCCTGCGCCTGACCTGGACTTTGCCCAATCAGGGCTCTAATTCAATATTGAGCCCTGATTGGGCAAAGTCCAGGTCAGGTGCAGGACTTTGTCCAATCAGAGCTCAGCATGAAGATGAGGTGTGGGGCAGAGCTTTAACCAAGCTCTGATTGATTAAAGTCGGTGCAAGACTTTAACCAATCAGAGCTTGGTTAAAGCTCATCTTCATGCTGAGCTCTGATTGGGCAAAGTCCTGCACCTGACCTGGACTTTGCCCAATCAGGGCTCAATATTGAATTAGAGCCCTGATTGGGCAAAGTCCAGGTCAGGCGCAGGACTTTGCCCAATCAGATCATTCAGCATGGAGACGTGGGGCAGAGGAGCCGTGGCCAGACGGACCAGAGGAGCTGATGGACTGGGGAACAGGAGGCCGGGACAGCTGCAGGACAGGTGAGTTACGGGGCCAGGGGCTGCAGCCACAGGTCTCCTAAATGTACATTTAGGAGACCTGTGGACGCATGTTTTATTATGGAATGTCCTCAGTCGAACAAACTGCGAACATCCCATAATGTTCGCGTTCGCTGAACACCCGAACGGCCGATGTTCGATTCGACTCACGTTTGAAGCGAACCGAATGCCCATCCCTACTCAAGGCTGTGCTCAGCGCTGCCGCGAGCATCGCGGGGCCATAGCATGGGCTAACAATGCAGTCAACTTTTTAAGCGCCTGCATTGTAATTCCACGCTAAACCGGATCAGTAGGGGGAAAACTGCGGGCGCGTTTTTTTCTCCCTACCGCCCCCGTTTTAGCGTGGAGATCGTAATGTGGCCCCTAGTTTCTTCTGTCACATTCCTATTCCTATTATTATATTCCTATTCTATTCCTTTTACTTACCACGTGTTGGTTTCTTCAGCAGTGTAGTCAATTCTTGGCAGGAAATCCCCTCTAGAATAAATAAATGATTATAATACATAAATATGCTTCACTATGAAATGTTATATTATTATCAAGAAATCTGTGACAGATTTTTGCATCATAGTTTACTTATGAAACATTGTTTGCTGTCAACAAAGAGAGACTATTGGACAAAGTTTTATAACTGAAGCAAAGAAAAAAAGAAGAAGAATCAGTTGGTTTTGCCAGCTATTAACCCCTTTGCTACCTTGATCGAGTATACTAAATGGTCATAAGAGACTGTGGTATCAGGAAAGGTGTGGCATGTCAATAGAGTAAAGGTAAATTTGAATTTCTAGCCAGTGTATTTTAATAGAAGGCCCATAAACAATTGGTATAAATCAACATTTATAAGAGTAAGCTTAAACCGGCTGGGTGGAGCAGAGGTAACATTGCTGCTCTGTAACTGTGGAGACACAGGTTCGAGCCCAGCAAGAGCACCTCTCCAGTAAGTGTCCTTGAGCAAGACACCTAACAGTACATACTCGCCACACCAGGACATACTTGAAAACGAGAGAAATCTCAATGTATCCTTCCTGGTAAAATCCTTTCTCCCCCAAAAAAATAAAATCAGGATGGAGAGGATTTCCTGCTAGTAACAGATACTCCATGGTGTGCGTTATGAGTGTCAATTCTTGGTAGGATATGACAGGCAATAATGTTATCTTTTAATTATGGGCAGAACGTATCACTGTTTTAATTGAACTGTTTAAAATACATAACAGTCAATGCGAATATTAATTAATTAATTAATTAATAAAGTATTTTACCAGGAAGGATACATTGAAATTTCTCTCGTTTTCAAGTACGTCCTGGATTCAAGAACATTAAAATGTTACAGTTGTTACAGAAATACAAAGTAATACAATGCAAGATATTAATTAAAGCAGATTAAAAACTCATTTAAAGTACTTACTCTCTGTACTTAAAAGCAAGTTCTGCAAAATATGCTCTTCGTTTCCTGTATTCCTTATCAGTAAATCCCTTTAGTATAAAAATATGAATAATGACAATATCCAAATTACATGATGCATTGTATCTGCACTTTAAATGACATGTAGTGCCATTGACTTTGCCCCCGTCCATCTGTCTTTCTGTGCCTCTTTATCTTATCCATCTTTTATCGATCTGTCTGTCCTCGGCCTGTATTCTCTCAATCTGTTGCCACAATACATTAAAATGTAGATATTTTTATAGTTAGGCAATATATTAAAGAGAACATGTGTTTTTTATTAAGGTTGTTTAACGAGGCTTACTGTTTTGATGCTGGAATATGATGCTGTTGGACATACTTGAAAACGAGAGAAATCTCAATGTATCCTTCCTGGTAAAATACTTTATAAATAAATACATTTCTGTGGATATGAATATATAATTATATATTTTTTTTATTGTAACAGAAAACACCTTTCTTGAGCTTCTAAATGTGTTGAACATAATTGAAAAAGACTTTTCATTGGTCGTATGGGAAAACAGTATCCACCGCGTGACACAAGATCGTCTTTGTTGAAATTAAAATGTTTTAAAAAATAGAAAAACAAGACAAAGAAAAAACGATGTTCATCCTTCTGCTGCTGAAGCCAAGACATACAGCTGTGTAGAGTGGTCCTTCTTTGTATACTTGGGAAAGATAGTGTTCTCATGTCATATGGTATTAGTTATTCATCAAATCCCCACCCAGGGACATAACCTTAAAAATGCTTCACTGTATGACATTTTCTTGGTTTGGGATCTTACAACAGTGGGTGTAAAACATCCTAATATCTGTGTAAATGATCTGTCTGGGAGAGTTATAATGCGTGATTTACATGGCAATTTTGTGTAATCCAAGCGTCGTCATAGGCAGGCTTCGCGTAAATTCTCTTCAGGAATAAAAAATGTAGTGCCCTAATACATTCTTCGCGCACAATTGTGCACGCGTGCAAAAACGCATTAACGCGAGGGGCGAAACCCTTTGCGCTGAACATCGTATTACGATGTTCGGCACAAAATGCGCGTTAACGTCTAACACGAGTGACTCTGCGCGAACCCTTTGCAAGCACAATTTAGTGTGCGTATCCTTTACTTAACATTGTGAGCGCAAATGCGTTTGTGCGCTGGTGCGTGCATGGTATTACAATCTTAGCGCAAAATTTAACGGACAACGTTTGCGCGCATAATTTTAACGTCTTTGAAAAGCTGGTGGTAACAGCAAATTGAAACAACCTGACCGTGCCAAACTGCGGATTCACAACGGAGAACGTCGATGTGCAGGTTTTTTTACTAGATCCGCCAAAAATGACGGCCACTACCTTGTCTTCCGTCAGAACGTACGTCTGTTGTGCGCAGTCTGCAGAAAATGATGGACTCGCGTTAAAAATTACATTGCGCTCACTGATTTCTGCGCGCAATGGTACTTTACGTGCATTTTTGCACGTCGGTTTTACGAGCGCAATTTCCTGACGGATGAAAAAATGCACAAGGAATGTAATTCCAGCGGTGATTTTCCTGCGTTAACGATTTTCGTGCATTTAGCGTGCATTTTTGCCTTAAGAATGTAATAGGGCCCTTAGTTTTTTGCTCCTCTCTTTCATTGATCTGTGTATCAATATCTGTATGTTTTAAGTCAGGGATGTCCAAACTCCGCCTGTCCAGTTGTTCCTGAACTACAACCTCCATGCTTTTCCATCCATCTAATGCAGTCAGAGATTTCTGGGAGTTGTAGTTCAGGAAGATCTGGCGGGGTCGGAGTTTGGAGATCCCTGTTTTAAGTGAAAAGTCCTCTGTTGATAATACATATGTGAGGATGTTCTGGAGTAAAGGATACAATTCCTATTTATCCATGATGACTCACATTGGATTGGAGCCATCTAAATCTGATGGAATAACGGCAAAAATTAAATAAATACCCCCCCTTTTAATCCTATAATAAATAATGTTTAATCCCACCCTACTCCCCTAGCCCAAATCTATTGCTAAACCCCTAAACTCTTTTACAATTAATTAAAATCCCCATAATAAATAATACTTACCATCTGGAGGTCAGCAGCGCCAAACAGTTTCATCCAAGCCACGCTCTTCCTTTTGAATTAGTCAGATAGGCTCAGGGATAATTAACTAAGAATGCTATCCAATATCATTCCTTGTTAAAGGGACACTCTACTCATCATGACCACTCTATGGACTCAATCACCTTCTTCAAGCTAACACTAATCTCAGCATTGGCGTTAGCTTAAAGGAGGTCATAGCGCTGCACCCACATCGCCTTTGAATTGCTAACGGGTTAAAAAACACGTTGGCGCTCGTTAATTTGCGATTCGTAGCGCGAGTTTATTGTACTTTGCGCACCCTATACCTAACATGGGGACCACAAAGGGCAAGCACAGAGTAACTAGCATTAAGATCACTTAGGCCTAATGAAAAAGTTACTACCAGCTCAGAGGTGTAGGTAATGGAGTCCACTGCTGCCGAATCTGTTACCTGCAGCTTAAACCTCCCAAAAAGCAAATACTCACCTCAGTGGTGTATTTAGGTTTTGTGCTGCCCTAGGCCTGACTAAACTCGTGCACCCCCCCCCATTTAAATTTGAGGCACCCCTTCCTGTCAAGGGCACACCTCTTCCAGGTTAATCCCCACCTTTCCTCTTTAAGCTCCATCTTTTCCTCTTAGAGCTCCGCCTTTTCCTCTCTTTATATTAAAAGTGGATACCAAGTGCCTACTTGTATATTTTGTATACCATTTCAAATGTATCTATTGAGATAAATAAAATTATGAAATGTTTAAATTCAAGCACTTTTACAAAGAACATGCCACGCATGTCAAGTAAACTGGATCACAGCCTCTCTAATTGGTTGAACAATAAAACCCACAGAAACGTGCACTGCATATGAGTGTATCACAGAGCTGCACAGCAATAAAACCCACAGAAATGGGCACTGTGTATGAGCATATCAGAGCTGCACAGCAATAAAACCTACAGAAATGTGCACTGTGTATCAACATATCACAGAACTGCACAGCAATAAAACTCACAGTAATGTGCAGTGTGTATGAGCGTATCCCAGAGCTCCTGGGCAATAAAACTCACAGTAATATGGAGGGTGTATCACAGAATCCACAGCAATAAAAATTCCAGCAATGCAATGTGTGGTGTGTGTCAGCGTATCAGAATCCACAGCAATAAAACTCCCAGCAATGCAATGTGCGGTGTGTATGAGTGCATCAGAATCCACTGCAATAAAACTCCCAGCAAACCGAGTGTTTATGAGCACATAGCAATTATTTATTCTATATTTACTGGCCTCCGTCCGCGGTAAGGCTGTGTGCAGAGTCAGCAGGGACTGTGTACGGACTCAGCAGGAGGTCCCTCCAGGCCACGTGAGGATCGCGGCTGTGCCTGTGCATGGAGCCATCTTGTCAACAGTGGGGTGCCACTGCCAGAGGGTGCACCGTGGCTTTGATTCCCTTCCCGGTGGGTGTTCAGTCCAGAATAGAGTGAGAGTCTGCGTTAACGAAAGGGCGGGCAGCTGCGTGCGTGCGTTTCACGTGGTTCAGCCAGTCAGGTGGTACTGAGACTCAGTACCACCTGACTGGCTGGACCGCGTGACCTGCACGCAAGCAGCCTCACCAGGAGCCAGGCAGCTCAATGACAAATTTCTATCACTGCAGTGCTGGTTAAGGAAAGGTCCACTTTAAACAGCAGTAAGCAGACAGGGCTTCATATTCTGCTGATACCCCCCTTACCTGCCGTTTACTGTCGTCTTCTCTCTCTGCACACAAATCACATCCCCCTCCCCTCTCCTAGAGCTGCTGCGGGGCAAGGGAGGAGCTATGGAGGGAGGAGAGGGGGATTTTTATTCTATTCGATTTTATTCGTATGCAAACGACCTGCTCCGCTGCTCATTGTTTGAGAACACAGCTCAAAGCTGACACACAGTGACAGTGGCACCTCCTAGTACCCCCTAATGACACCCCAATAATCACTGGTACCTGGGGCGGCCCGCCCTTCGCCACTCCCCTAAGTACACCACTGCTCTGTGATATGCTCACACACAAATTTGGCGAACTGCCAGCAAGTACGGTGCTGTTTGAAGGCAGTGCAAATCCCCATAGAGAAGTAATGGTTAATCGATTCAGAGAACACCAAACAGCAGAGAAATGGCAGTGAAATGCCCTGATGTTCGGTGGTTTCAATCAGCAGGTTTATTCAGGCCAACCCCATAGGTTTCAATGTTAAAAATATTCCCGTTTTTATCCAATATCTAATAAACCATTTATTATTTTAATCTGCAGTAAAAAGTCTTTATTGATTTTTTTTTTAGTACCTCTTAGTCATTTTTCAGAATTTTTTTGGGCAAAATTTCCACCCCTTTTTTTTAATAGCAGTTTTTCTTTTTTCTGTAACAGAACTTTTTATTATCAATCATAGGATCGTATATGTAAATTCCAGACATTTTCGTTCAGTAGTTCTTTTATTTATTTATTTATAAAGGATTTTACCAGGAAGGATACATTGAGATTTTCTTTTGAAAACAGCAGGCCACGGGTTTGCGGTGGCAGCATTCAGCAGCCAACTCCATGCACTTTGGGGACCCTGCGGTGAATGGTGAATTCACTGCAGGGTGGGGAAATTTTATTCCCCGAAGTGCAGGGAACTACAGAACACCAAAATGTTGGCGTCATTTCGGTGCTCTGTGAGTAACCCATTTAGTGGTGAGGTTTTTTGCTGCCCCCTGGAAAGTGAAAGCCTAGGCCTTGCCTACCCAGGACATACTTGAAAATTTGTGAAATCTCAATGTATCCTTCCTGGTAAAATACTTTGCAAAAGTAAAAAAACAACATTTTAGGGGTGGGGCCACCCAGTGCGGGCCGCCGCCCCCTGGAAAGTGCCGCCCTAGGCCTAGGCCTAGGCCTAGTCAGCCTAGGCCAAAATACACCACTGACTCACCTCTCTTCCTGCCGGGAGAACGACGGCCCGATCCGCTGCTTCTGGCTGCCGGGAGCAGAGGGAGACTGGGGGAAGAAAGTACTCTGTCTCCCTCTGTGATCACTCTGCTGACTAGCAGGATCTCGTAAGAGGTGAGATCCTGCCGGGCATGTGCCCCAATAGCACGATCCTCCTTGGAGTTAGTGAACACTAATTTTTCCCCTTTGCGTCCCGGTTTTAGTGAGGACAACATGATAGTGCCTTACAGTTTTAAAGTGGTCAGGATGCGAGGAGTGGCTGCCGGCACCCTGCGGCTCCTCTGATCTGACAAAATCACGGGGTGCTGCCCACCACGTGATCGGTCACTATTGACGTCAGCACGCAGAGAGTGTGGCCACGTTACCCTCTCTGAGACCAATTTCTGTAGCGAGTGTTCTCTGAGAGGCAACTAATGTACCGGATCTGGGCATGTGCACACAGCTCCCATCCATCGTTCTGCGCAAGCTCAACGTGACTTGCGTACGTAAAGCAAGTTGTATAGGACTGCAAATTGTTCAGAAAAGCTTAAGGGATTTTGTAGACCTATAATGCAACTTCCGTTTACAAGCAAAGCACATAAGAGACATTGTTTCATGTGTGATGATGTGATTATCATAAGAGCGATGGAGATGTTTTACAGCGTATTGTAACACAATCTATGGCTTTTTATCGAGTACTGCTGCCAATAATGTAATGTGTCACCCTAACAAAAAATAATGTAATGATTGGATGACAGAATACATTTTTTATATGTTTCATACATAAACAAGTTCTGTAATGCAGCAGACCTCGCCAAATGAGGTGACTTGTGGATATTTCTACTAGAACATCACACTGAACAACAGAGGATTAACTTTTACAGGTCAACACGTGCTAGTCTTGGCTCTGGGTTAAATTCGGCAAGGTAAGCCACTTGATTGTGCCTATTTGTTCAGACAATAACATACAAAGTTCATACTTTGAAAGTACGTACTTACCGGATGATCCTGATAAAATTTCGGCTCATACTTAATAATCAGGTGATGGCACGTGTCCAGGTCTTGTAGTTTTCTTGGAAAAGAAGGCCCTGTGTTTAATGAAAAAAAAAAAAAAGTCTAATTATTTGGCGCACTTTATATTTATTATGATATCATCTTCAAAATGATTCCAAAAGGAGCAATCCAGGATATCGAGCATTGCAAAACAATCGCAATAATATTATAGCTTAAGGGTATCTTCATAGTATTCGATGAATTTAAAACCTAGCAACAAAACACAATAAGAATGTGGGTCTGTTATTACTTGTAAAAAAAAAAAAATCAACATTCGTTTTTTTTCCTTTTATTTTATAGGGCAAGTCGTTTTATTTCACCATGAAACTAAGCAGAAAAGATTACGGGCCAAATTATTTTCTTCACGCAAAAACGCACGCGCAACGCATGAATTTGTGCGCCAAGCGTTAAATGTTAACACGCGTAAATCAACGAAATAAAATAAATGTAATTAACAGTATCAAAAAACAAATATAAATAGTAACAAACACATGCACTTGCTCACTGGTGGATATACTGGGTAAACTGTCAGGTCTATTCAAAGAAAGGTGAAACTGAGGAGAATGACTGGAGAAGTGAACATTCTAGGTCAAAATAGCCAAACCATTAAAATTCTCCCATTTATCTAACTTTCCAAATCGACTATTTGGTCTAGATTATTCTCTTCCCCTGTCAATTCTCCTGAGTTTCCCCTTTCTCTGAATAACCCTGTGTGTCTTTGCTTTCCCATTAGGCCATTTTACCCATTATATGCAACAGTAACCAAGTGCATGTAATTACCCAATATGATGTTGCATTTTTTTTTCTAGTTCTGTTTATATACACAGTATATTTAAAACTGTTAACAAAATTTGTTTTGTAATTCTTCAAATATATACAGTATCTTTTGCTCTCAAAACCAGCCAAATAAGAAGCTGATTTTTTCCCAGGTTTTTATGCTTTTGTGTGACATTAGTATCGGTGGTTTTAATCTCGTGGGTTGAAAATCTTCTCCTATTAACCCTTTCACTGCTGTGTGCTGAGCCATTTCACCGCTGTGCGCTGAGCTCATTTTTAGCACTTTTGCTCATGTTTAAACGTGATTTGAAGCCATGGTAAATGTTTGACCAACAATGAGTGGGAAATGTTTGACCACCTAGGAGTGGGAAATGTTTGACCAACAATTGTGCTGAGCTGAGTAAGTAATGAATATTCACAAGGGTCAGGGAACAGGAAGTGAGCTGTGCCCCAGGAAGAGGCAGTGTGCAGGAGAGCCAGCTCAGAGTCAGGAAAGCAGCTCAGATCTGATGTCCTATAATAATAAAGAAGTTGCTGTATACACAAACTCGTGGATCCTTTCAGTACATTAAAAAGCTGAACAACACATGGTACCAGAAGCAGATGTTTCTTCAAGTTCTACCAGTTACCAGCAAGTAAAGCAACATGGATCTGCAACAAGGTGCATCACATGGTCAGCAAACCTCACAGAGCTTACCTGTGAGAACTGATAGTCTGAAGCCACCTCCTGATCAGAAAGTAGCATTGCTCTTAACTATTGCTGGAGCAGAAGCCTTGGACATTTATAACAGCTTTCAATTATCTGAATCTGATGGTGAGAATTATGAGATGGTTATGGAAAGATTTGCTGCATATTGTACACCAAAGAAAAATGAAACTTATGAACGTTTTGTATTTAACTCCCGGGTGCAGCTGCCACATGAGACAGTGGAGGAGTTTGTCACTGACCTAAGATTAAAAAGCAGGTCTTGTAACTTTGGCCCTCTGCAAGAATCTTTAATCAGAGATAGGCTTGTGATTAGGGATGAGCCGAACATACCCCGAGTTCGGTTCGAGCCCGAACCCGAACTTCCCATTTGTTCGGGTCCGAACCCGAACCCCCATGCAAGTCAATGGGGTTGAAAATTCGGTTTTTTAGAGTGCCCTCCAAGAGGGCATATATGCTACATATTTGCCATAAAAGGTGTATGGGGGTCCGGGTAGTGCCCTGGGGGACAGGAAACAAGGACAAAATGTTTTAAAAAAAACGTTTTTAAAGGGACAGTGAGGTTTTTCATGAAATAAGGGTTAAAAATAAAAATGAAAAATTCCTTCAAATATCATGCCCGTGAAGTGGTGGATTTCTAGGATGTATAGCAATATGTAAAAACCAAAAAATGAAATTTCAAATGACGGTAAATGCTTTTCCTTTAATCTATCCATAAACAACTGCTTGGGGCGGCAGTCTGTATGAAAAGAGGAGACATTTTTGGACACGCAGAAAAAGTTTACTGATTTTTTTGGCGTTGAAAAACAGGAGAATGGAAACTTCTAGACCAAAAAGCCGATTTGGAAAGTGAGATAAATGGGAGAATTTTTCTGGTTCAGCTATTTTGACCTAGAATTTTCCATTCTCCAGTCATTCTCCTGAGTTTCACCTTTCTCTGAATAACCCTGTCAGGGTTATTCAGAGAGCGGTGAAGAGCAGGAGAATGACTGGAGAATGGAAAATTCTAGGTCAAAATAGCTAAACCAGAAAAATTCTCCCATTTAGGCTAGAGTCAGACTAGCGAATTTTTAACGTGCGTTTAGGCGCACTTAATCACGGCCACACTAGCAGCAAATGACGGGCAATGACGGCCAATATACGAAGTACGGTCGCACGAAAGTCCGGCTGCGCAACGCAAGTGGAAAATTAACGCATTTTTTCGAGAACGCAGAACCGCTATTACGGACATACAGAGTGCGCTGCGTCCACTAGCGGCGTGTGTGCGTGATTTGGAGACGTCAGACCCTGCTCATGTCCGGCCAACATAACGTCCAGACACCCAAAGTTTCCTGTTTGGATCCGTAAAAAATCACGCACAGAAATGCGCATCGTATGACCGTTTTCGCGCAATCCGTGAAAAAATACGGCAATGCGTTCGGACGCACTTTTTGAAGGTCGCTGCGAAAAATGCGTTAGTCTGACCATAGCCTTATCTCACTTTCCTAATCGGCTATTTGGTCCAGATTGTTCTCTTTTCCTGCCATTCTCCTGGTTTTCACCTTTCTCTGAACAACCCTGAGAGAGAGGTGAAAGCCAGGAGAACTGGCAAGAGAAGAGAACAATCTAGACCAAATAGCCGATTTGGAAAGTGAGATAAATGGGAGAATTTTTCTGGTTTGGCTATTTTGACCTAGAATTTTCACTTCTCCAGTTATTCTCCTGCTTTTCACCGCTCTCTGAATAACTCTGTGAATGTTTAATCCCGAGGTGAAAAATAACATTGCTTTAGATTTTTTTCAAACACCAGTTAAATGCAGCATATTAGGATGTTTTAGGGAAATTAATTCTCAAATCTCAATCAGAAGCAGACACCAGACACCACCCCACCCTCAGTATATTGTACAATGTATCAAATTGATTACCAGACTAAAAACACCTGCAGGGTTATTCAAAGAGATCGAATTGCTTGAGAAAGGTAACCGAACGCTGAAAATCAGCGTTCGGTTACCTTTCCTGACCATTCGGCTATCCAGAGAGCAGGCAATTCTCCAAATCCTGGCGAATTGCCCGAACATACGGTGCCTGTTCGGTCCCTGTTCGAGGGCAGTGAAATCCCCATGTAAAAGCACTGCTTCGGCTATTCAGAGAACACAAACCAGCAGTGAAAGGTTCCCCTAATGTCCTGCCATTCGGTGGTTTAATTCGGCAAGTTTAATAAAGAGAATCCCATAGACTTCAATGTTAAAAATATTCCCATTTTAATTCAATATCTAATAAACCGTTCATTATAAAATTCTGCAGCAAAGAGTCTCTTTATTTATAGATTTTTTAGGATACTTTAAGCATTTTTCTGAAATTTTTTTTTTTTTTTAAAAGTCCGATTTTTTTTTTTTTTTTTTTCAGTTTACTTATTTTTTTTGTAACAGCCCTCTTTATTATCATTCCCTGGACCTCCTGTGAAAATTTCAGACATTTTCGCTCAGTAGTTCCTTTGCAAACAACGTTTCATTTTCCCAGATTCATACAAATGGTTTTTCTAATTTATTCACTGCCTCCTCTACGTCACAGTTGCTTCGGTTCTGTGTGATTCGGCTCCTATTCGGCTCCTATTCGGCTCCTGTTCGGCTTTTTCAAAGGTTAATCCAGATGTTTTTGCTTTGTTTTCAGCGTGCATTCGGTTAGTTATCGTCAGGTTTTCGGCAGCTTTTCCCTGCAATTCGGGGGCCCTGTGCTGTTTGCTGAATACACCGCAGGGTCACCGAAATGCAATCACCGAATTGAAGAGAACGAAAAGTCACCGAACATGCGGTGACTTTTCGAATCTCTTTGGATAACCCCCCTGGTGTTATGCCCGTTTGTGAACAGAGGTCATTTAGAGTTGATAATCTTTCCACGTACACATTAGTTTTTAATTCAATATCTAATAAACCGTTGCTTATAATATTCTGCAGTAAAGAGTCTCTTTATTTCTAGATTTTTTAGTATTTTTTTAAGCATTTTCTATACTTTTTTCAAAATTTCTTTTTTTTTTCGAACCCGAACCGAACACGCCCAAAAAGTTCGAAATTCGCGAACTTTCGAACTGCCAAAGTTCGGGTCGAACTCCGAACCGTCCGAACCCGAACAGCTCATCCCTACTTGTGATAGGCTGCAACAGTAATAAAATACGTGAGAGACTACTAAGAGTTTGTGATTTGACTCTGCAGAAAGCTGTGTCCATATGTCAGTCTGCAGAGCAGACCAAAAAACAACTAGATGTTTTGTGTAAGCAAGATTGTCAGGAACTGGTTAATGAAGTCAGAAAACACATCTGTTATCTGCTGGTTCTCCACATCTGGATCTGCTGGTTCCAGAGCACAGTCCTTTCCACAAGTGTCAGAGAGGAGACCAAAGAATAAAGTGAATATACAAGATGCAAACTACAGAGATGTTTCATGTCGGAAATGTGGAAAAATTAATGAGTTCCGCAAATGTCCAGCCTATGGACAGAAATGTAGTATCTGCAAAAAATATAATCACTTAGCCAAACAGCGTAAGCAAGCTACACAACTACATGCTGTTAAAACATATGCCTCTAGCTCCAGTGAGGATGATCTTGTTGTAGATGTGGTCAATCAAGTAGCTACAACAGATAGGGAATGGATTGTAGAGATAGAAGCTCATGGTGTACTGATACCATTTAAAGTAGATACTGGAGCAGAACCCAATGTTATTCCAGAGGCTCTATGGAAACAACTGCAACCTAGACCTAAACTTAGAAACATAGAAACATAGAAAAATGTCGGCAGATAAGAACCTTTCGGCCCATCTAGTCTGCCCAATTACATGGATACTTTACCTGGATTTATCTTTTGTTTAGGATAGCCTTATGCCTATCCCATGCTTGCTTAAATTCAATTACTGTTTTGGCCTCTACCACTTCTACTGGAAGACTGTTCCATGTATCCACCACCCTCTCAGTAAAATAATGCTTCCTGATGTTACTTTTAAACCTTTGCCCCTCTAATCTAAGACTATGTCCTCTTGTTTTGCTACTTTGTTTCCTTTTAAATATACTCCCTTCCTCTACCTTGTGGATTCCCTTTACGTATTTAAATGTTTCTATCATATCTCCTCTGTCTCGTCTTTTTTCAAGCTGTACATGTTAAGATCATTAAGCCTTTCCTGGTAACTTTTCTCCTTCAAGCCGTACACCATTTTAGTAGCCCTTCTCTGAACTCTCTCTAAGAGGTCTATATCCTTCTGGAGATACGGTCTCCAGTACTGCACACAGTACTCCAAGTGAGGTCTCACCAGTGCTCTGTACAGTGGCATGAGCACTTCCCTTTTCCTACTGCTAATACCTCTCCCTACACAACCAAGCATTCTGCTAGCATTTCCTGCTGCTCTATTACATTGACTACTTCAGAAACAAACTAAAGTACTGAAAGCATATAATGGACTTGACATTCCAACTGTGGGTCAATGCATACTCAGCCTAAAGCATAACTCCACAGTAACAAAACACCCGTTTATTGTGGTTCCTGGAGAAAAGGTTCCTTTAATTGGATTAAAATCTATACAACAACTAAGCTCTTTGAGATTACAGAATTGAAGCACGAGAGCCTCAATACCTTACTTGAAAAGTATAAGGATGTTTTCAGTGGACTTGGTAAACTCCCCATTAAATATAAAATTGCTTTAAAGCCGGAAGCACTGCCTGCGATTCATGCTCCATGTAAAGTACCAGTAGCCCTACGAGACCCACTGAAAAAAGAGTTACAGCACTTGATAAAGATGGATGTACTAGAGCAGGTACATGAACCAACTGAATCGGTTCATTCTTTGGTTATTGTGGCTAAAAAGGACGGTTCCCTTAGGTTGTGTCTGGACCCTAAAGAGTAAAATGCCAGTATTAAAAGAGAACATTACCAAATACCAACACGAAATGAAATTGTAGGGGAGATGGCTGGTGCTCAGCTGTTTACAGTTCTTGATGCCACTAATGGATTTTGGCAGGTACCTCTGGAGAAAGGGAGCCGGCGCATATGTACTTTCAATACACCCTTTGGGAGGCACTGTTTCAAGCATCTTCCATTTGGTCTGTGCTCTGCACCTGAAATATTTCACCGAACCATCCAGCAACTGTTTGATGGGGTAGAAGGTGTCAAAGTATACATAGATGACATTTTGATATGGGGCGCTGATGAAGCTGAGCATAATGAACGACTTGAGAAAGTACTACAGATTGTACATGACAATGGATTAAAGTTTAATCAAACAAAGTGTAGATTTCTTCAATCAGAAATTCTGTACCTAGGAGAGATCATCTCAAATTCTGGAGTGAAGCCTGACCCTGCCAAGGTCAAGGCTATTAAGGACATGCCAAGCCCAGCAAACAAGACAGATTTGCAAAGATTTCTGGGAATGGTGACCTACTTGGGCAAGTTCATTGCGAATCTGTCAGACAAAACTAAACACGTGAGAGGTTTACTAGTTAAGGCTGCTGAGTGGCACTGGGGAAAGGCGCAAGAGGCTGAATTTGTCTTACTAAAGGAATTGCTAATGACAGCACCTACACTACAGTTTTTTGATGCTTCACGTATAACAAAGATTTCCACAGATGCCTCCAAAGATGGACTTGGTGCAGTCCTTTTACAAAATGATGACACAGGGTGGAGGCCTACTGCTTACGCAGCCAGGGCATTTACAGAAATGGAATACAAGTATGCTCAGATAGAAAAGGAGACACTTGACATAGCATTTGGCTGTGAAGCATTTCCCAATTTTGTCTATCGTATCTCCAGAAGGATATAGACATCTTAGAGAGAGTTTGTTGACCGTATCTCCAGAAGGATATAGATATCTTAGAGAGAGTTCAGAGAAGGGCTACTAAAATGGTGTACGGCTTGAAGGAGAAAAGTTACCAGGAAAGGCTTAATGATCTTAACATGTACAGCTTGGAAAAAAGACGAGACAGAGGAGATATGATAGAAACATTTAAATACGTAAAGGGAATCCACAAGGTAGAGGAAGGGAGTATATTTAAAAGGAAACAAAGTAGCAAAACAAGAGGACATAGTCTTAGATTAGAGGGGCAAAGGTTTAAAAGTAACATCAGAAAGCATTATTTTACTGAGAGGGTGGTGGATACATGGAACAGTCTTCCAGTTGAAGTGGTAGAGGCCAAAACAGTAATTGAATTTAAGCAAGCATGGGATAGGCATAAGGCTATCCGAAACAAAAGATAAATCCAGGGAAAGTATCCATGTAATTGGGCAGACTAGATGGGCCGAAAGGTTCTTATCTGCCGACATTTTTCTATGTTTCTATGGGACTTCATTTACAATTGAAACTGATCATAAACCATTAATAACTATATCTCAGAAAGAGTTGTGGAAAGCTCCACCTAGAATTCAGAGACTGCTGCTCAAGCTGCAAAAATATGACTATGTGTTGGAGTTTTCCCCTGGCAGACATCTTTCAATAGCAGATATATTGTCGCAAATTTGGCCTGAAAGGACCAGGTCTCCGGGTGATGGAATGGAATCGATTCTGAGTGGATGTGCATATTAACAGCATTGTGATGTCAGGCGTGATCTCACCAGTCATGTGGAAAAAACTGCAACGGGCTACTGCAGAAGATGAAACTCTTCAAAATGTGATACAAGCCATACTTTCAACAAATAAGAAAATTTACATGCCGCACCAATATCTTGCACACAGGGATGAACTATTGGTGCTGAACAATGTACTCTTGAAAGGCAGGAGATTGGCAATTCCAGTTTCTCTCAGACGAGAAATGCTTAAAAAAATACATGAAGGAAATTTAGGAATACAAAAATGCAAGAGGAGAGCAAGGAAAATTCTTTTCTGGCCTTCCATGATCAGTGACATAGCAGCTTTAGTCTCTTCATGCCCTACGTGTCAGGTGTTTCAGACAGCCAGACCAAAAGAACCTTTACTGCAGGACGATATGGTGAAGATTCCTTGGCATACAGTGGGAGTGGATATATTTTCACTTCATGGATGTGATTACCTAGCAGTGCTGGACTCTTACTCATCATACCCTGAGGTTGCTAAACTCAAGAATAGGTCCTCAGAGCATGTATGCCGGAAATTACGAGCAATATTTTCAAGATTTGGCATCTCTACAATCCTAAAAACTGACAATGGTCCCAGTTTTCTTGCAGGTACTTTAAGGCACTTTCTGAAGAGTTTGGTTTTCTCCCCAGAACCTCTAGTCTGAAATATCCTCAAAGCAATGGATTAGCTGAGTGTGGAGTTAAAATCATTACGAGACTCTTTACAAAGGCAAGTCACTCAGGTAAGGCACCACAGGTTGCTTTGCTTAATTATAGAGCCACACCTTTGGAGGGGGCAAATCTCCCAAAGAATTGTTCTTTGGGTGTCAGATAAAGACTAGGTTACCACAACTGAATGTGACACAGTATCACAATGACAGAAAGTTGCATACTTCCTACATTGCAAAGAAGGATGGCATTAGGGAACGTCAGAAAAGGAACTATGACAAAAGTGCCAAGAATATAAAAATGCTGCAGGTTGGGGACACTGTAAAGATCTGGACTGGTCAGCACTGGACGACTGAAGCTGTAGTGCTGCGTCAAGTTACAGACAGGTCCTTTGAAGTTAAAACAATGCATGGAGTGGTGTTGAGATGCAATCAGAAACATTTATTGAAGATACCATGTCACTCTCTAGACCTACCACAGTCACTGGACATGGAGTGTTTAAGCAATGGTGATGATTCTGAAAAGGCTTGCTCTGATATGCAACATGACCAAGAGGTAATTCATCGGGAACCATTTCTGATAAATACCCCTGAGGAGCCCTCTTTTGAGGATACTGACAATACAGAAGACACTCCTTCCACAGTAGAGCATCCCGGAAGAGCTTTACAACAGTCATCACAAGGGGACCAACATACATCAAGTGGCAGAGCTGTCAGAAGGCCACAAAGACTAATTGAAGAATGTTAACTGCTGTTGACACTAAACTCATTGACATTTCTTTATACATAGTTATGTGTTGTAAGTTGATTGTTATGCCAAAATGCATAGACATCTTGTTTCTGAGGAAACTGTTCTATTGTTTATTATTAATGTTTGTGTTTTGTTGTTTGTCTGTTTTTGTAGAAAAGAAAGGATGTGCTGAGCTGAGTAAGTTATGAATATTCATAAGGGTCAGGGAAAAGGAAGTGAGCTGTGCCCCAGGAAGAGCAGTGTACAGGAGAGCCAGCTCAGAGTTAGGAAAGCAGCTCAGATCTGATGTCTCATAATAATAAAAAAGTTGCTGTAAACAGAACCTCGTGGATCCTTTCAGTACATTAAAAAGCTGAACAACACAATGAGTGGGAAATGTTTGACCAACAATGAGTGGGAAATTTTTGACCAACAAAGAGTGGGAAATGTTTGACCAACAATCAGTGGGAAATGTTTGACCACCAAGGAGAGGGAAATGTTTATGAATCCCATAGGCTTCAATGTTAAAAATATTCCCATTTTAATTCAATATCTGATAAACCATATATTATTATATTCTGCAGTAAAGAGTCTCTTTACTTTTAGATTTTTTAGGATATTGTAAGCATTTTTTTGATAATTTTTTTCTCGAACTTTCCGTGAACGTCTTGAAAAGTTCGAAGTTGGCAAATTTTCGAACAGCCGATGTTTGAATCGAACTTCGAACCGGCAGCCCATCCCCAACCGGCAGCACATCAGCATTAGCTGATGTTTCACTGACAGCTGACACTGATCTGTCAGCTACAACTTGATGATTAATTACAGCCGAGTTTAACTCTCGTTAAGTAAATCATCTGTGTTTGTATATAGACAGCATGTCCTTATCATGTTTAAATCCATTACTTTATAAAAAAAAATACACCGAAGGATGAATTTGGATGATATGCGAGAAAACATGGAAACTGTTCCTTTTCTGATCAGATCAATGCAGTGGTTTTTCATCATCAAAGTAGTTTCCACTAAGCACATTATGTAACATATCAAAATCTTGGCAAAAAAGTTTAGTTCCTGAACAGATCATACAAACACAAATGACACCAAATATCATATTCATACACATATATTGAGTCAATAGAAGCTCCTACATTTTTCTTCTGTAGCAATTTTCACGTCATCTGCCACCTTTTTTAATGATACGATGAGGGAATTCAGAGAGCTACTTGAGATGTCACATTTCACAAAGCATTCAAGGGCGTCTACTCCGTACTTAATCTGTCTTGAAGGTCGCGTTTCTACATGGCTGACACAAGCTTCAGATTTCTGTAGACAAAATTCAGAGACGAGAGAGACAGGTTTGTGCGTGGTGTCGGATGAAAGAAAATAGATCACAGTCAATATATTGGGTTATCCAGTGATGTTACCATCCCATAATGTTATAGATTTACTGTTACTAGTATTTGTTTTCCTTAAGGCAGCATTAAGGGCTAATTGTGTTCTCGGTCATTGTTTGATAGGAATTATCAGGGAAATGAGCACGGAAAGGGAGAGAGAAAATGGGCATAGCAGGAGGGGAGTGGGAAGATCAGCATAGAAAGGGAGTGAGGGGAAAAAAAGATTGGAAGGGGGAGAGAGAGAAGAAGAATGAATGAAAGGCAAGAGAGAATGTTATTATTGTCATCATTTATATGGCGCTAACAGTTTCTGCAGCGCTTTACAATAATAACCAAAGGGAACAAGATAAAAGGACATAAGATGGAAACAAGAGGTGTAGAGGGCCTTGCTCATAGGAGCTTACAGTCTAGAGGGATTGGGGTTGAGGAAGACAAGGGGAATTTTACTGGACGGCAGGATCATTAGTGCCAGTGGTTTGGGAATGGTGGGGCAATGGAAGCTTCAATCATGTGTGAGTAGGTGAGCAGGGGGATGAGTTGCATCAGTGATGTGGTACACTAATCTGAAGAGATGGGTTTGAGGGATTTCTTGAAGGTCTGAAGATCAGGGGAGTGTTTGATAGGGCGAGGCAAGTCATTCCACAGGACCGGAGCTGCCCTAGAGAAGTCTTGGAGGTGAGGGTTGGCAGGACAGATGTAGACAGGACAGACAGAGGTCGCCCGCCGACCGGAGATGTCTAGACGGGAAGTGCTTGTGGCGTAACGAAGACATGTAAGGGGGGGTCGAGTTATTGAGCGATGTGAGCGTCAGTATTTGAAACTGTATCCTGAAATGTACAGGAAGCCAATGGAGGGACTGACAGAGGGGTGAGGTACACGAGGCGCGAGAAAGAGATGAAAAAGGGGGAGAAAGAAGGGAATAGTGGGGAGAGAGAAGAGGATGAAACAAGGGGAAAGAGGAAGGGGGCATGAAAAGATGGAAAGAGGAAAGAGGTAGAGTGAGCGTGTGTATGAATCCATAAATGTGTGTATCTGTCAGTATGTGTTCGTGTGAGTGTATGTATGTGTATCTGATTGTATATGTGATTCTGTGAATCTGAATGGCTTTTACAACAAGTAAAACTGATCATGGGAACGTTAGTGTGGCGTTTGATTATAGGGAAGTAGGCAGTGCTGGGATCTAAAAGGGCATCGGTGTAATGTGAACGGGGTATTGTTCTGATTCAGGGGTTAGTTATGGTTAAAAGGGGGCATTGATATGAACTAGGGAGTAATAATGTGAGGAAAAGGGAACATTGCTCTGATATAGGCAGTAATTAGTTTGAGGTTTGTGGGAGATTGCTTAGATTTAGGTGGTATTAATGGATTTTTGTTCATTTATGTTTGCTGAAAAAATTATAATAATTATTTATTTCAAACAGACTTAAAATGTAATTTATTATGTAATTTTCTAAACATGTTTTTTCTATTTAAATGGGGGCCGGCATGCTGCAACATGGGCCTATGGGTTATACTTGCTCCCTGGGTGAAAAGTTGCCAGTCAGCCCCTGAATTTATGTCAGTAAGAACTGATTTCTCAAACATTGCAATAGATAGAAACTGAAGAACTCAAAACAGAGATTGGATTAATTGTTTCCAAAATAAGATATTCATTAAGCCCTGCAGGAGGTTTACATAAAAGATGAATATGAATGTATTCCTATATTACCTTATATAAAAAAAATGCAAATCAGTTTCAAGTTAAAGCAAATTGTAATTGATGTATTGAAATTTAGAAATGTATCAAGCTGATTGAAAGTTAAGATTTGAGTTCAGCTGGCTGCATAGTTACAAACAAACATGATTTTCAACAATTTAATGATACACACTCAAGGAACATGAGAAGCATGGGGAAAAACTAGGAGAATTGAAAAATAAAAATTTAATTTTATTTTAGTCGATAATTTATAAATGCTGTCATATTCTGCATTATTTTGGCTCTGTGTGTAACTTTATTTGTATTCTATTCAGTATTCCCTGTTTTAACATTGTCTATTGAGCCAGAGATTTGGTTTTCAATCTAAATAAGGATTAAGGTCTGTTAATTCCCATACCTATTCCAAATAACATTAGTTGAATGATCAAGATTGCACTCTCCAAATCGTCATAGTCCCGGAAGTGTTCCTACTGCACTGTTTTTTTGTTAAATAGACTTTAAAATGCTTATCAGTAAAGAATTGTGCGCTGTATCAATTGTATTGTATTTACCTCAAAGACTTTGAGACTGGTGTAGAGTCCGGAGATGTTGGGATTCGTAACTGTAAATGTCACATTTACGGTCCTTCTCGCTTGGTAGTCAGGCTCTTTCTTGTTCTCCAGGGATCCAGGTCTACAAGGTCCTTCCAATGACTCCTTCTCATGTAGTTGCTGTTCCATATTACTTTGAGCATTCTGAGAGGTTCCAACATCAGATTTCATTGTCGTTGTGGATAGGCAGGTGATAAAACGAGAAGTTAAAATTAATTTTTTTTAGATTTGTTGGAAAACAGGCAACACACAAGGGATTTTTGGACTAAATATAGTATAAGGAAGGCTTCTTTTTCTTTCAAAATTTGGCAATGTGTAGAGGATTCCAATGTTCAATATTGACTGTCAATCTAGGCAAATATCAGATAAAGTAACTCAATTTGAGTCTAGTTTAAAAATGCTGATTTTAGCTGAGCATCCAAGAACAACGATAAGCTGAGCATCTTAATAAAGCAGACATCACGTGCTGTATTGATATATATATATATATGGGGAGTCAGCCTATTAATATTCATGTCTTGTTGCTAGTCTCACATCTCTTTCTTTTTCTGTCTATTGTGACTCAATGAATTGTAGAAACTATAGGAAGCAGTGTAATGATACTGTGTTATGCAAAATTGAGTAATTAAATACATTTTCAAGTGCATAAATGGGAATTTGCACCTAAGCTAGCTTATTGTGTTAATGTAGTAGCTGTTTCATATCCAGGATTGCAAATTGATATGTGCACGGCCAAATATATCCAGTTTGTATGAGCTGATCTGTCTGAAAATGAAGAATAATTCAGATCATACGAATATGTTTTTTTTTTTTGGGGGAAAACATTAATTTGTTTTGGACATTTCTTTCTAGCCAGACATAGGGCCCTTTTACAATCTTCACGCGAACGTTAACGCTCACTTGCGTGAGCATTAATGTTTGCCGTGGTATTTACCGCATATTACAATCCAAACACAAACGGGTTAAAAAAACCATTTGCGTTTGGTACCTTGCGCTTCTCTGTGCGAGGTTACTGTACTTTGTGCTCCCTATGCTTAACATGGGAATGCAAAGTGTTAATCAGCGCTGGATTACAAAGTCCCAGCTCTGATTAACGTCCAGCTCTGGTTAGCAAAAAGTTAACCAGAGCCAGGACTTGGTGTTAATGGATTCCGCTTCTGCAGAGTCCGTTAACACCAGGCTAAAAAAATGAAAACTGCATGTAATACGCACCCTCTGTCCCGCGGCGAGGACCGCGGCTCTGTTCGCCTCCTCCGGCCGGCGGGAGCAGGGAAAGACTGGGGGAAAAAGTCACCCCAGTCTCTCCCTGTGTATCACTAAGCTGACCGGCTGGATCTCGCAAGGAGAGATCCGGCTGGTCATGTGACCGGCAGGGGGGAACTCGGAGCCCAATGGACTCCATCGAGTGGATGCTCGCAGCTGTGCTCAGCGCTGCGGCGAGTATCCCTGATTTTAACGGGCGATAACAATGCAGGCAGCATTTTTTGCGCCTGCATTGTAATCTAGCGTTAAAAAGTGGACGCAAGGAGGAAAACTGCGGGTGCAGTTTTTCCTCCCTTGCGCCCGCGTTTTAACGTGAAGATTGTAATAGAGCCCATAATGTAAGAAATGTACAACAAATACAAACTATAAATAAAAGCCTATGTGGGGTCACAATGTCCCTCGTAACATCCTTTAACCCCTCCTGATAGAACAGTTACAGTTACAAGTATTTATAAAGCGCTAACAAGTTCCGTAGCGCAGACATGGCACAGGTAGGGGCATATCACCTAATAGCTGTCAGCTGCCAGGTGCTCACTGCTACTATTCTAGAACTGGGATAAAATATCAGCAACTGAGCAGTCATTGCTGCCCATTCGCTACTAAAGTGGCCCCGTAATGCCGGTCTACTTGTCTTCACAAACCTATCGAGCATTGATGGACTCAAATGTTTATGTAGAAATAGTCTGCATGGCACTGTCCATGGTGCTGAATTGAAGATAAGGTTGCAGGTAAGCTTAATTTTATATTTTGGACAAAGAATAGATTTTAATCTAATTTATAGAATAAATATATTTCCAGTACTGGATGTAAGCAATAAATTCAATGATTTATTGGTGATTTCACCATCAGATTTTTGCATTACAAGTTCAACTAATCATTGGTGTATACTTATTAAACATTGACTAAAGGTGCTGCTTAATAAAGATGAAACCGGTCACTCCAAAGTGTGATGAATAAGGACTGGTATAATGGTGTATGGTGTGGTGCAACATTTTGGTTCCCAGTCTGATGGAACAGTCTTCCAGTAGAATGGAGCAGCCTTCCAGTAGAAATGGTAGAGGCCAAAACAGTAATTGAATTTAAGCAAGCATGGGATAGGCATAAGGCTATCCTAAACAAAAGATAAATCCAGGTAAAGTATCCATGTAATTGGGCAGACTAGATGGGCCGAAAGGTTCTTATCTGCCGACCTGTTTCTATGTTTCTATGTTCTAACCTATGTCAGGGATAAGTAAATACAAAGTCACAGCATTTTATACCCAGGAAAAATAATACTGACTTCTCTATTATTCAGTGAAAATGGGTTTCTTTCCTCAGCTGTAAAGGACAACGTTTTGACCTATTCAGATCTTTGTCAAGTCTGAATTTATCATCGAAAATTTCATACTTATAGGGCCCTATTCCATTCTTCACGCAAAAATGCACGGTAAATGCGTGAATTTTTGCGTGAAGAGTTAAACATTAACGAACGTAAATTAACGCTGGTATTACAATCTTCGCGCATTATTTTATCCGTCAAAAAATAACGCTCGTAAGAAAATTTTAACATTGCTTGCAGAAATCAGTGTGCGGACTGTTTTTTCACACGATTCAGCCAATCAGAATTAAGAACCACAATTGTCTCACGTTAAGTTTTTGCGCCTGCCAAAGTCAATCTGCGCATATATGCTGCATCAATAAAAAAAACATGCACAACTTTTCAATTTTATTGTTTGGGTATGTGTAGAATGTGTAACTATACTATGCTGCGTATTTTTTTTTGGGCTGGTGAATTTGGTTCCGGCCAGGACGTTCAGATTTTCCATTAACACCAGCTTTTAGAAGTCGTTAAATTTATGCGCACAAAGGCTGTGCGTTAAATTTTGCACATAATACCATCCTCCTTCCAGCGCACAAATGCATTTGTGCGCACAATGTTAAGTATAGGACGCGCACAGTACAGTAAGCTCGCTCAGCGTTAGCGCAGATTCACCCGCTGTAGACGATTACGTGTGTTTGTTGCGCTGACATTGTATTACGACGTTCAGCGCAAAGGGTTTTGCCCCTTGCGTTAATGCGTTTTTGCGCGCACGCGTTAACGTTTGCGGAAGATTGTAATAGGGCCCACAGTGTGTTCAATTAGTGACATCATCATCAACAATAATTAAGCACAAATGCTTTTCAGTTGAAACATTAGCATTAACTCCTTCATAGTCAATTCAATCACATATAAGGAAGGAGAATTAGTAAAAGTGATTGAATGTGTTTTAATTTTATAGACAATTATATTGTTGTAATGTCACTTTTACTAATTCTCCTTCTTTATATGTGATTGAATTGACTATAAAGGAGATATTGCTATTGTTTCAACTGATAAGCATAACTAACTAAATGAACCAGGTAATGGATGTTTTTTTCAGTCTTCCATAAATAAAAAATTCCCTTTTGTTCTTGGTGCCATATCGGGGGAGGGGACGGAGGTGTTGCTTAATTGCATTGCCACGTCATTACCTTACTTTTTCATGATGTACGATTTTCCTCATTTAATCTCTAAGGTTGATATGTATACAGTATGTGTTGTTCTTTTTTATTTTATTGACACGTGGATAAAAATTGAAGTTGTAGGCATATCTTTCCTGTTGAAATGTCTACAATATTCTCTATTAAAGGTCTTGCCATATTCAATACAACTGTTGGTATTCTCCCCATAAACCATCTTTTGTCCTTCACAGTCCCAGGACACCTTTACATTTTTTTAGTGTTCGTTGCAGAGTAATTGTTTGCTTTAAACCAGAAAGTCTGTGTTATGGACATCCGGCTAGATGGAGTAGAGGTAAAAAACTGCTCTATAACCATGGAGACCCAGGTTAGAATCCCGGCCAGAGCACCTCTCCAGTAAGTAGGGCAAGACACCTAATGGTACATACTTGCCTACCACACAATACCGGCTGTGGAGTCTAGTCTCTATCCTTCATCCGTGGAGAAGCAAGTCATAAAAAATACCATTCAGCACATCTCTCCAATACAACTGTGGAGAAGCAAGTCTTGACTTTAAGAGAAGCAGGTCCAACCACCGGGCCATTGCTCTACAATCATGGAAAGACAACCTGTTCCCACTCAGAAGACACCTAGCAATATGGATACGCCTACTTGTACATCTCATAGATTGTATGTTCCCTTAGGAACATGGTCCCCCTGAATCAGGTCATCATCCACGTGTGGTATTCTAATGTATCAACCCCTTGTACACCGATCTTGTAAAGAGCTGCGGAATATGTGGCGTTATATAAATAAATGATAATAACAATCTCCAAGCCCTACAAACAGCCAAACATCGCTTGCCCTTAAAAACACCTTTTTGGACTTGATCATGCAAGCCAGCCTTCCCAGGAACGTTCTCTAGCCTGCTTTTCACTGGGGATCTGTTCGTGTCTGCTCTGGTCTCTTGCCTTTTTCCCTGTATAGCTGTATATCACTCTGCTCCCACCTGCAGAAATAGGTCATACAGTTAACAGGCTGTCCACGCCTGGACCCACTATCTTGTTGTACATTATATCTGCTGGGAAACTCTCCACCTGAAATCTGGATTTTGGCCTTACATTGTTGTTTCTGTTTATGCACCTTGTCTGCCGACCCCAACCTCAGGATTACGTCAGCCCCTTCTATATGAATTAACATTGGCTGTGCCTCATTCCTGGATTTTACCCCAGTACGTACTTCCACGACTCAAGTGATTTTCCAACTAGGTTCTGCAAATGTGTGCACGCATCTTCTGCCATTGAACTCCACATCCTGGTGAGTGCCTAATGCACCATAATAGTCTACCAGTATAAAACACATTTTTTTGAAAAAAGGCGCTCATTTTTCCCTTTATACCATCATTTAGCTACACACCACACACCGTCAACACAGGCAAACTATCATTAATGAGTACTTTATTGTTCGTATGGATAATAAACATTGGACAATATACTGAACAGTTATTAGAAAGAAGAAACATTCTACAATAGGCAAAGTAACACCTTGATATAGTAATACATGAAATGATGATAACGCATTGTAGATCATAAGCTAGATTTATTAAATGGCATAGTTATTTTTATGTACATTGGGTTGGCTTTATTATGTTTGCAATTAAAATGCCTTATTAGCATAATTCACTTGTTAATAGGTTTGCAGATGCAACAGATTTTATCCCTATTGTTATATATATCCATTATGGAACTCTACAGATAGTGAGGAATAACACATTTATTCTTTGGGAAGCGCAAACACACCTATATACGATATGTGTGGGTTCACCAACTGAACAGAGATTCTCATAATTCACCAACAACCTGAAGGAATAGAAGTTCACACTACTAAGGTACTTATGATAATCATATATTCATCAACAAGTAAGTAATTTTAATAACAAATCAAGGAACGTGTGTCAGTCATAGGTTGGAGTATCAAAGGAAAGTGTGGGATCTGCGATTTCAAACGTTTTGACTAGATGCACGATTTAAACCAGCATCTGTTGGAGGTTAACAACATGTCTTAGCTTTTTATCGACTGGATGGTTAAGATAAGAAGCATGTCGAGTAACCTTGACTCTGGGGCAATCATTTCTTCATTCTAGTGATACTGCCCTTCATGCTGCTCTTTTGTCTAAGACTAGTAAATATTTTATGCTTGTCTGCATTTTATAGATGACTTTAGATCAGCACTATGGTTTCCTGTTTTCTGATTTTATATCATGCTTGCATTTTAGTCTATAAACCAGTGTTTCCCAAACCTGTCCTCAGGACCCTCCGCCTCACCAGGTTTGCAGGATATCTGAAGCACAGCACATGTGATATGATTTGTTGCTCAGTGATTGCAGGATTCAGTCTGTATTTCTCCAAGGTGATCTGTAAAACCTGGTCTGGTTGAGGGTCCCAATGACAGGTTTGGGAAACACTGCTATAAACTAATCCAGTGGTTCCCAATCCTATTTCTCAAGTTCCTCTAACAGGCCAGGTTTTAAGGATCACCTTGGGGAAATGTAGACTGAATCCTGCAATCACTGAGCAGCAAATCATATCACCGCTGGTGCTGTGCTTCAGATATCTGGCAAACCTGGTCTGTTTTGGGTACTTGAAGACCAGTTTTTGGAACCACTGAGCTAATCAGATAACTAATAAAGTACCTTAGCACCCACACTTACTGGTGGGGGATATTATTGAATTTCTTTCTGCATGAGAAAGCAGCGAGCCATTTAATTCGCAGTTGCTTACCATGATTCTTTATGATAGTTTTTTGTTCTGTTTAGTTATTTTTGCTGTGTTTTATATTTTACGATTGAATTATTCATAAGCTGTGTTAAGGGGAGGAAAAGAAATACAAAAGAAAAAAAAGATTACAAAAAGGTGTCTGTTGTGTTTTGTTTGTTATATATTTTATGTTGTAAGTACTATTGCAGTAACTATCAATAGAAATACGAATGAAGAAAACCTGATTTCAACCAGTTAAATTTTAATTTCCCTTAGTTTTTACCACCTATTAGAGATGTGCACCGCTGAAAATTTTGCTTCGTTTTGTTTCGGGTGTTTTTCCAGGTGTTTTTTTTTCCGGTCGTTTCGGACCGTTTTCGTTTCGATTCGGGGATTCAGGGATTCGATATCGATTCAAAATTTCGGATCCATTCGGCGATTCGGGTCATTTTGGTGTTTGGATCATTTCAGCTATTCAGTGATTCGGGTGATTCGGTTCAATTTGTTTTTTTCGTTTTTTAATGATTTGTTTTTTTATTGCTTATTTAAGAATGGGAAGTAGATTTACTACCAATAGAATGAAAGTTCCTTTACTTATTTATTCTTTTAAGATTTTTTAAGCATTTTTTGGGTGAAATTTTAGGATTCTTAACTTTTGTTTAAAGAAACAAGGCTTTTTAACCCATAGGTTTCAATGCAGCATATAATTCCGCACACTGCCGGGCAGCACCTCTACAGTATAATTAATGCAGCATATGATTCCGCACACTGCCGGGCAGCACCTCTACAGTATAATAATGCAGCATATGAATCCTCACACTGCCGGGCAGCACCTCTACAGTATAATAATGCAGCATATGAATCTGCACACTGCCGGGCAGCACCTCTACAGTATAATAATGCAGCATATGATTCCGCACACTGCCGGGCAGCACCTCTACAGTATAATAATGCAGCATATGAATCCTCACACTGCCGGACAGCACCTCTACAGTATAATAATGCAGCATAGGATTCCGCACACTGCCGGGCAGCGCCTCTACAGTATAATAATGCAGCATAAAACGAAAAACCAATTGAACCGAATGACCTGAAATGATCCGAATCACCGAAATGATCCAAATGCCGAAATGACTCGAATTACCAAATCGACCCGATTTATCGAATCGACCCAAAATTTCGAATCATCGAATCGAATGACTCGAAATTTTGAATCGATACGAAATTTCATGTGGTTGACATTTCGGATTCGGGAAGCCCTCGGAAGCACGAAAATGGTAAATTTCGTCCAAAAATCAATTCGGTAGGTAACGAATTGCACATCCCTACCACCTATATAAGTAGCAAAACAAGAGGACATAGTCTTAGATTAGAGGGGCAAAGGTTTAAAAGTAACATCAGGAAGCATTATTTTACTGAGAGGGTGGTGGATACATGGAACAGCCTTCCAGTAGAAGTGGTAGAAGCTAAACCAGTGATTGAATTTAAGCAAGCATGGGATAGGCATAAGGCTATCCTAAACAAAAGATAAATCCAGGTTAAGTATCCATGTAATTGGGCAGACTAGATGGGCCGAAAGGTTCTTATCTGCTGACATTTTTCTATGTTTCTATATATAAATTATTATTATTGAAAACACTTTTGGCTGCACCTATTGCTTTATCAATTCATTCTTTAGCTTGCAAGTTAATTTAAGAATAAACATTATCATTTTGTGTTTCTTTGACTAAATTTATCATCAGGTACTCCCCTGTCTGTCCTTAAAAAGCATCGTAGCAAATCATGTGAGTGCATTGTAAATAAAATCTTAATATACTGTATTACTGCCTGACATTAGCAAAAGATTTATACATAAACAGTTTTATTTCCTTTAGAATGCTGACTGCTATGCATAACATTATACAATATTGGTGATTTGATTCTACAGATTACATATACTGTATGCTATTTTAAAAAGAATATGCGTTGACATCAATCTCGAGGCGCACCGAAGGCATCTTCACTCCAGTTTTCGCAATGCACTGCACAGGATGCTGAGTTCACCTTAAGGTGTCGGAAATGAGAAAATCAGTTATTCTGTTACTTCTAATGTGTGTCATCACAACAAAACCAGAGGGAAGAACTCTGCAATACAGGTCTTTTTCACAGTGGAGAGGGACATCTGGATGGGAGTAGACCCTGAAGCAGGGGTCAGCAACCTTGATCCTACAAATGTTTTGAAACTACATTTCCCATGAGGCTCAGCCAACGTAGTGAGTAACTGATGCGCATGGGAGATGTAGCTCCAAAACATCTGGAGGGCCAGGATTGCTGACTCCTGCACTAAAGTATCTCTTTAATTAATCCTGACATTCACAGAAGCTGTTTTCCACTCGATACACTGAGAAATCGAAGTGAAAATAATGATTTTTCACGGCTTAATTTATTAAATAACTGCGCCAGTTTACATAAGATATTTTTTTTTTCTGAACATTCTATTGACATTTGATGGAACGCGCACAAACAATACGACTCAGTGTATCTGTAGAGATGGAAATTAGCTACAAAGCTCTAAAATTTGCTGATTTTCTGATGGCACTGCAGTCTATTCATTACTAAATCAATTGATATTAGGCTTGTGCACCGATTTCTTTTTCGGTTCGATTCGGTTCGATTTGTTCAGATGTTTAAAATTTTCGATTCGGCTCGTTTCGACCGATTTCTGTTTCGATTCGGTTCGGTTCAGCTCATTTTTCGTGTACATTTTTTTTTCGTAATATCGACCATTTTTTGTGTTTTCGGGTCACTTTGCTCGTTTTTTGTATCGACTTTTCGTGATTTCGGAAATTTTCGTTTTTTCGGAACGTCTGTTCTCCTCGTTTCAAAGTGTCTAACTCTATTCATTTTGACGTAAACTACTATGGTTTACTTTTTTTATACTTTATATCTTTTTTTAGAATAAATTTTTGGTTTGTTTTTCGGATCCGATAATTCATTCCGTCGATACGATAATTCTGGCGATTCTATCGTGGTTTTTTTTATTAAATAAAGATCCTTTTTTTCTTCTGAATAATTGAATATACATTTCACAACTTTATTTAATCATATTAAAATGGTATGAAAGCCAAGGAACAAAAAAAATGAAAACGATTTAAAAAACGCTAAACTGACCCGAATGCCACAAGAAACAAGTGATACGCATTTCCAAATACAAAATTTACAGAATCAGCGATATAACCGATAATAGTTAAATATACGATGTCCAGAATTACCGAAATGGAACCGAAATCACGAATGGAACCGAAATCATGAATAGAGCAAAAATAAATTTCGATTTGACACATTTCAAGTCCATTCGAAAAATCCGAAAATTTTTCGTTTCGGCTCGGAAAACTTTTCGGATCTGTCGGTTTTCGGGTCCGACCCGATTCGGAAATTCGGCCGAATCCGAAGACACGAATCGGGAAATTTCCTGAAAATTCCAAAATTCCGAAACCCGAAACGCACATCCCTAATTGTTATGCTATTCCTTCACACATTTAACTGCATCATAGTCATTGACATCTTACTGTTAATGCAGTCCGCAAGGTTTTTCAACTGCTGCACATTATCCAGCACCTCAATGCTCTGCGTGTATGAATTATAACGAACAGAGAAAGGACGGGGAATTGTGGCTGCAAATTTCCTATTAAAACAGATAACCATTTTTATATTAATACAATGATAAAAAGTAACACTTTCAACATAACAGTGCACAGCAGAGTCCATGTAACACACAAATTAGAGGTAAAGGCTTATTCATTGTTTATGTTCAAGTGGGTATCTTATCAGATAACAGAATCATATCTTTTTCTGTATCTAACAATCAAACTGGCTCCAATCCTCACATATTCGTAGATAATTTAATAATAAAGTTTAGAATGAAGAACAAACTTAAAATAGTATAAGTATGATAGTAATTGTAAACAAACAAAAAAGAACTTAAAGGGTCAAATTTTGAATCAAAGAGGCTTTGCCAGCTTTCTATTGAAAACTTAGTTTTTATTCACATATTAAAAGATGGGAAAAAAAAGTATCTGAATTTTTGAGTTGACTAAAAATTGCAATTTAGGTATTTTAAAAAATCTTTTTTTCTGCAGAGAGGGTAGGTTTATTTCACTGACTACAGATTTTGCCCGAATTAGAAAACTTGTGCTGAGGAACAAGTTAATAAATAGAAAATGATTAAAGGTGTTATTCAGAGAGTACCGAAATGTCACCGTCATTTTGGTGCTCTCTCGTTCCCTGCACTTCGGAAAATCTAATTTTCAGACCCTGCGGTGAATTCAGCATTAACTGCAAGGTCCTCAGAGTGCAGAGAATGGACCTGAAAATCTGCCGCTAACCCGCCGCAAACCGCCGAACACCCGTCGTAAAGAAGCAGAAAAATCTGCTGAAAAAACACATCCGATATGATATGATCCAAAGTATCGTTCACTCGAACTGCCGCAAAAAAACACACCAAACACGTCCGGAACAAGCCAAAGAGACACCGAACACAGCGCAGACCAGCCGCCAGAAAAAGCCAACAAGCTGACGAACGGGGTAAAGAAAAAAAAACGATTGAAAGTGTCAAAATTTAAACGCTGTTTGCAAAAAAACTACTGAACGAAAATGTCTGTAATTAACATATAAACTCCTATGAATGATAATAAAAAGATCTGTTACAAAAAAAAGAAAAAAACGCTGTTAAAAAAGCAGAATTTTTTTGCTGAAAGAGATCCTAAAAAAAAAAAATCAATAAAGAGACTTTTTACTGCAGATTAAAAGTATTGTATTATTTATTTTTAACATTGAAACCTATGGGATTCGCCTGAATAAACCTGCCGAATAAAAGCACTGAACAGCAGGGCAACTCGGCAACTTTTCTCAGCTGTTCAGTGTTCTCTGAATAGATTAACCATTGCTTCTCTACGAGGGATTTTGCAGCCGTCGAACAGGCATCGTGTTTGCAGGCAGTTCGCCATAATTTGGCGAACTGCCTGCTTTCTGAATAACCAAATGGCCACGAAAATGCACCGTATGGGGAAATTCACTATTCAGTGCCATTTTGGGGCAAGATCGGCTCTTCGTGAATAACCCTGTAAATAAGACCCACTAAATCGAAACCCAGTTTGTGCTGACATTGGCTCTCTTCAATTGATCAGAGAAAGGAATTGTTCGGCAACTTGTTTGAAAAAACTTAGCTACTTGTTATGTCACAAACTCACTCCTGCTTTAGCCAACCACACACTCACTTCTACCTCACTCAGCCAACTAAACAACCCTTCATCAATCAACCAACCACTCACTCACATACTCAATCCAATCACACACGGCTAACCACACTCAGTCCCGTCCCACTCAGTGAACCACATACTTCTCATATATCTCTCTGCCAACCACATACCCACTCCCGGCCCACTCACACACACATATGCACATAACATATCCCACACATTCAGTTCCAACACACACAACTCCAACAATGAATCAGCGGTTGACAAGGGGTTTTGGGGGGTCAGCATAAGAGTATTCTTTTTTGCCCAAAAAACCTTGCATCGACCCCGACAGTCATACCAACATTATACATGATGTTACAAAATTTATTTGAATTATGATATTGGTGTGATTAGAAAGATGAATTGAGAACTAAACCGTATGAACAAAATTAATGTTTTGGTTGATTTTATTGGCATACATCAATATTAGCAGAACTGAAATATAAAGGAGAGACTAAAGGATCTTACCTCACTTTTTCCTTTGCATCCTCAAAGCTATCAGCGATAAAATATATTGGCTGAAATTCTGTAATTGGGTATTTTTGCTTTGCTGTCTTCTCAGGCTCAAATTGTTTGAACTCTGGTTTATCAGTCAGACAGTACTGTGCAATGATACAATTTAATTTGAGTTATTGCTTTAATAATTGGCAATACATCACAGGATGATTCATGGGGTTTACAATAATGATGAAAAGATTATTTGTTATAATTCAGAAGAGAAGGACCCTGCAATCCAACCTAGTGGGTGGCAAATTTCTTGGGTAAGCAGCAGCGCTTTGGCTGTACAAGCAGCCTTTATCAAGTAATGCCGCGTTGAGGAAAGCAGCTTGTAGAGCCGAAAAGATGCGACTCAAATAATTTGGTCATCTGCTAGACTGTAGATGCAGGTCCATCTATTCTGAGTTATCCAACTGCTTTATTTTTTGTCTGCTCCGGTTCCTGGAGCACCCATCTAACAATAGAATATTATAAACATACTGCTTTCGTCAGTGTACAGTCTTCTACTCACTTTCTCAAGATTATTTATTAAACCTTGATAAATATATCCGAACTGCGACTGTAATTAAAATGTTTAAAATTCAAGTTTACTCGCTTTGGACTCAATCAATGGAGCATTAACTGAAAGGCCTTCTTTTAACCCCTTCACTGCCAAATGATTTTCAAAAAAAACATTGTCAGGAACCAGTGGGTTTTTGAAAAATCATTTTAAATTAATTATACAGTAAAAAGTATTTGGAAATATTCTCAGTGTATTTCTTACTGTAAGAACCTATTGGCAGCCAGATGGCGCCCTCTAATGGCAAAATTGAGTAACAGCCATTTGAGCTGCAGCTTGTGGTTCCCTGCATCTGCTACTAAAAGCCAGATATGTCAGGGCATTCATCAGCTGATTTTTAAACATTTTAGCACCTCGGCATTATGCCCACAGGGCTAAAACTTTGGGCACACCTTCTGCAGCCTAAAAACAAACAACATTTGTTTGCAGCAAATTAATTTTCTTTTGTCCTTCAGAGATGCAGATCGAGATAACTCAATATCAGTACCTGATGGGGCCTTTGAGGTCCAGAGTCATCCTGGCAGTGAAGGGGTTAAACTCAACTAAAATCAATGCCCATTTTATACTCCCAGTGCTAAATTGAGGACTATGTCACTATATAAAGCATCATTCAAAAGTCAGGAAGCGGGTGCCAGGCATAACGTGGTCACATTACTGGAGGTATTGTTGTGTCTATCACAATTTCTTACATAAAACTCAAGGAACTTTAATAAAACAAGTTCCTATTTATAGTAACACAATATCTTATACTATTATTATATACTAGAACTTGATGTTATATAATAAATGTTACCTTTTGGGGAACTGTGAAAAAAGCAAAGAAATCTGCAATAGCCAGAATAGAAAATTATCTAAACCAGTGTTTCCCAAACCTGTCCTCAGGACCCACTGACAGGTCAGGTTTGCCAGATATGTGAAGCGCAGCACCGGTGATATGATTTGCTGCTCAGTGATTTCAGGATTCAGTCTGCTTTTCCCCAAGGTGATCTGTAAAATCTGGCCTGGTTGAGGATCCCGAGGAGAGGTTTGGGAAACACTGATCTAAACTCTATTATTGTTTCTTCTCAGATATTTTGATTATTTATATATATATATATATATATATAATATACACAGTATATATGACATATATGTTAGTTTTCATATGTCCCTCACATTGGCTGGACATCAATAACAGTTTTCTTATTGTATGAAGTATACCTTTTATATACTGGTTAAAAAGTAGATAGGTAGGTGGATAGGGAGATGAACAGAAAGATAGATAAATAGACAGATAGCGAGATAGATCGATGGACAGATAGCGAGATAGATGGACAGATAGTGAGATAGATGGACAGATAGCGAGATAGATAGATGGACAGATAGCGAGATAGATAGATGGACAGATAGCGAGATAGATAAAAAGACAGCGAGATAGATAGATGGACAGATAGCGAGATAGATGGACAGATAGTGAGATAGATGGACAGATAGCGAGATAGATAGATGGACAGATAGCGAGATAGATAGATGGACAGATAGCGAGATAGATAAAAAGACAGCGAGATAGATAGATGGACAGATAGCGAGATAGATAAAAAGCCAGATAGCGAGATAGATAGATGGACAGATAGCGAGATAGATGGACAGATAGCGAGATAGATGGACAGATAGCGAGATAGATGGACAGATAGCGAGATAGATGGACAGATAGCGAGATAGATGGCCAGATAGTGAGATAGATGGACAGATAGCGAGGTAGATAAAAAGACAGATAGCGAGATAGATAGATGGACAGATAGCAAGGTAGATAAAAAGACAGCGAGATAGATGGACAGATAGTGAGATAGATGGACAGATAGCGAGGTAGATAAAAAGACAGCGAGATAGATAGATGGCCAGATAGTGAGATAGATGGACAGATAGTGAGATAGATGGACAGATAGCGAGGTAGATAAAAAGACAGATAGCGAGATAGTTAGATGGCCAGATAGTGAGATAGATGGACAGATAGCGAGATAGATGGACAGATAGCGAGATAGATGGACAGATAGCGAGATAGATGGACAGATAGCGAGATAGATGGACAGATAGCGAGATAGATGGACAGATAGTGAGATAGATGGACAGATAGCGAGGTAGATAAAAAGACAGATAGCGAGATAGTTAGATGGCCAGATAGTGAGATAGATGGACAGATAGCGAGATAGATGGACAGATAGCGAGATAGATGGCCAGATAGTGAGATAGATGGACAGATAGTGAGATAGATGGACAGATAGTGAGATAGATAGATGGACAGATAGCGAGATAGATAGATGGACAGATAGCGAGATAGATGGACAGATAGTGAGATAGATGGACAGATAGCGAGATAGATGGCCAGATAGTGAGATAGATAAAAAGACAGATAGCGAGATAGATGGACAGATAGCGAGGTAGATGGACAGATAGCGAGGTAGATGGACAGATAGCGAGGTAGATGGACAGATAGCGAGATAGATGGACAGATAGCGAGGTAGATGGACAGATAGCGAGGTAGATGGACAGATAGCGAGGTAGATGGACAAATAGCGAGATAGATGGACAGATAGCGAGATAGATGGACAGATAGTGAGATAGATGGACAGATAGTAAGATAGATGGACAGATAGACAGACAGATACAGACAGACAGACAGATAGATAGGCTCTAGAATTTATAAATCTTTATTTTAATTAACTTTTGTCTAAATAATTTTTTTTTTAATTAGTTCATACTTGCAATTCTCCAAATGAAGATAGTAGTCCTGCACCGTAAGCTTTCAGCTTTTCACCCTGCTTACAGATCCCAAACTCTGCAGTGAACCAGTATACCTAGCAATATAAGTGCATACACAAGCATGTAAGATACAGCACGGTGACATTTACGTTTCTCATTTAGTTTCGGATGAAATCGATTAGTTATTTCAGAAGTACTTAGAATTAGACAGAATTTCAGATGAATAGCGATTTGTAACGAAAAAAAAAAAACACGTCTAGAAAAGATATACTTTACCGTAGCAAGCATCTCAATGTATTCATCTGGTGCACCAAGAGAGGCCAAGCCAATCTCCTGAAAATATATGAGTGAAATATTTAGCTGTAAGGATTTGCCCTGAAGACGTCTCATCACGTGTCTGAGTAAAACCTCCTTACTCTGCGTGGTGGGGAGTGCAATGGTTTGTAAGAGCTCTGACACTTATGTCCCAAACAGAAACCCTACAAATTAGAGGGGTCTTTGTTATTTTCACCCCAAATTTACGTTTAGCAGCAGTATCCAACTTCTCATGAAGTACCAACTTCATGTCCTATACACATAAGGTTTTTTTGGGGATTTCCCTGCCTGCACCATTTTTATAGCTCTGACAACCCGCATCTGCAAATTGGCAGTCACGTACCTGCGTCATTCTGCACTTGCATGTTTTGGTGCACTAGAATGACGTCAATCAATATAAGGAACTGATATACTATTTACGTGCCTCACTGACCCTTGTAGCTGTCCCTGTTGTGGTTTGTGTTTTCACTCCCAATATGCTGTTCCTTTTCTATGTATTGATTATCTGGATTATTGACCTCAGCTTTCCCTTGAGTATTCTGCGCTCTGTATACCTTGACCCAGCTTTGGTGTATTTGACCATTCTGATCTCTGGTTTCCCAGACCTTGACCATCCTCCCTGACGATTTCTGCCTATTTTAAGGAACGGTATCAGGAACTGTACATTTTCACTTTTTTCACATTCTGCGTTTACATGGCATTCTTGTCGGTCATGACACCCACAATATCTGCTATAAGACCGAGCCATATTGTACTATCAAACACTGAACGGAACAAGAAGATGGAAAGATAAATTTTCTCTATTAATGACAGAAAATAGAAAAATACTTACTTGTGAAAACTGAGCAAAAGCTGGATCGGCAAAGAGAGGGGCGTGTCCCAGCAGCTCGTGACAAATATCTCTGCGGAAAAAAGACAAAAGTGTGTCCAACCGCACGGCAAGAATGTTTTCACTTTTTTTCTAAACTTTAAACAATTAATAAATACAGCGTTATATGATTTCTATAATGAAGGCTTATGACTTTGAAATTCTCTTGCCAGTCTAGTGACAACAAGACTAAACTACTTTTACTTCCAGAACTTGAACTCAGATAATGAAGGCCTGGAGCAACTCAGGTGGAGGGCCCTTAAGTTGCCCCTGATGGCAGCACGCACACTAGGAGTATTTTCTTGGGTAGCAGTTAGAGCGAGAGGATGAGGGGGCGGGGCCGAGGGAGCAGTTAAAAGGCGCACGTGCAGTGGCTCTGCGCACCTCAAATCAAAATAAGCTTTATTGGCAGGACCAAATACATTTTAGCATTGCCAAAGCATATGGGGAGGAGGGGGGTAGTGGGACATATATATGGGGGGGGGGAATGGGCAAGTCCATGGACATTATCAGGGGTAAGGGATAATGTGAAGTGGGATGGGGGCGAGTCCAGGTTGGGGATTTATAAGTCCGGGATCTCTCATGTTCCTCTCAGTCTGTGACATTCTGTGACGTATTGAGCAGATATTTTCACCGCCGGCTCCTCTTCTCCCACCTTTTTTTCCCTGAGGTAACCTGGAAAGCAGCATCCCCACCCTCCCTTCCTTTATTATAGGGATTATGTTGGGGTTGTTTTTGGCTAATTTTGGTTTTTATTTTCCCCTTTGTCACAGCGGGGGTTGGGAGGCAGTGCTGAGGTAGGGTTCTTGGTATAAGGTGGAATTTTCGAATTAGAAGGAAGGGAGATGGGAATGGAGTTATGTTGGGTTTTGGTTTGGGAGAGGTATAGATGAGATGTGGAGAACTGTTTCAGCACTGTCTTCATTTTAGTGTATTATATGTTCTATACTATTTTATATTTGGTGGAGTTTGTAACTGTGGCCGATAATAAATAATATATAATTCCACAGTACAATGTGGTTGTTGTTATTATTGTGTCATGTGTCCTTTTTCTCCTTGCGCGCGACCGGTCATCAGTGGGCGATTTATGGACTGGGGCTGAATATTTTGTGTCCCTGTGCTCTATCACTCTCAACTCCACTGAGCCTCCATCCCTCACCCCGTTATATCTTTGCTGTACCTCTGTCATTTCCATTGTTCCTTCATCCATCTCTCTCATATCTCATTCTGCCTTTGTGCTAATCCCTACCTTATTGTGATTATATTTTATGTCTCCCACCCACGAGGTGCTGGAACCGGGGGGTATGGGGGACAGAGATACTCCCGCACTTATCTAAGTGGCCCCTCAGTGCTCGTGATAAATTCATAGGCACCCAGTTCATGCTAGATCATAGATCAGACAAGTACCGCTCGTCAACTCTTGTCTTATTCAGCTAACCAGGTCGGGACTGACTACTGGCTGGGGCAGACTGGGTATTTTCCCAGTGGTGCAATGGCCGTGATGATTTGTCAATCTAGTCAAGCTCTGTAGTATGCAATGGCCTAAGGCCTGGTGGAGGAAGCGCAGCTTGGAGATCCTCCGGCCTGCAGGCACAGCACTAGACACCGTGCGGTGACCGGCCTGTGTATTGACCGCTCACTCTGATCCCGTGTTGCCTCCTGCAGCTCTTAGAGAACAGGAGACAATGCTCTACAGGGCAAGTCGGCACACTGTAATTCCCATCATACCGATATCAGACCCAGGGGTCTTTTCTCCCAGTAGTTCTGACGTCACCTTGGCACAACATACAGTCAGTATAGAGAGCTGCAGGAGAGCAACACAGGGTGAGCATGCCTTGCCCACACATGGACTGAACGCTGCCTCAATATCTGCTGGCTGGTGCACCGGCAGTGCTGACTCTTTGCTCTCGTTCACTGCTACCAATAGTATCTTTAGTTCCATGTTAGTTTTAATCACTGATACTTATCCCACTAGTGGTTATAACCACTGTTTGCGGTATTCACTCCAGACTCCGCAGCCCCTTTGTGCCAGCATAAAGAAGCCCTCTGAAATCAATGCCTACATGTTTTGCGAAATAAAAGGAGCTTACACAATACAGTAACTGACTCAAGATGCTTTAGCTGCAGATTTCAAAGTAAAATGAACTTACGGCTCGGGTGTGTACATCGGCTTTGAGCAATGCCGAATATACTGTGTAGAATGGAAAACCCTGAAAGCCAATCCAGCCAAGAAATCCCGAGATGACAGCAAGCCAGCTACGGGGCGTAAACGAAAACCAGTGCAAGCTGTATGAAATAACATAACACAAAGGATTAGATTCCAGTTATCTCAGGCTGTAAAATGTATATAAATCTTCCCAGGACATGCAACATGTGCAAACTATGTAACAATACTTAGAATGGAATTTTAGTGACACAATTAATTGTAACGAAAAACAAATTGCAATAGATTAAGACAAATGTCCGCTGTCCTACAATGCTGCATTTGCCCACTGGGATTCTTGCCGGTCCCTTCAATCAGCACTGGGTCTGTTAATGGTGTTACCTCATTTCACAGTATACATTGCTTTGCATGGTATAATCTGCACAGTGATCCAGACGAATGGAGAATGATGGGGGAGTTTGCAGTGTTTAACCAAAAACATTAGGCGGCAATGCCTTTTGAAATGCGGATGCCTGGTTTTAGCCAGGTATCTATATATAATGTACAATAGTACTTTTTTTTAGAGGGGATTGTGGTTTGAGGGTCTCTGGGTGGGGTTGTGGCTTGGTGGGGGGGGGGGTTGTGGAGTTATGTCTGCACATAGGGCAAACTTCTAATCTTTGGGTTACTGTAACTCTAGCATGTGTGCTGCTGGAAGTAGCATGTGCAACAGTATTTTGTCCATACACTGGCATAATGCTTACATCCTCACTTCCCATGAGGCCCAGCCAAGCTAATGAGTGGCTGAGCATCATTGGTAAAGTAGTACCAAAACATCTGGCGCACCAAGGTTGCTGATCGCTGCATTATGGGAATCACCTGAATGCTCATTATTCCCCCAGACTGTCATTGTTGGGCAGAAATAATATCATTTTCTGTATAGATTAAAAGATATGACAGCTTAACTATCACTTTAAATAAACTGTAACATCCCAGGCCCGGTCCTTAATTTCAGGTCTCCTTTCCAGCTGTCTCCAATTCTCTCTAATTACTCTCACTACGTCCAGGCTCCTGGTCCTTCCCATGCAAACCCTGCTAACCAGCGTCACATTCCCTCTTCTCCCATCTGTGTCACCTACCCCTGTCCCTTAGATTGTAAACTCATGGTATGTCTGACTGAGCACTTGGTTAAGTGCTGTACTACCTGGACAGTCATCCTACAGGCAGGGTCATCTTTTCATCAAGTATTATGTACGTCACCAGTTTGTGCTCCCCTATTGTAAAGCGCTTTGGAATATGCTAGCGCTGTATAAATGTCTGTAACGGTAACATTGTGACAAGTATCACGATTCCATTAAATGTACATGAAGGCACATACTTTGTAGGAAGTTGGAAATGTCTTCAAGCTGCGGGATGTTATTTTCATTATATCCACAGTATTCTTCTAGTAGTGGGAACACGTGGTTATGCTCATAGCAAGCATGAGTTGGGTATAAAGTCTTCAACTCCTTGAACACCGTACCCCATGTTTTCTTCTCCTCTTCAGTGTATGTCACATGTGGTATAGGTTGCCCGCTAAATTAGTAAAAAAAACGTTAAAGGGTATATAATTATATATTATGATATCTTATACAGTACATGGTTTAAAGTTACGCTAAAGTGTCACAACTAAACTTTAACAGCACAACTAATATTGTTAACCCCTTCACTACCAAGGGGTTTTTTCATAAAACCACTGTAAGGAATCGGTGATTTTTTTGGGGAAAACCACTTTTCATTAATTGTTGTTAGTAATGTGTGGGTATTTTCCCAATATTTTTTTTTACTGTAGTAGCCCTATTTGACAGGCAGATGTTGCCATCTGCTGGCCAAAATGTTCCACTGTAGTTTGGGCTCTGTGCTGAACCAACTGGGGATTTGTGTTATGAACTGGGTGCTAAATCTTTTAGGCCCATTCTGGAGCCCAGTTGCAAATGAATTTGGTTTGCAAAAAACAACATTCCTTTGCATTAATTGCTTCAGAAATAGACCAACTCGAGCATACTTGATACGAGTATAGGGACTCCAGCAGGTGATTTTAAAGGTCAAGTATACTTTTCCTGGTTGTGAATGTGTTAAAAAGAAATGGGTGAAAAAAGGCATTAATTTGTTAAAGGGACACGACCACTTACATAAATTATTATATTACTTCTGCATTCCAAATAAAAGCACTGTATAAAATACATGCTGCTGGTTTTTTTCCTTTGTTTGACGTGATTGCATGTAAAAAGGAAAAATAAAGTTATGTTTTTATCTCCTGTTTCCATTTTGTCGATTTTTCCCATGATGCAACATTTATCAAAATCTATGCATAGGTTTTACTTTACAGCCGTGGTTTATCTTCTACGATATTTAACAATCAGTGAAGGGGGGAATGTTTAGATAAGGCTGCAAGAAGTCTATTGTGTTCTGTATTCTACTCGAGATAAGAGTATATTTCTTACATATTTATTTCTGTGTAGGTCTGCAGATTTGTGTTTTATTTTTAATATCTTGCATTTTATTTGTATTTCTGTACCTACTGTAAAAATTCAATGTTCTTGAACCCAGGACATACTTGAAAACGAGAGAAATCTCAATGTATCTTTCCTGGTAAAATCCTTTATAAATAAATAAATAAAATATGGCAGCCATATGAGATATGACAGGGAATTTATAAGGCTTCTAATCTAATGTCCTTTGAATACATCCCACACAATACAATGACATTAATCAGGTGCCGGATAAAATCCCTACAACCAGGTTCCCTAATGCCTGTCTGACCCATAGGCTCCATTCTATGGCCAAAGCCAAGCAGTGAGGACCAAGTGATGGTTACCTGCAAAAACAGCTTTGTGTAAATGGGAGTTATGTATCAAGAACGGAAACATGGTAATAATATTTACTGTTTATAGTTGAAAGCAATGTCAGCAAATACTTTGCGGCGTGCTCGATATTCTGGATCGGTGAACCCCTAAAAAGGCATAAAAATGACATGAGTCCACATTCCTTTACACCATTTATCATAAAATTGCATGCAGGGACTGAGATTAAACTAATTCTGTGCTCTTTTGTCTCATAAACCAAACAATATTCAATAAACCTCCTTAGTTGATGTACCTCTCCCTGACAAGGAGCCTTTAAGGCTAAGGTCAAACGAATGCATTTTTCGCGTCGTCCGTAAAAACGTGCGTCCGAACGCATTGACGTATTTTTTTCACGGAAGACGCGAAAGCGGTCATGCAATGCGCATTTTCGTGCGTGATTTTTTACGGATCGTAAATAAAACGAGAAATATGAGTAACCAAATCAATTTGGACGTTATGTAGGCCGGACATTAGCAGCGTCTGACGTCTCCTAATCACGCACACATGCCGCTATGCGGGCGCAGCACACTTTGTACGTCCGTACTAGCGGTTCGTAGTTCTCGAAAAATGCGTTTGTTTGCCGCTTGCGTTGCGCGGCCGAACTTTCGTGCGGTCGTTCTTCGTATATTGGCCGTCATTACCCGTCATTTGCTGCTACTACGGCCGTGATTAAGTGCGCCTAAACGCACGATAAAAATGCATTAGTCTGACCCCAACCTAAGGGCTGACTATGTGCAGCTGCCATGTTTTTAGACTTCTGATTTTTTTTTCTTAATTTTGTACCTACAAGATTTTTGACCTCTTATTCTGTGTATTTTATCAAACATACAAACAACAAAAATAAATTCACTTGCAAATGACTTTTATCACTTTAACTTTTCAACCGTGCCAAGTTTTTCAAAGAGGTACCTGAGTTTACATTTGGAAAATCTCTTCTGTGCTTCTTCTTAACCAATTCACTACCGTGATCATTTTTACACCATCATCAGCAGCAGACACAGCATTTCGACATCGTGTTAACACAATCTGGAGCTGTGCTGTACCATTGCGAATTAAAATCAATTGTTGAAAATTAATTTTGTTTACATTTGGGCTCAAGAACATGATCCTAAAGATGTAGCATCTCAGGCATGACTATTTAAAACCAGCTGGGAAATGCCTCTAACTGGCATCTCCTCTGCTGATCCTGCATAGAGTTAAGATTGAACTGTAGTAACTCCTTTTGGACAGTAGATGGCAACATATGCCTGCCACATAGATATACATTGGAAAATTCCCAAATACTTCTTAACCCTTTCGCTGCTGAGGCTTTTCCCGCCCCTATGCTGAGGTCATTTTTACCTGTTTTGCGCATCATGTTTAAACGTGTTTTGAAGGCTTATTTTAGTATATGACCCAGACATATTATATATCGTTCTTTCCGTCAGACTCAGTAGATTCATAATATGTCATTATTATATGTATACGTTATGTCATGTCTGTATATTATAACAAAAAATGCAATAAAATATGTATTTTCAATAATTTACAATGTGTAAAGTGTTTTTTTCCACATTTTAACATGCGAGCAATTGCGGTTATATTTTGTATGGGGTGCGCTTGTTAAAAAAATTAGAGATGGGGTCTCGTTACATTTTTTTTTGGGGAAAATGACACTATTTTTAACAAACGCACCGCATACAAAAATCGTTAGTGCAGCATCATTGTTCACATTATAATTGAAATGGGAACAATATTGCTGCATTAACAAACCAAAAAAAATAAAAAAAAAGTATTTATTTTTTTTTTTTAATTTTTTGTTTTAATTTTGTTTTTATTTTTATTTTTCATTTTTTATTTTTTTTTACAAAATTTTTCACTTTCATGTTTGGTATCGTTGGAACGGCCATGCTCTGGCCGATCCAACGATACCAAAATTTAACCCCTAGCTGCCACGGATCGGGAGATAGGGAGTTCATTGGAACTCCCTATCTCCACAGTTGGTGGCAGTTAGGGGTTAAGTCTAGGACTGGCGTCATCGTGCTAAGCACGATGACGCCAGTCCTCTGGGGGAGTTCCCGGAGGCTTGGCCGACATCCAAGATGTCGGCCAGCTCCGGGAAAGGATCGCGAACCGGCGCTTTTCAGCGCCGATTCGCGATCCAGCTCCCCAGGGGTTAATGCCAGGCATCATTTGGAAGGGCAGGCTGTGCCCTTCCAAATGATGCCTGGGTTAACCCCCTGTGCGCCGCCGATCGGGAGGGAGAGAGGTTCGAAGGACCTCCCCCCCCTCCCTTTCAGGCGCCTCCTCCGCACATGCGGGGGGGGCGCCTGAATTAGGTGTCATCGCGCCCCCGCGATGACACCTAATTCTGGCGGCTGCTGGTCCGGATGCCGGGCTGACATCCAGGATGTCAGCCCGCACCGGAGGGGCCAGCGATCGGCCGGAACCCGGCCGAACGCTGACCCCGATGGGAGGACGCGCTCAGCGCGTCCTCCGCATACCAGCGGGACTGCTGAGGACGCGCTGAGCGCGTCCTCAGCAGTGAAGTGGTTAATGTATATCGCCATAGTGACCAGGCCAGACCAGTTACCATTGTCTGTCCGAAAGTACCCACTGCTGGTTTTACATTTCTGCGCTGTTTGTGTTTAGGTCTAATATTCTTCTTACTCGTTTATGGAACCCACACATATTATATACCGCTTTTTCTCGCCATTAAATGGACTTTCTAAAGATACTATTATTACCATCATATCGTATAATTTACTATAAAAAAATTATGAGATATGATGTAAAAATGGAAAAAACACACTTTTTTGAACCTTAATCCCCAAAATCTACAACCACCAAAAATGAGCTTGGCTAAATAGTTTCTAAATTTTGTACTGAAATTAGAAATACCCAATTTTTACTTGTTTTTGTTTTTTACCCCTTCACTGCTGAGCCATTTCACTTCTCATTTTGACTGTTTTATGCTCATCATGTTTAAACATGATTTGAAGTCCTATTTTATGATACCCCAGACAAATTTTTGTAGAAAAAAACCCCTCTATTTTAGTATTTTTTTTTTACATCAAACCTGGTCATGTTTGGTATCATTGGAAAGGCTTTGACCAGGAAACATGACCCTCTAGCCGCCACGGATTGGGAGATACGGTTGTCCAAAGGACACCCCTAGCTCCACTTGGTAGCTAGGGGGTTAACTGGCCAACTGATATCATCACACTTATGGCCTTGGTTCTTAACCCCTTAAGGACATGGGCAATTTTTCATCATGTTGAGTCAGTTGATGCGGGGGGAACCCAGAGGTGGGTCTGCCATCTAAGATGGCGACCCCCACTAGAAATAAGTCGCGATCTGGCGCTGATTGGTGCCGGATCGTGGCCTTGAGCTAGGGGGGCTAACACAATACATCCCTGGAAAGGTCAGACTGTGATTTTCCAAAATCACTGGTTCCTGACAATGTTTATTTTTGGTAAATCACTTGGCAATGAAGGGGTTAAGATTAGAATGTCACCCAGCTTTCAATAATGAGTAAACTCTTTGCCAGATCTCACGGACTGAGCAGAGAGTTGCGTTGTATTGAGTCCAATGACTCAGTGAATGACAGTTCAGGGTTGTTTATATTATTTTTATTATTATTATTATTGTTGTTGTTGTTGCATATACAATGTATTGGCTTATCTTGATCTAATGTGTCAGATTTGGAATAATATAACCATCAGGCTACAAAGCTAATGAAAAAGCTGTTTTGTCATAGATCATGGTTCGTCTGTGTCACCGATGCGGTTTACATTGATGCTGATAAAAAGGAATTGATTTTATTAAACTTCATTTTCTTTATTTTTAGTCCCTTTAATTTTGCTTTTGAAAATTTTCTCTGAAGATCATGAAACGTGACACACAATGCCTTATAAATATTGGATTAGCCAATGATCATAGTCAGTAATTATCTTTAATTGCAGCAGGCCAATTAAAGTAATGGCACAATTTGTCGGTCTGAATTGATCCCTGTAACATAATCAGAAAAGTTTTCTTTTTATTTAGGGGGAGGGGGGCTTAATTGTGCTCCCCATAGCAATATATTTTCAGAGCAGACCACACCTGATCTCATTAGATCTCAACAAAATTACATTAAATGCTGCTCTTATAATTAAAGTGCATCATTAGTGACATTATAAACGGGACAGTGCACCTTTTATTTTTTGCATATAAATGGTCTTACTGATATGAAGCGCCCTGTACTGTAAGAGACACACACACAATCTGAGTCGTTTGATTATCACAAAGTGTAGTGGAAGAAGAAATTATTAGTATATGTATAAAGATGTTTAATGCATGAATGTAGATAATAGACTTCACTTTCATGAATTTCCCATTCAGATTAATGTGATTGCATGCGACACAACAATGACTTTCAGTGCAATACGTTTCAAGGTCCATAAGTAAAAATAAAATCAATTAAATAATTATGTTAACCCAAATATATATTTTTTTTTTCCAAAGAAGGCCTAGTCCTTCTAATACTTGTAACAAAATGAATATCCCCATAGCGATCATGGAGATGCAAGGTGACTCAAAATGTGGTGGTGGCTGGCACGTACAATTAAAATTCTTAAAGGAGCGAAAATGGACCTTCATACTCTACCAAAAAAGCACTTTGAAGACCTTAAAACTCATCTTGGTGATGAAGCCCCAAGTCTCCAGAAGGTCAACGAGTGGTTTAGCAGATTCAAGTCTGGCCATTTGAACATCTATGTTGAACCAACAGAGCAACGCCTCTGCACGGCCACAGATGAGACCAAGGCTAAGGACATTCTGGATCAGGAACCTCAAACGGTTTTCAAAAAGCTTATGGAAGAACTTGACATTCCAAAAACATGCATGTTGAGGATTCTTCATGGCTGAAAGAGTTAAAGAAACCTGCCTCGCTTTGCAAAATATTTCGTAGCAAGAATATCAAAGAGAATTGAAAAGTCACCGAATGTTCGGTGACTTTTCGTTCTCTTCAATTCGGTGCGATTTTGCAATCCCATTTCGGCGACCCTGCGGTGTATTCAGCAAGCATCACAGGGCCGTCGTAGTGCAGGGAAAAGCAGCCGCAAACCTGACAAAAACTCACTGCAAAACCCGGCGAACGCACACCGAAACCCACAAAAACATCTGGATTAACCCCGCCGAACACGCCGGAGAAACCCGAGCAGCCGCCGATCACAGTGCAGAACAGCCGCCGGAAAAACCCGACACCGCAGACGAATGGAGTGAGAAAAAGAAAAAACAGTTGGCTTGAATGTTTGAAAAGTGAAACGCTGTTTGCAAAGAAACTACGGAACGAAAATGTCTGAAATTTACATATAAGATCCAATGAATGATAATAAAAAGGGCTGTTACAGAAAATAGAAAAAACAATTTAAAAAAAACAGATTTTTTTTGCAAAAAAACCCTGAAAAATGCCTAAAAGATCCTAAAAAATCTATAAATAAAGAGACTTTTTACTGCAGAATATTATTATCAACGGTTTATTAGATATTGGATTAAAACAGGAATATTTTTAACATTGAAGCCTATGGGATTCGCCTGAATAAACCTGTCGAATGAAACCACTGAACAGCAGGGCAATTCGGCAACTTTTCACTGCTGGTTTGTGTTCTCTGAATAGACGAAGCATTGCTTCTCTATGGGGATTTCACTGCCCTCGAACAGGCACCGAACAGGCACCGTATGTGCAGGCAATTCACCAACATTTGGCGAACTGCCTGCTCTCTGAATAACCGAATGGCCAGGAAAGGTAAACGTACCCTGAATTTCAGCGTTCGGTTACCTTTCGGGCACAATTCGGATCTCTTTGAATTACCCTGTATGTGTTTATTTCTTGCTTTTCTGTTTAAAGGTAGATAAGAATATTTACCTGTTCCCAGGACTATTGAAAGAAGTTAATCCTTCCATGGTGATGCAGTTAAAAAATATATATTGTATTACATGTGTTAATATTATATGTGTTAAATGTTCTTTTGAGAATTGTTTGGTAAGTTTGAAACGGTGTATTCAGCATTTCTAAAGAAGTTCTGTATCCTTCCTGGTAAAATCCTTTATAAATAAATAAATAATGTTTTTTCGAGAAATGGGCGCACCACTTGAAAAAAATGCACGGAGATTTGCAGCTTTTATAATGAGAAATGCTGAATAAACATCATTTTTGGAAAACAATTAGCAAGCATCATTATTTCTTTGATTTAAATCGTACTCTTGGACCCCCCTTGTATTTGCCAGTGGTTTCAAGTTCAGTCATGGAATAACAATATATCATGTCATGGGACAGTATTAAATGCACTTTTTTCGATTAGTAAGGAAGACATGCTCACAGGATGGTCCGCATCCAGTTCTGCACCATAACTCAGGATTTGATTAGCAAACTTATCCAGGTCCTGTATGGTTCTTGGAAACCATGGAACTGCAACAGAAAAAATGTTGTTATTTAAATACATCACACGGTGTTTTATATATATATAAAGTTACAGAAGTTAAAGACACTTGCAGAGCATGACACTGACTGTGAATCATCAAGAACCTTAGATCGGGAAGTAGAGTCATCTTTGGAATGTCAAATTATACAATGAATCTCCCACAAACTTTATATATTCTGCAATGATTATTCTTTTACTATGTCAGTATGCGTCAAACCTGTCCTGACGTCACTTTAGCAATTTACAGGTCTTGGTATTACTGATTCGGCAACAAATTTACCTATTATCATTTTCAAAATGACATTTTTCTTACCTGAATTGAATTGGATTTTTATAAACCAAGACTGGGGTATGATGATCGACAGACAATGGCAATAGGATCCTAGCCTACATCACGCTCCTGCACAAGTGTCTCATAATTGTGTTTATGCTTCGTGATGCCAATAGAAGAAACTATTACATAAGGAAATCAGCCTGCTTTCACCCAAAAGGGCAGCCAGGATGGAAATGCCAAGGAAGACTCCTCTGCACAAGAGATACAACAATCTCCAATGGCCATTTCATCCTTAGGCTTCATCAAGAAGATGCAGTGATACCTTTTAGTAATTTGGTAATTAGCGTTAGGACTCAACGGTGCAGTGATTAGCGATAGGACTCAGCGGTGCGGTAATTTGCATTAGGACTCAGCGGTGCGGTAATTAGTGTTAGGACTCAGCGGTGCGGTAATTAGTGTTAGGACTCAGCGGTGCGGTAATTAGCGTTAGGACTTTGTAATTCTAACGCTAAATACCGATTGCGCGCCCCATATTAAGTATAGGGAGTGCAAAGTACAGCAAGCTTGAGGAAGCGAGCGCAATCCTCGATGCGCTAACAGTTTTTTTTAACCTAACCCTCAATCTGGGTTTTTAATGGGAGGAAAGGCATGCGGTAAAGTCACTTAACCTAGCGTTAACACTCACATATCTGAACGCTAACACTACCATTAAATATGTAATAGAGCACAATGTCGACTCATGCCAGTATTGAAGCTTAGATAATCCCCCCTCCATGAGGTTTGCAGATGTATAACAAATATATTGGACTTCTGAAAGAAAAGACGTTAGGAAAACATGTTGTTGATCCCCCACCCAATCCAATGAACTAGCCAAGGACTACCTGCCCTATGCAAGTATACACCCTGCCTGAGTGTGTCAGATGACTATTCCGTATCATCACGGTTTTATAATTAATTATGAATACAGCTTTTGGTCAGGACAACCATGTCTGTGGACTTTTCATTACCATTTCAAATGTAGTTTATGTACAATATCTATTTACAGGGTTATTCAAAGAGATCCGAATGTCTGTCGAAATGTAACCGAACGCTGAAAATCAGCGTTCGGTTACCATTCTTGGCCATTCGGCTATCCAGAGCAATTCTCCAAATGTTGGCGAATTGCCTGCACATACGGTGCCTGTTCGGTGCCTGTTCAAGGGCAGTGAAATCCCCCATAGAGAAGCAATGCTTCATCTATTCAGAGAACAAAAACCAGCAGTGAAAAGTTGCTGAAATGCCCTGCCATTCGGTTGCTTCATGCGGCAAATTTATGCAGGCGAATCCCATAGGCTTCAATGTTAAAAATATTCCCATTTTAATTCAATTTCTAATAAACCGTTGATTATAATATTCTGCAGTAAAAAGTCTCTTTATTTATAGATTTTATGGGATATTTTAAGCATTTTTCAGGATTTGTTTGCCAAACAATTTTTGCCGATTTTTATTTATTTTTTTAAACGTTTTTTCTTTTTTCTGTAACAGCCCTTTTTATTATCATTCATTGGACCTCATATGTAAATTTCAGACATTTTCGCTCATTAGTTTCTTTGCAAACAGCGTTTCACTTTTCAAACATTCAGGCTAGGGTCAGAGTGGGGCAGTCGGAACGCGCGTGCAGACGCACTAAATCACGGCGGCAGTAGCAGCACATAACGGCCAATGACGGCCAATATACGCAGTACGTGCGTACGAAAGTGCGCCGACACCACGCAACCAGCAAATGAACGCATTTTTCTCAGAACGTGAAACCGCTGCTACTGACGTACAGAGTGCGCTGCGGCCGCATGGCAGCGTGTGTGCGTGATTAGGAGACGTCAGACGCTGCTAGTGTGCGGCCTACATAACGTTCAAACAGCCGGATTTCCCTAGACTTCTTTTTACCCCACCGTCATGAAATACGTCCAGAATTGCGCATCGTCTGACCACTTAAGCGTATTCCGTGAAAAAATGCGTGCGCACGCATCGACGTACATTTTCACGGTGGCCGCAGAAAATGCGCTCATCTGTCCCTAGCCTAAAGCGTACTGTTTTTCTAACTTATTCACTCCATTCGTCTGCGGCGTCGGCTTTTTCCGGCGACTGCGCTGCGTGTGATCGGCTCCTGCTTGGGTTTTTCTGGCGTTTTCGGTGGCTTTAATCCAGATGTTTTTGCCGGTTTCGGTGTGCCTTCGTTGGGTTTTGCGAAGGCTTTTCCCTGCACTACGACGGCCCTGTGGTGCTTGCTCAATACACCGCAGGGTCGCCAAAATGGGATCGCCAAATCGTGCCAAATTGAAGAGAACAAAAAGTCACCGAACGTGCGGTGACTTTTCGATTCTCTTTGAATAACCCTGTATGTCTAGTTTAGACATATGCCAAATATTACAATGTTGCATTAATAGGTAATTTAGTTACATTTGACTTTCTAGATACAAATATATAAATTTAATTATTTGAATTATTAAAACTTTAATGTGTTTCTGCAGCACTCCCACTCGATGTTATGTACTTGTTTTGTCAACTGTTTTATCATTCAATTTATCGAATAATTAATCAGATTATTTGCCCAATAGTGGCAACTAGTGCCGTCACTTGCAGAATTATCTCTTGTGTATAAATACCCTTATATTAAAGAGTTGAATTATGTTTACTTGCCCAGCAGTGCCACCTAGTGGTAGCCCTTACACTGTACAGGCCGGTAGCACTACTAAATGCACAATACAGCTGTGAAGCAATAAAAATCATGCTGATGTTTCTTTAAACCATAATAAATGTTTGTACTTTTAAATTACATTTTTATTTACACACGTGGCCTCAAGTTTGCTGAAAAAAGTCTCAGAATGCTCTTGCCTCTCTTTCCCAATTAAAACATGTACTTTCAAAACAGTAATCTGCCATGCATTAGAGGACGTTTGTTTATTAGTAACTTGCTTTATTTTATCACATCAATAATCCACATTTTCAGAAAGGAAAATGAAAGATACATTTACTATCCATCCATACATCCATGAAGTGCTAAAAAAAGAAGTGTGGGAACCCACTAAGATTTCAGTCCCTTTATTAACAATTTTTATTTTGCGGTTAACACAAACACTCACTCAAATCTGATATAGGATTTATCTTCTATATATAAATAAATCTATTTATTGCGATTTAACAGGAAAATATATGATTTACCTCTGAATACAAGCTTCAGTGTGTGTGGGACCAATGGGAACTCAGTTTGCTCTGTAAAAATAGTGGTGAAACTGAGTTCCCACACGTTCCCCCATCGACTTGACCCTAGGGGTTAATCAGAGCACCGAAATGTCGCCGACATTTTTGGCTCTCTCGTTCCCCGCGCTTCCCTGCATTTCGGGGAATCAAATTTCCCAACCCTGCATTGAATTCGGCATTCATCGCAGGGTCCCCGAAGTGCAGGGAATCGGCCGCCGAATGCCACCGCAAATCTGCCGCACACCTGTCACCTGCCGCCACCAACCCGCGGACAGCTGCTGACTGGCCGCCAAACACAGCGCAGAACAGCCGCAGATGAAAGCCGACAAGCCGCCAGACGGGTAAAAAAAAATGGTTGAAAGTGCCAAAATTTAAACGCTGTTTGCAAAAGAAAACTACTCAACGAAAATGCCTGGAATTTACATATAAGATCCTATGAATGATAATAAAAAGGTCTTTTACAGAAAAAAGAAAAAATGCTATTAAAAAAAACGGAAAAAACATTTTGCCGAAAAAAATCCTGAAAAATGCCTAAAAGATTAAATAAAAATCAATAAATAAAGAGACTTTTTACTGCAGATTAAAAGAATAAACGGTTTATTATATATTGGATAAAAACAGGAATATTTTTAACATTGAAACCTGGATTCGCCTGAATAAACCTGCCGAATGAAAACACCAAACAGCAGGGCATAGGGGCTATATAGAGAAGGGTAGGGTAAAGAGGGGGTATAGGGGCTAAATGTACATGCAACCCCAAAATTTCAGAATGTCTAAAAAGTCTTGGATCGATCCAATTCTGTAAATTCCACAATCAAAAAATTTGCGATTCAGATTATTTCCGATGCAATTTGAAATGTTTTTCTGTGCACATGTCTAATGCCGGTGTCAGTCGAGCGCACCACGTGCGTGCACACTGACGCGCCTCCCGACGTTCATCGCAGTGTTGTGATGTTTTGACAGGGCGGGCCACACGGTGCAGCGCACGCACATGTTGCGCGTGCAGCGCTACAACGGACATGCCGAAACCCTTCCTGTCAAAACGCTACAGCGTGCGTTCAACGGTGCTGCAAAGAACGTTCTTCCATAGGAGGATTGAGCTTTGCAGGGCTGAGTGCACCAACTGCGCTCAGCGAGGTGGCCACAGGGGCGTCAGAGTGGAAGGAACGTCCTTCCACTCTGAAGTGCGCTCATTGGACACTGGCCTAATGAGGGAAACTGGGGGGGAATCTTTCACCCTTACCCCCAGTTCCTACACCCATGTTTTAATGGACAGTACACAAAAAAAGGGAAAAGTTGCAATTGATTACAAGAAGATACAAAATATTGCTCAGCTGAATGGTCAACCAGCAGTGGAGAAACAATGTAGGTACATTGTGTTATTTATTCAAAGGTTAGGAAACTATGTGCACACTTTTATCCGTAGCCATACTTTGCATTACAAGTTGAGTGTCAGCGTTGGTGGAAGGCAGTCGTGCTGGATTTTTCAATACCCAATGAGCACAGTTAGAATTAAAGCTGACCAACTCACAAGCTGAAACATTTACAAGCCGGGTGCATGTTTATTAATTTCCACCTTGAGAATAGATGTCAATGTGTAATGTTTTCAAGGTTAGCAATCTGTGATCTTTCCGAGCTTTCCCAAAACGTGCCTGTCAATAACCAAACGTTCCATTACAAGTCGAGCGTTAGTGACAGAGTTGGATTACTACAACCTTCTTGTACATCTGAGTTTATGTCACTTTGTAAAGAACAAGCTAGCAATACTGATAAAGAAGGGGTTACTTGCCATTAGTACTGCAGCCAAAAGCCTGAACATAAATTTAAGTGAGAAAAAGGAATCCATTTGGTTTGACCCTACATGCAGCAGAAGACATTCAAACAGGTCCCTGGGTCCTCCTTTCACCATGCTGGTGCCCACACTTTTAGCTCCACTTACTAACATGCTAGCATTATTAATTACTGCATGCATTATAAGGGCTAAGGTCCAAAATGCTGTTTTGGTAAAAAGCAAGAAATCTGTTGCTCCACTTGCAAAAAGAAGTCCCATTCCCTTGTGTGTCCAGTGGAATGGGTTTTGTGATGGGAATGTGTGATCCCATATGTCACTAAAACAGGGGTCAGCCTCAGCAACCTTGGCACGCCAAATGTTTTGGAACTACATTTCCATTGAGTCTCTATCAGCCTACTGAGTGGCTGAGCATCATGGGAGATGTAGTTCCAAAACATCTGGAGCACCAAGGCTGCGGATTCCTGCACCAGAGAATATTTTTCCCTGAATGTACATCAAATAGATTCTTTAAGCGTTCCGTAAACGTGGTTCTAGACCCCTCATTCACTGTTTGAAGCAGACAATAGGGACACATTAATCAATGGATTAGATTTCTGTGGGTTCAGTGCTCCCTACAATTTTAGTTCTTGTGTTGTAAAATCGACACTGAGGAGTGCAGACCCCCCCCAGCCTCTTAGGGCACATTCTTTCAAATCAATTCACACCAATAACCCACAATCTTGGTTTTGCCGACTACCCAGTTGTGACCATGTGAGGGCATACATTAAGGCTCGGGTCAGACGAGCGTAGTGTTCACGTCCGTGATTGCGCCTAAAAGTACGTCCGTGATAGCATGAAAGAAAGTCCATTGGAGTCTGACACATGAAGTACGTCCGCACTGAACTGCGGACGCACAACGGCCGCGGCCCACGGACGCAAGGCAGGCAAGAACGTACAACTCCTAGAATGGCCGCACAAAGTGCGCTGCGTCCGCAACGTCTGCATAGCTTTGTGTGTGAGTGATGGAACGTGGTCAGACGGACTGCATTTATACGTCCAGCATTTTTCATGGACAAAATGGTTTTGCTTTTTAATTTATTTTCCCTCCTACATCCGTCAAAATATACGTCAGTGAATAAACGGACTGTGTGGCCACTACTGCGTCTTCCGTACTAACGTACGTCCGTGTGCACGAACGTACAGTCCGTAGAAATCACGCTCGTCTGACCCTAGCCTAAACTGGGAAAGCTGGGAAGTCTGACCCAAGACACCGTGGAATATAAATCCAGCCCTGACCGTAAACTCATTCCCAATTGTGAATAATGTTGTGGTGACTCACTTGCAGTCACATTGTTCTGGTGCTGCATGGAATCGGTAGAGTGCAAAGCACCATGAAGCAAGTAAGCAGAGCTGAAACCTGAAATCAACAACAATTAGGAGGAGGGGGAGACAGACAAAAAAAGGGTAATTATTTTAATGCCAATTATGAGCATGGACAGAGACGACATCACAACACACACATTAGAGATATGCGTTTACCAATTCATTTCATTGAAGCCGCACACCATGATGATATAACAGCATTGCATATTGGGATGCATGTATAAATGACACTCAGTGGCAAAATAAAAATATTTTACCAGGAAGGATACATTGAGATTTCTCTCATTTTCAAGTATGTCCTGGGTAGGCAAGGCCAAAAAAACACCACTAAAGAGGATATTCACAGAGCACCGAAATGATGCAGACATTTCAGTGTTCTGTTGTTCCCCGCAATTTGGGGAATCAAATTTCACCAGGAGTATTCACCGCAGGGTCTCTGAAGTGCAGGGAATCAGCCACCGAATGCCACCGCAAACCCGTCGCCTGCCGTTTTGAAAAAAAACCTACTGAATGAAAATGTCTTGAATTTACATATAAGGTCCTTCGAATGATAATAAAAAGGTCTGTTGCAGAAAAGGAAAAACTGCTATTAGAAAAAAAAATTGAATTTTTTTGTAAAATGCCTAAAAGATACAAAAAATTATTTAAAAAAAATCAATAAATAGACTTTTTACTACAGATTAAAGTAATAAATGGTTTATTAGATATTGAATAAAAACGGGATTATTTTTAACATTGAAACCACGCCTGAATAATCCTGCCGAATAAAAACACCGAACATCAGACATTTCTTTGCTGTTTGGTGTTCTCTGAACAGATTAACCATTACTTCTCTATGGGGACTTTCACTGCCTTCGAACAGGCACCGTACTTGCTGGCAGTTCGTCAAAATTTGGGGGGGGGGGGTGACACCATAAGTTATCGCACCGGGTGACACCAACCCTAGTGACGCCACTGGACACACTATGTACAGTACAGGTTAAAGATCCATTATCTAAAGTTCTGTTCTTTGAATGCCAACATGACACCACAATTGCTAAATTCAACACCTGACCTGATATGATGGGGACAAAATCACTAAAAATATAAATATTATATGAAATTACTATTAGACTATGTGTATAAGGTCTATATGAAACCTACATGCTATGTTTGTTTAGACACGGGTTCTATCCTCAATATCTCATTATTATATGCAAACAATCTAAAATGTGAAAAAATCCAAAACAGAAAATACTTCTGGTGTCAAGAATTTTGGATGAGAGATACTCAAGCTGTATATTTATAAACACCTGTCCGGGAGTGGCTGTGACGCATTGCATAACTTGATCTTTACTAAAAAGCCATCTAGTATGGCATTGCTCTGGCAAGGAAGGTTCTGTGTTAAAACAGACCCGGCCAGGATGCAAAAAAGTGAGAAATTGTGGACTTATTTTGCATGTCTTACCCAGAGTTCCTTGCTACACATGGGGAATGTAGCACATGAGCTCTGTGAAGCAGTTCTCTGAATTGCTGGGGTGTGTAAATGTCTTCTACATTTATAAACTTTATTATATATATATATAATACTAAGCTCGGGTGGAGATCTCTAAACTCTAGATCAAACTTTGTTTTCTTCCTTGCACCATATGGATTTTGCTGAGACCCTCATCTTACAACCCCATCCCTTCATCTTAGATTGAGGTCATGGGACTACATAAAGCCCTTGGGTAACCTGGAGTTACTGGGCAGTATTACAAAGCTGGTGCTAACTTAACCAAAACTGTTGTAAATATAACGATCCCGTAGACCATAAGGAATCTGATAAGTTTACAATACCTCTGGTTAAGTTAGCACTGAATTTGTAATAGGGCCCACTGTCTTTTATCGTGAGGCTAGAATGAAATTTGTGATCTAGAGTATTGTCTTGGCTTATTCCCCACTTTATTGTTCAAGACTATCCTTTACTTTGTAATCAGCCCCATTGACTTGCATGGGGGTTCGGGTTCGGGTTCGGTTCGGTCCCGAACAAATGGGAAGTTTGGGTTCGGGCTCGAACCGAACTCGGGGAGTGTTCGGCTCATCCCTAGTTGAAAGGAGTCTCAGAGATTAGGCTGAAAGGATTTAAGTGCCTTATAAATTTAACGGCTAGCGTACTCATTACTATAACCCCATCCCATTACGTTTGGGGTCAAAGGATTTAGGCAGTACCGGCTGGATGGAGTAGAGGTAACATCACTGCTCTATGACTGTGGAGACACAGGCTCGAATCCCGGCAAGAGCACCTCTCCAGTAAGTGTCCTTGGGCAAGACACCTAACGGTACATACTTGCCTCCCAGGACATACTTGAAAACGAGAGAAATCTCAATGTATCCTTCCTGGTAAAATCCTTTCTCAAAAAAAAGGTTTCAGGCTTCGTAGCAGAGAGATTTGGGAGGGAATGCAACAGAAGAGAAAGGATGATGAAGAAATTAGATAGGTATATGTGGACTACCCTGATCCCTAAATCCCTAACCACGGGTAGGTGATAGAAGCTACATTTATCTAAATGGCCAAACACCATAGAATGGGGGATAGTGGACAGGAGGTTCTAAATATACACAATAGATGTTAAGTGAAATGTTAATCCACAGCCAGGGCTATTTTTACATAATTCATATATTGTTTGACTGTTTTTTAGGCTATTGTCATTAGCAGATGGCCACTGAATATATTTATACATTTATACATGCACACAAGAATAATAACAGGAAAATGTGATTATTCTTAAATAAAATCAATGAGCAAAATTGTAACACTGACTGATCAAATCGCATGTATCACATTGGCTGATCAAATCGCATGTATCACATTGGCTGATCAAATCGCATGTACCACATTGGCTGATCAAATCGCATGTATCACATTGGCTGATCAAATCGCATGTATCACATTGGCTGATCAAATTGCATGTATCACACTGACTGATCAAATCGCATGTATCACATTGACTGATCAAATCGCATGTATCACATTCGCTGATCAAATCGCATGTATCACATTGACTGATCAAATCGCATGTATCACATTGACTGATCAAATCGCATGTATCACATTGACTGATCAAAGTGCATTTATCACATTGACTGATCAAATTGCATGTACCACATTGACTGATCAAATCGCATGTATCACATTGGCTGATCAAATGGCATGTATCACATTGGCTGATCAAATGGCATGTGTCACATTGGCTGATCAAATGGCATGTATCACATTGGCTGATCAAATCGCATGTATCACATTGGCTGATCAAATCGCATGTACCACATTGGCTGATCAAATCCCATGTATCACATTGGCTGATCAATCTCATGTGTCACATTGGCTGATCAAATCGCATGTATCACACTGACTGATCAAATGACATGCATCACATTGGCTGATCAAATCGCATGTATCACATTGGCTGATCAAATCGCATGTATCACATTGACTGATCAAATTGCATGTGTCAAGCGTAAGATTTGTTAGTGAGTTTATCGTGTAAGCAGAAAGCTTGATGAGAAAGAGAATATGCATGAATGTATTCAAACTGATAATTACTCTGAAATATGTAATCATTACATTTTTTTATGCCATTACAATTATTTGGTTAAAAATTGACAGATATAAGAAGCAAACCATTCCTACAAATGATTATATAGAGTCAGATATTACAGATTATAAAGGCACAAAAAGACAGGATATAACAGTAATATGTGATATATTGATATATCAAATACTACAGGGATTATTAAGGGAGAGCCGATCTGGCCCCGAAATGTCACCGAACAGTGAATTTCCCCGTACGGTGACATTTCGGGGCCATTCGGCTATTCAGAGAGCAGGCAGTGGCCAAATTTTGGCGAGAGACACCTGCCCGTCCTTAAGGAGTTAAGATATAATAACAGTGGTATCATTGTTCACTGTTGTTTGCATCAACTTCGTCTGCCGAATTTTGCCTTTCTGGATAGCCAAAGTTAACTTTATTTGCAAGAACAGTGATTTTATTGTTTTTTGCAACTACGGTGATCATCAATGCCACAACGTTGGTTAGTGAATAACTTCTTTAATGTCCCCATGTCAAAACACACGGGGAAGATTAGAGGCCACAAATATTAGCTCCCTTCACTTTATCAGTTTTGTGCTCCGTTCTACTGGCAGCCATTATTTTTTAATAAAGCAATTCAGCCGCACTAAAACATGTTCAGCATTACAGCAATACAATTACGTATCTATGATTATTGGGTCCGCGCTTAATTGAATTTTAAAACCGTGTAATTTGTTGTTTGTGTTTTGCCAAATTTGGAGTCAGATAATGTTCACAGTTACTTTTCTCAATGGAAGATACAATGCACTATTCATGTCGGTCTCCAAAAACTGATTTTCTATGAATCGGGTACTGTAAGATATCAGACTCCGTGTCCCAACTCACATCCCATCCTTGATTTATATCATCATTGCTGCCGTGGTAATTCGGTTACACAATTCTAGCCGTCTTGCAAATATTGCACGGCAGTCATGGTTATTATTAGCACGTTCATTTAGGCAGACTGGCTGTCTTCTGGGCAGGCAATAAATCAGCATGTCAGGCTGGTTTAACACTGACCCTTAGTGACAACAGAATAAAACTTGTTGTCTCCCGACCAATAAATATTGATTTGATACTTAAAAATTAAAAAAAGAATGGGACGGGATGACTGAACACCCAAGTGGTAACTGAATTAAAACAGGGGTCAAAAGTCAAAATGCTACTTTGTAACCAACTAAATTTATGTCAAGAAAAAGAAAAGAAGGAATATTTAAAGAATGCGTGCGTTCAACAAGGGTCGCACTCATGTGTAATTGCTATAAAAGTTAGTTGAACACGTTTCTCCAAATTTCAAGTATTTACCCCCTCAGGGTTTCCTTAACCATCTGTAAAATGTTTTTTCATAGACTCTCTGAAAACTAAATGAGGTGGTCTTTATAAATGGTCATCACAAGAACTAAGAAGTCTAATTCAATATTCTGCGGAAAAAATATTATTAGTTAGGATTGTTACATCCGAATTGGGGTGTTAAATCTTATTTTGTTGGAAAAAATTTAAATTTTCATTATATTTGAGTCATTTTTAGTGTAGGGTTCTTTAAATAATGGAAATAAAATATGCATTAACTGGAATAAAATATTCGAATAAAATATGGATTAATACGAATATTATAAAAAAATATGCACTATTCTTACTTTTACTACTACTATTAATAATAGATTTATTTCTTAGGAATTTACTAGACGCCATGTCAAAAAATGAAATAATTCTTCCACAATTTGCAGATTTCCAATCAATTTTTGTTTCTGAATTGGAGTGTTAAATCTTATTTTGTTGGAAAAAATAAAAATTGTCATTATATTTGAGTCATTTTTAGTGTAGGGTTATTTAAATAATAGAAATAAAATATGCATTAACTGGAATAACTTATTCAAATAAAGTATGGATTAATACGAATATTATCAAAAATATGCACTATTCTTACTTTTACTACTACTATTAATAATAGGTTTATTTCTTAGGAATTAACTAGACGCCATATCAAAAAATTAAATAATTCTTCCACAATTTGCAGATTTACAATCAATTTTGTGTTCTGAATTGGAGTGTTAAATCTTATTTTGTTGGAAAAAATAAAAATTGTCAGTATATTTGAGTCATTTTTAGTGTAGGGTTCTTTAAATAAGTTAAATAAAATATGCATTAACTGGAATAACAATACAGTACGTATCTGGTGGCGCGATGGAAACCGCCTAAGGGTAGCCGGTGGTTCTCTTAGTTCACTTGTCCACATGGATCATATGAAAAAACAGAACAAAATAATCGTGCAGAATGTTTGTATAGATTCCAAGAAAAGGTTATATAGTGTTTGCACTCACAAATATAGAGCCCGAACACTGGCTCTAAGTGGATCAACGCATTCGGGTATTTTAGGTTCTTTGCTTGAGAAGGTGACCCATACTCATTCATGGAAGGAGATTCTTCTCACATGTAGCCCAAAAAGAGCAAAAGACAAGAGAAACTTTCTCGTGCAGATCTCGTGAATGTGATAGCATATAAAGATATATAAATTGCCAACTCACATGTGTTCTTCTCAAGCAAAGAACCTAAAATACCCGAATGCGTTGATCCACTTAGAGCCAGTGTTCGGGCTCCATATTTGTGAGTGCAAACAATATATAACCTTTTCTTGGAATCTATACAAACTTTCTGCACGATTATTTTGTTCTGTTTTTTCATATGATCCATGTGGACAAGTGAATTAAGAGAACCACCGGCTACCCTTAGGCGGTTTCCATCGCGCCACCAGATACGTACTGTATTGTTATTCATTTACTGGTTTGGGGGAAACCACTGAATTTCTGGTGGGCTTGGGTGAACTGGTGGCGGTATAGGTTTGGGCGCCGTCCACTCTTCGCTTATTAACTGGAATAACTTATTCAAATAAAGTATGGATTAATATGAATATTATAAAAAATATGCACTATTCTTACTTTTACTACTACTATTAATAATAGGTTTATTTCTTAGGAATTTACTAGACGCCATATCAAAAAATGAAATAATTCTTCCACAATTTGCAGATTTACAATCAGTTTTGTGTTCTGAATTGGAGTGTTAAATCTTATTTTGTTGGAAAAAATAAAAATTGTCATTATATTTAAGTCATTTTTAGTGTAGGGTTATTTAAATAATAGGAATAAAATACGCATTAACTGAAATAAAATATTCAAATAAAATATGGATTAATACGAATATTATAAAAAATATGCATTATACATACTTCTACTACTACTATTATTAATAGGCTTATTTCTTAGGAATTTACTAGACGCCATGTCAAAAAATGAAATAATTCTTCCACAATTTGCAGATTTACAATCAGTTTTGTGTTCTGAATTGGAGTGTTAAATCTTATTTTGTTGGAAAAAAAAAAAATTGTCATTATATTTAAGTCATTTTTAGTGTAGGGTTATTTAAATAATAGGAATAAAATACGCATTAACTGAAATAAAATATTCAAATAAAATATGGATTAATACGAATATTATAAAAAATATGCATTATACATACTTCTACTACTACTATTATTAATAGGCTTATTTCTTAGGAATTTACTAGACGCCATGTCAAAAAATGAAATAATTCTTCCATAATTTGCAGATTTCCGATCAGTTTTGTGGAATTTCAGATTAAAAGCTCTATAAGAATGCTTTAAATCCTAGATAGTATACTATGTGCATTAACATCAAACTGGACAGATTGTTATAGAATTTAAATATAATTAATTTTTTTTCAGTGACACCAGTAGCCATAGTAGACATGTGAACTTCCCTAAATCTGTTTATTTTTTTGCAATTTCCATTTTGTTGAAATGTCAATGAACGTTTAGTTCAGGTTGTCTGAAAAATGAATGAAATATTTCGTATTGCAAACTAATTTATTGAATGAGCAAAGGTTCAAAACCACACTATTAATTACATGTTTATTTGATTAGCCCTCAACTTTTTGATTGTGAGTGTGGAGTAAATCAGAAGCCTACCTTCTAACCACATGGCTGTACAATAGAGAGGCCTGCTCTGACCCACATCCCCTGAGCTGTGGACATATGGAATAAATTGGGGTGTGGACTGGGCAGAATCGTTGTAGCCCCAAAAAAAAAAAGGTTTATGAGATCACTGGGAACAGGCAACAACACTAGGCTTTAGGGCAAGCCACTTGTGCTGTTGCCCATTCTCCGGACCGTCACAAAACTTTAGGTCTATTCAAAGAACGGTGAAACTCAGGAGAATGACTGGAGAAGTGAAAAATCCAGGTCAAAATAGCCAAACCAGAAAAATTCTCCCATTTATCTCTCTTTCCAAATCGTCTATTCGGTCTGGATTGTTCTCTTCTCCTGCCAATTCTCCAGAGTTTCACCTTTCTTCAAACAGACCTGCTTGTGTTGTTGCCCATTTTCATGGTCTTCAAAAACCATTGTTTTGACCTTAGTAGCCAGTCCGCCCTTGTTTATAACCCATCCCCTGTCGTATGTGGGTGGGGAAATGTAGGACGGATGTCTTCTTATTTATTTTTCTCAATCCCACAGATGAGGTTTAGTCACATAAAATGCAGTTTTATGTTTATTTGTGGAGATGTTACTTTATTGCTTGTGCTCAGGCCGAATTGATGAATCAAAAAAAATTCGGATTTGTGTGAAAATGAATGAACATGCCTGCCATTAAATAAAAAATGTATAAAACAGGGAATAAAATGAGCCAAAGTTGCTTCCATCCTCACCATGTTTTCCTGGGAAAAGGTGAATTTCCAGAGTACCTTTTTCTATACGTCTCTTGTGCTATACTGGTGCAAACTTTCAACCACCAATGGTTAGGAACCTCTTATGTCATGTTGTTGTGGTAATTTAAATGTATAAAATGCTAATAAAAAATCCCAGTAAACACATACAACCATTATTTCCCTTTTTTAGTGGATGTGGTAATATTTATTTAACTACCCGTTGAGTATTAGCTAGAAGCAATCAGACAAGATTCTCATTATGGGCCCTATTACAATCTTTGAGCAAAAAAAACATTAACGCGAGGGGTAAAACCCTTTGCGCCGAATGTCGTATTACATTGTCACCGCAACAAACGCACGTAATCATCTACCGCGGGTGAACCTGCGCGAACCCTGCGCGAGCATACTGTACTGCGCGCGCCCTATACTTAACATTATGAGCGCAAACGCGAATGTGCGCTGGTACGGGGATGGTATTACAATCTATGCGCAGGAATTAACGCACAGACGTTGCGCGCATAATTCTAGCAACTCCTAAAAGCTGGTGTTAATGGCAAATCTGAACAACCTGGCCAAAACCAAATACACCAGCCCAAAAAAAAATACGCAGCAAGGTATAGTTACACATTCTACTCATACCAAACCAATAAAATGGAGAAGTTGTGTGTGCATTTATTATTGCTGCAGCATATATGCTCAGATTGGCTTTGACAGGTGCAAAAACTTAAAGTGAGACAATTGTGGTTCTTAATTCTGATTGGCTGAATCGCATGAAAAAACAGTCTGCACACTGATTTCTGCGTGCAACGTTACTGCGCGCGCATTTGTGCGCGTCCATTTAACGCGCTTTGTTGCTCGACGGATGAAAAAATGCGCGTGGATTGTAATTCCAGCGTTGATTTCCGCACGTTAACGTTTAACGCTTGGCGCACAAATCCATGCGTTGTACGAGCGTTTTAACGCGAAGATTGTAATAGGGCCCTATGAGTCCATAATTTTGCTTCCTGAAAGCGAAAAAATGGAACATATATACAGTCCCACTAAGTAAGAAAAGGGGAATATCATGTGTACCGTAAAACAAGCAAAGGAATTATACACATGGTGATAATGAAGTCTGGTGGGGACCAGTGAATGTATGTCCAGAATGTAATGAAATTACAGCATGACAGGGGGAAGTTGACGATGAATACAGTTTGTGTTCAAGCTGAATGTAAACACATTTAGTTTGAGTTTTGCAGCTCGTCTGCTTTGCTAGCCAATGTTTGATGTTCCAAAGAAGGTAAATAAATGATCAATCATTGCAAAGCCCTCAATGCTAGATTTTAGTATTATAATTTAGACTTGTAAACTTTGGGACATGATAGTCACTCTGCTAAGAGACAATTACTATCCTGTGCAATGCTGACCTAAAATTGAAAGTTCATAATTCCGCCAATATTCTAGCTCGGTTAATATATGAACATTGTTGACTGATACAAATGTCCAGTTTAGTGACTATATTCAAAATGCACATATTTTTAGTTGTCTAGTTGCATTTTCTGAATATTTTCTACTGAAGAATTGCGGTCTACCTGAACTATTTGGTGAAGTGCCATTTCCTCTGTATTCCCTATTGAGCTTCTCAAGTAAAAGTAGCAAGTTTGTTTTGAAGACCACATAACAAGTCTATTATACACAGACCAAACTGGTTATCTATCTATCTATCTATCTATCTATCTATCTATCTATCTATATCTCTATCTATCTATCTATCTATCTATCTATCTATCCCATCATTGGCAACAGTCCCAGTTTTCCAAGGACATTCCTGGGTTTGTGCTCAGTGTCCCGTGGTATAATTGTTCCAAGACTCCGTCCCGGATATGAGTCTTATGTTGGAGGAGTTAAGTTTAGGGATCTGGCACAAATAACCCCCGGGACACAGAGGAATAACCCAGAAACCTACCAGGTACACTTTGACTGTTGGCAACTATGCTAAGTATCCATATGTCTGCCTGTCCTAAGGCTTGTAAGGAAATGATGAAAATTTGATGAAGATGGAGCATCGATCTGTTAAAACACAATTAGGTTTTTTACTCTTACACAGAAAACCAAAGGCTCGATTGCAGCTGAGCCTGTACTAGGAGACGTTAATGGAAAGCGGCGTTAGATGCCATTGCCGATTCCCTATTACCAGCCCTAATATAAGTAAGGCTCTATGCAACCAGTTCATTTGGTATTAATTGGGGGCTGGTAACAGATACTAGCTGCGCTGGAATGGGCTGCCACTGATAGCGTCTTCTAGGGTCCTTTGTTTTCGGTTATGGCTGAAAACGAGGATAACAAGTGAGTGTTAGAAGTTGTTAATCCTATTGGCTCCAGTAGAACACGACCCCGCAATTTCTCTTATTACTTAGTAATGTTTGTAGAACATTTATTGTCTCTAGATCCATTAATGTTATTTATATAATATCAAAAACCAGAAACCCATATATAGGTCAACATCACAAACGTTGAGTCTGCCAGCAATTTTGACTTGTTTGCCTTTAATGTATGTTTTCTGAAGTGATATTCTAACAGTGTTTCCCAACCCGGGTCCTCAAGTTCCCTCTAACAGGCCAGATTTTAAAGGCTTACCTTGGGGAAATACAGACTGAATCCTGCGATCACTGAGCAGCAAATCCTATCACCTGTGCTGTGCTTCGGATATCTGGCAAACCTGGCCTGTTGGGGGTACCTGAGGACCAGGGTTGGGAACCACTATTCTAACACTTACTGTTTATCATGAAAATTAAGTCTCTCTGGAACCCCCAATGAACTGCAGGATCAGGGATAAAATGTTTGATTATTGTAACAAAAATGTAAGCTTGTTGCACATGGGAAGATTACAGACAACCCCACTGCCATGTATGATTCTTACCTTTCATATCCCCCTCCACAAAAGCTTATAGTACAGTTTGTTCAAAGTAACTGAAGGCAATGTGAGCAAATGATCCATGAGACCTTACCAGCATCTTTCTTCTTATCTCTGGACAGTTCGTGTACTGTTGCACCGATATCATGCCTCAAACATCTGACAATTTCATCCAGAGCAGGAATGCTCTTGTTGTCCAAATTGATGAAGAACTGGTATTCATCCTTGTTCAGACGAGATGGTCTGGATTCTATGTGAGTCAAACTAACACCTCTCTCCTGTAATGTAATGAATAAGAACATACCAAGAACATGTTTTAAATTATTCAGTTACAATATGACAATTTAGTAGAACGTGGCAATTTCACAGTGCAATATATATATATACTTGTAAGGAGACGTAGCTAAGAGTTAAAATCTGTGCCTTACAATTAAAGGACTAAATTACAATCTTCCCGCAAATGTTTGCGCCGGCGCAAAAACGCATTAACGCGAGGGGTAAAACCCTTTGAGCCGAATGCCGTATTACATTGTCAGCTCAACAAACTCGCGTAATCGTCTACAGCGGGTGAACCTGCGTGAACCCTGCGCGAGCTTACCGTACTGTGCACGTCCTATACTTAACATTGTGAGAGCAAATGCGTATGTGCGCTGGTACGCGGATGGTATTACAATCTATGTGCAGTTTGTAATGCACAGCTTTTGCACACATAATTTTAGCACCTCCTAAAAGTTGGTGTTAATGGCAAATTCTATCAACCTGGCCGAAACCAAATACACCAGCCAAAAAAGAAATACGCAGCAAAGTATACTTACACATTCTACACATACCATGCAATAAAATGGAGAAGTTGTGTGTGCATGTATTGTTGCTGCAGCATATATGCTCAGATTGACTTTAACAGGCGCAAAAACTTAACGTGAGATAATTGTGTTTCTTAATTCTGATTGGCTGAATCGCTTGAAAAAAAACTGTCCGCACACTTATTTCTGCACGCAACAGCACTGCGCGAGCATTTTTGCGCGTCCGGGTTTACTCGCGTTATTGCTCGACGGATGAAAAAATGCGCGAGGATCAGATCTCCATAACAATGTGACTCGTGACAAGGTTACCAATTGACGCCTGACATTCCTGGGGTCCTCTTATGTAACATCCCCTCCTCTCTCTCTCTCTCTCTCTCAGAATCTAATAAAAAGATATGCACAAGCTTTAATGCTGCGCGCATAGAGATGATAATCTAAATCTGTGTCTGTGTGTGTCATTCTCTGCGCCCGATATCGGCCAAGGCAATCCGTGAAAGCCAAGGTGGACAGAGTCGCCAGAGCCCAAGAAACAGTGGCATAGACATTCCTCTTAAAGGGTTGATCACTTATGTATACAGTTCAGATAGAGATTTATTTATTTATTTATAAAGTGTTTTACCAGGAAGGATACATTGAGATTTCTCTTGTTTTCAAGTATGTCCTGGGTTCAAGAACATTGAAGTGTTACAGTTACAGAAATACAAAGTGATAAAATGCAAGATATACACAAATATACAGATTAACAGAAAAATAAATATGTAGGAAATATAGTCACTATGTTACATGTTTATAGGTGCATTCCGTATTGAGGTATGTTAATAGGGAACTCTTAAGTGACTTTAGACTGGGGGAAGATTTGATGTCGTCTGGGAGGTTATTCCATAATTGTGGTGCTCTGTAGGAAAATGAGGATCAAGCCACTGTCTTTTTGTATTGTGGTATTGCAAGTAAGTTGCTGGTCCTGGGGTTATAGGATGAGGGAACTGTCAATACAGTATATATATATATATATATAATTTATTTTTTGCATGCAAGAATTGTCCCACCTACTGGTATTCAGGACTGAGTATAGAGACTTAAAAAATATATAATACAGCATAAAAAGTAGAATTTATCCACTGAACAGCCGATAATAGAACAAAAACATAGTCAACCGTTGATATCACAAATGGACTGCTCTATAACCGTGAAGAGAGACTGTGGAGACACAGGTTCGATCCGGCAAGAGCACCTCTCCAGTAAGTGTCCTTGGGCAAGACACCTAACGGTACATACTCGCCACCCAGGACATACTTGAAAGAGTATGAAAGATTCCTGGTAAAATCCTTTATCAAAAAAAAAAAACCCACACAAAGTTCACTCATGGAAGCACCAAGCATAGGTTGGCAGGTCACAAAAGATCTAGAACTCATCATGAAAGGAAGTTGCTAAGATCAAAGCCAGGTACTTTGAATGAGCTCTGTTGGATTCCTGCCGCGTTTATTTGATGTCTCTAAGGATTTATGAATGCCCAGTGAAAGGGTTTCTGCAACAAATCAGGATGTATATATGTGAAGCTCAGTCGCTGTTAATCTTTTGAATGATCTCAACTACAGAACCAATCCTGCAAGCCAAACAGTAAAATGACATTAAAAGATCTTGCTTCTCATGTGCTCATCACGCACAGAACTGTTTCTGTATACAGTGGCTGCAGTCGCAATACCTTTCTACTCTCCCATACTGCAGATCTTGAATGATGTGAAAGCTAGTAGCATATGACAGACAACGCTTTAGCATGTGAGATGTAAACTTTGCCTGTAGGCATCCATAGGGAAAATACATTTTCCTAGGACACTGCAATGTAGAGCACCATGGTAGCCTCTTGGTATTTTGCACAAAACAGCATTATTGAATTCCCCGTTTACAAACAGTTTCAAAATAATGCTAGATCATGTTTTGGGGACAGAAGACTGCCAGGGTTATTCAGAGAAAGGTGAAATTCAGGTGAACTTTTGGAGAAGTGAAAATTCTAGGTCAAAATAGCAGAGTTGGAAAGTGAGATAAATGGGAGAATTTTTCAGGTTTGGCTATTTTGACCTCGAATTTTCACTTCTCCAAAAGTTCTCCAGAGTTTCACCTATCTCTGAATAACTCTGGATGTATATTTTATTGGCACTAATGATCCAGCCATCTAGTAAAATCCCCCTTGTTTTCCTCGACCCCATCTCTCTAGGTCGTAAGTTCCTATGAGCAGGGCCCTCTACACCTCTTGTTTCCATCATATGTCCATTCATCTGTATCTCACTCCCGCTGGTTATTGTAAAGCGCTGCGAAAACTGTTGGCGCTATATAAATGATGACAATAATAATTGTATAATCCCTAATCAAACCATCTCTCCAGTATCACAATTCTCAATTCCCTTTTGAAATATCCAATCTGCTGTACTCTATTCACCCCATGAGACATTACATTACTCTCCCGTCCTGAACCCTCTCCCATAAACTATTATCACCCGTACTAGTTTTATTTTTATTTTATTTTGTTTCTTTGCAAATTAAACATTAAGGGCTGAATTATATAGTGAACACTTGCTATGGCGTGTCGTCTCAGAGACAGTGATATCAGCATGCGCTGTGTGCTGACATTACTAGTGACCGGCAGCTGAAAAATTCAAAATCCTGGCTGCTGGTGGCACTGGGTGGGTTCGAGGAAACTCTTCCACTTCATCCAACATTTTAATGAGAATGGGGCTACAAGGAGAGGGGTAGAAGGGGGGGGCACTCCTTACCTTAAAATTATAAAGTGGTCAGGATATGTTGAGTAGGGATGTGCGTGTCGGGTTTCGGAATTTCGGAATTTTCACGAAATTTCCCGATTCGTGTTTTCGGATGAGGCCGATTTTCCGAAAATTTTTAGATCCGAAAATGGCAGATCCGAAAAGTTTTCCGAGCCGAAACGAAATATTTTCGGAAATTTCGAATGGACTTGAAATGTGTCAAATCGAAATTTATTTTTGCTCTATTCATGATTTCGGTTCCATTCGTGATTTCGGTTCCATTTCGGTAATTCTGGACATCGTATATTTAACTATTATCGGTTATATCGCTGATTCTGTAAATTTTGTATTTGTAAATGCGTATTTTTGATCAACTATTTTTCCGTTTTAAAACCTTTTGTTCTGGTTTTTATTTTTAAAGTCAGACCATTTGGGTCAGTTTAGCGTTTTTTAAATCGTTTTGTTCATTTTCTTTGTTCCTTGGCTTTCATACCATTTTAATATGATTAAATAAAGTTGTGAAATGGAAAAACAAACCAAAAATTTATTATAAAAAAATATATAAAGTATAAAAAAAGTAAACCATAGCAGTTTCCGTCAAAACGAATAGAGTTAGACACTTTGAAACGAGGAGAACAGAGGTTCCGAAAAAAACGAAAATTTCCGAAATCTCGAAAAGTCGATACAAAAAACCAGCAAAGTGACCCGAAAATACGAAAAATGGTCGATATTCCGAAAAAAAAATGTACATGAAAAACGAGTCGAACCGAACCGAATCGAAACAGACATCGGTCGAAACGAGCCGAATCGAAAAGTTTAAACATCCGAACGAGCCGAACCAAATCGAACCGAAAAAAAAATCGGTGCACAAGCCTAATGTTGAGTATTCCTTTAAGCTTTTTCATACTTTGTTTTAAAGGGACTAGCTATGAAATGCATAAATTGTGAATAGTTTCTTACACTTTATGTTCACAGCTATTCACCATTTAGCAAATAAACCCCTGCGATGATCTGCTTTCGGCGGTTACATTTGGAGTATTTTATCATGTTCCAAATGGGGCAAATGGCCACATGCGTTCTGTGTTATTTGCAAAGAAGACATGAAGAAGTGAAAACAAAAACAAACAGTAAAGAGGGCAGATGCTCATACTGCGATGTTATTGGTCTTTGTTGAGATTGTGTGAAAGGAGTTTCCAACCATCTGAAGCTAATTATTAACATGTACATGTGGCTGCACCCCCTCCCCCCTTTTGTTACGTACACTGTGTGAACATGATACAACTACGCACAAATTGTTGCAACACATTGTCGTAAAATAAGAAGTAAAATGTTAGGGCCCTATTACATTCTTCACGCAAAAACGCACGCAGAACGCGTGAATTTTTGCGCGAAGCATCAAACGTTAACGCGTGTAAATCAACGTTGGTATTACAATCCTCGCACATTTTTTCATCCGTCAAAGAAATAACGTGCTTAAAACGGACGCGCACAAGTCAGTGTGTGGACTGTTTTTTCAGGCGATTCAGGCAACCAGAATTAAGAACCACAATTGTCTCACGTTAAGTTTTTGCGCCTGAAAAAGTCAATCTGCGCATATATGCTGCATCAATAAAAAAAAATGTGTAACTATACTTTGCTGCGTATTTTTTTTTTTTGGTTTCGGCCAGGTTGATAGAATTTGCTATTAACACCAGCTTTTAGGAGTTGCTAAAATTATGCGCGCAAAGGCTGTGCGTTACAAACTGCGCATAGATTGTAATACCATCCGCGTACCAGCGCACAAACGCATTTGCGCTCACAATGTTAAGTATAGGACGTGCGCAGTACAGTAAGCTCGCGCAGGTTCACCCGCGGTAGACGTATACGCGCGTTTGTTGAGCTGACATTGTAATACGATGTTCAGCCCAAAGGGTTTTGCCCCTCGCGTTAATGTGTTTTTCTGCGGGCGCAAACGTATGTGCGAAGAATGTAATAGGGCCCTTACTGTATAAACATAGAATGAAATACCCCTGTATACCCCGTACATGAAATATATTTCAAAATGTGTGTTAATAGCTGTAAGACCATTCAAAGCCTTTTTAATATTGATTTACATTTTCAATAAGATTGTAGATTAGAACAATTTTGCTTCATTACCATGTGCTATAGAGGGTTATTCACAAAGCGCTGCTGTTTGCCTTTTCCATTCTTGCCATTAAAGGGGATGTTCTGGCATTAGCGTCCCACAGTTTGCTTTCGCCTACTGCACTTGGCGTATCCTATACTTAGCAAGGGACCTGCAAGTCATTAACCCCCTCACACCCAAAATCGAGTTATCTTGATTTTGCATTGTAATGCATTGACAAGCCAACATTAGCATATCAAAAAGGACATTTTCACACTTTCTTAAAACCATATTAGTGTGTCCCCTGTGCAGAAATTAAAATCCGTTGCTATATGTCTCTCCAAGCACCCTGGAGAGACATGAAACCAGCTTCATATTGCAGCCCTAAACCTCACTGAAACAAACAGTTCAAATAGATTACTGCTGCATTACAGCTGCCAGGGATTTGGCAGAACACAGAGAGAGCTCTGGGGTCACTCACTGCTATGCAGGGATAGGATTCAGGTGGTTATATTGACTGAATATCCCTGTAAAGTACAGATACATGGTGTTACTGCAATCTTCATATACAGGCATTATGTCACATGCAGATAATATTTGTATATTCTATTGGTATTTTGTGGAAGCTGCATTGCTAATAATCTCATTATGATCACTATTAACCCCCATAAGCAGGAGATCTCACCATTTTTATTTATCTTTATCACAGTTACTGTATCTAGCACAAAGGCCATTTCTGCCTGTATGAACATAATGCAGACCCCAATTGAAATTGTGTAAAATAAAAGACACTGTCTAGAGCTCAGAATCTTACATTTCAACAATATTTCTGTAAAGGATAATCGAATAAATGAAAATTTAAAAATAAGCAAATGAACTTATTTAAATTTTTTAACTATCTTAGAATAACAATTTCTGTGCGATACTTTTATTTTACCGTATATTTAATTGTTAACGTCACATCCCATGTTTCGAATAAATTTCATGATAGCATTCTTTCAACAAAAGTCGCTTGGTAGCGAAGGGGTTAAGGAATGCAAGAATCGTGACCTATTCCAAGGTCATAAGCAAACCTAACACCTAAAAGCTAGCGTTGAGATCAAAATGACACATAAACCCTGGTTTTAACTTCCCTGAGCAATTGGAGTCTATGGAGTTTTTAAGACTCTGGTTTGTTTACAGCTGGGCTGAAATACAGACACAGGGGTTTAATTAGCATTAGCTGCGCACGCACCCACTTTCAGTAGCGCCAGCCTTTAATTTCATTGCTCTACACACTATTTAACATCTTCGGAAGAAATTTTAATGTCTCCAGCCAACTTTAGCGTCTTGACACGTGTATTGGTTGATAAGGTGATTTTAATGTCAGACCGTAATGATTAACGTCTGGCGTACGATTTCTCCAATAGCGTCTGACTTTTAATGACAGCCTTGGAATAAGGCACAGCATTTCAAAAAGAGAAATTCAAACACTGACAGGAGAAGCTTCACGAATGAAGCTTTTCTTGCCGCTGATTGAACTTCCCTTTTGGGAAATGCCAACATTTGTGTTGCATGCAGTGCTCATGTATGAGCAGCACTGACCGGCTGTTAGGCTGGCCGGGGCACCCTACTGTGCATGCGCTGACACAACACAGGCCTCTTAGAAACATGTCTGTGACTGCAATGACACAAATCATGGCACAGTCACATCCTCAGCAGCCACACTCCCTTCATAAGGATTTGAGACCTGCCAAAAGTGGCTCAGGGACCATGTAGGTTATGTGAGAGTATCGTGAGGTGGGAATTAAAATGTATTAATAGTGTAACTAAATTTACAGTGTTTCTTTGTGCTAAACACAGATACAATCCTGTAATTTACCAAATGTGGAATAGAGGTAACATCACTGCTCTGCGTGGAGAGAGCCTGTGGAGACACAGGTTTGAATCCTGGCCAGAGCACCTCTCCAGTAAGTATCCTTGGGCAAGACACCTAACAGTACATACTCGCCACCCAGGACATACTTGAAAACGAGAGAAATCTCAATGTATCCTTTCACAAAAAAAATGCATCCCCTGAGCATACAGACATGGGAAAAAAATAGAATTTTTCAGGAGAGAAAAAATAAATAAAAAATATATATTTATATTTTAGATATACTGATTTTTATATATAGACATAAATATATATACAGGGTTATTCAAAGATATCCGAATTGCTTGAGAAAGGTAACCGAACGCTGCAAATCAGCGTTCGGTTACCTTTCCTGGCCATTTGGCTATCCAGAGAGCAAGCAATTTGCCAAATCCAGGCGAATTGCCTGAACATACGGTGCCTGTTCGGTCCCTGTTCGAGGGCAGTGAAATCCCCATGAAAAAGCACTGCTTCAGCTATTCAGAGAACACAAACTAGCAGTGAAAGGTTCCCAAAATGCCCTGCCATTCGGTGGTTTAATTCGGCAGGTTTATTCAGGAGAATCCCATAGGCTTCAATGTTAAAAATATTCCCGTTTTAATTCAATATCTAATAAACCGTTCATTATAAAATTCTGCAGTAAAGAGTCTCTTACTTAATTTATAGATTTTTTAGGATATTTTAAGCAATTTTCGGATTTTTTTTTTTAAAAGTCCGATTTTTAAGTTTACTTATTTTTCCTGTGACAGCCCTCTTTATTATCATTCCCTGGACCTCATATGCAAATTTCAGACATTTTCACTCAGTAGTTTCTTTGCAAACAGCATTTCACTTTCACACATTCATACAAACTGTTTTGCTAACTTATTCACTGCCTCCTCTGCTGTGTCGAAGGCTGCGATCAGCTCCTGTTCGGTTTTTTCTGTGATTTTCGGCAGGTTAATCCAGATGTTTTTGAGGGTTTTCGGCGTGCATTCGCCGGGTTTTGCGGTTAGTTTTCGTCGGGTTTGCGGTAGCTTTTCCCTGCAATTCGGGGGCCCTGTGGTGCTTGCTGAATACACCGCAGGGTCACTGAAATGGGATCGGCAAAACAAACCAAATTGAAGAGAACGAAAAGTCACCGAACATGCGGTGACTTTTCGAATCTCTTTGAATAACCCTGATAGTGTCCAGATGTGAAGAAGAGAGGTTACCCTCTCGAAAGCTTGTCTTTTAAATGAAACGTTAGTCCAATAAATAAAGGTATCACTACGTACTGCTATACTCGTAATTTATATATATATGTATTTTATAAATTGGTTCAGAATGGTCAGGACAGTTGGATATCAACCAATAAAAGAAAACAAACAAAACAATAATTTCTATCCATTTTTTGCTGAATTACTAATAATGTTTTAATCTAATCTATTTTTTTATCGCTGTGATAGAATATTATGTACTGATAATCTATTCTTTTTTTTAAAGAAGAAGATTTACGTGATTGCAGTTCATCACTTAACAGTTTTAAACGGTTTACCCGTAAAATAAATAACAATACAGAATACATCTCTCAGGGTTATTCAAAGAGATCTGAATGGCTGCCGAAAGGGAACCGAACGCTGAAAATCAGCGTTCGGTTACCTTTCTTGGCCATTCGGCTATCCAGAGAGCAGGCAATTCGCCATATCCTGGAAAATTACCTGCACATACGGTGCCTGTTCGGTGCCTGTTCGAAGGCAGGGAAATCCCCATAGAGAAGCAATGCTTCGGCTATTCAGAGAGCAAAACCCAGCAGTGAAAAGTTGCCGAATTGCCCTGCTGTTCGGTGGTTTCATTTGACAGGTTTATTCAGGCGAATCCCATAGGCTTCAATGTTAAAAATATTCCCGTTTTAATTCAATATCTAATAAATCGTTCATTATATTAATCTGCAGTAAAAAATCTCTTTACAGATTTTTTATGATCTTTTTGGCATTTTTTGGGATTTTTAAAAAATATATATATTTCCGATTTTTTTTTTATAAGTTTACTTCTTTTTTCTGTAACAGCCCTTTTTATTATCATTCCCTGGACCTCATATGTAAATTTCAGACATTTTCAATCAGTAGTTTCTTTGCAAACAGCTTTTCACTTTTTTGATAAATTCAAGCAAACTGTTTTTTTTTACTCCATTCGTCTGCGGTGTCGGGTTTTTCCGGCAGCTGCGCTGCGTGTGATTGGCTCCTGCTCGGGTTTTTCCAGCGTTTTCTGCGGGGTTAATCCAGATGTTTTTGGGGGTTTTCGGTGTGCCTTCGCCGGGTTTTGCGGTGAGTTGTCGGCAGGTTTGCGGCGGCTTTTCCCTGCAATTCGGGGTACCTGTGGTGCTTGCTGAATACACCGCAGGGTTGCCGAAATGGGATCGCCAAATCGAACCGAATTGAAGAGAACGAAGAGTCACCGAACGTGCGGTGACTTTTCGATTCTCATTGAATAACCCTGTCTGCCTTGCCTTACCTTCCTCCCTGTAGGGGAGACTTTCCCTTCCTTCTCCAATCCCTTTTTCCCTCCATCTATCCCCTTTTTTTCTCTTTTGGTTCCCTTTTCCCACTCCCTGTTCCATCCTCCCTGTTCCAAGATTCTGGATTTGCAAGTTTTATATACTCTGATATAGTAACATCACTGGATGTATCACACAACGATGTGCTGTGAAAAATGTATGGAACATGCTTGTCTACCGGCTTAAATAAAGACCTAAAATATGTGGATTTGCCTGGACAGGTTTGAAAGAATTCTTTATAAATAATAGTAATTGAAAGTCAGTTGATGTTCACAATAAATATAAGGGCACTTTAAATATCCGGATATCCACCGAGATAAGCGTCACCTTATCATTTGTTTACTGGAAAGGGGAGCAGATACAAAGGCTAGGAGGATCATTACCAATGTCCTTGGCTCTGTTTGAAGAGTTGGAACACAAACATTTATTACAAAGATGTCAAAAGGTCTTGTTTTTCATGTGTCATATGGACCGATGCTGGAAAATAAATAGCTGTACCTATGATGACATCCAGAGGTAAATGATAAAGGAAAACCATACCAAGTATGACACAATTTGAGTTTATTCTTCAATTATACCTCTATATAACAGCTATTTACAGCTATATTCCCCCGTATGTAAGAAAGCTCAATTTGTAAACTAAAGTGCCCTTTTGCAAAGCTATAACCATAAATAAAAGAAAAGTGGTAGGAAAATGGCTAATGATTCCAACTAAGCTGCTTAACGCTGAGGCTGGGGCCACACGAGCGCACTAAGAGCCCTATTCCTATTGTGCGCTAAAATGGGAATGCAAACGAGGAAAATCTGCACCTGCAGTTTTCCCCGTACTGTCCCCATTTTAGTGTGTGATTCCAGGCAGGCATTACCTCAGCACCTTGCCATGGAACGCAGCTCTAACTGTAGTGATACTCGCAGAAGCGCTTCCGAGCTGCCAACAGTATTACTTCCTGGAGTCCATAGGGCTCCATATAGGTTTGCACTTCTGGGCCACCTGCCCTGCGCGATCTCGCTCCTGCAAGATCGTGCAGCCCCGCGGAGGGAGACTGGGAACGATTTGTTCCCAGTCTCACTCTGCTCGCGGCCAGGAGAAATGGAAGATCAGCCCAACGTTCTCGCCTCAGGATGAGAGGTGAGTATCAGATTTATGGTGGGTTTTAGGGGGTGTTAAATGATTTTGCAGAGTTTGCAGAATCATTCAGCACCAGCTTTTAAGTATAGCTAAAATTTTGCCTCGCGCATCCCGATAGCAATTAGCACTTTGTAATACCTTACTTATCGAAACGCTAATTAATAATTGCTATCCCCATGTTAAGTGTAGGATACACAAAGTACAGTAAGCTTGGGGAAGCTAGAGCAATCACCAAGTGATTTTTTACAGGTTTAGCACTAAAAAGAAAATATAGGAGGCATGCGTTAAGGTCACTTATCCTGGCGGTAACACTCATCCGAATGCTACCGTCAGCACCGTTCACTAGGAAATAGTGCCCTAAGTGTGTCCATTATGTCTCCATAACCAGCGTCCGTCACAGCAGTGTGATGGCTCGACTGGGAGGTTCACACAATGTATTGTGTGTAGTAGTAATGCATGTTGCAACGGGTTTGCTGTTTGCTCCTCAGGGGTTATCTCACCTCCTTTACTATATTTTGGTTTACTCTTTAGCAACTATTAATTCATATACGGTAAATCCTGGCCTGGACTACACAGATATGGGTACATGAGGTTTTATGAGTGGTGTCCTGATTAAATGAAAGGAAACCCAAGTCACTAGGTTCTTCACGTGACATCCTTCTGTTTTTGTATCATGAAGTCAGACTGTCATGTCATTAAGCAAGAGTCAATAAAATTCTCTACTAGACATTAAGGACCCTATTACATTCTTAACGCTAACGTTAGCGCTCAGCTATGTGAGCTTTAATGTTAGGTTAAGTGGCCCTAGCGCGGGTCGACTATATTACATTCCGAACGCCAAGGGGTTAAAAAAACTGTTAGCGCATCGTAGATTGCGCTTTTCAGCGCAAGCTTACTGTACTTTGCGCTCCCTCTGCATAACATGGGGAGTGCAAAGAGTTAATTAGCATGAGGCTTACAAAGTCCTAACGCTAATTACACCTTGCTGCGGTTAACTGAAAAGTTAACCACAGCTTGAGCTGGTGCTAACTGATTCGCTTCTACAGAATCAGTTATCACCAGCTACAAAACCCCCCAAAATTAGATACTCACTTCTCATCCCGGGGCGAGAACGGCAGCCCGATCCGCCTCTTCTAGCTGCTGGGAGCAGAGTGAGATTGGGGAAAAAAGTCCTCATCTCCCTCCATGATCACTCCGCCGACCTGCAGAATCTAGCGAGAGAAAAAATCCTGCAGGTCATGGGACCCAGCAGTCGAAGCCTCGATGGAGTCCTATGGACTGCAGGAGGGGATACCCGGAATGGCGCGTTGGCGCTGCCTCGAGTATCCTCAGGATTAACGCTGCGTTATGGGGCAGGCTGCTGGATTATTTATTTATTTATTTGCAAAATATTTTACCAGGAAGGATACATTGAGATTTCTCTCGTTTTCAAGTATGTCCTAGGTTCAAGAACATTGAAATGTTACAGTCGTTACAGAAATACAAATTAATACAATGCAAGATATTAAAAACAAAACACAAATATACAGATTAACACAGAAAATAAATATGTAAGTAAGTAATATAGTCATTATGTTACATGTTTACAGGTGCATTCTGTATTGAGGTATGTTAGTAAGGAGCTCTTGAGTAACTTAAGACTGGGGGAAGATTTGATGGCGTCTGGGAGGCTATTCCATAATTGTGGTGCTCTGTAGGAAAATGAGGATCGAGACGCTGTCTTTTTGTATTGTGGTATTGCAAGTAAGGTGCTGGTCCTGAATCGGAGGTTATAGGATGAGGGAACTGCTGGGGGAAGCAGCCTATTCAGGTAGGGTGGTAGCTTCCCAGAAAAGCTCTTAAACACCAGGTTGGAAAGGTGAAGGGTGCGTCTAGATTCCAGTGATGTCCAGTTTAGCTCTTTTAACATGTCACAATGGTGGGTCATGCAGTTACATTGTAGCACAAAGCGTTTGTGGGGCAGCTGCATACACTACATCACCGTATTACCACGGGGCTCAGGCAGGATTTGTTTCTGTACAGGGCACCTAGTTTGGGGTAGAGTTTAGATGAGAGTTTTTCGATGTGGGGGCCAAAGGATAGATTTGGGTCTAACCACATACCTAGATATTTGAAAGAAGTGACTGTGGTCAGCGTGTCATTTGATTTTGTCCTGACACATAGATGGGGCGTTTGCAATTTGTGTAGTTTGGGTTTTGTTCCAAAGAGCATTGTAACAGTTTTGTCACTATTTAGAAAAAGTTTATCTTTGATCCACTTTTCTACCTCTGTGAATTGTTCTTGCAGCACTGCCTCCAGCTGCGGGAGATTTGGTTTGCTGGTATAGATAACGGTGCCATCTGCCTGGATTAGTGCCTGCCCCATAATATGGAGCTAAAACGGGGACGCTAAGGGGAAACCTGCAGGTGGTAATGTAATACTGCCCTAAATGTAGTAGAGATGCCTCTCCAGATTTTCTCAGCCCAATGAGAGACCACACAGAAAGGATGACCAGAGCTGAAATGCCAAGGCAAGCTCCACTTCTTGATGCAATACAAAAGAACACTAAGACATTTTTTCACTTAGAATACTACGAGGTAGACCTTTCACCTGAGTATGAAGTCTTAGATGTGTCTCAGAAACACGAGCTCAGGTTAAATAGTAAAAGTAAGAAAACTATTTTGCAGGTAAACTACAACACCACACAACCTTAAAAAACTGTTACAAACAAACTTATAAGCAAACATTATTTGTAACAGATCTCCGTACCCGACTGGGTCACATCTGTAAATGCCGCTCCCTTGCCGGACCCCATTCTCCCACTAGCAGTCTCTCGTACCTTTCTCCAGCCCTTAGCTGAAGCATAAGGATGGATACACTGAAAGTGCGGTGAAAGCATACCCCAGAAATATATCAGCATGCAGATCTTGAGGTTAGAACAGTCAGCATGAACTGAGGCTTTAATGAGTAATATATACAGTGCCAGGCAGGGCCTAGCAGCCAATGGAAAATGACACCATGGATTCTTACTGCACTCCATCATTAATGCCTCTCCTGCAATAATATTGTTACTGCTCAGAAATCACTGCTTCACTGCCTGTCTTGCTGTCTGTGACATGATTAGACCAGGGACAGATAAGACCAGTTACTCAGCATTTCATCAAACAATAGTAGATATACAGTATCAGATAATGGGACAATGCTTGCCAGACAAAATCACTCTAACAAAGATCACTCTAACCTTTAACAGATGTACACATATTCTAGATAGGAGGAGTTGGAGAAGGCTACAGTGACCCTCACAGTAATCCTATTAGTAGATAGTAAAAGAGAAACATATACAAAAACAATAATAACAATAACAGTATTTATGTGAAGCACAGACTACAAAAACACCCTGCACCTAAAATTGTAGGTACAGGGTGACTCCAAAATAGGAGAGGGCAGGGAAACAATAAAGAACATCAGGCCCGCACCTCATAAATGCATCTCTAGGTCCTTGTACTCCACGTTCTAAGGGACTCTCGTCTCATTATTCAAAGAATTATACAATTACAATGTCTCAAGGTTTGAGCTGGAGTTTTTTCAGATATGACAAATATTTTTTCAAACTGGTTTTCACGATTGCCCTTTTAGACAGGACAAAAGGTGCATGACCCCCACAACCCCTACTGTGGGAGGGCCTGTAGTGATAATTATGTAAGGTGTTCCTCTAAGACTGTTTGATGAATGCCAACCATTATCTCGTTTTCTTGTAGGCCCACTTGTTATTTGTCTAGGATTCCCAAGGACACCCAGGAATTTCACCATATAAGAATGTGTGTGTTTGTATATATTTGGCAATATTTATGTGATCCTGTATAAATATAAGCAAATAGTTACATGATATTCAAATATACATGTGTTTACCTGTATGTATGTGTAATGTATGCATATAAGATAGACTATGTATGGTGGCCGAGGTTGGAGTCCCACAAATTTCTTATACCTTATATATAGGCTCTGCCAAGTGTGGCCCTAATTATTTTAATGTCAGGTTTTAGCAGCAAGAGAGGGTTATGCACTCAATCATCTCACAGTCAAGGTTAGTTTTAACCACACCATTGCAGGGTGCTCATGGAGATCCAGGTGGCCCTTTCCCAATAGTAAATGCAAAGTAATAAATGCAGTGCATGCATAAACAGGAATAGAATTGTGACATCTTGATCGGCAACAATTCAGCCAAAGTTACAGATTTTGCCATGGCTCTATGCTCAACGTATTGTTCGCTTCCAATGCAACCTGCTCTTGCAATTATCTTCTCCAGTGTCCAGATGCCTGAACCACTGGTGAGTTTACAAGCATTTGTTTATAACAAGAGTCAGGATGATCAAAGTACAAGATAACATAATTTTCCAAAAAAACAGACAAACAGAACACATATATCCTAACCTCAAATATGCGCAGAACTCTGGCCAGAGCCCCAACTTGTTCTTTCAGAGAAAATATCAGAGAAATTCTATTATCTTTTGTACTTTCTTCAATGTAGTTTGACTCCTGTAAAAAAAAAGAAAATAATAAAAATAGTGATTTATAGATGGAGTTGTGTACTGATATGTAAACATTTTAGCAATTAAATTGTTTTGAAACATGTCTTATTTTAAGACTTCCTTAATGAAAAGAGGTGCATCCATCATGTCATTGTGTTATAATTGTGTGAATAAAACACATCCGATGGGGTGGTAAAGATTTCATGGAGTCTTGCAGTGACCTTTTTCCCTATGTATCCTCACAAAAAATGGGAATTCATAGCCTATTTGCCTTGCCTATTGTGCTGACTCACAACAGTTATTTTAACATTCTGGAATGAAAATGCTCATGGTATATGAATGCAAACACAGAGAAACGCCATATGGTGAGGATGAACGCAATGATAAATAAAGTAGATCATGGTGAAACATACAGGGTTATTTAAAGAGAGACAAATTGGCTCAGAAATTGCACCAAACAGTGAATTTCCCCGTACAGTGCAATTTTGTGGCCATTCGTCTATTCAAAAAGCTAGCCGTCTGCAAAGTATTGGCAAATTGACAGCGAAAAACTGTGTCCTTCCACGGCAGTGAACTCCCCATACAGAAGTAATGGTTAATCTAATCAGAGAACACCGAATGGAAATGTCAGTGAAATGGCCTGACTTTCAGTGGTTTCATTCGACAGGTTTTAATCAGGCGAATCCCACAGGTTTCATTGTAAACAAGCCTTTCTATAAGCTCAAGAAAGGCTTGTGGTCCATTTGAAACGATTCTGTTATGTTGGTGGCAAACATCTTTAAATCAAAACTGACCACCAGATAAAGTCTATTTTTGTCCAAGTTGGATTTCTAGTATGCTTTGAATAAAATATGAATGTTTTCATTATATTTCAAGGCAATTATAGAACAAAAGCTTTGATTTAATTCTTTTGGATAAGCATATTCAAATTATTACAAATCAAATCAAATCAAATCAAAATAAGCTTTATTGGCAGGACCAAATACATTTTAGCATTGCCAAAGCATATGGGGTGGAGGGGGAGTAGCGGGACATATATGGGGGGGGAATGGGCAAGTCCATGGACATTAACAGGGGTAAGGGATAATGTAAGGTCAGATGGGGGTGAGTCCGTGTTGGGGATTTATAAGTCCTGGATCTCTCATCAGTTAGAAAAATGTCCCCATATTGCATGGTATCCTCAGACCCATCTAACATTTCAGTATATTAATGCACCCTGAAAAAGCCATACTGAGGAATGATGACAGTATAAAAATTATGAATTAAGCATATTAGCTCATAGAAGACCGTATTTCAAGAATTTTCACAGCAATACATGTTACTGATTACAGGTATAGCCTACTGATAGCCCACAAGAAGTCAAGCAAATTGCATTCGGAGTAAAACAAACAGGGTTATTCAAAGAGAATCGAAACGTCACCGCACATACTGTGACTTATCTTTCTCCTCAATTCGGTTTGATTTGGTGATCCCATTTCAAAAACCCTGTGGTGTATTCAGCAGGCACCACAGGGTCCCCGAATTGCAGGGAAAGTCACCGCAAACCCGCCGCAAACTCACCGCAAAACCCGGCGAATGCACACCGAAAACCCGCAAAAACATCTGGATTAACCCCTCCTTAAACGCCGGAACAACCCGAGCAGGAGCCGATCACAGCGCAGCACAGCCGCCGGAAAAAGCTGACACCGCAGACGAATGGAGTGAAAAAAAAAACAGTTCGCTGGAATGTTTGAAAAGTGAAACACTGTTTGCAAAGAAACTACTGAGCGAAAATGTCTGAAATTTACATATGAGGTCCAATGAATGATAATAAAAAGGGCAGTTACAGAAAAAATTTGGCAAAAAAATCCAGAAAATGCTTAAAATATCCCAAAAAAGATTTATAAATAAAGAGGTTTTTTACTGCAAAATATCATAATCAACAGTTTTCCACTGAGGAATAAACCCACTTTTGATTCAATAATACGAGGAGTCAGCATATTGATTTATTCTATGGAGAATTTGCGAAGTGGGTCTACGCTGGCTGGTCAGTGAGGAAACTGGTTGGGGCTATTGCTGTTTTTCTAATGTTAGGATAACGACGTTTAACAATTAATTGAATTTAACTTTTGTTAATAGATCAAAGACCCGAAAGACTCCAAAAAAAGACTCTCACTTACATAAGCATGGCTTCCATTCATTTTGCAAGTGTCAGAATTCATTTTTGCCTGTCGTACAATCAGATATGATCAGGCGAGCGATGAGCTGCAGGTGAATGCACCTGAGTGCAGAATAAGCTTTGAAATGTCAATACCAGGATAGTTTTTAAATCCTCGTATGTCAACTTGTATCATGTGTGTCTCAACGCCCACCATCCTACCTCCCTGCCAATCATCATCTAGTCATTGGAGGCATTGCCATCATACGATTATCAGTGACCCACCTTATCAGGTCTAAACTATGTCCCTTAAATGCCATCTTCAGTCAATGCACCCAGTCACCATGGACTAAGAGACATTATGTTTTGAAAAAAACAAGACAAGGGTTACAGACAGGCAATGATAAATCAAACTATTTCCACAGTTTTTAGTGTTTGCCGTTTTCTTTTTTTTATTATTATTAGTTTAGTTTAGGTTTTTAGTTTATTATTATCATTTTTATTATTATTATTAGTTTAGTTTAGGTTTTTAGTTCATTATTATCATTTTTATTATTATTAGTTTAGTTTAGGTTTTTAGTTTATTATTATCATTTTTATTATTATTATTAGTTTAGTTTAGGTTTTTAGTTAATTATTATAATTTTTTTATTATTATTAGTTTAGTTTAGGTTTTTAGTTAATTATTATCATTTTTATTATTATTATTAGTTTAGTTTAGGTTTTTAGTTCATTGTTATCATTTTTATTATTATTATTATTAGTTTAGCTCAGGTTTTTAGTTTATTATTATCATTTTTATTATTATTAGTTTAGTTTAGGTTTTTAGTTTATTATTATCATTTTTATTATTATTATTAGTTTAGTTTAGGTTTTTAGTTCATTATTATCATTTTTATTATTATTATTATTAGTTTAATTTAGGTTTTTAGTTTTTTATTATTATTATTATTATTATTAGTTTAGTTTAGGTTTTTAGTTCATTGTTATCATTTTTATTATTATTATTATTAGTTTAGCTCAGGTTTTTAGTTTATTATTATCATTTTTATTATTATTAGTTTAGTTTAGGTTTTTAGTTTATTATTATCATTTTTATTATTATTATTAGTTTAGTTTAGGGTTTTAGTTCATTATTATCATTTTTATTATTATTATTATTAGTTTAATTTAGGTTTTTAGTTTTTTATTATTATTATTATTAGTTTAGTTTAGATTTTTAGTTTATTATTATCATTTTTATTATTATTATTATTAGTTTAGTTTAGGTTTTTAGTTTATTATTATCATTTTTATTATTATTATTATTATAAGTTTAGTTTAGGTTTTTAGTTTATTATTAATTTGTTACCGTGAACCTGCATGACAAATAATTTAGGAGAATTCAACATCTTTACAGTCTAAACTAAGTCATAAACTCTGTCCAACCAATCTTAAATCCCAGGCACACACAGTACATGTGTCTAAGAAGATAACTGAGGTGGATCTGCCAACCCCACCTACTAAGTTCCTACGCCCATGAATCAGTGTGTTGTTTCCTTGGTTTTGCTTTCGGTCACATATCTTATACAGTATGCGCATGGATTACATATGAATTTCAATAAGTATTTTAAAAATGGCTTATTCGCTAAACGGTCACGTTGTAAAGCGCAGGGTGAGAGGAGTAAAGCTTAAAAATTAAGCTAAGCTTTTAAATTGTGTGCTTTCAGATATTCTGAACATTACTGCAGTGCTATCAGCCAAAAGAAACTGTCTACATTTCACCATTTTATAAATAAACCACACAAAATGTTATTGAAAAACGACAACATGATGTTAAGTTGACTCTATCTGCATACATTGTGGCGACAGATGATGCTCTCACACTTTGGGTGTGATCCACTGGCACTTAGCGCGCTGTCGTTGCAAAAACTGACAAAATTTGCCGGTGTTGCAGTGCCGAAAAACACCAGAACTTGTCAAACCTATAATTCAAACAGCAAAGGGAGAGCTTTACGGTAAAGTTTCTCGTTTTGCTGTTTGGATAATAATTCTGAGAAGCGGTGGCATTTCTCGGCACTGCAATAACGGCAATTTTAGGTATTTTTTGCAATGTCGGCAAACACAGGAGCGTAGTGGATAATCCCCTTTTTTCTAGTAATTCTAGGTGTTCAGTTATTATGCATATTAAAGTGCAGGTAAATATTCAATGTGTTTGACCTGACTGAGTAGAATAAAAGTTACAGTCTACAGTCCCTGGAAGGTTGGTTTCCTGCTAGCTTTTAATCCAATTTAAATTTCACTTTACTAAGGTAGAAATTTAAGCCACATTATGGTAATCACCTCCTAAGCCTAACAGGGTTATTCAGAGAAAGGTGAATCTCTGGAGAACTTTTGGAGAAGTGAAAATTCTAGGTCAAAATAGTTGATTTGGAAAGTGAGATAAATGGGAGAATTTTTCTGGTTTGGCTGTTTTGACCTAGAATTTTCACTTCTCCAAAAGTTCTCCAGAGTTTCACTTTTCTCTGAATAACCCTGTAAGTCTCCTGAGCTCTGATTCACAATCCTCCAGAACAAACGTTAAACTGTGATACCCTCAGGGTTATTCAAAGAGAGGTGAAAAGCATGAGAATGACTGGAGAATGGAAAATTCTAGGTCAAAATAGCCAATTTGGAAAGTGAGATGAATGGGAGAATTTTTCAGGTTTGGCTATTTTGACCTAGAATTTTCCATTCTCCAGTCATTCTCCTGGTTTTCACTGCTCTCTGAATAACCCTGCCTGTGTTACTACAGCTTCAACAACAAAATGTACATCATTCTATGTTGTCACTCAACATTAGGGGCACTATTCCCTAGTGAACACTAACATTAGCGCTCAGATGTGTAAGCTTTACCACCAGGATAAGTGACTTTATGCCCCCACATTACCTTCCTGACGCTAAACCCAACAGAATCACTTAGCGCATCAGTGACTGCGCTAGCTTCCGCGAGCTTACTGTACTTTGAGTATCCTATACGTAACATAGGCAGCACAATCATTAATTAACATTAAGATAAGTAAGGTATTACAAAGTGCTAGTACTAATTACCATTGGGTCACGCAAGGCAAAATTTTAGCTACACCTAAAAGCTGGTGCTAAATGAGTCTGCATTTGTAGCACCCCATACCCACCCCCAATACATCTGATACTCACCTCTCATCCCGTGGAGAGAACAGTGGCCCGATCCACCGTTTCTTATGGCCGTGAGCAGAGTGAGACTGGGCTCGCGGCCCAGAAGCGCGAACCTCCATGGAGTCCAGTAGGTGATACTCTCAGTGGTGCTGGAGTGCTACCGCGAGTATCCCAGTAGTTAGCCTTACGTTCCCGGAACGAGGTGCTGAGATAGTGCCTGCCCCAGAATACTGCTTTAAAATGGGGACACAAAGGGGACACCTGCAGGCACAGATATTCCCCATTAGCATCCCAATGTTAGCGTACACTAAGGAATAGAGCCTAGGTTTCTTAACGAGTAAACTTTATGGCAGCTTATCGTTGTTGACACACATCATGAATGATGTGGATGCTATTAACATTACAAACCTTCAAGAACCAGCGTTTAGACCAGCGGTTCAGCAACCGTGGCCCTCCAGATGTTTTGGAACTACATTTCCCAGGAGTCTCTGCCACCCTAATAAGTCACTGAGCATTATGAAAGGCGCAGTTCCAAAATATCTGGGGGGGGCAAGGTTCCTGACCCCTGCGTCAAACAATCCTTTTGCCATCTATGACCATTTTTTATAATAATAATAATGTAAAAATCTATAAAAAGTCATTTGAATTGTCTGCGGTTTATATCTCACACATGTCATTGTTTTCTGCATGTTCACATATCTTCTACCTCTTGATCTTTTTCCTTGTGTCAACAGTAATACATTACTAATACACACTTTTAAGTAGGTACAATTAAAATACCAGGGAAAGATGTTACTGATTAGAGGTTTTACTGCTGTGACCGGTCAAGGAGTCTCCAAATTACAGCTCTGTTCTTGGATTTCAGTTTAGAGCCATTCATTAAACATGCAATTTATAAACAACTGACGCAGCTAACGCAAATGTTATGCCAAAGTAGCTAAAAACTGGAATCACTTTTATTTTTTAGCTTTTTTGACATTTCGCCCTAAATGTACAAAACCTTCACCAACTGAACTCACCATAATTCCCGATCGTGCGAATAATCCAGGGTTGTGTTAAAGCATCGTAGAACACTATTTGCAAATGTAAGAATTAAGTGAAAGACTCTTAATGAATCAACTATTTTATACTATGTATGTCAGATCCCATTTTTCCCCCAAAATGTCCTATTGCACTAGTACTTACATAAGTATGGCCTCCATTTGTTTTGAAGGTCCCAATGTTCATCATTGCTTGTGGTATGAGCAGGAGAGATGCAAGAATTCTGTGAATGAACCTAAACACAGAATGAGGTTTGGAACATTGCAGTTGGCAACAGTATTTAAAGCCTTGCACGGCTATGCTGCACTCATTCCGCTCCACCCATCCAGGTCTGTGCAAATCACTGACCTCCCAAGAGGCATTGTCACATCATGATTGTGAGGGTCCCCTAGCAGACACAAGCCACGACACATGTGATTTCCATCATCTAAATGATGAGAAACAGTCTCCTGGGGTTCTGGGACATTTATTTTGACTTTCTGAAAAAATGTTTCGCAAAAACATATGGATTGCATTTGCATGACAGTAAGCACTGTTAACTGCCTGCAATTAAAGTGTTTATTTGACGGCATTGAAATGACATTAAAGGCCTGCTCTGAATTGTGACAGTGTACATTAGGTTACCGTTCTGCATATCACATCGATCCACCTATCTATCAATCTGTCTATCGTTTTTTTTTGGAGAAAGTATTTTACCAAGAAGGATACATTGAGATTACTCTTGTTTTCAAGTATGTCCTGGGTGGCGAGTATGTACCGTTAGGTGTCTTGCCCAAGGACACTTACTGGAGAGGTGCTCTGGCCAGGATTTGAACCAGTGTCTCCACGGTCATAGAGCAGTGATGTTACTTCTACTCCATCCAGCCGATGTCTCAAAGATTGATTAGAGCATGCATGCTCCTTGTACCTCAAAATTAAACATGTGAGGGTGTATTATCTTAATACTCTTCCTTTCTGTCTCTTCATTGCACCACAACAAAAAGGATATTAATATATGGTGTTAACATTTTTCATTTATGATGTAATTCAAAACACTGAAAACAGTCCTTGACTATTATTTGTAAGGCAGGTCCCACCGTTCTCCGTCTATTCACAGGTGGGGTGTTATCTTGCACAGGCCAACTCAGCCTGGGCCTGGGGCAGTACATTATTATTATGATATTATTATTATGATATATATGTATCCTTTATCCACATATATCCTAATTCTAATATATTACCTAACTTTAAACATTTTATGCTGAAGGTTATTTATGGTATGTAAGCGGTTGATTCTTAGGGTGACCGTACGGACCATGTTTAACCCGTTCGCTGCTGAGCCATTTCACCACTGTGTGCTGAGCAAATTTTTACAGTTTTTGCTCATCATATTTAAACGTGATTTGACGGTTAAACCTGTCTCCCTATATGAGCTATTTCAACTCCTTCTACCGCAGACCTCTGATGATGCCTTGCAACTAGGCAGAGCACATCGAATTCCTAAACCACGACATCTGGCTCAAACCGTCGCGTGATACGTTTTAGCACGGATCTATTTTTATCACATGAAGGAAGCCTTATTGTCTGAAGTTCAAATACCCCCTCTCTGCCGGAACCATAATCTATCGGCAGCCACAATGTCGAAATGTAAGGAATTCCTCTCCATTATTAAGCTACTCCAGAACCACAAAATCACTTACAGAATGGGGTTCCCGACTAAGCTCCCAACAGGGTGCTCAACGTGTATTTCCCTCCTTTCAGGAGGGTATGTCCATCTAACAAGAATGGCACCCGATGAGTGAATCAAAGCAACCACGGCAGATGCCACAATGCCCATCTAAGGTCTCCCCGGCGTGGCATAGTGTGCACACCATCAAATGATGCTCGCTGTGTATTTCACATGATATTGATTCCTGTGGTCTGATCTCTAAGGCTGTCTGGTAGCCGCCAGTGTTAGTTAGACCCATCGAAATCTGTTTTTCACATGCTATTTCCTCCTGTTTGGTTCAACATTTCCATTTCGCTGTTCAGGTTGGATACTCTGACTCTTTTGACCTTTTGGAGTCGAGTGGGGTAGGCCTGAGGGTTTTTTGTGGCCTAGGAGGTGTTGTGTATATTACCTGATGTTACTGGAATTTTTTTCTTTTTCCCTTTTTTCCTCTTCTACCATCTCTTACCATAAAATTAATGTGTCAAAGACACAAGCCCTTTCTTACGCTATCCCCCATTGGCCCTTAGTGATTATTCAACGACATTAGTCTTATGATTGGAGAACTCATTTTATTTCTTATTTGGGGACTAAGATTGCTTTAACCAAATCTCAACTGCTTATACTTACAGGGTTATCCAAAGAGATCCGAATTGCTTGAGAAAGGTAACATACGCTGAAAATCAGCGTTCGGTTACCTTCCTGGCCATTCGGCTATCCAGAGAGCAGGCAATTCGCCAAATACTGGCGAATTGCCTGCACATACGGTGCCTGTTCGGGCCTGTTCGAGGGCAGTGAAAACCCCATGAAAAAGCACTGCTTCGGCTATTCAGAGAACACAAACCAGCAGTGAAAGTTCCCGAAATGCCCTGCCATTCGGGGGTTTAATTCGGCAAATTTATTCAGGAGAATCCCATAGACTTCAATGTTAAAAATATTCCCGTTTTAATCAATATCTAATAAACCGTTCATTCTAAAATTCTGCAGCAAAAAGTCTCTTATTTAATAGATTTTTAGGATACTTTAAGCATTTTTCTGTTTTTTTTTTTTTTTTTATTAAAAGTCCGATTTTTTTTTTTTTTTTTCAGTTACTTATTTTTTTGTAACAGCCCTCTTTATTATCATTCCCTGGACCTCCTGTGAAAATTTCAGACATTTTCGCTCAGTAGTTTCTTTGCAAACAGCGTTTTTTTCCCAGATTCATACAAATGGTTTTTCTAATTTATTCACTGCCTCCTCTACGTCACAGCTGCTTCGGCTCTGTGTGATTCGCTCATGTTCGGCTCCTGTTCGGCTCCTGTTCCTCTTTTTCAAAGGTTAATCCAGATGTTTTTGCTTGTTTTCAGCGTGCATTCGGTTAGTTTTCGGGGGTTTGCGGCAGCTTTCCCTGCAATTCGGGGACTCTGTGGTGTTTGCTGAATACACCGCAGGGTCACCGAAATGCAATCGGCAAAAGGAACCGAATTGAAGAGAACGAAAAGTCACCGAACGTGCGGTGACTTTTCGAATCTCTTTGGATAACCCTGTTAATGATCAACTGCTACTTTCCATGACCAAGATATTTTGCCTCCAATGGACGAAACTTGATTTCTTGGGTAGGCAGGATTCCCGCTAAGAAAATGATCCTGCTCCTCCCTAAAATACTCTACTTCTTCAGGAGCTTTACCACTCTCCCTTTCTCTAGACTTTCTTAAAACTATGACGTTGACCCTTCCAAAGTTTATATGGAAGAGTAAGGTCCTAAACTTCGATGGATGTTATCTACAAACCGCTATGTTTGGTAAGTTTATACACCCTAATGCTTTTCTCTACTATAAAGCGGCAATCCTGACTACTGTGAGCAGACTACTTTTTTCTATATTGGCCTCGGTACTTAAATTTAATTGTCCACCTCTAACCCTTACCTCAGATTTTGCCACACTTTTAGTGTAAACATGGGATGCGAATTGATCACATTTGACCAATTCCTATCCTGTACCGATGGCCACTCCCTTAAAGTCAATTCCTTACATGACCCCTGACTTCAACCCTAGCCCCAGGAATGGGCTATCTGTTTTGAGATTGCATCAACTATATTCTTCTCAGGACCTTCTCCCATTCTATCAGTTATAGGCCAGATTTCAAATCTATCATACTCTTTTTCCTTTCCTACATGCAACGGCGATCTTTTCTGCCACAGCGAGGTTTGACACATATGCCGTCTGTACAACACCAACTTTCTCCTTTTGAACATTCTTGCACTCAATTTCATACTACTAAAGGTATATTATCTTTTGCTAGCATCTGTTGGAGTCCTCCCCACACCCACTGAAATCGAGGTTCCAAACCCCCTGGGAACAGGACCTGAGATTAGTTTTTTCGGCTGCCCAATGGGATTCGTGTTTCCTATTAGATAGGGGAAACTTCAAATGTGTGTCTTTGCTGGAAACTAGAAAGAAATTGCTGTATATATATATATGGTACAACACCCTAGATAAAGAATGCCTTTATAACCCCTCAGTCTCCAATCAGTGTTGGAGATGTTCGACCTTCACGGGTACCTTTTTCCGCAAGTGGCGGAGTTGTCTGAAACGCACCTCCTTTTGGCAGGGTCTAGCGGAGATTAGTACTGCTATTCTGGGTACAATATTTGACCCTCTTACTGAAATACTTCTCCCCCAGATAATTCCTCCATCCCTCAGCAGATTTCAGAAACGCCTTCTCATCCACGTGTTGTCTGGAGGCTCCGTACTTATAGCATCTAAATGGAAATCACCTCAACTCCCTGATATGGCTGTGTTTAAGTTCTGGCTGGGTGATGTCCATATATTGGATGGTATGGCCAGGTATATGGAAGTGTGGCCTAAACGTATCGAGGATCGTTGGTTTATTTGGAACATCTTCAATGTGAAACTGCGATTTCTTCATATGTCTTGTTTGGGCTGGGAGGTTCTGTACCTTGAGACTCTGTGAATTGATTCCATTGTCTGTACCTTGATCAGCTGTGATTTTAACCAACTGTGTTCCTTTCCATTTTTTCAATTTCTTGTTGTATAATGGCGTCTAGTGTGATCCTCAATTGTATTATTGTTTAATAATTGCATTTTTTATATATGTCTCTCCACTCACCCCCCCCCCCCTCCTATTTCTTATTGTTGTTGTACCACTCTCATTGGATAGAAAAACAATTTGGTTTTGGAAAATTAATAAACATCTTATTTAAAGAAAATACTTTCAGAAATACAGACACATTATATGAGGGGGAGGGGAATCAAGAATTTGGTTTCTTTGAGTTCCTAGATGGAGGATATGTGAATAAATAACTGAAAAATCAACAAACAATGCTAAGAAATTGAGAACCTAATATTAAAAACCAAGTATATCTAATATATTTTAAGAGTAACTGAAATGCAGCTCTTAGCATCATAATCATTCTAATAGCAATGAGTTTCAGACTTACAGGAAAAAGAAATATTTTCACTCATCAAAAGCATCCTTTTTTACACAACTACATCAAAGAAACTTCTTAAAGCATCTTGGAAATTGTATACATTTGGTCCGCCTGGATGAGGTTTGCTCTTTCAAGGATGGTCTACACTGCTTGGACTCATGAGACGTGGGGGAGACTCATGTATTTGTGTCACCTCTTCAACTACCATACCTTGCTGGACTGGATTCTCTCCTCATCTCCTGATCGAATACAGGAGGCAGGTGTTCTCGCTAATAGCTTTAGTGACCATTGTCTAGTGTACTGCGTGCGCAAAATAAAGGCCATGAAATCTCCCCCAAAGGTAATAACCACCAGGTCTTTCAAGAAATGTATTCTTGAATCCTTCCTAAGTGATCTCAAACAGCTCCCCTGGTACAGACTAAACCTAATCCCAGACCTAGACTGCAATTGAATACTTTCAGTCTGAGCTCCTGCAAGTCTGGAATTCCCATGCCCCGCTGCGTAAAGTGCGAGTAAAAGGGACCCATCTCCCCTGGGTTACAGCTGATCTTACACTAATGTACCATCTTAGAGATTCACTGTGGTCAAATTTCAAGAGTACTGGTTCCATGAACGATCACTGCGAATACCGAAAATGCCGGAATGAATGCACAAAACAAACAAAAATGGCTAAAGCCCATTACTTCAATGAAAATCTAAACAATAACATATCAAACCCTAGAAACTTTTGGAGAACCGTAAGTAACATACAAGCACCCCCAGTCCACTCCCAGCCGGCTGCTGTCAAAGTAAACAACCAAACCCTGCAACACCCCCTAGATGTAGCAAATGCCTTTAATGGTTATTTTGTTGGATGCGCCACCACTTTGATTGCCAAGCTAGGAAATGACATGCAATCAGAAAGGCCTCATGCAGGTCAGGCCCCTCCAACTGTGCAAAGTCCCTGTATCAGACAGGAATTCAGTTTTAGACCAGTGCCTGTCAGTGTCGTCACTAAACTTCTCCGTAAGCAAAAAATGAAATACCAGTCTGGACCTGATCAAATACGAGCAATGCTGCTGAAAATCAGTGCACCGGCAATTGCAAATCCTGTCGCAACCCTAATCAATGAATCACTGGCGACTGGATACATACCCAAACTCTGGAAGACCACGAGAGTGGTACCTATCCATAAAAGTGGTGACAGTACTTTGGTATCCAACTACCGTCCGATAGCGTTGCTCCCTGTAATGTCAAAAATTTTGGAAAAATGCGTCTACACACAATTACGTGATTATTATCAATATTGGAACTACTTAACCCAAGATCAATCCGGCTTTCGTCCAAATCACTCAACTACAACCGCCCTTTTAAAAGTCTGTAATGATATCCAGGCTGGGATGGAACAAGGAAACCTAACTGGAGCCATCTTCCTTGATTTTGCCAAGGCCTTTGACACAGTAGACCATGGCATCTTGTTAGAAAAACTTAAAAACTCTGGCATTGGTGATCGCACGTTAACCTGGTTTCAATCGTATGTATCCGACCGATCACAATATGTGTCAATTTCTGGCAGCTCCTCCCTCCCGCTCCCAGTCACGTGCGGAGTACCCCAAGGCTCAATACTCGGCCCCCTGCTATTCACAATATCAGGTGTGGGCAATTACGGCCCTCCAGATGTTTTGAAACTACATTTCCCGTGATGCTCGGCTGCTCATTAGGTTTGCAGAGTCTCAAGGGAAATCTAGTTCCAAAACATTTGGAGGGCCGGGGTTGCTGACCTCTTATTTATTGGAATATTTAATATTACAATATGTCATTTTGCTGCCCTGTCCTGGGATAATTGTAATTAATAGAAATCCTGGTGTAATTTGTTTCTGATAAACATTTTATCAATATCTATCAGACAAATTACACCGGGATTTCTATTAATTGCAAGTATCCCAGGGCAGCAAAATGACATATTGTAATATTAAATATCCCTATAAATCAGGGGTCAGCAACTCCGGCCCTCCAAATGTTTTGGAACTATATTTCCTTTGAGGCTCTGAAAACCCAATGAGCAGCCGAGCATCATTTGAAATGTAGTTTCGAAACATCTGGAGGGCCGTAGTTGCCCACACCTGCACAATATTCATAAATGATCTGCCCAACGTCTGCAAAGCCTCAACTATACATATGTATGCAGACGACACTGTAATCTATACCAGCAAACCAAATCTCCGGCAGCTGGAAGCCGTGCTGCAAGAACAATTCACAGAGGTAGAAAAGTGGATCAAGCACAACAAACTTTTTTTAAATAATGACAAAACTGTAACGATGCTCTTTGGAACAAAACCTAAACTACACAAATTGCAACTTTTGTAGGGATTTTGCCTTTTTTAATTTTTCATGTTTCCCTATGCTCTGCTCATAGCCAGTTCAAGAATTTTAAAGCACAAAAACTAACATGCATTTTAGGCACCCTAAGCATCCTAGGCACCCCCCACACACACACACAGCACCAATCACATACAGACAGACATTAACAGACAAACCCATCACTCTGTCCTTGTCTTCCTTTATCGTCTCAACACTCTGTGTCCTCTGGCCTCTGTAAAGCAAGTCATTCTTACTCATGTACGTTGTATCCACATCCTGGTAATACATTCAGCTCTCCATGCCTCCTCACTGGAGAGACAGCTTTAACAGATAAGGAAAAGGGCACTCACACTGAGCAAGTGCTACCTGCTAACGCTATAAGGGTGGTCCAATCACAGAACTGCCATAGTGCTGACAGTGGCAATGACATAGCGTGGTGCCCACTCTCTCTTTACCGCCCTAGGCAATAGCCAAGCCTGTGCAGAATAAATATAGCACAAAGCTGCCATATTATAGAAGGGAAATTAAACCTTTTGGACCCTATGCATACTTGAAACTATACTACATTACTGTAGCAAAGAACTTTCGGCAGTGATTCATCAGTACACAGCGCTCAGCTCCAGAGTTTTAGAAAGATATATTATATCTGCATTTTGAGATCACATAATGTGTGCGGATTTATATGCTGAATTATACCGAAGTGAGGCGCTTCCCAGCAGTGTGCAGATTCATGTGCTGCATTAATTATACTGCAGAGAGGCGCTTCCATGCAGTGTGCGGATTCATGTGCTGCTTTCATTATACTGCAGAGAGGCGCTTCCCAGCAGTGTGCGGATTCATATGCTGCATTAGGTATACTGCAGAGAGGCACTGTCCGGCAGGGTGCGGATTCATATGCTGAATTATACTGCAGAGAGGCGCTGCCCGGCAGTGTGCAGATTCACATGCTGCATTGAAACCTATGGGTTAAACAGCCTTGTTTCTTTAAAAAAAGTTAGGAAACCTAAAATTTCACCCAAAAAATGCCTAAAAAATCCTAAAAGAATAATTAAGTACGAAACTTTCATTCTATTGGTAGTAATCTACTTCCCATTCTTAAATAAGCAATAAAAATCGAAATAACTCATAAAAAAAGCGAAAAACCAACTGATCCGAATTACCCGAAATGATCCGAATCAACGAAATGATCCAGCTCGCCAAAATGATCCGAATCGTTAAAATGATTCGAATCACCGAATCAATCCGAATCACCGAATCGATCCGAATCACTGAATCAAAATGATCCGAAATGAAAGAAAAACTGTCCAAAATGAGAATCAGAAACGAAAAAAACCACCTGAAAAAACCCCGAAGCGAAATGAAAAAAAAAGTCATGCACATCCCTAATTACTTCTACCTCTCAGGCCCGGTGTCTCAGTGTCCCCCTAGACTCTGATCTCTCCTTCACTCCTCACATTAGATCGCTAATTAAATCCTGTTACTTCCACCTAAAAAACATTGCACACGTCTGTCCCTGTCTTAATCAGGACTCTGCTCAAAATGCTCATCCAAGCTCTTATTATCTCCCACCTTGACTACTGTTACCTCCTTCTCTCTAGCCTTAAGAGATCCCAGATTCTCCCTCTGCAGTTTGTTATGAATGCCTGTGCCAGACTCACACCTCACCACAATCTCTACACTGACTCCCTGTCTCCTTTAGAATCCAATTCAAAATCCTGGTGCTCACATACAAAGCTCTCTATAACCGCGCCCCTGCCTACTAGGGATGAGCTGTTCGGTTCGGACGGTTCGGAGTTCGACCCGAACTTAGCCTGTTCGATTAGATCACGAACACCGAACATTTCCGGGTGTTCGCCGCATGTTCGACCACAATGCATCACAATGGACCACAATGCATTTTCCCACTGGCCTGAAGCTCGTAATTGGCTACAGCCTTGCACCTGACCACAGGTCTGGTGCAAGACTGGTTCAACTGTATGCCAATCACGGCTCAGAGTCCTGATTGGGCAAATTTTGCCCAATCATGGGCTCACAGAGCTAAGTCCCACAGCACACTATATAACGTTTCCACGCATAGCTACAGCACGCATTTTGAGAGGAGATTTTAGAGGAGATAGTTGTGTGTTGTTACTGCCGGTCTGCCACGCTACTGGCGGGGTCTGGGGGGTCTCATTTCTACCAAATATCAGGGAATTTAGGTGATGTGTGTCTTGTCACTGTGCCAGCAAGTTTTTTTGGGGTTTTCAAATTTCTTTAAAACATTTGTGAATTGAGGTGATCTTCGGTGTCTTGTCACTGTGCCAGCAAGTCTTTTTGGGGGTTACAAATTTCTTTAAAACATTTGTGAATTGAGGTGATCTTCTGTGTCTTGTCACACAGCCAGCAAGTATTTTGGGGGTTAAAAATTTCTTTAAAACATTTGTGAATCGAGGTGATCTTCTGTGTCTTGTCACTGTGCCAGCAAGTCTTTTTGGGGGTTACAAATTTCTTTAAAACATTTGTGAATTGAGGTGATCTTCGGTGTCTTGTCACTGTACCAGCAAGTCTTTTTGGGGGTAAAAATTTCTTTAAAACATTTGCGAATTGAGGTGATCTTCTGTGTCTTGTCACACAGCCAGCAAGTATTTTGGGGGTTAAAAATTTCTTTACAACATTTGTGAATCAAGGTGATCTTCTGTGTCTTGTCACACAGCCAGCAAGTCTTTTTGGGGATTACAAATTTCTTTAAAACATTTGTGAATTGAGGTGATCTGTGTCTTCTCTCACAGCCAGTACCACGCTGTATTTTGGGGCTCACTAATTTCTTTAAAACATTTGTGAATTGAGGTGATCTGTCTCTTGTCACACAGCCAGTACCACGCATTATTTTGGGGCTCACTAATTTCTTTAAAACATTTGTGAATTGAGGTGATCTTCGGTGTCTTGTCACTGTACCAGCAAGTCTTTTTGGGGGTAAAAATTTCTTTAAAACATTTGTGAATTGAGGTGATCTTCTGTGTCTTGTCACACAGCCAGCAAGTATTTTGGGGGTTAAAAATTTCTTTACAACATTTGTGAATCAAGGTGATCTTCTGTGTCTTGTCACACAGCCAGCAAGTCTTTTTGGGGATTACAAATTTCTTTAAAACATTTGTGAATTGAGGTGATCTGTGTCTTCTCTCACAGCCAGTACCACGCTGTATTTTGGGGCTCACTAATTTCTTTAAAACATTTGTGAATTGAGGTGATCTGTCTCTTGTCACACAGCCAGTACCACGCATTATTTTGGGGCTCACTAATTTCTTTAAAACATTTGTGAATTGAGGTGATCTTCGGTGTCTTGTCACTGTACCAGCAAGTCTTTTTGGGGGTAAAAATTTCTTTAAAACATTTGCGAATTGAGGTGATCTTCTGTGTCTTGTCACACAGCCAGCAAGTATTTTGGGGGTTAAAAATTTCTTTACAACATTTGTGAATCAAGGTGATCTTCTGTGTCTTGTCACACAGCCAGCAAGTCTTTTTGGGGATTACAAATTTCTTTAAAACATTTGTGAATTGAGGTGATCTGTGTCTTCTCTCACAGCCAGTACCACGCTGTATTTTGGGGCTCACTAATTTCTTTAAAACATTTGTGAATTGAGGTGATCTGTCTCTTGTCACACAGCCAGTACCACGCATTATTTTGGGGCTCACTAATTTCTTTAAAACATTTGTGAATTGAGGTGATCTGTGTCTTGTCACACAACCAGTACCACGCAGTATTTTGGGGCTCACTAATTTCTACAAAACATTTGTGAATTGAGGTGATCTGTGCCTTGTCACACAGCCAGTACCACGCAGTATTTTGGGGCTCACTAATTTCTTTAAAATATTTGTGAATTGAGGTGATCTGTCTCTTGTCACACAGCCAGTACCACGCAGTATTTTGGGGCTCACTAATTTCTACAAAACATTTGTGAATTGAGGTGATCTGTGTCTTGTCACACAGCCAGTACCACGCAGTATTTTGGGTGTCACTAATTTCTACAAAACATTTGTGAATTGAGGTGATCTGTGTCTTGTCACACAGCCAGTACCACGCAGTATTTTGGGGCTCACTAATTTCTTTAAAATATTTGTGAATTGAGGTGATCTGTGCATTGTCACACAGCCAGTACCACACAGTATTTTGGGGCTCACTAATTTCTTTAAAACATTTGGGAATTGTTATAATCAGTGTGTTCTCACTGGCTGCCACCCATCAAGGGGTCTCACTGATTTATAGGAGGTTTCACTGCCCCCCATCAAGGGGTCTCACTGATTTAGAGGAGGTGTCTGAGACTTGTAATCTGTGTCTTGTCACTGGCTGCCAGCTATCAGGGTGTCTCACTGAGTTATACCAGAGTTCTTTAAATCTTTATATCAGAGTTGAATCAGAGTTCTGTATATATTAATCTATATATCACTCACCATGTCTGAAAGAACAAAAAGGACAGGCAGACGCTCCCAGACACAGATAAGAGGGCAAGCAGCCCCTGTGTCGGGAGGCTGTGCCTCTGGTCGTGGTGGACGTGGTGCATCCTCTGCAGGGGCACGCTTGTCCGTTCTAACTGGTGCTGGCCGTCTTAAGCAGCAGCAACATACAGAGGACTTGGTGGATTGGCTAACCAGGCCATCCTCATCCTCCGAGTCCTCTGCCAGCCAGGCTTCTAGTGCTTTACAGTCCACCTCAGCTGCCAAAGCATCTAATGCAGCCTCCATGTCCACAGCTACTCCTGCCGTAGCCTCGCTATCACACACGGAGGAGTCAGCTGAATTGTTTGACTACAATGAGAGTGACATGCTGCTTGAGGATGCGCAGCAAGTACAGTGCTCTGATTCAATCTCTGTGGTTGAGGAAGGGAGTATAATCAACCTAGAGGAAGGGGGTGCCAGTGATGACACACAGATAACTGGCACTCATGTTGCCCCAGCAGCTGCAGCATACTGCCAAGTTGGCTCCAGTGACGAGGAGATAGGGGTGATGATGACAATGATGATGAGGTCACTGACTCCACCTGGGTGCCTGATCGAACAGAGGAATTAAGTGAGGAAGAGGGGGAGGAGGAGGCACAGCAAACACGAGGCACAACATCCTCTGTGACCAACCGTAGCACTAGCCAGTCCAAGGCATCACATGTCAGAGCTGCTCCGGTGCAGAGCGCTGTTGTCTCAAAGAACACATGCAGGAACTCTGTTGTCTGGGAGTTCTTTAAGAAATGTGCAGTAGAGCGCAGCGTTGCTATTTGCAATCTATGTCAGATGAGGCTTAAGCGTGGGAAAGATACCGGACACTTGGGTACCACATGCTTGAGGCGACATATGAACAACTGCCACACATCCCGTTGGTGCAAAACTTTGTGTAGGTCCTCCTCCTCCTCATCTCTCTCTACCCACACTGTATGTCCTGCCATGTCATTGCCTACAACCTCCACCGACAGGGATGATGCTACAGTAATGAATGTACCAGGTCCTTCCTCACAATGTGAAATCATCCCAGCATCTGAAGATTTACGCAGTCAGATTAAGTTGCCGCAGCTGCTGCAGCGAAAGAAAAAATATAGTCCCAACCATCCCCAGGCACAGCGTCTAAATGCCAGCTTAGCAAAATTACTCGCACTGCAGCTGCTGCCTTTCCAGCTGGTGGACTCTACTCCCTTCCGTGAATTTGCTGAATGTGCTGTACCACAGTGGCAGGTTCCAAAACGCCATTACTTTTCACGCAAGGCCATTACAGCACTATACCAGCACGTGAAAGACAATGTTATCCAGTCATTGGGAAAGGCAGTCAGCAACAAGGTGCATGTGACTTTAGACACGTGGTCCAGCAAGCATGGACAGGGTCGTTACATTTCCTTCACGGCACACTGGGTAACTCTGATTGCAGCTGGGAGGGATCCAAGACGGGGCTCTGTGCTGGAGCTTGTTCATCCACCACGCCTCCAGAAAGCTGCTTGTATGAGGTCTGTCTGCTCCACCACCACCACCTCTCCCTCTTCCTCCTCCTCCTCCTCCTCCTTCTCTGTCTCTGGCGAAGTGGCAGTTAAACCGACGCCTGACAGGGTCTACGCAATGGCTCAAGCAAAAAGATGCCATACTGTGCTTGAGCTGGTTTGTTTAGGGGACAGGAGCCACACCGGGCCCGAAATTCTGTCAGCTCTGCAGGGGCAGGTGCAGAGATGGTTAACACCACGCCAGCTTGAGCTGGGAATGATCGTCTGCGATAATGGCAGCAACCTTCTCTCCGCCCTATGCAAGGGTAAATTGACGCATGCACCATGCCTAGCAAACGTCCTAAATCTGGTGGTACAGTGTTTCCTAACCAAGTACCCAGGGCTGCCAGAGCTTCTCATCCAGGCCAGAAAAGTCTGCAGCCACTTCAGACGGTCATTCCCAGCAAGCGTTCGCCTGGCAGCCAGAAATTCAAAGAGAATTCCACCTTCCCACAAACCATCTGATCTGTGACATGCCCACCAGGTGGAACTCGACATTAGCAATGCTGCAGCGTCTGCACAAGCAGCAGAGTGCCATCAACGAGTACCTGTGTGAGTATGGCACAAGGACAGGTTCAGGTCAACTTGTTTTTTTTCTCCCCCGCAGTGGCTGATGATCAAGGATGCATGCACTGTACTGTCACCATTTGAGGAGGCAACGAGGATGGTGAGCAGGGACAGTGCATGCATCAGTGACACAATTCCTTTAGTGTTCCTGCTGGAGCACACTCTGCGGGGAATAATAGATGTGGCTCTAGAGGCAGAGCAGCGGGAGGAAGAGGAGGCCTTCCCTAGCTCTCAAGGCCCCAGTCTTTCCGCAGACAGCATTCCAGCGGGTCCTACTCAGATCAGACAGGAGGAGGATGAGGAGGAGGAGGAGGCGAAATATTTAAGTAGTGGGGGCATTGAAGGTGGGGATTCCTCAAGGGAGGGTTTCATGTGCCCAGAAACACAAGGGCTAGTGCGTGGCTGGGAGGAGGAAGTGCACGATACGGTCATCCTCATTGACCTGGAAGACTCCAACCTACGCTGCATGGGCTCCCTAATGATGCAAAGCCTGCTAAAGGACTCCAGGATTCGTGCTATCAAGGAGAGGGATCATTACTGGTTGGCAACCCTTCTTGATCCACGATACAAGGGTACAGAGCTCATCCTGCCCGCACAGAGGGAGCACAGGATGAAAAAACTTGAGGAGGCTCTAAAGCGACACTTGTGTAACACCTTTCCAGGCACTGGTAGATTACCAAGTGCTGACACACGTGCTTCTGAGGCTGCAGATGATCAGAGGTATAGTGGTGAAGGCCAGGGCCGCTTGACTGATGCATTTTTAAACTTTTTTAGTCCTCGACGCCCAGGGACGTCAAATGTAGGCACCCATTGCCAGCGTCTTCACCATATGGTTCAGGACTACCTAGGGGCAAGGTCAGACCTGGATACCTTTCCAGCAGATGATCCACTGGCTTACTGGGTGTTGAGATTGGATCACTGGCCAGAACTTAGCCAATATGCTATGCAGCTACTAGGTTGCCCTTCATCTAGCGTGCTTTCCGAAAGGACGTTCATTGCCGCTGGAGGTTTTGTCACAGACAAAAGAGTGCGTCTGTCCACCGACTCTTTAGACCGGCTGACATTTATAAAAATGAATCAGTCCTGGATCAGCAGCTATCAATCCCCTGATGCTGAAGTATTGGAATAGATCGGGGATGTCCTCTTCTGCATTCACAAAACCTCCAGCACTGAACTCTTCCATAATACCACAAAAGGGTTACGGTGTGAAGGCACTTGCTACCATGAACGGCACAATATTTGGCTGCACTGACGCCTGTGCCAGATTTATATCATTTTAATTTTTTGAACCGCAGGGTCCAACCCTGCACTCTTCCACAATACCACAGAGGGGTTACTGTATTATGATGGCACTTGCAGGCCTGGCACCAAAAGCACAATATCTGGGTGCACTGACGCCTTGACCAGAATCATATCTTTTCAATATAGGACCACATGGTCCACCCCTGCATTCTTCCACAATACTACAGAGGGGTTACTGTATGATGATACTTGCTGGCCTGGCAGTCTTGCACCAAAGGCAGAATATCTGGGTGCACTGACGCCTTAACCAGATGCATATCTTTTTAATATAGGACCGCAAGGTTCACCCCTGCATTTTTTCTATAATACCACAGAGGGGTTACTGTATGATAGTACTTGCAGGCCTGGCACAAAAAGCACAATATTTGGGTGCAGGGCCGGTGCTAGACTATTTTGCGCCCTAGGCAAGACCACCTACTTGCGCTCCCACCCCCAAATAAAAAACACTGCACATTACTGTGGAGCTCTGTGATTCCCTCATAAACACCGCACATTACTGCCCCCAGCACACCTGGGTATATATTGCCCCCAGCACACATGGATATATATGGTTGTTCTTTGGAGTGGCTGCTCTGTCCATTATTTTTGTCTTTGCCTGACCATATGGGCATTACCCATCTGAAATGCATGTGGTACAGGAATCCTCTATAATTTTGTGATTGTCCAAAGGTTCTGCGATAAACCCTATGGATGTCAACTAGCCAAAAAAGACACTGGAGCTTCTATTGAGGGATCTAAAACTCTACCCCCAGATGCTTATTGCCTACAATTCTCAGAATTCCTTAAGCAATAGTCAGAAAATCATGGTAGCTGTTTAGAAACATCTGGGGCCAGGGTGGGCAGAGTTTGAGATCCCCGCTTTTATCCAAGCTCTATACTGTATATCTCATAGTTCAGTTGGTCTTTCTGTTTCTGGATCTTTTTTTTTCAAAATTCTTCACCATTTTTCACTGCAACAATTGATATATAGATGCAGGAAAAAAAGGACAAAGTATGGATAAAGGAAGGATCAATAATATGCATAGCAAATGAAGGAGAGCCAGTATAGGGATTAGGCAAACTCCTTCATCCTCAAGGGTTTTAAAAAAATTCATTATAACTCTGTGATATGGTTGTTTTATTATTAATGCTCTTTTTAAGATCAAGATTCTTTAGCTCATTTATAAAATGATAAGCACATAGCGCACACACTCTGATCACACACACACTCTGATCACACACACGCACTCTGATCACACACACGCACAGATCACACACACGTACAGATCACACACACGCACAGATCACACACACGCATTCTGATCACACACACACAGATCACACAAACACACACACACACTCTGATCACACACACACAGATCACACAAACACACACACATGCACTCTGACACACACGCACTGACACTTACACACTCTGACACTCACACACTCTGACACACACACTCTGATCACACACACAGATCACACACACGCACAGATCACACACACGCACTCTGATCACACACACACAGATCACACAAACACACACACGCACTCTGACACACACACACTCTGACACACACACACTCTGACACACACACACTCTGATCACACACACACTCTGATCACACACACTCTGATCACACACACTCTGATCACACACACACTCTGATCACACACACTCTGATCACTCACACACTCTGATCACACACACAAACCACACCTGACCTGCTGGTTATACACTCACAGGTTAGGTTGTCTGTCTATGTCTCCTTCCACTTCACCCCTGCACGTGCTGGATGCTTCCAGCATACAGGGGAGGCTCTGCATCCGGCTGCTGTGGAGGAGGAAGGGGCGGAGCCAGCATGTCCCCGAGCCCTGTGAGCTGCTGGGCTGGTAGTGTCCTCCTTCTCCTCTCTTTCCCCGGCGGGGCCTTCATTTCTGGTGCAGCGTGTGGGAGTTTCATCCCACACGCTGCCCGGTAAATGGGAGACACAGTGCCCCCCCCATCCCATCCGGGCCCTCAGGATTCATCTCTCACGGCACCTCGTCTCCTTCACATGAGACGCCCACAGCCAGCGACTGATGTGAGGGTGTGCGCAACACGTGCCGGCGTCAGCCGCTGGCATCAAGGAGGAGCATTTCTATTGGCTCTTGGGTGACGAAGGCGGGCCTGCGGCTGGTGTGTGAGTTTGCCGGCCGCGAGTACGTTGTGGCACCCGCGGCGGCGAGGACACAATGATTTTTCAGTGGTCGGGCCCGGCTGCGCCCTAGGCGGGCCCTGCGCTCTAGGCGGCCGCCTAGCTCGCCTAGCGGCAGCGCCGGCCCTGTTTGGGTGCACTGCCACTGACGCCTGTATCAGATTCATATCCTCAGAGGGGTTACGGTGTGACGGCACTGTTGGGGACGCTAAAGGACCAATTTTGAAGCACCTATTGTTACTTTCATCCAAAGCCTGCATAAGTTTCACAATAATTTAGCCCAAAAAATCAGTAAACTTTTTCTGCGTGTACGAAAATGTCTCCTCTGTTCATACAGACTGCCGCCCCAAGCAGATGTTTATGGATAGATTAAAGGAAAAGCATTTACCGTCATATGAAACGTAATTTTTTTGTTTTTAAGTGTTTCTATTAGGCTTGTGCACCGATTTTTTTTTCGGTTCGATTCGGTTCGATTTTTCGGATTTTTAAACTTTTCGATTCGGCTCGTTTCGACCGATTTCGGTTTCGATTCGATTCGGTTCGACCTGTTTTTCGGATACATTTTTTTTTAGGAATTTCGACCATTTTTCGTATTTTTCGTGTCATTTTGACCGTTTTTTGTATCGACTTTTCGTTTTTTCGAAAAATTTTCGTTTTTCAGAAAATGTTCGTTTTTACAAAATTTTCGTTTTTCGGAAAATTTTCGTTTTTCGGAAAATTTTCGTTTTTCGGAACATCTGTTCTCCTCGTTTGCCACATTTCAAGCCCATTCGAAAAATCCGAAAATATTTCGTTTCGGCTCGGAAAACATTTCGGATCTGAACTTTTCGGATCTAAAATTTTTCAGAAATTCGGCCGCATCCGAAAACACGAATCGGGAAATTTCGTGAAAATTCCGAAATTCCGAAACCCGAAACGCACATCCCTAGTTTCTATACATCCTAGAAATCTGCCACTTCACGGGCAGGTTATGGGGACCTCCTAGGCACGATATGTGAAGGAATTTTTCGGTTTTATTTTTAACCCTTATTTCATGGAAAACTCACTGTCCCTTTAAAAACTTTTTTTTTAACTTTTTGTCCTTGTTTCCTGTCCCCCAGGGCACTACCCGGACCCCCATACACCTTTAATGGCAAATATCTAGCATATATGCCCTCTTGGAGGGCACTCTAAAAAACGTATTTTCAGCCCCATTGACTTGCATGGAGTTCGAGTTCGGGTTCGGGTTTGGTCCCGAACATGTGGGAAGTTCGGGTTCGGGCCCGAACCAAACTCGGGGGGTGTTCGGCTCATCCCTACTGCCTACATCTCCTCCCTTATTAACAGGTACATCCCATCCCGACCACTTCACTCTGCCAATGAACTGACGCTATCAGCTTCACGTACCCGCACCCCAACTCCCGCCTTTAAGACTTCTCCCGAGCTGCCCCCTTTTATGGAACTCCCTCCCCCGCAACATCAGACTCTCCCCGTCTCTCCAGTCCTTCAAGAAGTCTCTGAAAACACATTACTTTAGAGAAGCCTATCATTTCACTCCATAATCCCCCTCTGTTCATTTCCTACTCCATCTTCCCACACAGCCCATATGCGCCCTGCTGCTTCACAATCTCTATTAACCCTTTCGCTGTTGAGGCTTTTCACACCTCTGTGCTGAGGTCATTTTTACGGCTTTCGCTCATCATGTTTAACCTCGTTTTGAAGCCATATTTTGATATATGACCCAGACATATTATATATCCATAGGCGTGCGCACCGGGTGTGCCAGGTGTGAGCATATCACACATTCCACAGCAATAAAACCCCCAGCAAAGTGCTGTGTGTATGAGCGTATCACAAAATCCACAGCAATAAAACTCCCCAGTAATGTGCTCTGTGTATGAGCGTATCACAAAATCCACAACAATAAAACCCCCAGGAATGTGCTGTGCGTATCAGCGTATCACAAAATCCACAGCAATAAAAAAAAAAACAGTAATGTGCTGTGTGTATCAACGTATCACAAACTCCACAGAAATAAACCCCCCCAGGAATGTGCTGTGTGTATCAACGTATCACAAAATCCACAGCAATGAAACCCCCCAGTAATGTGCTGTGTGTATCACAAAATCCACAGCAATAAAACCCCCCAGTAATGTGCTGTGTTTGTGAGCGTATCACAAAATCCACAGCAATAAAACCCCCCTGTAATGTGCTGTGTGTGTGAGCGTATCACAAAATCCACAGAAATAAACCCCCAGTAATGTGCTGTGTGTATGAGCGTATCACAAAATCCACAGAAATAAACCCCCAGTAATGTGCTGTGTGTGAGCGTATCACAAAATCCACAGAAATAAACCCCCAGTAATGTGCTGTGTGTGTGAGCGTATCACAAAATCCACAGCAATAAAACCCCCCTGTAATGTGCGGCGCCTATAATATATAAAAGTTGCCCCCTCTCCTGCTTACTTTTTTTTTTTTTTCCATTTGCAGGGAGGGGTTGAATTTTGGTCCAGAGGGGGGGGTCAAGGATGGGGAACCCGGCTGGCCGCATCCAATGGATAGCCGCCGGGACCTCTCACCCCCGCAGGCCTAGAGGCAGCCTCCGCTTCCCTGGTGGTCCGGTGATCAGTTCGCCGGCGCTCAGCTCATGGCCAGTCACTCGCTGTGGGACGTGCACTGTGGTCTGTAAGCACAGATCGCGGTGCAGCACCCATATCCACCGGACCACCAGGGAAGCGGAGGCTGCCGCCAGGCCTGCTGAATTGAAGGGTCCCGGCGGCTATCCGTTGGATGCAGCCAGCCGGGGCCCAGAGTGTTCCGCGGGCCTGCGGGGTGTACCAGGGGCCGGCATTAGGGTGTGCCCAGGCACACCTGGCACACCCCGTGCGCACGCCTATGGATATATAATATGTCTGGGTCATATATCAAAATATGGCTTCAAAACGAGGTTAAACATGATGAGCGAAAGCCGTAAAAATGACCTCAGCACAGAGGTGTGAAAAGCCTCAACAGCGAAAGGGTTAATAGAGATTGTGAAGCAGCAGGGCGCATATGGGCTGTGTGGGAAGATGGAGTAGGAAATGAACAGAGGGGGATTATGGAGTGAAATGATAGGCTTCTCTAAAGTAATGTGTTTTCAGAGACTTCTTGAAGGACTGGAGAGACGGGGAGAGTCTGATGTTGCGGGGGAGGGAGTTCCATAAAAGGGGGCAGCTCGGGAGAAGTCTTAAAGGCGGGAGTTGGGGGTGCGGGTACGTGAAGCTGATAGCGTCAGATCATTGGCAGAGTGAAGTGGTCGGGATGGGATGTACCTGTTAATAAGGGAGGAGATGTAGGCAGTAGGGATGAGCCGAACACCCCCCGAGTTCGGTTCGGGCCCGAACCCGAACTTCCCACATGTTCGGGACCAAACCCGAACCCGAACTCGAACTCCATGCAAGTCAATGGGGCTGAAAATACGGTTTTTAGAGTGCCCTCCAAGAGGGCATATATGCTAGATATTTGCCATTAAAGGTGTATGGGGGTCCGGGTAGTGCCCTGGGGGACAGGAAACAAGGACAAAAAGTTAAAAAAAAAGTTTTTAAAGGGACAGTGAGTTTTCCATGAAATAAGGGTTAAAAATAAAACCGAAAAATTCCTTCAAATATCTTGCCTAGGAGGTCCCCATAACCTGCCCGTGAAGTGGCAGATTTCTAGGATGTATAGAAACATTTAAAAACAATGTCCGGGTCCGGGTAGTGCCCTGGGGGACGGGAAACAAGGACAAAAAGTTTAAAACAAGACGTTTTTAAACCCCTCACTGCTGACGACGTGTGGGACACGTTCTCAGTTACTCCCGCTGTGTCCCACGCGTCATCAGCTTTGCGGGACCCCCGGCGGAGATAGTCACCTCTCTGTCTGGGGTCCCGCGGCGTTCTGACTTCAGCGCCCTCAGACGCTAAAGTCAAGCTCCTCCTGACGTAAATTATGTCATCGCGCCATGCGCAATGACGTAATTTCCAGGCGACCCCCCGGCAATGCCTTAAAAACAAACACTTAAAAACAAAAAAATTACGTTTCATATGACGGTAAATGCTTTTCCTTTAATCTATCCATAAACATCTGCTTGGGGCGGCAGTCTGTATGAAAAGAGGAGACATTTTCGTACACGCAGAAAAAGTTTACTGATTTTTTGGGCTAAATTATTGTGAAACTTATGCAGGCTTTGGATGAAAGTAACAATAGGTGCTTCAAAATTGGTCCTTTAGCGTCCCCAACAGTGCCGTCACACCGTAACCCCTCTGAGGATATGAATCTGATACAGGCGTCAGTGGCAGTGCACCCAAATATTGTGCTTTTTGTGCCAGGCCTGCAAGTACTATCATACAGTAACCCCTCTGTGGTATTATAGAAAAAATGCAGGGGTGAACCTTGCGGTCCTATATTAAAAAGATATGCATCTGGTTAAGGCGTCAGTGCACCCAGATATTCTGCCTTTGGTGCAAGACTGCCAGGCTTCTGCAATAGTAAACACACTTATTATAGTGTGGAGGCTTTTTATCTCACTTTTAGTCCTTCACCACAACCCTTATAGACACTTACTTATATATATATATATATATATATATATATATGTGCGTGTTTGAACTTTTGGGTGCACACCCTAATGCAATAGGCTGCGCACGCCTATGTATATATATCGTTCTTTCCGGCAGACTTGGCAGGTTCATAATATGTCATTATTGTATGTATACGTCATGTCCTGTCTGTATATTATAACAAAAAATGCAATAAAATTTGAATTTTCAGTAATTTATTTTGTGTAAAGTGTTTTTCTTTCACATTTTAACATGCGATCGTTTGCGGTTATATTTTCTATGGGGTGCGCTTGTTAAAAAAATTAGAGATGGGGTCTCGTTACATTTATTTTTGTGGAAAATGTCGCTATTTTTAACAAACGCACCGCATACAAAAATCGTTAGTGCGGGGGCGTGGCCTGACAGCCGAGCATGATGGCCGCTTGCTAGAAGAGCTCCGCTCGGACCAGGAGAAAACCCCGCACTATATGCAGCAGCCGCCGGCTATGGGACGAGGGAAAGGGAAGAACTCGACCACTAACACCCCCAGATCCCTTACACACCCCAGAACGGCCCGTTTGGAGACTTTTTTCGCGCCACAAGCCGAGTCTTCGGCCCGCTCACAGTCACCCAAAATGGCGTCCTCGCCAGCGAGGCCGGAATTCTCTCTGCCGGACCTTGGGGCGGCCTCCCAACGCATAGAACGCTCCCTGGCTGAAATGCCAACGCGTGCTGACATTAGGGAGATGATCGCAGAGGTACGTGACTCCTTGCAACAGGACATCTCTAACCTGAGGACGGAGGTAGAAACACTGGGGACAAGGGTGGCTGGCCTAGAACACGAGGCAACATGTGCTGCAGAAAAAGACAAAGATCCAACTGTCCCCTCACAAATCCTGTCAGGGGTCTGGAGGAAATTGGACGACCTAGACAATCGCTCGAGGAGGCAAAACCTACGGATCCGAGGCGTACCGGAAACGGAGACTGCCACAAGAAGGTACCTTGTAGGTCTTTTTAATTTTCTCTTGGGCGCACGAGAGGTACACCCAGAAGATCTGGCCCGCGCGCATCGAGCACTTCGCCCAACGCCAACTTCACCAGACGAACCACCGAGGGACATCATTTGCTGCCTCACCTCATTCACGCTAAAAGAGCGTATTTATCTCTCGGCACGCACCCAACGCACTTGGGAATTTAGAGGTGCGAGGATCGGTATCTTTAACGACCTCTCCCCAACAACCCTTCAGGCCAGGAGATTCTTACGACCGGTCACCCAGATGTTGCAACGGGAAAAGATTCCGTACAGATGGGGGTACCCACTCTCGCTCTCGGTGAGGCATAACAACCTGACATTATCCATCCGCACTCCAGAAGATGTACCCCACTTTATGCAATCCCTGAACCTTCCAGATTTGCAGGTACAAGCATGGGAGACTTTTGATTTTAGGCCGCAACCTGGTCCTGAAGCTCCCCCGCAAAGTGGGAGTAGCCCGCAACGACATCGACCGCGGCAGAGACCCCAAAGAACCCTGGAGAATCCCGGACCATAAGAGGCCAACTGCCTCTCACGATCTCACTTGTGTCCTGCTCCAGTCATCCTATGTGACACATATGCCTACTACGCCACACGCCTTAAGTTCCCAACAATGGTACTAGGAAACTAGCACCCCCTTCCGGCAATACAGGTTGATATCGGGGCTCCGGCATCACCTACCCTTCACCTACCCCTAACGTGGACCCCCATGGATAACGCCTGGACAAGATGCCCCCCTTTTTTTTTTTTTTTTTTTTTTTCCCCTTCTCTCCTCCTCTCTTTTTGTCCCTTAAATTACATGCTATAATATACTATGGACGTGGGACGATCTAGGACTGAGAACTCTTTACCTATGTCGGACCAAGGTATGAAGGATAAATGGGAGTGGGGTGTGGGGCGGTGGTCTCAAGGGTGGTCACCCATTTCACGTTAAAAGACCCTCAGGGTCAAAGGCGATCTATTACCCCGCAACCCCATGCATAATATATACCTGAGCCCAATTTATACGTCCCAATTATTCACATTAAGCAGTATCCGAACCCTTTTTCTTTTTTTTTTTTCTCTCCCTCCATTTACCTCCTCTCTGCTCTGCTCCACAATTCCCACTACCCTGACCACAAATTATTCGGTTGTTCCGCTATGTTTCCCAATTTCATATCACGGTTGGGCGGATGATTCCGCATTTATTGTGTTCCCACACTGTACTATGAAAGAGGTGGCCCATAGCATTGTTTCTCGCTTCCATACCGCAACAGACCGGCTAGCTTTGTACTGCAACATTTGGGTAATGTTTTGGGAAAGACATGGCCCAAGGCGGGAACACTATGCTTCGTGCCTCCATACCGCAACTAAGCAGAAAATGTCATTTTTTTTTTTTTTTAGTAACTATCAGGGTTATCCAAAGAGATTCGAAAAGTCACCGCACGTTCGGTGACTTTTCGTTCTCTTCAATTCGGTTCCCTTTTCCGATTGCATTTCGGTGACCCTGCGGTGTATTCAGCAAGCACCACAGGTCCCCGATTGCAGGAAAAGCTGCCGAAAACTGGCGAAAACTAACCGAATGCACGCTGAAAACAAGCAAAAACATCTGGATTAACCTTTGAAAAAGACGAAACAGGAGCCGAACAGGAGCCGAACAGGAGCCGAACAGGAGCCGAATCACACAGAGCCGAAGCAGCTGGACGTAGAGGAGGCAGTGAATAAATTAGAAAAACCATTTGTATGAATCTGGGAAAAAGAAACGCTGTTTGCAAAGAAACTTACTGAGCGAAAATGTGTGAAATTTTCACAGAGTCCAGGGAATGATAATAAAGAGGGCTGTTACAAAAAAAATAAGTAAACTGAAAAAAAATAAAAAAAAATCGGACTTTAATAAAAAAAAAAATAAATCAGAAAAATGCTTAAAGCATCCGTCACACTTCCTAAAAAATATAATAGAAGAGGCACTGATTCAGAATTTCATATGACGACGGTATCTAGATATTAATTAAACGGGAATATTTTAAAAGCCTGATGACGATATCTCTTTGTAATTCTCTCCCTTTAAATCCCGAATTGAAACCACCGATGTCACGGAATGGCAGGGCATTAGGGAACCTTTCACGCTGTTTGTGTTCTCTGAATAGCCGAAGAAGTGCTTCGCTATGGGATTTCACTGCCCTCGAACAGGACCGAACAGGCACCGTATGTGCAGGCAATTTGCCAGGATTTGGCGAATGCCGCTCTCTGGATAGCCGAATGGCCAGGAAAGGTAACGAACGCTGATTTTCAGCGTTCGGTTACCTTCTCAAGCAATTCGAATCTCTTTGGGATAACCCTGTAAGTGTTGTCTGATGCTTGCCGAAATCCGGATTATCCCACTACGCAAATGTCACGCCTCTTAACTTGCAGGTCATTCCTACCAATGACATAACACAACTCATGAGGTTAAATTCAGTCCTTCTTCGCCTCCCCCCCTAACCCCCCCCCCCTTTCCCTTTTTTTTTTTTTTTTTTCTTCTCTCTCTTTCGCCCACAAGTTGAGATTTCGGGATCTGTCTCTGGTATTAGCTAATAAGATATCCACACAACCTCCTTCTCCCTACCCTCGACCCAATATGGTGAAACTCACGTTTATTCGGGTTATGTTCCTGGTCCGTTGGAACCTATTTTTGATAATTCTGTTTTTGATATTACTGTATTATTGCCTTGCACTGCTGTCTACCCACCTGACCCCACGAGGCTCGGTGTAACCTTCCCAGGGGATAATCAGACGAGACTTCGGTCTTTCCTGATTCTGGTTCCCTGGTACACCATTTACTTCATTACCCGCGCCAATTCCTGTCCGTTGGCGTGCTTTCTCCCCTTTCACTCTCTACAACATTCAGATCCTCAGACCCCCCTCTGTACTTTCCTACCCCTTCCCTCCCTCTCTACCCCTTCCCATCGCTTGAGCACAGATGTATGCACAGGGTTCGCTAAAGCTGGTCACTTACAATGTCAGGGGCCTGAACACCCCAGAGAAACGCAAACAGGTGTTGCGGGAGCTCCGGGCGCACAAGGCGTCAGTGGCTTTCCTCCAAGAAACCCACTTTAAACAAGACAAACAGCCGTCTTTTAAGGACAGCAACTTCCCAACAGGATACTTCAGTAATTATACAGGTGGCAAATCCCGAGGTACTGCGATTGTTTTTTCTCGTGACATACCCTTTATTGAAAAAGATATAGCTTCAGACCCAGAGGGACGATTCCTGTTTCTTAAAGGTCAAATTGCAGAAGCCATGTACACTTTCGCATCCATTTACCTTCCAAACAAAGCCCAACACAGATGCCTCGCGACTATATTAAAAGCACTATCCACATTCCAGGAGGGTGTTCTCATCTTAGCAGGAGATTTTAACGTAGCACTTAACCCTAAAATGGACACGTCTCTGGGCTCCACATCCCTCCCACATAATATCCTGGCACAAATAAGGCGCACACTAGACTCCCACCAATTGGTGGACGTCTGGCGGGCTTTTCATGGGGGAGAGAGGGGTTACTCCTTCTACTCTCCGGTACACAAAATATACTCCAGAATCGACTACATCTTCATACCCCAATATCACTTCCAACTCGCCAAATCAGCAGACATTCACGTAGGCACATGGTCAGATCACTCTCCCCTTTCGGTCCAGTTGGATTCCCCCCTCTACACACCGCGCGAACGGACTTGGCGACTCAACTTGTCCTTACTGACAGACCCCGGACTCTTGGAGGAGACTAAACTCATTCTCTCCAACTACTTCCGAGAGAACGTACAACCTGATACCTCTTTCCCCACGGTATGGGAAGCCCATAAGGCGGTAATCAGAGGCTTCTTAATTAGCAAAGGCACAGCAGCTAAGAAAATACGGCAGGCCCAGATTACCGATCTACTTACTGAAATTAGAGCTTTAGAAATTCAACATGCTGCAACAGGAGACCCCCTTCTTTATCAATCCCTATTGAAGACTCGCTCGACTCTTACCACTCACCTGTCGTCTGACTTGAAGTTTCAGGCTATTAAAACTAACGCCTTTTATGCCCTGAATGAAAACAAACCAGGAAAATTGCTGGCACAGCTCCTTCAATCGAGACGTAATAAGGCTTATATACCACGCCTGCAACTACCAACGGGTCATATTACTATCAAACCAGACCTGATCGCGGAAGACCTCCGCGCCTATTTCGCGTCACTGTACTCGATTCAATCCACTCAGTACCCACAAATAGATACTAAAGACATCTCCACATATCTGAAACGCCACATTCACCACACTCTGTCAGGTGAGGAGGCGACGAAATTAGGATCCCCAATCTTGGAAGAGGAACTCGCCTTAGCTCTTAAACAAAGTAAAGCATATAAATGCCCTGGACCTGACGGCCTCCCCGCCGAATACTACAAGTTACTCAAAACTGAACTTATCCCGCACATGCTGTCCACCTTTAACTCCTTACTGGAGGAGGAGACATTCCATCAATCAACATTGGCGGCTACTATCACCCTCATACCCAAACCTGGCAAAGACCTGCTTTTTAGCTCAAGTTACAGACCAATCTCGCTCCTTAACTCGGATGTGAAACTGCTAGCTAGGGTCTTAGCCACTCGCCTACAACACTTCCTACCACGCTTAGTGGAACCGGACCAGGTGGGTTTCATCCCAGGGAGAGAGGCCCGAGACGCCACTTCTAGAGTTATTAACGCAATAGCCCTAGCACAGAAAGAACACATACCACTTTTACTGCTGTCAACAGATGCCGAAAAAGCATTCGACAGAGTCTTATGGCCATATCTTAATCAAGCACTTAAAGGCTTTGGCCTTGGTGACGGCTTCCTTAAATGGATCTCGGCGCTCTACTCAAACCCAACAGCTAGAGTTCGAGTTAATGGTGCCCTAACTCCATCATTTGCGATACAAAACGGAACACGACAGGGGTGCCCCCTCTCACCCCTTCTTTTTGCCCTAGCGCTGGAACCTCTTCTGACATCCATTCGAGGCAATGCTGACATTCCGGGTTTACCTGGAGAATCGCATCAACATAAAGTCTCAGCTTATGCTGATGACTTGATGTTTTTCCTATCACAACCGGAGCAGTCACTTCCCGCGGTGGTCAATGAACTAAACCAATACGGTGCCTTGGCAGGGTTGGCAATTAATATTGAAAAATCCGAAATTTTGAACATCTCACTACCTGAAGGGAGGGCTAGGCCTCTACGCCATCAATTTCAATTTAGGTGGTGTGCAAACAAGATTAAATACCTTGGGGTGTGGATCTGCGCAGATCTCGCCCGACTCACTACCCTAAATTATGACGCGCTGCTTCAAACTCTACAAGGAGATCTGGCATCATGGACCTCTAAATACCTCTCCTGGTTTGGTAGGATCGGAGTCTTAAAAATGAACGTATTACCACGTGTCCTCTATTTGCTCCAGACCCTACCTCTTAAGATACCACGGGGATTCTTGCTCCAGCTTCGCAAGGCCTTTTTGACCTTCATTTGGGCCAACCAAAGACCCCGACTGAAATACTCAGTAATGTGTAAGCCAACCTCGCAGGGAGGCTTGGCCTTACCAGATGTTCGTCTCTACTACCATGCGTCCCACCTAACACGTATACTGGATTGGATGACTTCCCCAGTAGAAAAACGATGGCTAGACCTGGAAAGCGCTCTTGCAGGTAGGCCCACATGGGTTCTCCCATGGCTTCTACCAGGCCAACTGCCAGCTCACTGTCGCACTATACCCACGATAGGATGTACGCTGCGAATCTGGCACCTACTCCGAACCTCTCATTCACTATCTACATTCCCCGCACCTTTGCTGCCCATCACGCACAACCCAGCGTTCCCAGGGAAGGTCTTGCCTTCCCTGCGAGAGCGCTTCACACAACACAATAGGCTGATGGCCTTACATGTACTCTCGGATGAACAATTTAAACATATTCCAACCATAGAAGGCCAACCGGAACCGTCGTTCCTAGAACGATTTAACTTTGCCCAAATCAAACATTTCCTGCTTTCACTACCCAATGGTACCCAGATGTCCAGACCACTTCGACCTTTTGAAACATTCTGCCAGATGGCAGTAACATTACATCGCAGCCTCTCCACACTATACCAACTTTTGCAAGCAATAGATGACACGCTCCCAGACTACGTGCAGAACTGGGATACCTGCCTTGGAACGGTAACTACCGAGTCTCAGTGGCGGAAGACATTTGCACTCATACATCATAGCACCCCAATCACTAAACTGAAGGAGACATCCTTTAAACTGACGGCAATGTGGTACACCACACCACTGAGGCTGTCCAAATTTCTTCCATCAGTGTCACCCCTTTGCTGGCGTTGTGCCTTGGAGGCAGGCTCATACCTCCATATATGGTGGCAGTGCTCCCGTATAGCACCATTCTGGAGAGCGGTGCGAGACTTAATCCGCCACATCACAGACCTAAACCTAGATTTGCTCCCAGAGATATTTCTACTTAGCCACTTAACGTATTCCATTGCTGAATTAAAGAAATCCATTATTTTACGCATACTGCTCGCAGCTCGGACCCTGATCCCACTGCACTGGAAATCGACCACGTTACCTTCCACGACAGAGCTAGTGACTAAAATAGGACAAACCCGCACCACAGAGACCACACATCTATCTCCTGAAAACTTCACAGAAGCCCATAGTAAAACATGGTTTTACTGGGACAGCTTTGTCTCGTCCAGAGATCTCACTCTTTGGAGGGACTCACTACCAGAGGATCAACCTGACGAACTTCAACACATGGCGCCGGACTGCGCCGGGGGCTCCCCGTAATAACCACTATGACACCATCTCCTGTGCATGTCTGTGCTCAACCTCAGACACAACCCCCCCCCCCCTCCTTTTTCCCTCCCCCCCTTTTTTTTTTTTTTTTTTTTTTTACACCATCTCTCCTCCCAGTACTCCTTTTACCGGGTTTACTGACCTTTGTCCCAATCTGGATCTGTATACTATACTTACCTCCTATTTTCTTCTTCCACTATAATAACTTTTATACTATCATTCAAGCGAAACCTTACTCAGCCAATAGGCTACTGAGACATTTTTTCGATAATTACGTATCTCTCTCACCCCGTACCAACTAACGAAAACTTAAATCGATTTCGCCATGCCTCGTGGGATGAGGGAAGTTTTACTAGACGCTTTCTTTTTATTTTAAGAGTTGTAATCACAAATAGACAAGTAACACGAGTGTATAATTCATAGAACAATGAGACCTGTTTTAGGTCACACGAATGATGGCATTGTTTGTTCAAAACTTTACTCACTGGCTACTATACAAGCCCTAATTGTAAACTGTAAAGGTTGTTTCACACTGTTTGCATTATATTGTCTGTTTTCAATAAAATCTTTATTGGTAAAAAAAAAAATCGTTAGTGCAGCATCATTGTTCACATTATAATTGAAATGGGAACAATATTGCTGCATTAACAAAACAAAAACAAATCAAAAAAACTTGTTTATTTTTTTATATGAGGGGGAGGGGAATCAAGAATTTGGTTTCTTTGAGTTCCTAGATGGAGGATATGTGCTTAAATAACTCTGCACACGCGGGGGGGCGCCTGAATTAGATGTCATTGCGCCGCCGCAATGACATCTAATGGCTCCGGCGGCGGTCCCGGGTGCTGGGCTAACATCGAGGATGTCAGCCCGCACCGGGGGGCACAGTGATCGGCCAGAATCCGGCCGATCGCTGGCCGCAAAGGGAGGACGCTCTCAGCGCGTCCTCCGCATGGAACAGTACCTGCGGGTGGACTTGCTGAGAGCGTCCTCCGCAGCGAAAGGGTTAACCCTCACCTAGTGTGTCACCCCTATCCTCTTAGATTGTAAGCTTTTGAGCAGAGTCCTCTCTCCTACTGTACTGTGTGTTGAACCTGTATGTATATTTGTTATCCTGCCTCCCATTGTACAGCGCTACGGAACTTGTTAGCACTCTATATAAACTTGTAACTGTAACTAATGTCATATACAGCTTACAAATGGATAATGTTTCAACTTGTACAAATGCGTGCGTACATCCATATTCTAAATGTGGTTGCTGGGTAAATAGGAGTAATGTTTGGCAGAGAAACATCATAATGCAGGTCGAATTTAGTTGATGAATTGCTAAATGTGCTTGTGATCCAGGCTAGACATGAAATATTAACCTTCTTTTTAATTAAAAACGTAATTCTTGCATAAGATGATAAACTTTATAGTGTCATCTGCATGTTTGTTTTCTAAGGAAGTTATGCAATGCTATCTATAAATAGACACAAACCTCTCATTCTGGATATATGGAAAATATTTCATGTTATAATTAATGTTCATTTGGATTATACTTGTGGGCTGTCTAAATTACTTCCCTTCCATGTTACCATGCATAACTTGTTAGGAATCATTTTGCTATGGTGCCATTTGCAATCAGTGTCTACCAAAAATCTTCATCCAGTATTTTGCACGGCTAGAATTTGTTTATTGTACGTCCATGGGAATGATAAAAAATTAAGTTACAAAGGCAGGAAAATCAAGCATTTTCAACCCTGTGGCCAGGGCCAGATTTGCATATCAGGAGCCTGTAGGCACAGAAATGTGGAGCGACCTTAACCCCCCCCCCCCCCCCGAAAGAAAAAAAGAGAAACATGCCAAACTGACATTTTAAATTTTAATTTTGGGGAAAACTAAAAGAATAAAGAAAACCATTTTTGAAAAACTGAAAACCAGTTTCTCTCTTGCTTAAGGCTAGGGTCAGACTAACGCATTTTTCGCGTTGTCTGTGAAAAAGTGCATTTGAACGAATGGACGCATTTTTTCACGGAATACGCGATAGCGGTCATACGATGCGCCTTTTCGTCCGCGATTTTGTACGGATCATCAATAAAACACTTTTTTGTGTCTGGACGTTATGTTAGCCGTACATTAGCAGCGTCTGACGTCTCTCAATCACGCACACACGCCTCTAGCGGACGCAGCGCACTCTGTACGTCCGTACTAGAGGTTTGACGTTCTAGAAAAAATGCGTTCGTTTGCCACTTGCGTTGCGCGGACGAACGTTCGTGCGGCAGTTCGTCGTATGTTCCCCGGCATTGGACGTCATTTGCTGCTAGCACGGCCGTGATTTTGTGCGTCTAAACGCACGTTAAAACTGCTTTCGTCTGACCCTAGCCTAAATCAAAAGAGGCAGAATCTGTTGCCTTAGTTGAATTAGTGCAGTGGCATTGTTTAATTTATATGTAAAAGCATATATTGCCTCTGCCGTAGAACAGAGAATTTTTTTTTAGCATTTACTTTTTTAAATTTTTTGCTTTTACATATTGCAATGATACGAAACATGACCATGTAAAGACTAGGCTATGACCTTACCAATGATACCTCACTTAACTAAATAAATTTTGCCGAGAAAATCCCCAAAAATGCCTAAAAGATACTAAAAAAAACAATAAATAAAGAGACTTTTTACTGCAGATTAAAAGAATAAACAGTTTATTATATATTGAATAAAAACAGGAATATTTGTAACATTGTAGCCTATGGGATTCGCCTGAATAAACCTGCCGAATGAAACCATAGAACAACAGGGAATTTTGGCAACTTTTCACTGCTGTTCAGTGTTCTCTGAATAGATGAACCATTGCTTCTCTATGGGGGATTTCACTGCCTTCGAACAGGCACCGTACGTGAGGCAATTCGCCAAAATTAGGCGAACTGCCTGCTCTCTGAATAGCCGAATGGCCACGAAATGTCACCATACGCTGAATTTCAGTGTCCGATTACATTTCAGCGACATTTCGGACCTCTCTGAATAACCCCTAATGCGTTGCATCATCAGCTCCACACTTGCTGGCATTGTAGGAAATGAGAAGGTGAGTTAGCGCAGCATCACTGTTCACTTAATAATTGTAAACTAAATAATAATTTCTGGCTGATTATCCTCTAAGTTGCCGCATTTTTAGATAGAATATGTAGCTAGTCTTTCACTAGTGCCCCTACCCCCCCCCCATTACAAATGCCTCTGACACCTAGATACTTACCTGAATTAATTTCCTTTTCACACAGAAACACACAGCAAAAGTTTCATTTTAACACTGATCAGTCACACCCTCACCTCCCCATCCACCCCCCACCCTGGACCCGCCTCTAATTTCAGGCATCCTTTCCAGCTGTCTCCACTTCTCTCTAATTACTCTTACTAATCCCAGGCTTCTGGTCTCTCCCATGCAAGCTCTGCAGTGGTTTTCTGGCCACTAGCTCCCCCACCCCCTGCTGCACAATGCACTCCCTATCTCTTCTACTCTGAATTCATCCTAAAATGGAACTCCTGCCTCTGTACTACCAACCCCTCCACTATTTTCATCTCTCCCTCTCGTATAAGACATTCCCATACGGAGAAGTCTGCCACCCAACTCACTAATACACATCACTGCCCCAACCAGTCCATCACTCTCACATTGCAGTCCTCTCCTCTTGTTTCCACCCCAACCCTTCTAGATTGTGAGTTCCCATGGGAATAGGGCCCTCGTTTCCTCATGTATCAGTTTATCAAATGTTGTTCAATGTATTGTAACCCTGTCTGTATCATACCCATTGTTCAGCGCTGCGGAATATGATGGCGCTTTATAAATAAAGTATAATAATAATAATAATAATAGTGCTGCTTTACAATAAATAAAATATATATATATTTTTTATATTTTTACATAAAAATAACCTGGCTGTATTTGGTATCATTGGAAAGGCCATAATATGGCCTTTCCAGTTATACCTCATATGTCCATCTAGCCCTTAGTGCTCCAGAGATACAGAAGTCTAAATTATTGTAAAAAAAAATCTTTTACAGAGAAAAGCGCCCTCTTGTGGCAGGCGCCTGTATGTGCATGCCTACTCTACCTATAAATCCTGCCCTGCCTGTGGCCTAGTATAGTTCAACAGCCAATGCCGTCTTTGGAAAATGCTACATTTGCCAAATCTTTCGAGGAACTGACCTGATTTTTAATACTTTTCCCTTTGAAATATGATAACATTCTTATATGTGCCATAAATTATCTTTGATTTCATACTTTACTTATTTTTCAGGCTATATTTCCTTATTAAAGAGCAAGGCATTTTGTATGGTAGCCAGTAGGTTATTTGGTGCATTTGCATTTCTATGCTGTATAGCAACATTACAGTTATCATAGGATAATGCACCTGGGGCGTAAAAACCCAAGGGCTGAATATAGAATATTTGATACAGTCCTAACCTCAACATCTGAGGAAAGGGATTTAGGGGTTATTATTTCAGAGGATCTAACGGTAAGTAGTCAATGTAATAGAGCAGCAGGAAATGCTGGCAGAATGCTTGGTTGTGTAGGGAGAGGTATTAGCAGTAGGAAAAGGGAAGTGCTCATGCCACTTTACAGAGCACTGGTGAGACCTCACTTGGAGTACTGTGTGCAGTACTGGAGACCGTATCTCCAGAAGGATATAGACATCTTAGAGAGAGTTCGGAGAAGGGCTACTAAAATGGTGTACAGCTTGAAGGAGAAAAGTTACCAGGAAAGGCTTAATGATCTTAACATGTATAGCTTGGAAAAAAGACGAGACAGAGGAGATATGATAGAAACATTTAAATATGTAAAGGGAATCCACAAGGTAGAGGAAGGGAGTATATTTAAAAGAAAACAAAGTAGCAAACCAAGAGGACATAGTCTTAGATTAGAGGGGCAAAGGTTTAAAAGTAACATCAGGAAGCATTATTTTACTGAGAGGGTGGTGGATACATGGAACATAGAAAAACATAGAACATAGAAACATAGAAAAATGTCGGCAGATAAGAACCTTTCGGCCCATCTAGTCTGCCCAATTACATGGATACTTTACCTGGATTTATCTTTTCTTTAGGATAGCCTTATGCCTATCCCATGCTTGCTTAAATTCAATTACTGTTTTGGCCTCTACCACTTCTACTGGAAGACTGTTCCATGTATCCACCACCCGCTCAGTAAAATAATGCTTCCTGATGTTACTTTTAAACCTTTGCCCCTCTAATCTAAGACTATGTCCTCTTGTTTTGCTATTTTGTTTCCTTTTAAATATACTCCCTTCCTCTACCTTGTGGATTCCCTTTACGTATTTAAATGTTTCTATCATATCTCCTCTGTCTCCTCTGTCTTCCAGTTGAAGTGGTAGAGGCCAAAACAGTGATTGAATTTAAGCAGGCATGGGATAGGCATAAGGCTATCCTAAACAAAAGATAAATCCAGGTAAAGTATCCATGTAATTGGGCAGACTAGATGGGCCGAAAGGTTCTTATCTGCCGACATTTTCTATGTTTCTATGTTTCTATAAACCTTCTGACCTCTAATGTAAAGCACGGTCACCCATAGCAATGCCGTTTCTGCTGTATGGTACTTGCTTACAACACTAGCCTGATGTTATATGAATGAGATACATTGGAATTTTTAAATGAAAAAATACACTAAATCCACAGTGAAAAACCTAGAAAATACTTCTGTCCACAGACTCTTAAAGTCTGGGACCCCCAAATGCTTATGTCCCTACTTTGGCTGAATTGTAATAGGGAGCCATAAATGACAAAAGACGGTACACATTATCAGCTCCCTAACAGCAACTCGGCTTGTGATAATAAGGAGCCAGTAAATGATAACGGCAACTCTGGTATCATCTTTTGGAGTTCATAGGATGCTACAGAGGCATGCTGTTGGTATCCTTTTTTGGAGTCCATAGGACTCTACTGAGACTTGCTGCTCGTATCCTCTTTTGGAGTCCAGAAGACTCCAAAGAGGCTTGCTTCTGGTATCCTCTTTTGGAGTCCATAGGACTCCATGGAGATTTGCAACTGGTATCCTCTTTTGGAGTCCATAGGACTCCATGGAGATTGCAAATGGTATCCTCTTTTGGAGTCCATAGGACTCCATGGAGATTGCAAATGGTATCCTTTTTTGGAGTCTATATGACTCCATGGAGACTTACTGCTGGTATCAATTTTAGTATCTAAAAGACTCTATGGAGAATTGTCGCTGGTATTCTCTTTTGGAGTCCATAGGACTCCATGAAAACTTTCTGTTAGTATCCTCTTCTGAAGTCCAGAGCACTCCAAGTTGATATTTCATCATAGCCATTGCTATCCTCATTTGGAGTCCATTGGACTCCATGGACACTTGTCATTGCTATCTTGTTTTGGACTCCATTGGACTCCATGGAGATTTGCCATTGCTATCTACTTTTGGAATTCATTGGACTCCATGGAGACGTGTCGCTAGTATCCTCTTTTAGAGTCCATAGGAGTCCATGGAGACTTGTCATTGCTATACTCTTTTGGAATCCACTGGACTCCATGGAGACTTACTGTTGCTTTCCTCTTATGGAGTCCATTGGACTCCATGAAGGCTTGCCACTGGTATCCTCTTTGAAAGTCCATAGGACTCCATTGAGACCTGCCACTGGTACCATCTTTTTGTAGTCTGTAGGACTCCATGGAAGCTTGCATTCTAATTTCTAGGCAACAGATCCTGTTCCTTCTTTTGACATGATCGGAGCGTGTTGAGGACCCCTAGGCCACTGTACAGAGAAGTACCTCAACTGCCCTGCCCTATCAGTCACAGATTGAACAGGGGCCTGGCCTCTTTACTATTCTAGCAGACCAGAACTGAGGACAGCACTCAAAACATAAAGTACACGGGAAGCTGAGTGTTTACATTAGTTGAGAAATGCTTTGAACAGGACAGATTCCCAAGAATTTTTTTTTATTTTGTGGTTTGTCTTTGCTCTAATTCTCTTGAAACAACAAGCTTTTGAATTAAATGTCTGGACCAATGCAGGGTGCAATTGTATGTTGCCAAATATCACATCAAACAATTAAGCTTAATAAGAAACATTTTTGCTTTCACTCTGCCTAGTCCCACTGCTGCTTTAGGGTATAAAACCTCACTGGACCTCATGCCTGTAACCATCCCAGTTGCGCACATATACAGGGATTATTCACAGAGAACCGATCTGGCCCCGAAATGGCACCGAACAGTGAATTTCCCTGTACGGTAACATTTCGGAGCCATTCGTCTATTCAGAGAGCAGGCAGTTCGCCAAATACTGACGAATTGCCTGAAAGTACAGTGCACTGTTCGGCGACAGTGAAATCCCCCATAGAGAAGCAATGGTTAATCTATTCACAGACCCCCTAACCACTGGCGTAGCGTGGGGGGGGGGCTGGGGGGGCCGTGGCCCCGGGCGCAGTTTTGTTTCATTCGCGCCCCTAAAACTGGCCCGGGGTTGAGGGGACCCAGATGCCGGGCAGTGCGGGAGTGCCTGCCCGGTCCTGAAGAGTCCGTCCTGTTAAAGGGATGCGGCTGTGTGCAGGCGCAGCCGGTCACGTGGTCCGGCTAATCAGGTGGTACTGAGTCTCTGTACCACCTGACTGTCCGGACCGCGTGACTTGCGCACGCACGCCACGCAGCCGCATCCCCTTCAACAGGACGGACTCTTCAGGACCGGGCAGGCACTCCCGCGCTGCCCGGCATCTGGGTCCCCTCAACCCCTGCCGGAGCTGGAGCAATATCCAGGTGAGAGCTGGGCAAATCCATGTGTAAACTGGGCAAATCCATGAGCTGGGCAAATCCATGAGCTGGGGGCAAATCCATGAGCTGGGCAAATCCATGAGCTGGGGCAAATCCATGTGTGAGCTGGGGCAAATCCATGAGCTGGGGGCAAATCCATGTGTGAGCTGGGGGCAAATCCATGTGTGAGCTGGGGCAAATCCATGAGCTGGGGCAAATCCATGAGCTGGGGGCAAATCCATGTGTGAGCTGGGGCAAATCCATGTGTGAGCTGGGGCAAATCCATGAGCTGGGGCAAATCCATGAGCTGGGCAAATCCATGAGCTGGGGGCAAATCCATGTGTGAGCTGGGGCAAATCCATGAGCTGGGGCAAATCCATGAGCTGGGCAAATCCATGTGTGAGCTGGGCAAATCCATGTGTGAGCTGGGGCAAATCATGAGCTGGGGCAAATCCATGAGCTGGGGGCAAATCCATGTGTGAGCTGGGGGCAAATCCATGTGTGAGCTGGGGCAAATCCATGAGCTGGGGCAAATCCATGAGCTGGGGGCAAATCTATGAGGTGGGGCAAATCCATGTGAGAGCTGGGGCAATATCGATAACGTGTCCACAGGTGGGAGCGCACAATTTTTGGCTGGCCCCGGGCGCTGAAAACCCACGCTACGCCACTGCCCCTAACAGCAGAGAAATGTCAGAGAAATGCTCTGATGTTCGGTGGTTTCATTCGGCAGGTTTATTAAGGCGAATCCCATAGGCTTCCATGCTAAAAATATTCCCGTTCTTATCCAATATTTAATAAACTGTTTATTATTTTAATCCGTAGCAAAAAGTCTCTTTATTTATTTTTTAAGGCTTTTTTTCGGGAAATCTTATTTTTAATAGCGTTTTTTTCTGTAACAGACCTTATTATTATTATTCATAGGACCTAATATGTTAATTCCAGACATCTTCGTTCAGTGTTTTTTTTTTTGCAAACAGGGTTTCAATTTTGCCACTTTCAATTGTTTTATTTACTATTTTGTTTACCCGTCCGGCGGCTTGTCGCCTTTTTTCATTTCAGATTCAGCGAATCATCCGATCCGATTTGATAATGAATCGGATCAGATCGAATCGGATCCGATAATGATTCGGATCCGATATTTCAGAGTGTTTTTTTTAAAAAAAGAGCCGCAAACCCACTGAAATGATTAAATCTGATGCTTTCAGCCGGTTCTCAGTGTATTTTCGAATCGAATCCTATTCAATAAATGCCTGACCCGCCAAAATGATCAGATCTGATCATTTTGGTTGTTCTGCGTCTTTTTTTTTCCTTTTTTTCTTTTGGCGGCCTTTCCCCACACTCCGGGGACCCTGCATGAATGCTGGATTCACCGCAGGGTGGGGAAATTTGATTCCACGAAGTGCGGGGAATGAGAGAGCACCGACATGCAACATTTTGGTGCTCTCTGAATAGCCTCCAATGTTTTCCAGGATTCTTAGAGGGTGATGGGGATTCATAGGGGGCTCTGTGGGAGAGGTAGGGATATGACATGCAGATTGTTGGGGCTGGGAGACTAAAGCAACATCCATGTAAAGTGTCTGTGTGCATCTAATGAGGTCTGTCAGTGTTTGCATTTGTATATTTCTCAGTTTATGTGTCTGTTTGTTTTTGTGTTTATTTTTCAGTCTGTATATTTGTTTATTTATAAAGTATTTTACCAGGAAGGATATATTGAGATTTCTCTAGTTTTCAAGTATGTCCTGGATATATGTATACTTACATGTGTGCATATGTCTGTGTCATGATACAGTGAGTGTGGGTGTGTATTATTGCACATATGTATAATATTATATGTAAGTCTGTAGGACTGTGTCTGGGTGCTCGTTATTCTTTCCTGTAGCCAGTAATAAAAATAGTTACAGGCTGTCAAAATCTTTGCAAAATCATTTATAACTTGAAAATAACTTCTTCACTTACAAGACTATACACCACTCTGGTCCCATGTTGCAGAGGGCGGCACTACAAGTCTTATGGACTCCAGGAGATGCTACCAGTGAGCTGCGTGACTGCCAGAAACTTCCATTGACCTATTATTACAAGTGATTGGATACTGTTCATTCTTCCATTAGGCTCAGCTAGACTTTAGAGAACCTCTAGAATGCAAACTCATTTAAGCTGTGCCTTCTAAACCCCTTGTTTCTCCTTACATACAGTTGTGTTCAAAATTATTCAACCCCCACTGAAATTGAGTGTTTTGGCCAGTTTGACATTGATTTTGATCATTCGGTCATCTTGCTTACAATTAAATCAAAGAGGCACGTGTAGGACAAATATAACATAACATTTATAATGAAATAACCACAAATGTCTTTTCTGTGCTCACATCATTATCAGTTTTATTCAACCCCCAAGTGACATTCAATCTTAGTACAATCCTTTTACAGTTATAACAGCTTTTAAACGTGAAGCATAGCTTGACACAAGTGTCTTGCAGCGATCTACGGGTATCTTCGCACATTCGTCGTGGGCAAAAGCCTCCAGTTCAGTCACATTCTTAGGCTTGCGCACTGCAACTGCTTTCTTTAAGTCCCACCAGAGGTTCTCAATCGGATTTAAGTCAGGTGACTGCGATGGCCACTCCAAAATGTTCCAGCCTTTAATCTGCAACCATGCTCTAGTGGACTTGGAGGTATGCTTGGGATCATTGTCCTGTTGAAAGGTCCAACATCTCCCAAGCCTCAGGTTTGTGACGGACTGCATCACATTGTCATCCAATATCTCTTGGTACTGAAGAGAATTCATGGTACCTTGCACACACTGAAGCTTCCCTGTACCTGCAGAAGCAAAACAGCCCCAAAGCATGATTGACCCCCTGCCATGCTTCACAGTAGGCAAGGTGTTCTTTTCTTCATAGGCCTTGTTCTTCCTCCTCCAAACATAGCGTTGATCCATGGGCCCAAACAGTTCTAATTTTGTTTCATCAGTCCACAGAACACTATCCCAAAACTTCTGTGGTTTGTCCACATGACTTTTGGCATACTTCAGTCGACTCTTCTTATTCTTTGGAGACAGCAAGGGGGTGCGCCTGGGAGTTCTGGCATGGAGGCCTTCATTACGCAGTGTGCGCCGTATTGTCTGAGCTGAAACTTCAGTACCCACATCTGAGAAATCTTTTCTCAGTTCCTCAGCAGTCACACGGGGACTTTTCTCCACTCTACGCTTCAGGTAGCGCACAGCAGTCGAAGTCAGCATCTTCTTTCTGCCACGACCAGGTAGCGTTTCAACAGTGCCCTTTGCCTTGAATTTGCGAATGATGCTTCCTATGGTCTCTCTTGGTATGTTTAACATCTTTGCAATCTTCTTATAGCCATTGCCCTTCCTGTGAAGAGTAATCACCTCTTCTCTTGTCTTCCTGGACCATTCTCTTGACTTCACCATGTTTGTAACCACACCAGTAAATGTCTAGAAGGAGCTGAGTATCACAGTCATTTTAAAGCTGCCTAATTGGTGCTTATTATGCTTTATTGCTGCTCCGTGACATCCACAGGTGTTTTCAATACCTGATTGAAAACACTTGAATGAACCTCTGTTCTTCAGAGTGGTAGTCTTTAAGGGGTTGAATAATTGTGTCAATGAAGAATTCACAAAAGAAACATTTACTACTGTATTACAAAACCAATTGATGTCATTTTAGTTGCATATGGTTCTTTAAAAAGTCCTTGTAGGATTTCTTTCTGAATACAATTACAAATGTACACTAAATTCCCTAAAACCCTTTACAGCATTGGGGGTTGAATAATTTTGAACACAACTGTATGTAAGTATATAAGTATGACAACTTTACCTCCAAATTGTATAATGTAGAAAACAAAAAAATGTTGACCCTAGTTAAAAAATAATAATTACATTGCAAAGCGTATTAAACATAGTGGCGAATTATATACCACGTGTTCTTCTTACAGACTCATGACAGAATTGACAGTAAAGTTATAGCTTCACCGGTGAAATATCTCAGCATGAGACCATCAGGGTTATTCAAAGAGCTCCGAATTGCTGGCGAAATTCAGCGTTTGGTTACCTTTCCTGGCCATTCGTCTATTCAGAGAGCAGGCAGTTCGCCAAATCTTGGCGAATTGCCTGCACATACGGTGCCTGTTCAGTGCCTGTTCGAGGGCAGTGAAATCCCCCATAGAGAAGCAATGCTTCGTCTATTCAGAGAACACAAAACAGCTGAGAAAGGTTGCCGAATTGCACTGCCATTCAGTGGTTTCATTCGTCATGTTTATTCAGGCGAATCCCATAGGCTTCAATGATAAAAAATATTCCCATTTTAATGCAATATCTAATAAATCGTTAATTATAATATTCTGCAGTAAAAAGTCTCTTTATTTTTAGATTTTGAAAGATTTTTCAGGCATTTTTTGCAAACATTTTTTTCTCGTTTTTTTAAATCACATTTTTTTTTCTGTAACAGCCCTTTTTATTATCTTTCATTGGATTTTATATGTAAATTTCAGACATTTTCGTTCTGTAGTTTCTTTGCAAACAGCGTTTTACTTTTCAAACATTCAAGCGTACTGGTTTTTTTTCACTCCATTCGTCTGCGGTGTCGGGTTGTTCCGGCGGCTGCTCTGCGCTGCGATCAGCTCCCGCTTGGGTTTCTCCGGCATGTTCAGCGGGGTTAATCCAGATGTTTTTGCAGGTTTCGGTGTGCGTTTGCCCTGGTTTTGCGGTGAGTTTTCGGCAGGTTTGAGGCGACTTTTCCCTGCATTCCGGCGGCCCTGTGGTGCTTGCTGAATACACCACAGGTTCGCTGAAATGGGACCGCCAAATCACACCGAATTGAAGAGAATGAAAACTCACTGAACGTGTGGTGGCATTTCGATAACCCTGCATGTTTCATTTATAAGCACCCAAGTGGAAAGTGGAAGCTTCTACCATCATAGCCATATTTCATGAAGTATGGAATAGTGTGGTGTCTCCACATTCTATGACCATGATCATCTCATCCTTTCACATAGCTCTGTTATTCCATCTCTTAGAAAATGTCCTTTCCCTCATTTCATGGTTCTCTCGCAGCCAATGCTCCCCCACTCACTGGCTTTGCATTCTTTTAGCCCCCACAAACTATGAAATACACAGGGTTATTCAAAGAGATCCGAATGGCTGCCGAAAGGGAACCGAACGCTGAAAATCAGCGTTCGGTTACCTTTCTTGGCCATTCGGGTATCCAGAGAGCAGGCAATTTGCCAAATCCTGGCGAATTGCCTGCACATACGGTGCCTGTTCAGTGCCTGTTCTAGGGCAGTGAATCCCCATAGAGAAGCAATTCTTCGACTATTCAGAAAGCAAAAGCCAGCAGTGAAAAGTTGCCGAATTGCCCTGCTGTTCGGTGGTTTCATGCGGCAGATTTATTCAGGCGAATCCCCTAGGCTTCAATGTTAAAAATATTCCCGTTTTAATTCAATATCTAATAAACCATTGATTATAATATTCTGAAGTAAAGAGTCTCCTTATTTATAGATTTTCTAGGATATTTTAAGCATTTTTCGGGATTTTTTTAAAAAAAATGTCCGATTTATTTTTATTTTTCTCTTAACTTTACTTATTAACAGCCCTTTTTATTATCATTCATTGGACCTCATATGTAAATTTCAGACATTTTCGCTCATTAGTTTCTTTGCAAACAGTGTTTCACTTTTCAAACATTCAAGCCAACTGTTTTTTTAATTTATTCACTCCATTCGTCTGCGGTGTCGGCTTTTTCCGGTGGCTGCAATGCTTGTGATCTGCACCTGCTCGGCTTTTTCCGGCATTTTCGGTAGGGTTAATCCAGATGTTTTTGCGGGTTTTCGGTGTGCATTCGCCGGGTTTTGCGGTTAGTTTTCGGCGGGTTTGCGGTGACCTTTCCATGCAATTCGGGGACCCTGTGGTGCTTGCAGAATACACCGCAGGATCGCCGAAATGGTATCGCCAAATTGAACCGAATTGAAGAGAACGAAAAGTCACCGAACGTGCGGTGGCTTTTCAATTCTCTTTGAATAACCCTGACAATCTCAATACAAATTAGTGATGAGCCGAACACCCCCATGTTCGGTTCGCATTCGAACTCGAACAATTTCAAAAGTTCGAACTCGAACACGAACCGAACTCAATGCAAGTCAATGGGACTCGTAAGTTCGATTTTTAGAGTGCCCTCCAAGAGAGCATATATGCAAGATATTTGCCATAAAAGGTGTATGGGAGTCCGGGTAGTGCCCTGGGGGACAGGAAACAAGGACAAAAAGTTAAAAAAATAACATTTTTAAAGGAACAGTGAGTTTTCCATGAAATAAAGGTTAAGAACAAAAACGAAAAATTCCTTCAAATATCGTGCCTAGGAGGTCCCGATTAGGGATGAGCCGAACACCCCCGAGTTTGGTTCGCATTCGAACTCGAACTTTTCAAAAGTTCGAATTCGAACTCAATACAAGTCAATGGGACTCAAAATTCGATTTTTAGAGTGCCCTCCAAGAGGACATATATGCTAGATATTTGCCATAAAAGGTGTATGGGGGTCTGGGTAGTGCCCTGGGGGACAGGAAACTAGGACAAAAAGTAAAAAAAATACGTTTTTAAAGGGATAGTGAGTTTTCCATGAAATAAGGGTTAAAAATAAAAACAAAAAATTCCTTCAAATATCGTGCCCAGGAGGTCCCCATAACCTGCCCGTGAAGTGGTGGATTTCTAGGATGTATAGAAACATTTAAAAACAATGTCCGGGTCCGGGTAGTGCCCTGGGGGACGGAAACAAGGACAAAAAGTTTAAAACAAGACGTTTTTAAACCCTTCACTGCTGACGACGTGTGGGACACGTCCTCAGTTACACCCGCTGTGTCCCACGTGTCATCAGCTTTGCGGGACCCCCGGCGGAGATAGTCACCTCTCTGTCTGGGGTCCCGCGGCGTTCTGACTTCAGCGCCCTCAGACGCTGAAGTCAAGCTCCTCCCGACGTAAATGATGTCATCGCGCCATGCGCAATGACGTACTTTCCAGGCGACCCCCCGGCAATGCCAGGAGATCGCCTGGAAGGAAGGGGGGGGGTTTTGTTCGGATCCCTCTCCCTCCCGATCGGGAGGTCCCACAAAAAAAAGCCAAGCAACGCTTAAAAGGGGAGAGTCTCCCCTTGTCTCCCCTTTTAAGCGGTGCCTGGCTTTAACCCCTAGGCGAAGTGCGGCCTAGCTCCGGTGGGGGCCGCCATCTTGGATTGCGGCTCCACCCCGGGTCCCCCCTCACTGCCTGACATCCTCACGCATAGCGTGATGACATCAGATAGCCGGGGAGCCCCTAGCTGCCCGGAATCCCCTGGTGGAGATAGGGGGTTCATTTGAGGGTCCACAGAGATGCTTTGAGGTTGTGTATAGAGATGCTGATGGGGTTGTGTATAGAGATGCTGTGAGGCTGTGTATAGAGATGTTGTGTGGCTGTGTATAGAGATGCTGTGAGGTTGTGTATAGAGATGCTGATGGGGCTGTGTATAGAGATGCCTTGCGGTGCCGAAGTGCGGCCTAGCTCCGGTAGGGGCCACCATCTTGGATGGCGGCTCCACCTCCGGGTCCCCCCTCACTGCCTGACATCCTCACGCATAGCGTGATGACATCAGATAGCCGGGGAGCCCCTAGCTGCCCGGAATCCCCTGGTGGAGATAGGGGGTTCATTTGAGGGTCCACAGAGATGCTGTGAGGTTGTGTATAGAGATGCTGATGGGGTTGTGTATAGAGATGCTGTGAGACTGTGTATAGAGATGCTGTGAGGTTGTGTATAGTGATGCTGTGAGGTTGTGTATAGAGATGCTGTGAGGCTGTGTATAGAGATGCTGATGGGGCTGTGTATAGAGATGCTGTGAGGTTGTGTATATAGATGCTGATGGGGTTGTGTATAGAGATGCTGTGAGGTTGTGTATAGAGATGCTGTGAGGCTGTGTATAGAGATGCTGTGTATAGAGATGCTGATGGGGTTGTGTATAGAGATGCTGTGAGGTTGTGTATAGAGATGCTGTGAGGTTGGGTATAGAGATGCTGATGGGGTTGTGTATAGAGATGCTGTGAGGTTGTGTATAGAGATGCTGTGAGGCTGTGTATAGAGATGCTGTGTATAGAGATGCTGATGGGGTTGTGTATAGAGATGCTGTGAGGTTGTGTATAGAGATGCTGTGAGGCTGTGTATAGAGATGCTGTGTATAGAGATGCTGATGGGGTTGTGTATAGAGATGCTGTGAGGCTGTGTATAGAGATGCTGTGTATAGAGATGCTGATGGGGTTGTGTATAGATATGCTGTGAGGTTGTGTATAGAGATGCTGTGAGGCTGTGTATAGAGATGCTGTGTATAGAGATGCTGATGGGGTTGTGTATAGAGATGCTGATGGGGTTGTGTATAGAGATGCTGTTTGTGTATAGAGATGCTGATGGGGTTGTGTATAGAGATGCTGTGTATAGAGATGCTGATGGGGTTGTGTATAGAGATGCTGTGAGGTTGTGTATAGAGATGCTGTGAGGCTGTGTATAGAGATGCTGTGTGGCTGTGTATAGAGATGCTGTGAGGCTGTGTATAAAATGCTGATGGGGCTGTGTATAGAGATGCCTTGCTGCGCCGAAGTGCGGCCTAGCTCCAGTGGGGGCTGCCATCTTGGATGGCGGCTCCACCCCCAGGTCCCCCCTCACTGCCTGATGTCCTCACGCATAGCGTGATGATGTCAGATAGCCGGGGAACCCCTAGCTGCCCGGAATCCCCTGGTGGAGAAAGGGGGTTCATTTGAACCCCGATATCTCCAGAACCGTGGCAAACAAAAACACTTTACACACTGCAGATGATTAAAAATTAAATTTTTATTGCATTTTTTGTCATAATATACAGGCAGGACATGACGTATACATATAAAAATGATATATTATGAATCTGCGGAGTCTGCCGGAAGAACGATATGTAATATGTCTGGGTCATTTAATAAAATGTGGCTTCAAATAGCATTTAAACATGATAAGCGAAAGCGGCAAAAATGAGCTGAGCACACAGCAGTGAAATGCAGGGTTAAGGGGTTAAACAGCATATCAGAGGAACATTTCGTAGAGAAATGAACACTTCTCAGAAGCACAGGTGTTGTTTGATACATGTTCAGGAGACACCTCCAGACACCCTCAGTCTACAGACAATGTATCAAATTCATTAGACCAGACTAATTAAAAGCACATGTTATTTCCAAACACTAATTAACACCTGTTGTTTACGGCGTTTGAGAGCAGATGTCATTTTGTACTGAGAATCTTTGCACGTAGACATTATTTTTTAATTCAATATCTAATAGACCGTTGCTTATAATATTCTGCAGTAAAGAGTCTCTTTATTTCTAGATTTTTTAGTATTTTTTAAGCATTTTTCATACTTTTTTCAAAAAAAAATTTCGAACTCAAACCAAACACGCCAAAATGTTCGAAGTTCGCAAACTTTCGAACTGCCGATGTTCGAATCGAACTCCGAACTGATCGAACCAAACAGCTCATCCCTAGTCCCCATAACCTGCCCGTGAAGTGGCGGATTTGTAGGATGTATAGAAACATTTAAAAACAATAAAGTGACATTTCAAATGACGGTAAATGGTTTTCCTTAAATCTATTCATAAACAACTGCTTGGGGCGGCAGCCTGTATGAAAAGAGGTGACATTTTAGGACACACAGAACAAGTTTAGTGATTTTTGGGCTGAATTATGGTGAAACTTATGCAGGCTTTGGATGAAAGTAACAAGAGGTGCTTTAAAATTGGGCCTTTAGTGTCGGCAACAGTGCCGCCACACCGTAACCCCTCTGTGGTATTGTGGAAGAGTGCAGGGTTGGACCCTGCGGTCAAATATTAAAATGATATGAATCTGGTACTGGCGTCAGTGCACCCAAATATTTTGCCTTTGGTGGCAGCAAGTGCCTTCACACCGTAACCCCTCTGTGGTATTGTGGAAGAGTGCAGTGGTGGAGGTTTTGGGAATGCAGAAGAGATCCCCGATCTATTCAGTTACGTCAGCATCAGGGGATTGATAGCTGCTGATCCAGGACTGATTCATTTTTATAAATGTCAGCCGGTCTACAGAGTCGGTGGACAGACGCACTCTTTTGTCTGTGACAAAAATCTCCAGTGGCACTGAACGTCCTTTCAGAAAGCATGCTGGATGAAGGGCAACCTAGTAGCTGCATAGCATATTGGCTAAATTCTGGCCAGTGATCCAATCTCAACACCCAGTAAGCAGGGCCGGATTAAGATCGCAATGGGCCTGGAGCTGAAGATTTTGGTGGGCTTTTTTTTGGAATTTTGTGAAATGAAAACATATTTTAGGTTATTTAATAGTGCAGATATGGGTATATCTAACCAGGCAGATACTGTGTGATAAAATTTCAGATTTCAATCATGTAAAATAATTTTTTTCCCATTTTATCATCCAAACCTTTGGTTATATATTCTATAGGGCATTATTATTAAAACAAATGGGAATGGGATCCTGATACTGCATTGCTCTGAGAAAATATACAAGTTAACCAAAAAATTTAATATTTCCTTTGTGTTTTGGAGGATGATGTTTTATGAATAATATGACAATGTTTTAAACAGTGACCTTGCTCCCAACATGGGAAATGAGAAGGTGAGTAATGGCAGTGGTATTGTAACCGGAGTCAGACAGGTTCACTTCATTAACGGCGCCGGACCAGACACAAGCAAGGATTGTCCAAACACGAGTCTCTTCAGGAAAGGCAAGAATTTATTGTGTCGTCACACAAGTGCTCACACAGGATTGAATCGCTTAGAGTGAGCCCCGATTACACAGAGACATGAGGTTTTATGCCCCAAATACATAATTAGGTACATCCCCATTAGCCCACCTCCCTATGACACTCTATTCCACCCCACGTGGGTTAATACCTCCCATCATTAATTCGAACACAAAGAACATTCCACATATAACTATAAATTGATACACTTCTCGTTAGTTTGACAGTCTGTGATTTTTTGTGCTGTCTTTCTCCGGGGAGTGCCTCCCTCCCTATCGGCTATGTTTATTCAGATGGCCTGGGGCCCCGTCTTCTATACTCCTTCGTCTTTTCACGGCCCAACGACCTTGGAATATCTACTTCTCCATGCTAAAACAGCAAAGATCTTTCATAAAACTTTAATTGCTTTTTCTGCTAATCTAAACGCATTCCTAAATTTCTACGTATACCTCATTCTAGTCTCAGCTACAAACCTGTCTAGTTATATACAAGTGAACCAATATTCTGAACAAGATGGCCGCCTGTGTACAATGGCGGCCGTCTTCCAGCCTATTTCCACTTCATTCCCCCCTTGGCTCAAGTGTCAGGATCTTTTCCTGGCACTTGTAGCCATTACACTCCACTATTCTGAAACTACTGAAAAAGGGGGGGTTTCTTTCACTGGGAACATACCCTGTGGAATTATCAGTGCTGACTTGCACAGTGGCCATATGCATAGCCCTATGCGGTATATCAGTATCCCTATGATCAAGATCACCACTATCATGAGTATCATGGATCCAATCTTTGAGATGAATCTCAAGATAGAACCAAACCATTCTCCCATTGCCCCAAACCCCCGGAGCGGATTCCAGCCTTCGGCAGCAATCCTCCTGGCTGTGCCCTGCAACTGTGCTACCTTCTCCTGATAATCTTGAATTACCTGGTAATAGTCTGGGACTTCGTGTGTAGTGTTTCTGATGAAGGTGCAACATTCATAGTGCATTGTCATTTCACACAATCCATTCAAGGCCGCACTGATCTGCTCAAGCGCCATTTCATAACTCACGCATTTCCAGATTCAACAGCTGGATATCCATACTGGTCCTATTCAGAATCTCATTCATCAGATTGACATAGCTATTCAATCTCCTCATCATCTCTCCTCCCCATCCAGTCCATACTGGCAACCATGTCCATATTCGATCCATCTTCGCAAACAATTCTCTCTTCGGTCTTTCAAACACCAGTGGGTACCTAGGGTGTAGTTCTGTGTCTGTGTTTGTGTCTTCTCCCCTTAGTTTCTGGATTGGGACCAGCTTAGCCAAATAACACATTCCCGTTATTGTTGTGGTACCTATGTGTAACACACCCTCACAGCACACCTGGTATCCTCCTTTCACTATAAATAGCAATAAATGTAGTGTTCCCTTTGATATCTCTATCGCAAAATGTCTCAGCCGTCTCATCATATCCACTGCACCCTGCCCCCATTGGTCACATTCCAATCACCGCCTCTTGGTCTCTAGTGAGTTGCCTGCATCGTATATATAAATAAATCGCCTTTTGTCCTGTTTTGAATATATAAATGTGTAATGTCCAGTTGAACTGACTTGAGTTACATAACCCCTCTCGTTATTTGTTTCTTTATCTGGTCCTAGTTGAAAACACCATTCTGGTGGATACACTGGTCCTATTATAGGGTACCCGGGACTGACTGATTCTGTCTTTTCCCTGATACAAACATACTCAAATTCATTGGAACAGAGGCAAATGGTATATAAATTGTCTCTGGGTGCAGTCTACTACACACCCAGCATACAGTTTGCCCAGACTTTTTAGCATAGTCATATTTGAATTGCACAAGTAAGTGTCCTCTTGGGTTGGTTCCAGATAGCGCCTCTCGTTTTTGTCTCCACATGGTACGGTTCTCCATCACCGGGTGCGTACCATTCCAGATATGGGAAATATCCACTTTCCCCACATTGCCCGTACAATTAGAACATACTCCACGCGAGAGTCCATAAATCAAATTAGCAAAATATAAAATCAGCACCACAAATGCCCCGAGTGTCAGAATTCCTTGGGCAATTCTTTTTACAGTCACATAAACCCAATCCCTCCCCACTGGAATTTCAAAAATAAAAAACATTTCTGGATAATCAAGGGTGGGGGCCGGGCCCCTAAAAAGCACCCTGTGGGTATCCCCCGTTGGCGGGTGGTCAGGACCTGTGCCCATCAAAACACCCACTTGTTGATCCTCTGTATTATCTGGGTTAGAATCATTTAGATGCTCATGGCTGTGGTCTTTGTCAGCTTCAGCCTCAGTGGGTTGGTCTCGTTGGTAACAACCTTCCATATTGGTTCACGACTGGCTGCGGCTGCTTTTACCCTGGAGTGATGTATCCACGGGACCACCTCGGCAACCTTTACTGCTATAGGGGTTGATAACAGGACAAAATAAAAACCTTTCCATGTTGGACCTAGTGGATCATTTTTCCACTCTTTTACCCATACTGAGTCACCCGGACAATACTCATACAGTGAAAAATACAGAGAATACGGTATATTATCCCCCACCCAAATATTTAACTTCTGCATTGATTTACCCAGCATTACTACCTGATCATTTAGTTTAATTTCTCCCAATGCCCGAAGGTCCCCCCTTAGTCCATTAATCAGAGGGGTTGGCTGTCCAAACATAAGTTCGTATGGACGTAGCTTCAATTGGGGGGTTGGTCTGCACCTAATGTGCAAAAGGACTATCGGCAGTAAGTCCAACCAGCCTAGTGACGTCTCTTGGCACAGTTTGGACATCAAAGTTTTTAGGGTACGGTTCATTCTTTCAACTTTTCCCGAACTTTGGGGCCTGTTCTCGGGTTGTTCTTGGCACATGTTACACACTGCTGAGCTGTTGCTTTGCAGATTGCTGACAATTCTGGTACGTAGAAATGTGGCTCCAACTGTTGCTCCATCATTTCTCTTCCTCCATGGGTACTTGCGTGAAGTGCTCTTACGATTTCAGGAGCCAGTGTTGCTGGTAGGACTATTAGTCCGTTCTCCATCTGGAACCATCCATCTTCTCCATACCCTCCGGGTTCGTCTGTCAGCCACTTCTTTTCTTTCTCTGAGTACACAGATGTCCATTCGCTCAGTGGCGCCGGTAGAAGTGCAGCCACCACTGGTTTTGGTGTGTATCGTGCCAATTCTCCATAATTTCCCCAGATAAATTCTCCTAGACTGTGCAGTATTCGTGTGATTCGTAGATTATTGTGAGAATTGATTGTCAAATTTTCAAAACGTGACGCGAAATTTCAATTTTCTGCTCGTTCAACTTCAGTTATTTCTTTGTCTTCCTCCTCCCCCACTATTTTCACGCCGAAGAATTTCAGCATCATCTTGTAGACTCTGCGCAGTCTTTGCTGAACTTCTGAGGTGTTAACCATTAGACATGTCTCTTGCGGATTTAGGGGAGTAGAGTAGAAATTTCGGCCTTGTGTTCGAGTTGGAAAAAACCATTGGATATAATCATAATTGAGTTCTAACAGTTCATAATCATCTTGCCATTTGTTCAATATTATTTCAATGAACTCGCCGTGGGGTTCAATTTTTTTTTTTTTTTTAAATTCATATAGAACTCGTAATTTGGCATGGAAGATTGAGGCTCTTGCTTGCAGATCAGTACTTTAGCTTGAGCTTCTGCTTCTGTTGGTGGTGGCGGTTTTGCAGCTGCTTTTGCGGGTTGGTCCGCGCGTCTGTTACCTTTTGGAATTTCATCACGGCCTTTTTGGTGGCCTCGACAGTGCATGATGCTGACAGCACTTGGTTTCCACACTGCTTCCAGGAGGGCCGTGATTTCTGCAGCATACTTAATTTATTGTCCTGAAGACGTGAGTAGGCCTCTTTCTTTGTAGAGTGCGCCATGTGCATAGACTGTCATAAAGGCGTATTTGGAATCTATATAGATATTTACTCTTTTGCCTTCAGAAATTTCAAGGGCTCTGGTTAAAGCTGTTATTTCAGCTAGTTGTGCCGATGTATGGCCTGGCAGTGGCTTTGCTTCGATGACTTCTTCTGTTGAGACTACTGCATAGCCGGAGACTTTCTTCCCATCATCCATGTAGCTGCTTCCATCAGTGAATAGCTGTAGATCGTATTTGTCTAGGGGTACGTCTTTCAAATCCGGCCGCTACTGAACCAGTAACCTCCTGTCACATCCAGCAGAGCCTTGACAGCATGGGGCACCTTGACATGAAGAACTTGTCCAAGGGTCAGTTTGTCTGCTTCTGCTATTAGCATTGCGGTGGCAGCCACTGCTTTCAGGCATGGGGGTAGGCCGCAGGCCACAGGGTCGAGTTGCTTTGGAGCTCCTGGTCTTTGGTTGGGTATGCGGCACATGCTTCTTTTCTTTCTGCCCCCAGTGCACGTTTGGTACCTGTTAACTGGAAGCCCAGGTATTTTACGCTCTGTTTACATATTTTGTGCTTTCTTTTTTTTAGACACTCTGTAACCTGCTTGGCTTAGCAGATGTAGCAAAACTTTTGTGACAGATAAACAGTCTTTTTCTGTGGGGGAAACCAGTGTAATTAATCAACATACTGTAGCGTGGAAGGACAAGAGGTCCTGGCTGAGCGCGCATCCATTGTAGATACCTCCCACTGAAAAATAAAAAAAAATAAAAAAGTTGTCTTGCTGGAACAATGGTGTGTTCCACGGTGACACGCAGAATTTCAATATACCGTAGTCTTTAACTTTCTGCAAATATATTTGTATATTCTGCTTGGCTTTCTTTGGGATATAATATTGTCTTAGAGCCACCGGTATTGCGCCGGACTTTAATTCAACTAATCTGGGCGGGTTGTCCTCCGCCCCCCACCTCAGGAATTCCAAGGAGTAGTGCGTGCGGATCCAGCGTGGCAGACAGAGTAGATGCCGTGCGCCATTCTTCTTCCCTCGGCATAACTACTGCGATTTTCATAGATTGGGGTTGTGCGGGCTGGCTGGATTATACTACCGAACAAAACTGTTATTTTCCGGCAGGTTTAATTGAACGTGACCCCCGGGAAAAAAAAAACAAAAAAAAAAAAAACATAATTTGGGCTTGCAATTTGCAAAAAATATCCCGCCCCAGGAGCTGGATGGGACATTCGGGCATATACATATACACATTGTGTAAATAATATTCTCAGAAATATTTTCCCATAGCCCAAAACAGACTCTTAATACTACATCGAAAAAAAAAACAATAAAAATAAATCATTCCATCAAAAATCAAACAAAAACATACCTTGTAAAAACAGTAAAGAAAAATTACTTTAATTATTTCTCGAATTAATTTTTCTAACCGTTTCATATATTTCAATTTAGTTTATTAATAAATTTTTATATTTTAGTAGACAATATTGTATACTATTCACTCAACCGACTTCAGACAAATATTCTATTGTAACACACACTAAAATTAGCTAAACATAGTACTCTGCACAAGTACACAAAGGGTTATTTTTTCCACCTTTCAGAGAGCAAAGAAAAACAAACTGCTCCCTCCTCCTCAGCCATACGGGACGGGACGGAGCGGAGCTGACCGAGACATAGCAGCTGCCCGCCCCCCTTTCCGCCCGCACAACAGCGGCATTCAGAGCTTCCCTAGCTGCCCCATAACATAATAGATAGGACGGGGGTAAAACATTTATTTTCTTCCAGTTGTTCTACTAACACCTCTCTCTCTCTCTATTATTTTGGGGGTCCTGTTTCTTATTTCTCCCCGCTATCATTTATAAAATGACTCTTGTTTTTAATACAATATCCCCATATATCTATATACGGGTATTCTTCAGGATATCCGTACTGCTCTGTAACTTGGGAGTGTACCTTCTGTACCAACTCCGGGTCCATTGACCCCTGCTCTGGCCATCCTGGGACTAACATCGGCCACACAACTGTACACATTATTTTTAATTTCTCTTTTGTCAATTCTACACCATAGTCATGCGTTTTATATAATGCATCGAAATTTCGCACCATATACTCTAGGGGCGTCTCCCCCTCCTTTACCCTCTTGGGCTTTGATGACCCGTTACCCATTGTCATTCCTGAAAACAATACTTTTTGCGATACAAATATCTTATTTCAACAACAGTTAAAATCTACAGTCTGATACTTCAGTCAACAATTTATCCGCATCCACATACGCTTCCTCCTTCAGTAGCCGACTGCAGTCGCCTGAGCCAAAACCGTAATTATCTGGGTCAAATCTCGTATTTGCTTCCTCGTGGAGCGAGTAGGCGCACGTTCACTCACAGCACTCAAGTCAATTCATTCACAACACATTCCGTATCAGATACTTTCAGCATAATATAGAACATATATCACTTCAACTCTTTCCATTAGCCGAGGACGTATTCCCTCCTTAGTGGCTCCTTATACCCCGTAATTTGAACTCTAACTCTTGACTGCTTGTGGCTATGTGCACCCCGTTCCTTGTCTACACTTCCGTCTGCAATTCCAATCTGCTTTATGGATAATCTACCCACTCAGCACCACTATCTCTGCAGCTATCGTTGGCTTCACTATAAGCCCTTGTCACTATACGACGTACACACTAGGCACTGACTCAGGCTCTCAGCCCAGTCACAGAAAAATCCTCCTCCTTTCCCGTTTACCCACGTGGCGAAGCTCTATTTACAAACACTGAACTATGCAACTCCACGCAGCTACTTTCTCCCTCTCATACAGAACTACCCTTTGATTGGCATTCAATTCCCCCGAATCCAGACGCCCGCTAGCCACTCTGGCTCCTTAGCAATGTCAGCGCTACCAGCGGCGGGAAAGATATGCCAATAGGATGGTGGCCATCGCATCCTCTTATCCGTCTATCGCAGTCGGACGTTTCCCTTAGATACCGGTATTTCCTTTAGACATACAAAACATAGAAGACACGTTACCTATCGCCGGCGCTGCTTGCTGTTTCCTCGGACTCTGGTGTCCCAGCTCCCGGGTGGGGGGTCCGTTTGGGACGAGATGAGGTCCACTGTACAGGAAATCCTGCTTGGCGCCTGCAGATGTCAGCTCACCTTCAATGGACGCCCCCAACCATCGGGATTCTGGCACTGCTGCAGTCAAGCGCCGCACTGTGTTCAGCAGCCGTTGCCCGTGTCTTGGCAAAAGGCCCGTTATCCCGGCTATCGAGACCCCAGAAAATGTAACCGGAGTCAGACAGGTTCACTTCATTAACGGCGCCGGACCAGACACAAGCAAGGATTGTCCAAACACGAGTCTCTTCAGGAAAGGCAAGAATTTATTGTGTCGTCACACAAGTGCTCACACAGGATTGAATCGCTTAGAGTGAGCCCCGATTACACAGAGACATGAGGTTTTATGCCCCAAATACATAATTAGGTACATCCCCATTAGCCCACCTCCCTATGACACTCTATTCCACCCCACGTGGGTTAATACCTCCCATCATTAATTCGAACACAAAGAACATTCCACATATAACTATAAATTGATACACTTCTCGTTAGTTTGACAGTCTGTGATTTGTTTGTGCTGTCTTTCTCCGGGGAGTGCCTCCCTCCCTATCGGCTATGTTTATTCAGATGGCCTGGGGCCCCGTCTTCTATACTCCTTCGTCTTTTCACGGGCCCAACGACCTTGGAATATCTACTTCTCCATGCTAAAAACAGCAAAGATCTTTCATAAAACTTTAATTGCTTTTTCTGCTAATCTAAACGCATTCCTAAATTTCTACGTATACCTCATTCTAGTCTCAGCTACAAACCTGTCTAGTTATATACAAGTGAACCAATATTCTGAACAAGATGGCCGCCTGTGTACAATGGCGGCCGTCTTCCAGCCTATTTCCACTTCAGTATTGCTATTTTTATACGTGACAAATGGACAAAGCCATCGCTTTGGAACTAAAAATTAATTTTATGTGGTTTTGTTTTCATTTTAGATTTTACATGATCACATTTGGAATCAATGCAAAGGCCAGACTCTGATGACCTGTCCAATGACGCCTCACTTGACCTTGTGCAGTGTAAAATTAGTGACGCAGGGGTCCAAAGTCCCCCCCCAGTGCTCTTCACTGCAGTGCGGCGGTTCAGGTTTTTGATGCAACAATTCATAACGGATTGTGTCATCACCGCCACACTTGTTGATGACATGAGAAATGAGATGATTAGTTATCTAGCATCATTATTCACTTTATAATTGAACAGTGAAAAATATTGCTGTTAGAAAGAAAAATAAAGAGATATTTATTTTATTTTTTATTGTTGCATAAAACCTGGTCATGTTTGGTATCATTGGAAAGGCCATACTCTGGCCTTTCCAGTGATACCTCACATGACTCTTTAGCTTCTATGGAGCTGGAGATACAGTGGTCCAAATACCCATCAATGCAGACATAGTTGTCCTTTCTCTGGGCCTATTCTGGGAATGGGCCTGGAGCTGCTGCTCCATCTGCCCCTGTGTTAATCCGGCCCTGCCAGTAAACCAGTGGATCATCTGCTGTAAAGGTATCCAGGTCTGCCCTTGCCCCTAGGTAGTCCTGCACCATATGGTGAAGACGCTGGCAATGGGTGCCTACATTTGACGTCCCTGGGCATCGTGGACTAAAAAAAAAGGCATCAGTCAAGCGGCCCCGGCCTTCACCGCTCTTCCTCTGATCATTAGAAGCCTCAGAAGCACCTGTGATTTCACTTGGTAACCTACCAGTGCCTGGAAAGGTGTTACACAAGTGTCGCTTTAGAGCGTCCTCAAGTTGTTTCATCCTGTGCTCCCTCTGTGCGGGCAGGATGAGCTCTGCAACTTTACCCTTGTATCGTGGATCAAGAAGGCTAGCCAACCAGTAATGATCCCTCTCCTTGATAGCACGAATCCTGGGGTCCTTTAGCAGGCTTTGCAGGATAAGGGAGCCCATGCAGCGAAGGTTGGAGGTGGCATTAGCTTCCGCATCTTCCTGGTCAATGAGGATGACCCCATTGTGCACTTCCTCCTCCAAGCCACGTACTAGTCCTTGGGTTTCTGGGCACACAAAACCCTCCCTTGAGAAAATCCCCACCTTCAATGCCCCAGCCCCCCCACTACTTAAATATTCCTCCTCCTCCTCATCCTCCTCCTGTCTGATCTGAGGACCCGCAGGAATGCTGTCTGCGTAAAGACTGGGGCCTTGAGAGCTAGGGAAGGCCTACTTTTCCTTCCGCTGCTCTGCCTCTAGTGCCACATCTATAATTCCCCGCAGAGTGCGCTCCAGCAGGAACACTAAAGGAATTGTGTCACTGATGCATGCGCTGTCCCTGCTCACCATCCTTGTTGCCTCCTCAAATGGTGACAGTACAGTGCATGCATCCTTGATCATCAGCCACTGCGGGGGGGGAATCCAAGTTGACCTGAACCTGTCTTTGTGTCATACTCACACAGGTACTCATTGATGGCCCTCTGCTGCTTGTGCAGATGCTGCAGCATTGCTAATGTCGAGTTCCACCTGGTGGGCATGTCACAGATCAGACGATTTGTGGGAAGGTGGAATTCTCTTTGAATTTCTGCCAGGTGAACACTTGCTGGGAATGACCGTCTGAAGTGGCTGCAGGCTTTTCTGGCCTGACTGAGAAGCTCTGCCAGCCCTGTGTACCTGGTTAGGAAATGCTGTATCACCAAATTTAGGATGTGTGCTAGGCATGGTACATGCGTCAACTTACCCTGGCGTAGGCCGGAGAGAAGGTTGCTGCCATTATCACAGACGACCATTCCCAGCTGAAGCTGGCGTGGTGTTAACCATCTCTGCACCTGTCCCTGCAGAGCTGACAGAATTTCTGGCCTGGTGTGGCTCCTGTCCCCTAAACAAACCAGCTCAAGCACAGTATGGCATCTTTTTGCTTGAGCCATTGCGTAGCCCCTGCCACGCGTCGGTTTAACTGCCACTTCGCCAGAGACCGAGAACGAGGAGGAGGAAGAGGTGGTGGAGCAGACAGACCTCATATAAGCAGCTTTCTGGAGGTGTGGTGGATGAACAAGCTCCAGCACAGAGCCCCGTCCTGGATTCCTCCCAGCTGCAATCAGAATTACCCAGTGTGCCGTGAAGGAAATGTAACGGCCCTGTCCATGCTTGCTGGACCACGTGTCTACAGTCATGTGCACCTTGCTGCTGACTGCCTTTCCCAATGACTCCATAACATTGTCTTCCACGTGCTGGTATAGTGCTGGAATGGCCTTCCGTGAAAATAAATGGCGTTTTGGAATCTGCGACTGTGGTACAGCACATTCAGAAAATTCACGGAAGGAAGCAGAGTCCACCATCTGGAAAGGCAGCAGCTGTAATGCGAGTAATTTTGCTAAGCTGGCATTTAGACGCTGTGCTTGGGCTTGGTTGGTTGATTTGGGACTATATTTTTTCTTACGCTGCAGCAGCTGGGGCAACGTAATCTGACTGCGTAAATCTTCAGCTGATGGGAAGCTGTCACATTCTGAGGAAGGACCTGGTACACCCATTACTGTAGCATCATCCCTGTCAGTGGAGGTTGTAGGCAATGACATGGCATGACATATAGTGGGGGTAGAGACAGATGAGGAGGAGGAGGACCTATGCAAAGTGTTGTGCCAACGGGATGCGTGGCAGGTGGTCATATGTCGCCTCAAGCACATGGTACCCAAGCGTGGGATGTCTTTCCCACGCTTGATCCTCATCTGACATAGATTACAAATAGCAATGGTGCAGTCTGCTGCACATTTCTTAAAGAACTCCCAGACATCAGACTTCCTGTACATGTGCTTTGAGACGACAGCACTCTGCACCTGAGCAGCTGTGACTTCTGATGCCTTGGACTGGCTACGGTTGATCACAGAGGATGTTCTGCCTCGTTTTTGTTGTGCCTCCTCCTCCCTTGACTCCTCTGTTCGATCAGACACCCAGGTGGAGTCAGTGACCTCAACATCGTCATCAGCCCCTATCTCCTTGTCACTGGAGCCAACTTGGCAGTATGCTGCAGCTGCTGGGGCAACATGAATGCCAGTTAAAAGTGTGTCACTGGCACCCCCTTCCTCTAGGTTGATTATACTCCGTTCCTCAACCTCAGAGTTTGAATCAGAGCACTGTAGTTGCTGCACATCCTTAAGCAGCATGTCACTGTCATTGCAGTCAAACAATTCAGCTGACTCCTCCGTGTGTGATAGTGAGGGTACGGCAGGAGTAGCTGTGGACATGGAGGCTGAATTAGATGTTTTGGCAGCTCAGGTGGACTGTAAACCACTACAAGCCTGGCTGACAGAGTACTCGGAGGATGAGGATGGCCTGGTTAGCCAATACACCAAATCCTCTGTATGTTGCTGCTGCTTAAGACGACCAGCACCAGTTAGAAAGGACAAGCGTGCCCCTGCAGAGGATGCACCACATCCACCACGACCAGAGGCACAGCCTCCCGACACAGAGGCTGCTTGCCCTCTTATCTGTGTTTGGGAGCGTCTGCCTGTCCTTTTTGGTCTTTCTGACATGGTGAGTGATATATAGATTAAAGATATACAGAACTCTGATTCAACTCTGTTATAAAAATTGGAGATATGCGGAACTCTGATTTAAGTGTGTTATATAGATTAAAGATTTCCAGAACTCTGGTATGACTCAGTGAGACACCCTGATAGCTGACAGTCAGTGACAAGACACAGATTAAAATTCCCAGAAACCACCTATAACTCAGTGAGACCCCCTGATGGGTGGCAGTGACAAGACACAAATTACAATTCCCAGATATCTGCTAGAAGTATGTGGGACCCCCTGATAGCTGGCAGTGAGAAGACACAGATTACAATTCCCAGGAACCTCCTATAAATCAGTGAGACCCCCTGATGGGTGGCAGTGACAAGACACAGATTACAATTCCCAGGAACCTCCTATAAATCAGTGAGACCCCCTGATGGGTGGCAGTGACAAGACACAGATTACAATTCCCAGGAACCTCCTATAAATCAGTGAGACCCCCTGATGGGTGGCAGTGACAAGACACAGATTACCATTCCCAGATATCTTGTAGAAGTGAGACCCCCCCAATAGCTGCTGGCAGTGAGAACACACAGATTACAACAATTCCCAGATATCTTGTAGAAGTGAGACCCCCACAATAGCTGCTGGCAGTGAGAACACACACTAACAGAACAATCTCCTCTCAAAAAGCACGTGCTGGGGCTGCGAGGGACGCCTTATATAGTGTGCTGCGGGACTTAGCTCTGTGAGCCCATGATTGGGCAAAATTTGCCCAATCAGGACTCTGAGCCGTGATTGGCATAGTCTTGCACCTGTCTTGCACCTGACCTGTGGTCAGGTGCAAGGCTGTAGCCAATTACAAGCTTCAGGCGAGTGGAAAAGCTCATTGTGGTCCATTGTGGTGCATTGTGGGCGAACTCGAACCGAACACACGGAAATGTTCAGAGTTCGGCAAACAGCCGAACGGCCGATGTTCGATGCGAATTCCGAACAGATCAAACCGAACAGCTCATCCCGAATACAAATTACATACCTGGTAAAATATATCAATATAAAATTGATGTGTACGTGTAAAAAAATTTAGTACGCAATTTTTGGTTCACTCTTAAAACACTTTAACCACTTCGGTTCAGCAAAATATTGTTGGGCCATGGATTCACTTACAGGGTTATTCAAAGAGATTCGAAAAGTCACCACACGTTCGGCGACGTTTTGTTCTCTTCAATTCGGTTCCTTTTGCCGATCCCATTTCGGTGACCCTGCGGTGTATTCAGCAAACACCACAGGGCCCCGGAATTGCAGGGAAAAGCTACCGCAAACCTGACGAAAACGAACCGCAAAACCCAGCGAATGCACGCCGAAAACCCTCAAAAACATCTGGATTGACCTGCCGAAAACCACGGAAAAACCCAAGCAGGAGCCGATCACCCGCAGCGAAGCCGCCGGAAAAAAACGAGAAAGCCGAGACCGCAGACAGAGTGAAATGAATAAATTAGGAAAATAGTTTGCATGAATGATTGAAAAGTGAAACGCTGTTTGCAAAGAAACTACTGAGCGAAAATGTCTGAAATTTACATATGAGGTCCAGGGAATGATAATAAAGAGGGCTGTTCCAGAAAACATAAGTAAACTTAAAAAAATTTAAAACAAATCGGACTTTTTTTAAAAAAAAAAAATCTGACAAATGCTTAAAATATCCTAAAAAATCTATAAATAAAGAGACTCTTTACTGCCGAATTTTATAATGAACGGTTTATTAGATATTGAATTAAAACGGGAATATTTTTAACATTGAAGCCTATGGGATTCTCCTGAAAAAATTTGCCGAATTAAACCACCGAATGGCAGGGCATTAGGGGAACCTTTCACTGCTGGTTTGTGTTCTCTGAATAGCCGAAGCAGTGCTTTTTCATGGGGATTTCACTGCCCTCGAACAGGCACCGAACAGGCACCGTATGTTCAGACAATTCGCCAGGATTTGGCGAATTGCCTGCTCTCTGGATAGCCGAATGGCCAAGAAAGGTAACCGAACGCTGATGTTCAGCGTTCGGTTACCTTTCTCAAGCAATTCGGATCTCTTTGAATAACCCTGTTAGTCTAAATTTCTGACAATAGGTTTTGTTTTACTTAAATCAATTTGCATTGCCGCAAGGCTAATTGAATACTTTAATAAACCCTCACTCATTGGAAGAGGTTGAGGAGTTAATAGGGAGAGAGAAAGCTGCTGGCAAAACCACCTGTACCTGAACTCCATGGCCGAAAAAGATAGGGGTTACTCCTGTCCTAATCATAACTACTTGTGGTGGCTTAGCAGTTGAGGGGTTAAATAGAGGAGATTAAGCAGCACGCCTGCTATCCATTACCCCTGCACCTCATGCGTATTGGTGAGAAGGGAGTGGGTATGGGGAAGTTATAGGAAATGGGATAATGGGAAATGGAGAACCCATCCCCTCTATCAGATCTCCTCCCATGGTCAACATTGAAACGGTTATATCAGGGGTGGTGAAATAGAGGAGGTCAAACACACCCAGGTGTGGTGGGGTAAGGGTGTCTGGAGTCTTCAAAATGAATCACACAAATAAAAATCATCCCTTGTGTTTTGCTACATTTGTCAACATTATAATCATTAACTTGTTTTGAGCAACGTGGCAAATTGCCCAAAGCACAGATGAATCACACATGTCTCAATAATTGATGGTGGGCAAAGAGACTATTAGCCTGCGGCTTGTCGGTGTATTGAGAGCAGAGGAGGGCTTACTAATATAGCATCAGGGGCGTAACTACCAGGGGTGCAGAGGGTTCCACCGCACCAGGGCCCTTGAGTCCAGGGGGGCCCACATTCGCCTGCCTGGGCCTGGGGGATTGCCTATATTTTATATATATATATTTATTTTTATAATTTATTTTATACTTGTGTGAGTTTTACTTTGGAGCTTTGTGATACTCACACACACCACATTACTGTGAGTTTTGTTGCTGTGGAATGGTGTGCTGCACATTACTGTGAGGTTTATTGCTGAGGAGCTCTGTGAGATACAAATACTGCACATTACATTAAAAATGGGATGGGCTGAAGAGGCCATAGTGAACCTGGAAAAAATGGGACACTGATTGTCTGGAGTCAACATTGTGGACCTGGTGGGGACTAATGTATGTTGACGAGAGGGGGACAAAATATGTTTTTGCCTAGGGTGGGGGGGCATCATGGTTCCTGCACCTGGGCCCTGAGGTTTCTAGTTATGCCTCTGTATAGCATATAACTGTCACGGTTATGTCCAGGGTCTGGGGGATCTGAGCCCAAGGTGCAGCAATACACAGGACACTGGACAGGTAATATGGTGCAAAAAGGTGGTTTATTGCATAAATAAGAATGAGACAATGGTAGCAGGACACTGAATGGGAATAACGAGGCTACCCAAAGTAATAAGGAATACAGAGCACAGGACAAACACGGAGGATACACGCAGACTATACAGGGTACAGGGGGCACAGACGGTACAAAGAATAAGAGGGAACACAGATTATAGAGGAGTACGTGAGGAACACTATACAGGACTACAGGATAGCATACTACAGAATGCAGACACAGAAAGAGAGCTGACTAAAGAAAACAGAACAGGAACAACACAGAGGCAAGCGGATAATAACAAAGAACTATGAGCAATACTAGATAAGGAGGCAAGGGGCAATGCTCGATAAGGAGCAAGGGATAGTCCATGGTAGGGAGCACAGTGGGTTGCTGGGTAGGAACACGGTGGGTTGCAAGGCTGAAGCACGATGGGTTGCAAAGCTGGAGCAAGGTGGGTTGCAAAGCTGAAACTCAGTGGGTCAGGGGTACACAACCTCGGCCCTTCAGGTGTTTTGGAACTACATCTCCTACAGGGTAGGGATGTGCGTTTCGGGTTTCGGAATTTCGGAATTTTCACGAAATTTCCCGATTCGTGTTTTCGGATGCGGCCGAATTTCCGAAAATGTTTAGATCCGAAAATGTCAGATCCGAAACGTTTTCCGAGCCGAAACGAAATATTTTCGGATTTTTCGAATGGACTTGAAATGTGTCAAACGACGTTCCGAAAAACGAAAATTTTCTGAAAACGAAAATTTTCCGAAAAAAACGAAAAGTCGATACAAAGAACGGGCAAAGTGACACGAAAAATACAAAAAATGGTCGATATTCCGAAAAATGTACAATTCCGAAAAACGAAAATTTCCGAAATCACGAAAAGTCGATACAAAAACCGAGCACAGTGACACGAAAATACGAAAAATGGTCAATATAACGAAAAAAATGTACCCGAAAAACGCGCCGAACCGAATCGAATCGAAACCGAAATCGGTCGAAACGAGCCGAATCGAAAAGTTTGAAAATCCGAAGAATCGAACCGAATCGAACCGAAGAAAAAATCGGTGCACAAGCCTACCACAGGGACCTTTCAACCTTACAAGTGACTTGTCAACCTAATGTGTGACTGAGTATCGTGGGAGTTGTAGTTCCAAAACATCTAGAGGGCCAAAGTTGAGCACCCCTGCAGCGGGTTGTAAGGCTGGAATAAGACTGACAGGCTTCAGGAGTAGTTACAAGGTGGACACACCAATAGTAACACACTGCAGAAGTCTTGAGCTCTGGGTGGAGCACTCCTTTAAGGGAAGTGCATCAAGACTGCTGACCACACCGGTGGCAGCCAGGGTGTGGTCATGCAAACACAGCATGGATCCAGAACGGGATGGGGTGCACCTGAGCAGCAGAGAAAGCCAGGAGTGGATTGTAGAAGAGTCAGCTAGCCAGATTGACCCGAGTCTGGTCAATCAGGGCTGGCTTCCTAACAGATACATGACAATAACTCCCCTTACTATGGAAGCCTTGCCTCTTCAGTGCTGTGTGACTAGACAGCCCAGCAAACCTCATACTGCATTTTATCAGCATGAAGCCAGAAGGATGTATCTCACAAAGCCTTCCTACCCCCATTGCCATCCCTCTCCTGGCTGTGGGGTGAAAACGGCTGAAATCACGGCCATCCGTTGGCAAAATACATTGCACAGCATCAGATCTGACAGATTTCTTATAATCTAGCTCTCTTTGACTCTTGTTTGCCACCATGTGGTTTATTAGTAGATTGCTTTATAACATGCTAGACATGAGCAAAAGCAAAACATTTGAGGCCAGATCACAAACAATGCAGAGCTCTAGCCTTATAGCATGACGGTTCGAGCACTGTCTGTAATTTGAAAACGTGGCATTGCATCAGAGATGCTAACATTGCTTGTGTCTTGGATGTAGAGTCTGTATACTGTACATTAACGTCTCCTATACTTTATATTGGAGACATTCATTTGCTCTTAGCAGATGGAGAATTTTCTATTGCAATTGCTATATTCTCCATCCGTGCCTGACATTATTTCTCGAAACAATAACATCTTTCACAGGCTAGTGTTAAGTGATTGCAGTTCAGCACAATCACTTAACACATTAATATAAACCCACCAAAAATTCGCATACTCATTTCAGATGTCTCTGTACAGAGAGCAGTGCTATCCACCACTTTCTCACTCCTCGGGCAGCTGAACACTAGGAACAAATAGGTTCCAGTGTTCTTCCTCATATTCCTCTGCTGCCCCAGACAGATCTCGTCACGTAGCTCCAATGCACTCTTGGAGCTGATAACAGAGCAGCGCATGGTGCTGTTGTTATATGGCTTGTGTTGCTGAGAAAATGATAATGTCGTAATAAAGACGTTAAAGGCGAGTTGCAAATGAAAAAAATCTGACACCATCTTTTTCCATTTGCACTTTACTAGACATGTGCACAACGAAAATTTTTGTTTCGATTCGGATTGATTCGTTGCGTTTTACAACTTGTTTCGACGCATTCATTATGTTACCGTGATTCGTATTTCGGATTGATTCATTAGTTCGGACGATCAGTAATTCGTTTTTCGGATCAAATCGTCTTTTGTTTTTATTAAGTATTTCGGAATGTGAAACTGATGAATTACTCAGATTAAGGTAAGCAAAAAAAAGATGCCTAATCTCCCTGTTTTTGGTGCTCAAACCTGTTCAGTACCACGGACAGCAGCTATTTTTGGGGCTGAATCCCACTTTTGGATGAGTTAATAGCAGCATAGTGTATGCTCTGTATAAGCTAGGGATGTGCGTTTCGGGTTTCGGAATTTTGGAATTTTCACGAAATTTCCCGATTCGTGCACTCGGATTCGGCCGATTTTCCGAAAATTTTCGGATCTGAAAACGGCAGATCCAAACAAATTTCCGAGCCGAAACGAAAACTTTTCGGAATTTTAGAATGGACTAGAAATGTGTAAAATCGAAATTCATTTTCGTTCCATTCGTGATTTCGGCTCCATTCCTGATTTCGCTTCCATTTCAGTAATTTCGGACATCGTATTTTTCGGTTATATCGCTGATTCTCTAATTTTGTATCATTCCCATCTCAATGTATCCTTCCTGGAAAACCAGAGAAATCTCAATGTATCCTTCCCGGGAAACCAGAGAAATCTCAATGTATCCTTCTTGTAAAACATGAGAAATCTCAATGTATCCTTCTTGTAAAATATGAGAAATCGTATCGTATCGTATCGTATCGACAGAAATATCAGATCCTAAAAACGATTAGATTACGTCAAAATGAATAGACACTTTGAAACGAGGAGAACAGATGTTCCGAAAAACAAGAAAATTTCCGAAATCATGAAAAAAAAGTCGATACGAAAAACGAACCGAACCGAAATGGAAATCGCCCGAAATGAGCCGAACCGAAAATTTACAAAATCCGAACCGAATCGAACCGAAAAAAAAATCGGTGCACAAGTCTAGTATAAGCTCTGCATACGCCAAATATTCTTAGGCCCCCCTAGTCAACTTTAGTGGAAGAATATATTGGTTCACCAAACATTGGCCTATTATGCGTCTGGTGAAATGCTATTAAGTTCAGACCAAATTACAAGTGTCCCTTTGACAATTTATTAATAAAATGAAAATCCTGTACTCCTTTGCGATCCTATACTCTGCTTTAACCACTCAAGATCAGTACCATAACTCTACTGAGGAAAGATTTTGACAGTCCACCAAGCTGCGGGGGCTCTCAAAACCAGTGGTAGGCGAGGTAATGAGGACTATCAAGGTAATTCAGAGAGAGGTGGAGACCAGGAGAATGACAGGAGAGGTGAAAATTCTAGGTCAAAATAGCCAAACCAGAAAAATTTTCCAATTTATCTCACTTTCCAAATCGGCTATTTGGTCTAGATTGTTCTCTTCTCCAGCCATTCTCCTGGTTTTCACCTCTCTCTGAATAACCCTGTATGTAGTGCCAACGTTGTTAAAAAAGGGTCCAGGACTTATTGAAATACACATTAAATATAAAATAAAAATAGCTAAAACACGTTTCAGCTTTTATATTGCCTTCCTCATTTACCACATGTTGCAGGTTCATGTCCATTTTTTGAAATAGAACTGGAGTCCCAGCATCTTCCAGTGGTTGGCGATGTCTAGCGCGACATTTGTCGTCTTAGGTGGTTGAGCCCACACAATACAGTGCCACACTAGATGACTTCAAGGAGAGTGTCTGGGCTAAATCACACTTTTGATGAAAAAAAAGTAATACATTGTGGACTTTCTACCCAGAATTCACTGCTCTATACGAGCAGTGTAAAGAATGAGCTACGTGGGCAAAGCAATTCTCTGATTTCTAGGTTGTGTAGATGCTTTTTGCATTTATTTATATTCTTTCTTGTAGTTTGCAGAATGGTTTATTATAAATTAGCTTTTCTCTGACTTAATTATAATATTATTATTAGTTGCATTATTAGATGTATTTGATATATGTGTCGCGGCACAAGGCCCAAGCTGGTGCTGCTCTGTCCTGAAGGACGCACATCGTTGCATTCCTGTGGTCTGGCCCTGATCAGGCACCGATCACAGACTTCTTCTCCAAGAGGAAGACTTCCCCCCTGCCCACTGATGGCGACTGCATGGGCGTGATGACATCAGAAAGAGAATTTCCTATGGAGAAGGTGCAAGGGTCTTTTGGACCCCAGTATCTCCTGAACCACAATAGGTAGAGGTAGTGGAAATCAGCAGTTCATACATTATATTTTATATCTTCTGATCTTTCAAGGGATTACTTTGGACTAAATAGAGATATATATATATATATATATATAGTGCATTAAATGGTGGTACTGAGTGATAAGTGTGAAAGCAGAATAAGTCATACTCATGTGATTAAAAGCCCAAATAAAACCGGCACTAGTGGTATTCGCTTTTGGTTCTGTATAGGCGAACCCCCCTTTTTTATCTCCAATCGTGGGATTAGCACAGTAATAATGTGCAGATGGTTTTATTTAGTATTCACTGGTAAGTATAGATAAACCTATTTACATTTTCCTGTGCCCTTTATTAAGAAGCACAAAAGGTCAGGCACCCGGTAATATTGTGGGAGAGTACTGGACCTCCCATCGGCCCATCCCTCTCAGGTGCTGCTCAGAACACAGCCAGAATGATTAGTCCTCCAGACACAGTCAGGAGAGGGAAATATGATTAAAAACCTGCTTTTATTAATAAAAATAAGAATATAACATACTATAAACATGTTTCACTACATAGCTTTGTCAGTAGGTATAATAGTCCATTACAATAGTGTCTGTTTAAATAGTCTGGTCCTGATCTGCTTTCGCTTTCAATTTGACAACTCCACATGTATGTCCCAAGATGGCTGACAAATGCGCTTCTGCACATGCGTTAGGTGTCGTTTCCATGACGTCCGATTCAATCTCGTCTACACTTGTGCTGGATTTTGTTTCAAGTCCTTGCTGCCACATCCAAGATTGTCGCGCGCGTAATTATCGAGGCTCATTTTTCCGGATCATATTCCGGATCCAAGTCACTTATAGGGCCCAACTCACCATAAGATCCTTCCAATATGTTAACAAATGTGGGGTTCTTTTGAAATTCCCAAACTGGAGGACATATAAATCTTATCTTAACTTATATGCAATCTCTATTATGCGCTTCTTATACAGTATATAAACCAACGTTAAACATATACATATCAGTATAAAATTTTAAAAAGTGTTCATGATATATGACTAAATATGAAGGGGGGGAATTCTAAATAAAATAAAATAGGATATGGAGGGGCATAATAAATAAAGTGAAACAAAATATAATATATATTTGTCTAGTGATATGTTATCATCCTGTGGATATAGAAGTCCCGTTTACTAGGAGAAAAGGCTTATTATTAAGTGAGAAACAGGGCTAAGATAAAATATAAAGTGCCTCTAGCGTAAACTACATGTATGGTGGTGGGCTCATCTATGCTAGGTAAATATACTTAAAGTGCTATGTTGTTTTATATAGTACTTACATAAATGTAATTGTATGATGGGTCAATTCCATACAAATACAGGTCAATATACTTATAATTAAGTGATTAAAAGGGGCTGAAATGAGCTATAAAGTGTCTCTAGAATAAGTTACGTATATGGCGATGTGCTCATCTATAATACTGGAAAATGGTATTTAAAGTGCAGGTTAATAGTGCTGTATCAAATGGCCCACCCTTCTTAACCATGGAAATCTATGAACGGTGTCGTTTAGATGTCTTGTTTTTAGAAGGATTTCCTTCCCTTTTCCTTTTAATACTTTATATTGTTTTTTTGGTGATTTTATTATATTTAAAAACTATAAAATCATTTATGTGTTCTTCTTATTTATTTGTTTTTACCACCATAATATTTAATTGACCCAACCTATCAGTGGCGTAGCGTGGGTTGTCAGCACTCGGGGCCAGCCAAGAATTGTGCGCCCCCCCCAACCTGTGGACACGTTATCATGCCCCGATTCCCTTCCACCATTAGGGCATGTGATACAATGTAATGTGCAGAGTGTATGAGCGTATCACAGTGCTCCACAGCAATAAAACCCACAGTAATGTGCAGCTCACACATGGATATATATATTGCCCCCAGCAGCTCAAACATGAATATATTTGCCCCAATGCCCCCAGTACCTCAAACATGAATATATTTGCCCCAGTAGCTCAAACATGAATATATTTGCCCCAGTACCTCAAACACCAATATATTTGCCCCCAGTAGCTCACACATGAATATATTTGCCCCAGTAGCTCACACATGAATATATTTGCCCCAGTAGCTCACACATTGATATATTTGCCCCAGTAGCTCACACATGGATATATTTGCCCCCAGTAGCTCACACATGGATGTATTTGCCCTCAGTAGCTCACACATGGATATATTTGCCCCCAGTAGCTCACACATGGATATATTTGTCCCCAGTAGCTCACACATGGATATATTTGCCCTCAGTAGCTCACACATAAATATTTGCCCCAGTAGCTCACATATGAATATTTGTCCCAGTAGCTCACATATGAATATTTGCCCCAGTAGCTCACATATGAGTATTTGCCCCAGTAGCTCACACATGAATATTTGCCCCAGTAGCTCACACATGAATATATTTGCCCCAGTAGCTCACACATGAATATATTTGCCCCCAGTAGCTCACACATAAATATTTGCCCCCAGTAGCTCACATGTGAATATTTGCCCCAGTATCTCACATTTGAATATTTGCCCCAGTAGCTCACACATGGATACATTTGCCCCCAGTAGCTCACACATGGATATATTTGCCCTCAGTAGCTCACACATGGATATATTTGTCCCCAGTAGCTCACACATGGATATATTTGCCCTCAGTAGCTCACACATAAATATTTGCCCCCAGTAGCTCACATATGAATATTTGTCCCAGTAGCTCACATATGAATATTTGCCCCAGTAGCTCACATATGAGTATTTGCCCCAGTAGCTCACACATGAATATTTGCCCCAGTAGCTCACACATGAATATATTTACCCCAGTAGCTCACACATGAATATATTTGCCCCCAGTAGCTCACACATAAATATATTTGCCCCCAGTAGCTCACACATGAATATATTTGCCCCCAGTAGCTCACACATGAATATATTTGCCCCCAGTAGCTCACACATAAATATATTTGCCCCAGTAGCTCAAACATGGATATATTTGGCCCCTCTCCCTCCCCCCCACTCACCGGCTCTGAGGGCCCGCGGGTCGGTAGGGGGGCGTGGTTTGGGGCATCATAGCGGGCCCCCGCTGGTTTCCCGGCCTTTGATGGTCATCGTGCTCTTCTTGGGCAGCCAGCGGCGCACTCTGTAAATGCCGCGGTGGCACCTGCAGCCCAGTCTAAGCACGTTGCACTGGCGCCGCCCCTCACGTGACACGTCACGTGAGGGGGCGGTGCAGGCGCCATCGCGGCGTTTCCAGAGTGTGCCCCTGGCTGCCTGTGTGCACTGACCTCACAGGGCAGGGAAACCGGCGGCGGGGGCCCACTATGGCGCCCCTGGCGCCCCCAAAAAAACTGCGCCTGGGGCCACCGCCCCCCAGCCCCCCCCCCCGCTACGCCACTGCATCCTATATAGCACTGAGACACGTGGGAGCCCAGACCGGAAGTGGTGCCTACCTGCAGTTGAGGTATGGTCGCCCGTTTTCCATCAATCAGAGCGACTGCCATGTACTTTCCTTGCTGCAAGGGGAAGGCCAGGGGACCCATTCATCCTGCTCTCCTGGCACTAGTAAAATTCAGCTCTTGGTTTCATTAGGTAGGACTCATCTGACCAGAGGTGCCGTGTCATGGCGGGTGAACTTACAAGTTAATGGCCATTCAAGTAAACCAAACCTCTGATTGTGTTTTGTTTCGCATGGAGCTATAGGAGTGAGTGCAGATGCCAATCATTTTTCTTGTTATGTTTTATACATGGAAACCTTTTTTCTGCACGTATATATATATATTTTGCTTTGTCCCCAGCCAGGTGTTTATGGTAGCTGCCTCTTGCCGTGTTTTTCTTTTTAATCACAAAGTAGAATTGTTTCTGGTGAGTGTATAAATGCAAACCTACCAGTCTCTCTCATGACTGATAAGCAACATGCGCATATGTGGTTTCTTAGAAAGCAGCTTTTGGTTTCAATAGGTAGGACTCACCTGACCAGGGTTGCCATGACGTGGCAAGTGAGCTTACACTTTAATGGCCATTCAAGTAAATCAAAACCTCTTATTGTGTTTTGTTTCACATGGAGCCACGTGGCTGAGAGCAAACGGCAATCTTTTTTCTTGTTATGTTTTATACATGGAGCAGGCTGGATACTTCTGGTCCACGTAACCGCCCTGTTAGGGAGTAGGCGCAAAACAGTTTTTTCTGCACGTAACAAACATCTCCAACTGAGATAAATTTGTCTAGGCAGATTATCTAATAGTTTGTTTGTTTTGTCTTTCCTGGCATGATTTATCTGGTTTGGATATGCTATGTTTTTTTTAAATTTTTAACCCACTAAGGACGGGTGGGTGTTGCCCGTCCAGCAGGGGGTTAATGCTGGCGAGGCGTACAGGTGCCGAGCGAGCTGCTGATTTCGGCCCGTCCCACAGCCGATACGCAACGTGCTTCATTGGCTGCAGGGGGACGGCCTGAGTTCAGACTATTTCTCTGCAGCCAACGGTGCGCACCGCGTGCGGGCTGCGGGGAGGGGCCTAGGCGGCCCATTGAAGACAGCGGGGCGTACCTGTACGCCCTGCGCCTTCAAGGCCTACCCGCCACGACGATGGCATAGAACGTCCTGCATTGTGAAAGTGTTAAGTTGCAAATATAAAATGGTATATGCATTGGTTTGTTTTCATTGCCTTTAAACATTCTTGGCGATTACATATTATGTTGTGAATGTATTTGCATATTCTGTCTTGCAGTGCCATCTCATTGTACTTAATGGGCGCTATTACGCTCTTCGCATTAAAACGCGGGTGCAAGGGAGGAAAAACTGTACCGGCAGTTTTCCCCCTTGCGCCAACGTTTTAACGCTGGATTACAATGCAGGCAAAAAGAAATGCTGCCTGCATTGTTTCCAAGCGTAAAATGCTGGATGCTCACGGCAGCGCTGAGCACAGCAGCGAGCATCCACTCGCTGGAGTCCATAGGACTCCATTGAGTTTCCCCCTGCCAGTCACGTGACCAGCCGGATCTCGCCTCGCGAGATCCGGCCGGTCGTCGTAGTGATTCGCAGGGAGAGACTGGGGGGACTTTTTCCCCAGTCTTTCCCTGCTCCCACCGGCCGGAGGAGGCGGTTGGAGCCGCGGTCCTCGCCGCTGGACAGAGGGTGAGTATACTATAGGATGCTTTTTTTATTTTTTAAGCCTGGTGTTAATGGATTCTGCTTCTGCAGAATCCGTTAACACCAAGTCCTGGGTCTGGTTAACTTTTCACTGACCAGAGCCAGGCGTTAATAAGCGCTGGGACTTTGTAATCCTAACGCTGATTAACACTTTGCATTCCCCATGTTAAGTATAGGGAGCGCGAAGTATAGTAACCTCGCGCAGAGGAGAACAAGGTACCAAACGCAAACATGTTTTTTAACACGTTTGCGTTTGGATTGTAATATGCTGTAAATACCGTGGGAAACGTTAATGCTCACGCTCAAGTGAGTGTTAACGTTTGCGTCAACATTGTAATAGAGCCCAATGTGTGTACAATAAAAAATGTCAAATTAAAAAAAGTGTGACTGGGTTCTAAATTTTGTTGCTTCTTAATATCCTACAAAAACATATTAAGAGAATTGTGGTAAAAATATATATTCCCATCCAAATCTACTGAGGTTTTTTACTGTACACTTTCAGAGTTATTCAGAGAGAGCTGAAGTTGCCCCGAAATTGCACCGAAAGGTGAATTTCCCCGTACGGTGCCATTTCGGGGCCATTCTGCTATTCAAAAAGTGTCAAATCACCAAATATTGTCGAATTGCCAGCGAATCACGGTCTGTTCGACAGCAGTGAATTCTCCATAGAGATGCAATGGTTAACCTATTCAGAGAACACCGAACAGCAGTGAAATGTCAGTGTAATGCCCTGCTGTTAGGTGGTTTCATTCGGCAGGTTTAATCAGGCAAACATCACAGGTTTCAATGTTAAAAATATTCCCATTTTCATTCAATATCTATTAAACCGTTTATTCTTTTAATCTGCTTTTAAAAGTCTCTTTATTTATTTTTATTGGGATTGTTTAGGTATTTTTCGTCAAAAAAAGATTTTCTGATTTTGTTTAAATAGTGATCTTTCTTTTTTCTGTAACACAGCTTTTTATTATTATTCATAGGACCGTATATGTTAATTCCAGACATTTTTCTCCAGTAGTTTTTTGCAAACAGCGTTTCAAATTTTTAAAGTTGCAATCATTTTGTTTCTTCCTTTTTTAACCCCATTCGTCGACTTCCTGGCTTTTTCCTGCAGCTGGTTAGCGTGTTTTGGCAGATCATCGGCTGTTTTCAGACCCGTTCGGCAGCTTTGCGGTAGATCATCGGATACCTTCGGTGGGTTTGCTGCGGCGTTTTGGATCTATCCAATCTTTCAGATCGTATTGGTGAATTTTCGGCAGATTTTCTGCGACTTTTTTTCTGCATTTTTACGGGTCCGTTCCCTGCACTTTGGGGACCCTGCGGTGAATTTGATGTCAGTGACATTTCAGTGCTCTCTGAATAACCCCTTTTATCTCTGTAACTAAGGGAAGCGTAGTATTCCACAGGTTCATTCTCAAACTGGAATTGGCCAGTAATAGACTTAGGGCTAATTTACATAGTGAGCGCTAACTGTAGCGTTCAGATGAGTTGGTGTTAATGCTAGGATAAGTGACTTTAACGCATGCCCCCATATTACAATCTGTAAAAAATCAGTTAGTACATCACTGATTGTGCTAGCTTGTGCAAGCTCTCTGTACTTTGCAAATCCTAAAGTTAACATGGGGAGCGCGATCATTAAATAGCATTAGGATAAGTAAGGTATTACAAAGTCCTAGCGATAATTACCGCAACAATGAGTTAAACAAAATGTTAGCGACACGTAAAAGCGGGGGCTAAATGATTCCACTTTTGCAAAATCATTAAGCACCCCCTAAAACCCCAATAAAACCGATACTCACCTCTCATCCCGCAACACAAACGGTGGCCCATTCCAGCACTTCTGGCTGCTGGGAGCAGAGTGAGACTGCAGATAGTTAGACCCCAGTCGCCATCCGCGAATCACTCCTTAGCGATCTCATGAGAGTGATATTGCGCAGGGCTCGCGGCTCGACATCGCAACTCTCCATGGAGTCCTATGGACTCCAGGAGGTGATACTTGCGGTGGCGATGAAGCGCAACCTCAAGTACCACTGTGGAGAGCTCTGCGTTCCAGGGCAAGGTGCTCAAGGTATTGTCTGCCCCAAATATCATGCTACAATGGGGACGCTTCCTGCCGGCGCCCATTTTATTGTTACCTCTGTAATTTAGCCTATAGTGGGCTTGATAAAGGCCTGGTGTGGGGCTGAATTGTCGGCTTTTTATTTCACGTATTGGTAAATAAAATGATACTTTTTATTCAAGACCCGGAGTGCATCGAGATATTTGCAGTGTTTTTTATTTTTTTATATATATATCTACAAGGGTTGTGGTGGAGGACAAAAAGTGAGATAAAAAGCCTCCACACTATAATACTGTAAGTGTGTTTATTATTGCAGAAGCCATTTGCACATCACAGCAACTCGATGAACTGCATCCCAGAGCTCCTGTGCCACATTCCCCATATGCAGCAAGGAATTCTGGGTAGGATATGCAAATGACATCTGTCTCACTTTTATGCATCCTGGGTCATGAGACAGATGTCATTTGCATATCCTACCCAGAATTCCTTGCTGCATATGGGGAATGTGGCACAGGGGCTCTGGGATGCAGTTCATCGAGTTGTTGTGATGTGCAAATGGCTTCTGCAATATTAAACACAATATATATATATATAAACGTTTTAAAGGTGGTCAATAATATGGAGTGCTCTTTCTTGGTGTTTTGTAATTGATGTCTTAGATGCACCCGCATAGTTTTGAGGTTGAGTGCAACCTTCTGCTGGCTTGTGTTTTGTTTTATATATATATATACAAGTTATATCTTGACAAGTTAATGCTTTAAGAAATTTATAAAATGTTGTCTAAAAATAAGAGAGAAGAAAAGTGCCCTGCAACTCTCTCAAATCCATGCACACAGCGTAAAATACAAATGCAATGTTTAGAATGTACCACTAGATGGCACTCTACACCTGTCAGATTTGTTTGTCCTTTATTTTGCAAAAAACTCCTGAACTATCAGTGTAATCAAATAGCCATCTACCCTTCCTACAACCTGGGTCAAGCAACACCTGGCTTTCCTTTTTGTAATGTTTAACAAGCTTTATAATGTCAGATTGCTTCATAGTAGCCGCCTCCTATACCTTTCCCCCGGCATTTTGCTCAGTATGTCAATGATTTTTTTTTGTTAATCCTTTTTATTTTTTAAAGCTTACATGTAATCATTGACAAAGCAAGTATATTAGAAATAGTATACATATGACCCTTATGTGCTATATGGACTCAGTAAGTCTAATTTACCCCATGTATTCTACCGACTGTATTGATAATTAAGCAAAGGTCAAAACCTAAAATTTGATTGCGAAGATCAAGGATAAATTATGGAGACTTTTCTGTGTTAATCTTTTTATCTGTAGTAATACTAGGCATGGAGATATGAACTAGGGGGAACACAGATGTGGCCTTAGTGAGGCCTTAGGCAGATCTCTAAAATGAGGCCCACTCGATATTCAAAAATAAAGAACGAAACGCAATACATCATAAATGCTCCCAAAACTTGCTTTGTAGATGTGAGTATGTGAATGTCGGAGTATATTTGTTTGGAATGCCATGTGCACACTGACATTCCATATAAATTCCATTATGTGAGGCCCCTGTTTGAGCGAGGCCTTAGGCGGCCACCTATTTTGCCAAATTATTGAGCCACCTCTAGGGGGACGAAGGTGATCGATCCACCCTCCTCGGTTATCATCATAGACCTATTCACAGTGTGTGGCTGGGATTTAAGATTTGTTGCATAGACAGTGGTTATGTTAAGATACCACCATAAGTTTGCTGAATTCTCCCAATTTATATGTCAGGAAGGGGAGGAAATGAATAAACTGATCTTACGTCTGTGGTAGTTTAATTATACAGGTCAATTCACTAAAAGGTGAAACCCAGGAGAAATGGCAGGACGTGTGAACAATCTAGACCAACCGGGTTATTCAAAGAGCTCCGAATTGTGGTCGAAAGGTAACCGAATGCTGAAATTCAGCGTACGGTTACCTTTCCTGGCAATTCGGCTATTCAGAGAGCAGACAGTTCGCCAAATGTTGGCGAATTGCCTGCACATACGGTGCCTGTTCGTTGCCTGTTCGAGGGCAGTGAAATCCCCATAGAGAAGCAATGCTTCGTCTATTCAGAGAACACAAAACAGCTGAGAAAGGTCGCCATATTGCCCTGCTGTTCAGTGGTTTCATTCGACAGGTTTATTCAGGAGAATCCCATAGGCTTCAATGTTAAAAATATTCCCGTTTTAATTCAATATCTAATAAACTGTTTATTATTTTATTCTGCAGTAAAAAGTTTCATTATTTTTAGATTTTAAGGATCTTTTAGGCATTTTTCGGAATTTATTTGCAAAATTTTTATCTGTTTTTTTTAAATCGTTTTTTCTTTTTTCTGTAACAGCCCTTTTTATTATCATTCATTGGATCTTATATGTAAATTTCAGACATTTTCGCTCAGTAGTTTCTTTGCAAACAGCGTTTCACTTTTCAAACATTCAACGTACTGGTTTTTTTTTTCACTCCATTCATCTGCAGTGTCAGCTTTTTCCGGCAGCTGCTCTGCGCTGTGATCGGCGGCTGCTCCGGTTTCTCCGGCGTGTTCGGCGTGTTAATCCAGATGTTTTTGCGGGTTTCGGTGTGCGTTCACCGGATTTTGCAGTGAGTGTTCGTCGGGTTTGCGGTGGCTTTTCCCTGCACTACGACGGCCCTGTGGTGCTTGCTGAATACACAGCAGGGTCGCCGAAATGGGATCGCCAAATCGCACCGAATTGAAGAGACCGAAAAGTCCCCGAACGTGAATAACCCTGTATGCAGCCGATTTGTTAAGTGAGATAAATGGGAACATTTTTCTGGTTTAGCTATTTTGACCTACAGGGTTATTCAGCAAAATGTGAAATTCTGGGGAACTTTTGGAGAAGTGAAAATTCTAGGTCAAAATAGCCGATTTGGAAAGTGAGATAACTGGGAGAATTTTTCTGGTTTGGCTATTTTGACCTAGAATTATCACTTCTCCAAAAATTCTCCTGGGTTTCACCTGTCTCTGAATAACCCTGTTTGAATAGACCTGTTAGAGCGAGAAGCCTATATCCCACCCAGATTTTTTGTGGGTTCTTAAACCAAAGCACAAAGGGGTATGCCATGAGGGCCATCAGCTTAGTGTGGGTCTACACATTGTTCATTTTGGGTCTGTAAACGCTCACATAATTCATTTCCAGGAGGGTCACACATCGTAGATATCCTGGTTGTCTTTGCAAGTTTGTTTGTGACTATTGATTAGCAATATAACACTATTTTCACACACCCTACTCTTACCTTATCTGGTACTTTTCCACTTTGTCTTCAGTAATCATCCATCTAACCAGGGTCACCATCACCAGTTAGACCAGCAGTAGAGTTTGAGAGGTCAATACAGTGTGCACACTGCAAGGCTGAATATCAATATACAATACCCTGTATTCTGCATTAATAAATGTATTCTGTATTAATAAAGTCACGCAGCATTTTGAGATATTTATTATTTGTGTAACTGAAAACTGACAGCTTCTTTATTTATAACTGATAAACTGCAAACATAAAGAAACTAGATTGTGTCATTTTTTAATGTGTACATGCATTGTTTGGGTTTATTGTGTTACATTATTTAAGAAATATTAAAATTAGCTTTTTTATCTTTAGCATTTTCTGTTTATTGCTTCCCAGAGCAAGTATCTCAAACTCCGGCCCACCAGATGTTGATTGGCTAGAATTCAAAGGATTCTTTTAACAGAATAGGTGGGCAGGATATCATGGGAGCTGTGGTATCAGAAAATATGGGGAGCCAGGGTTTGAGATTCCTATCCTAGGACCTAAGGCTGGTGTCAGACGAGTGCACTGAGTGCGCCCGTACTGACGTGCCTACCGGCGTCCTTCGCAGAATTGTGACGCTGCAACGGGGCCGGTCACACACTGTAGCGTACGCACGAATTGCGTGCGCTACAAGCGCCTGTGCACAAAGCCTCCCCGTCAAAACGCTAGACGCGCGTTGACGGAGCTGCAAAGCAAGATCCTCCATAGGGGGATTGAGCCTTGTAGCGCTGAGTACGATAACTGTGCTCAGTGAGGTGGCCAGACGGGCGTCGTTGGAGGGAACGTCCACTCTCACGGACGTTCTTTCTGCTCTCCAAAGACACTTTTCTGATCCCGGCCTAAATCAGGCAAACTCTGGTCCCCCAGATATTTTTGGCCTACAATTCCCTGACTTTTTAACTGCAATAAATGGCCAGATAATCATGGGATGTGTAGTTCAGAAACATCTGGGGGCCAGAGTTTGGGATCCCTGGCCTATATCACGATGCTGGTTTACATTGATTGATGGCGAGGGTATTTACCACTAATGGGGATAGTCACTCACCAGTGTACTTTACCATTGTGGCAAACAATGGAAATTATCGCCACTGTTGCAACAAAGATAAACTTCAGCCATCCACAAACGTTAGACTCAAACAGCGACGGGAAAAGCTTCATCAAGATATTTCTCCTGTCGCTTTGATTTACCCTCTTGGGATCACCAACGTTTATTGGGTTTGCACACTGTGATGGTATTGACCATTGCTTACCAGAACGGTAAACCACAGTAGTTAGTGAATAACCCTGTAAGGGGGTGATACATAAACCACCTTTATTATATAGAAATAATGGCGATTTTACTTTGGAGAACTTTGAGGAACTTCTGGTGGATCCGCTCTAGTGAATTGACTATTTAAGGAACTTCCGCCATAGTTCTCTGCAATTTTCACTGTTCTTTCTACCATAGTTAGTGCCGAAGTTGATCAGTGTAGTTTTCAGCAATTGTTTTCACTGCAGTGGTAGTCAAAGTTGTGCATTTGTTATTCCTACTGTAGTTTCTATGGGCGTTCCATGGAGATCACCACCAAAGTCTATTCACTGTTCACCGGAACTGAACAAACTTTTTAGTCAACCCTTTTTGTAAGACATTGGAGGAAAGGGTTATGACATTTAATAGAACCCATTAAAAGGACACACTGAAAAAGGGAAAAGAAAACCTCATAAAATCTGCAAACCAGCCTATAGCCAGATTCGGCTAACACGTTTTTATTACACTAAAAGCCAGTCTGGGACGGAAGGACCACGCCACCATAACCTTAAAATCATTCAAAGAAATGCTATTTTGTTGCAATAAACCCTCCCTGAAGTTCAATCAAAGCTTTTATGCAAAGGCCAGTAACAGTTCTGTGATTTATCGCTAGATTTTTATGTGCCATATTTGCATTTATTTGCATGAATACAAAAGCTTCCACAGTAGGTATGGGGTTAACTACGCGTCAAACCCAACGTACCTCTATCCAAGGTACAGAGGTTAAGTATTATTCGTCTGCAGCTCCATCCCAGCCATAGGATAAGCAAATATTTATCCATTATACATTGACTTCTGGGACTGAAGGAGGGAACAGCAATGATTTATGGATATGAAGTGCTTTTTTTCATATTTATATAGTTGTGTGCTCAGTACTTCATGAGAAGGGCGAGGTCTTCTTTGGACTTGGAGATGATGGACAGACGACATGTGATAATACAATGGAGACGCACGCCTGGCCTCAGCCACTTCTCTTTAGCTAACTGCCCCCGTCTAAAAGCAATTTTCATTGCTTAAAGAGGTGGAAGAACAACCCAGCAAAAGTAAACAAACACCTGAGATCCCATCTTAAGATCCCTTGGCTTTCTGCCTTCTAGACTAGACACACATGCAAACAATCGACAGCTCGGAGCAGGAATGTCTAGAAATCACCCAGTTAATTCAGTCTATGTCAAGAGAGAAAGTAGGAAGCATTTTAAGTCATTCTGTCAGTACGGGTTTGGCCAGTCTGCTAGTTCTGGGAGAGGTAACCTTAATGGATGTCTCTCCGTGTTCTATAGGCTTTGGCGCTAAACGTATACATGAGTGACATCAGGGAAAAAGAGAATGAAAAGGATAAAGTTGCAGACAGATAGAACAAAAAGTAAAAATCACTGAGATTTTGTAAAGAGTGGTATTGATAGACGATGAGCCTTATTCCTGTCTTGTGGCTAGAAGAGAGTCAGTAAGGATAAAATTTCAGCGTGAGCCAATTTTCCTTACTAGATCCCTTTTTTAACGCACTTTTTCCGATCCAAACACTATAGCGGCTGGCCTCGGTATGAAACGGACGTGCAAAGTATTACTGGCAGTGGTACAGCGTTCCGCCTCAGGTGTTCTTCTATACCTAAACGCACAATATCACCTCCTATACTCACACTCATCTCTCATTCTGGCCTGTTCCACCGCTTCTGGCTGCCGGGAGCAGAGTGAGACTGGGGGCAGTCGGTATGATTAAGGCCATTGGGCCGAAACGTCACGTCTAGTGGGGTTGCTTTCCCCCTGAATAAAATTCTTCCTGCACTATCTCCCGCTTGAAGTCCGGCTCCCTTCTTTATCTGGATTACACAGGGACTTCGGCGTCCCTCTTCGAGTGGACTTTGCAGGGGGATTGTGGCATCGGCTCCCACTTAGGTAGGCCGCGGCATTTTCTTTTTGGTCCCCAGTCTCCATCCATTTAACACTACGTGGCCCTGCACGATCTCGCAAGAGCGAGATCACGGAGGGCTCGCGGCCCAGCAGCACAACCCACCATGGAGTCCTATGGACTCCAGGAGGTGATGCTCGCGGCAGCACGGAAACACTGCCACGACTATCATGGAGGGTTAGAGCTGCGTTTTGGGACAGGCTGCTGAATTGACGCCTGTCCCGTAACATGGTGCTAAAACGGGGACACTAAGGGGAATCCTGCAGGCAGACTTATCCACGTTAGCATCCCTGTATTAGCACCAACTTTGTAATAGTGCCCGTAGTTTTTTTCCAATACAAAAACTTTGCATGGTACAAAAAGAACTTATTCTCCACATGTTTGAGCATCCTTAAGTACAATATTGGGTATCCACACGAAGAAAGGATTTTATTTATGTTAAATAAATGCATTGGTGATCTTTCTAATAACCCCAATCGAGTACTTTTTCTCCAGGTTGTGTGATTGTCTGCGCACACTGTTCACCATAATAATTTAATCCTGAAAAGTGGTATAATAAAACACAGTGGGCACTATTACACTCTTCGCGCACAATTTTGCACGTGCGCAAAAACGCATTAACGTGAGGGGAAAAACCCTTCGCGCTGAACGTTGTATTACGATGTTCGCGCACAAAATGCGCGTTAACGTCTAACGCGAGTGACCCTGCGCAAACCCTGCGCGAGCGAAAGTTCGTGCGCGCATCCAATACTTAACATTGTGAGCGCAAATGCGTTCGTGCCCTGGTACGCGGATGGTATTACAATTGATGCACAAATTTTTACGAACGAGGTTTGCACGCATAATTTTAACGTCTTCGAAAAAGCTGGTGGTAACGGCAAATCTGAACGTCCTGGTCGAAACCAAATACACCAGCCTGAAAAAATAAAAATACAGCACAGTATAGTTACACATTCTACACATACCCAAACAATAAAATTGTGAATTTGTGCGTGTTTTTACTATTGCAGCAGCATATATACACAGATTTACTTTGACAGGCGCAAAAACGTAACGGGAGACAATTGTGGTTCTTAATTCTGATTGGCTGAATCGTGTGAAAAAACAGTCCGCCCACCGATTTCTACGCGCAACTTTAATGCGCGCGCGTATTTTTTAATGTGCGATATTTTTGGACGGATGAAAAAATGCGCTCGGATTTTAATACCAGTGTTAATTTTTGGCACGTTAACGTTTAACGCTGCGCGCAAGGAATGTTTTTTTTGCGCAAGGAATGTAATAGAGCCCCGTAACTATATTTAATCATGGCAAAAATTAATATAGTAAACACAATAAAAATATAAGAAACACATTATAGTATAAAAAAATAATTAAAAGTATAGTGGAACATGATCCAATGGGCATAAATAATATGGTGAACATCATTGATAAAAATTCTCAGCACTGCTTACAAAGTATCTATTCTTCAGCTATGATTTTACTAACACTACTGTTTTTGTTGGGGGGGGGGCGGTTTGGTCTGATTTTTTTTATTATTACTTTTCTTTTCACGTTTCGGGGGGCTGTCTGACCCATGCATGTGCTGTACCACCCACCGCACCCCTTCTCCGGTTGTTGAGGTGTTTCAATACAAACTTGAGCGTCCAGTTGTCATATTAATTATTACACCGAGTAATGACTGAAATAGTCAAAATAAGGAGGGGGGGGGGTTCAAGAGGGGACCTTTCTCGCTGCTCAAAGATTTAGCAAAGGAAGGCCTGCAACAACAAAGCATTAATTGGTCTGCAGAAATACTCTGACAAGGCATGGAAGATAGGTTTCAGAAAGCCAAGCAATTGTGAAGGGGGGAAAAAGATCCTTGAATAGACCCCACGCTTCTTTTCTAAACTCTCTTGCTGAGCAAAAAATGGACTGAATCCTGAATACAGGCCCGATCTTGAATGCTATAACCAGCAGAGAAAAAAAAACACAGCATTTATTGAAGGTTTTTTTTTTTTTCCCTCCGTCTATTCATGTGTTCTAAGGGTTCGAATCAGCTGGATTTGTTTACTATGAAAGACCTTTTATTTTATTTTCTAGCCTTGACAAAAAAAAAATATATACATGTAAGTGTCCAGACGACCTCTACTGTAACAAAGTGGCGAGTAACAAAAGTTCCTATAAAGTATTGATCCTTTGAAGACGTGGATGGATGCGCGACTCCATTCTGCTTTTTTTTTTTTTTTAAAAGAAAGTGTATTTAATGCAAATTGCTCTTTAAATCTAGGAAATAAAAAATGCGTAACCTTGCACTAGAAACTTCAAAAGGAATTCAGAGATGCGGCCGCAGCGAAAGGTGTTTCTACGTTTATAAATACGGTGAAAGCTTGGGATTATTAAAAAGAGAGAGAGAGGGAGAATGTGAAGTGGGAGATTAATCACCGGTAAAATTAGACCCACTTAGTTGCAGATGTACAAGCCACGCCAGTTTATTTGAGGCAAATTATGAATCACCTTTGTGCTTGCTGTGAAACGTTGTTCTACTTGGGTGAAGAAAAAAAAAAGAGGGGTTTAAACATTAGACGGAATCCTGGAAAATATATGAGGCTGCTTAGCATGGTGCGAGATGCAAGACATGTGCAGGGCACGAGCGTAATCACTTCTCCTGCGCTGCGCTGTATGGCTGTTGTCTCTTTTTTGATTAATGGCCTGAGCTAGGTTGACTTTGTGTGGTTTAATAAAATCTCTACATAAGTTGAGGCATTTCACAATGACATATTCAAATATACAGTGATAAATTAAACCAGAGGAGTTATTCACTAATAACACTAAAGGGGCTGTTCAGAAAACACCTACAAAGAGAATCGCACGTTTGGTGGCTTTTCGTTCTCCTCGATTCGGTTCGATTTGGCGATCCCATTTCGGCAACCCTGCGGTGTATTCAGAATACACTTGGCAACTCACAAAGGTAGATGTAAATCAGCCCATCATCCTCCAAGGATTGCCATGCAGTAGATGCCCAAACGAAGTTGAATTGGTATCACATCCATCCGATGGAACTCGATCTCGGAATAAATAATAAACAAGGATAGCACCAAGCATCAAATTGTATATAATAAAAATTTATTTGACTTACTCTTCAGAGTAGTTAACATTCATCTGCTCCTGAGGAAGACCTTGTGTGGTAGAAACGCGTTGAGCTGCTTGTTTTTATCCTGTTGCCTCCAGTACTGCTATGCTGTTTTAACTACTCTGAAGAGTAAGTCTAATAAATTTTTATTATATACAATTTGATGCTTGGTGCTATCCTTGTTTATTATTTATTCCGAGATCGCGTTCCATCGGATGGATGTGATACCAATTCAACTTCATTTGGGCATCTACTGCATGGCAATCCTTGGAGGATGATGGGCTGATTTACATCTACCTTTGTGAGTTGCCAAGTGTATTCTGCGTACACCCAGTTTGTGGGATATTACCCTAAATATTTTTTCTTCTATTTTTAGATTTATATCCCTTTTTTTGAAGCCTGCGGCGTATTCAGCAAGCACCACAGGGCTGCCGAAATGCAGGGAAAAGTCACCGCAAACCCGCCGAAAACTCACCGCAAAACGAGGGCGAACGCACACCGAAACACGCAAAAACATCTGGATTATCCCGCCGAAAACGCCGGAGAAACCCGAGCAGGAGCCGATCACAGCGCAGCCGCCATAAAAAGCCGACACCGCAGACGAATGGAATGAATAAATTAAGAAAACAGTTCGCTTGAATGATTGAAAAGTGAAACGCTGTTTGCAAAGAAACTACTGAGAGAAAATGTTTGAAATTTACATATGAGGTCCAGGGAATGATAATAAAGAGGGCTGTTACAGAAAAAATAAGTAAACTTAAAAAATAAAATAAAAAAAATGCTTAAAATATCCAAAAAATCTATAAATAAAGAGACTCTTTACGACAGAATATTATAATCAATAGTTTATTAGATATTGGATTAAAACGGGAATATTTTTAACATTGAAGCCTATGGGATTCGCCTGAATAAATCTGATGCATGAAACCACCGAATGGCAGGGCAATTCGGCAACTTTTCACTGCTCTCTTTTGCTCTCTGAATAGCCGAAGCATTGCTTCTCTATGGGGATTTCACTGCACTCAAACAGACACCGAACAGGCACCGTATGTGCAGGCAATTCGCCCGGATTTGGCGAATTGCCTGCTCTCTGGATAGCCAAATGGCCAAGAAAGGTAACCGAACGCTGATTTTCAGGGTTCGGTTCCCTTTCGGCAGTCATTCGGATCTCTTTGAATAACCCTACTAAATTTCAGTGAAATGATGGTGCTTTCTCGTTCGGTGCACTCCGGCGATTCTATGCGAACACTTCAGATAGGAGCGCCGAACGCCGCCATCAGACTACCGAATGCCGCCAAAGTCCGCCCAACTGACCGAACTGCAGAAGAAAAACGAAACCGTAACTCTGCTATTCTTGTAAAAGGTGTTTAAACCAATAAAAATGCATTAAAATGTGTGGGAATAATAAAAAGTCTTATAAAAAAATAATAAAACGGTCTGTTACATAATAAGAAACCCGCCACCACCGCCAACTCATCAGAAAGTCGCCACAAACCCGCTGGACAGACGTCAAATACAGCCGATGATCTGCCAAACACATCACCGACCAGCAGCAGAAAAAAAACAACAAGCCGCCGGACGGGTTAAAAAACACAAGACAAAAAATATGACTGAAAGTGTCAAATTTGAAATGCTGTTTGCAAAAAAACCCTTACTGTACGAAAATGTCTGGAATTAACATAAGAAGGTCTTATGTATGATAATAAGAAGGTCTGCTACAGAAAAAAGAAAAAACACTATTTAGAAAAATAGGAAAAAAAATTCTTGCCGAAAAAATCCTTGAAAAATACATACAGATAAATAAAGAAAAAAACTTTTTGCTGCAGATTAAAATAATAAACAGTTTAATAGATATTGAATAAATTTTTAAATTTGAAATCTATGGGATTGGCTTGATTAAAACCTGTCGAATGAAACCACCGAACATCAGGGCATTTAGACAACTTTTCTCTGCTGTTCGGTGTTCTGTGAATAGATTAACCATTGCTTCTCTATGGGGAGTTCACTGCTGCCGAACACGAACAGCACTGTATTTCACTGGCAATTCGCCAAAATTTGAAAACTATACTCGGAACTACACTGAACTTTGGTCCCCAAAGTGCGTTGAATGGGTCTGCTGTACGCCGCCAATAAACCCGCTGAATGCATCCAATAAACCACCGAACATCGTCTGAAAACCACCAAAAGCCTCTGATAAGAAACCGAAAAACCACCGAACACATCCGATAAACTGCCGAACACAGCAGCAAACCGCCAAACGCAGCTGACGATCCGCCGAACAGACTGCCGAATGTCTCTGACCAGCCGACGACAAGGGGTAAAAAAATAAAAAAATAAACGGCAACTTTTAAAAGGCGTTTAAAAAAAAATAATGCATGGAAATAATGTATAAGGTCCTATGAATAACAATAAAAAGGTCTGTTATAGGATAACAAAAAAAACGCCATTTAAAAAAAATTGGAATCAAAAATTTTGCTGAAAAAATCCAGAAAAATGCTTAAGAATTTCTAAAAAATAAATTAATAAAGAGACTTTCTGCTGCAAATGATAAGAGTAAACGGTTGAATAAAAAAATCTACATTTTCATTTTACATTGAAACCTACAGTATATTTGGTGAATTACCAGCTTTCTGAATAGCCGAATTGCCACGAAATTGCACCGTATGGTGAAATTCATCGTTTGGAGCAATTCTTTTATTCATTGTACTTCTGTTATTCATTCTCTCAGACCTTTCGTTACATTCTGCAGCACTAAGGCTGGGGTCAGATGAGTGCAGTAATCACGTCCGTGTTGCCGCACATTAGTACGTCCGTGGTAGCAGAGAATCATGACCGATGAAGCCCCACACACAAAGTACGTCCGCACAGAAGTGTGGATGCACAACAAACGCGGCAAACGGACGCAAGTTAGCAAGAACGTAAAACCGCTAGAACAGACGTGCGGAGTGCGCTGCATCTGCAACGTCCGCAAAGCTTTGTGTGTGAGTGATGGAACGTGGTCAGATGGACTGCATTTATACGTCCAGCATTTTTGACGGACAAAATGTTTTTTCATTTTAATTTATTTTCCCTCCTACATCCGTCAAAAATAACGTCAGTTAAAAACAGACTGTGTGGCCACTACTGTGCGCACAGTCCGTAGAAAACGCGCTTGTCTGACCCTAGCCTAAACCTCTCCTCTTTCAGGTACTACCACCACGCAAAAGTACTTTGTGGTCATCACAAATGACCCCACTGTAAGGCTGATGGATTTTCCCTCAAACCATTTTTCTATCGGCTCGGCGACAGCGTGGTTTCTTTACATGTAGGCATAATGTATCACTGTTTGTCCTTTGCCTTTGCTCTAGTGTTTGGCATTGTGGTGGAGCTTTAGGAAAAGAGAATAGTTGCGCATAGGACAGGGGTGGAGTCTGCCCATATCAGTGTATTTTGAGGGTAGATATCATTAACCCAGTTGGAAAAACAAAAACGGAAAAATAAAAAAGCCGAAAAACAGGTGAGATCAATCGTAGGGCCAAGTCAAATGGGACCAATTTCGTAAAATGAAAGCGCTATTTACATTGAATGAGCCAAAATGTATCATTAGATGTTTATATGCTTTTATTTTTGTGGTCAAAACATACTATCCTTCTCCTTTCATGAGGCCCCGACTGTAAGAAGAATAGTTTCTACTTCTGAAAGAACTTTATAGCACAATTTTATTTTATTGGTGTCCAAAGTTCATTTCATTTAAAGCTTTGTTGCAAGTTATTTGTCATTTATCTCTTTGCGTAGAAGAGGGAGGAGTGACACTGTACTGGTTATAAAATGTGCTCCCTGAGCGAACTGAAGAACAAGAACAATATTCACAATCAGAGGTATGAGCAGTCGCTCCCCAGAACTGTTAAACCCGTGAGCCCAAGCTGTATTACTTACTAAACCACAACTCCCATCACAATCCTTCTGAGGTTAATGGCATCCCTGACACAAAGAAAAGAGGAGTAAAACATGCAATGGAACTACCTGTGAGTGAGCAAGGTTGTGACAAGGTTGCAGTTCTGCATGCGTGAATGAATATCAGACCAGCACAGTATTAATATAGTGGTTTTATTGCATGCGCCTTTTGAATAGGGGAACAGTCTGAGGAACATCACAAAGCGCCGATATTCACCGTTGCTGAAACTATGATGACCTTTGCTATCCACAAGAGGAAAAGCCAACACCGGCAGGCGAGGTTGAGGCAAATATTCATGTAAACTGCGTCTATTCTCCAGTTTCTGTTGCATCACTTGTGTTTGCACTATACATCAATGATTTTAAAGTGGTGATATCCAGAGACTTTAGGATTGCCAGATCGGCCATGTTTTCCTCTATACACATTACTATTTCTTACAGAAGGGAGTGTAGCGCTCACTCCCGGAGGAGCCGCTGAATTTAAACCTCAGGTCAGTCTCCCCGCACTAGGGAATAAATATACACAACAGCACTGTTGTGGATTTTATAACTTATATAGTTTACTGATCTCAAATAAACTGGCATATATAGAGCAGCACGGTATACATATATATTTACAGAAGTTCGTAATGCGAGAAACGCGCAGCGGAAAAGAAAAAGGAATTTTAACCCCTTCGTTGCTGAAATGTGAGTCCCGTACAGGTTGTGTCCCAAAAAAGGTGTACGTGTATGCGTGTGTTGGTACCCGGGTACTAGATTCAATGGGCCAGTGAATGATTTCAATGTGTCTTCGACTAGTCACGTTGGGGCCCTGTAGGTTTACACAAACTGCAGCGTGCTTTATTATTTTCACTGTGGCCGGGAAGGCCTCTCACCCATCCGCCAGATACTCTGCGCTCTGCTCGACCCAGGACGTCTTTCCGCTCGACTTGACTGGGACTCTGTGCCACCGGATCCGCTTGTCTTGCTTGTCCGTTTATGCCACAAGATGCTCAGCTCACCGCCTGCACTCCCGTTAGATCAATCGCGGTCTCCTCACACGGGGTCCTTCTGCAGCTCTGTATCTTTTAAACTTCTCACCGATAGGTTAATAGGTCTTCTGGCAAGTGATTTGGGCCGATCTCCAGCTCCGCAAAGCAGCACCTGCGCTCCGGCCTGGTCACGATCGCTCCTTGTCTCACGTGCGTCTTGCTCTAATCACCCCTTGGCGCGCACTGGCTCTCCTCTGCACGAGGTTGCGGATGTCTCTCGGTTCTCCCCACCCACTTCCTGTTCCTGCCCCAAAGCATGCTGGAAAACGTAGTCCGAAAGTGTCCAGTATCAGTTTACATTGCGTTCGTCTCCCCCTGGTGGCCAGAAACAAGTAACTACAGCGGCAGGATTTAAACCAGCGCTACAGGAGCATGGGGAAAAGTGCTGCCCTGCAACATGTATAATTCATATGCTACAAGAAAGAAATCAAATCAGGTCACCTGGGATTCCTTTTTGATTTCTTATCTGCAGCATATGGATTCTACATGCTGCGGGGTGGCATTTTTCATGCACTGACCAACAGTATGAATAAATTCTATCTATTCAAAGAGAGCCTATCTGGCCCCGAAATGTAACTGGACACTGAAATTCAGCATACGGCTACATTTGTGGCCATTCAGCTATTCAGAGAGCAGGCAGTTCGCCAAAAGTTGGCGAGTTGCCTGCACGTACGGTGCCTGTTTGTTGCCTGTTCGAGGGCAGTGAAATCCCCACAGAGAAGCAATGCTTCGTCTATTCAGAGACCACCGAACAGCACTGAAAAGTTGCTGAAATGCCCTGCTGTTCAGTTGTTTAATTCGACAGATTGATTCCCATAGGCTTCAATGTTTAAAATATTCCTGTTTTAATTCAATATCTAATAAACAGTTTATTATTTTATTCTTCTGTAAATATTCCCTTCATTTTTAGAATTTTTAGGATCGTTCAGGCATTTTTTGGGATTTTTTTGTCAACATACTTTTTCTGGTTTTTTTTTTCGTTTTTCTGTAACAGCCCTTTTTATTATCATTCATTGGATCTTATATGTAAATTCCAGACATTTTCGTTCAGTAGTTTTTTGGCAAACAGCGTTTCAAATTTCAAACTTTCAAGCGTACTGGGTTTTTTTTTCCACTCCATTCGTCTACGTGTCGGGTTTTTCAGACGGCTGCTCTGCGCTGTCATCGGTGGCTAGCCGGGTTTCTCCAGTGTGTTCGGTAGGGTTAATCCAGCTGTTTCTCCGGGTTTCGGTGAGTGTATGGTGAGTGTTCGGCGGGTTTTGCAGTGAGTGGTCGGCGGGTTTACCCCTACAGTACGGACCAAAATGTAGCCGACTGCATGTAGCATTCCCCGCAGGGTCACCCCAAGTGCAGGGAAGCCGCCGCCGAATGCCGCCTCCAACCTGCCGCAAACCCACTGCCAACCCGCCACAAACTCGCAGCAAACCTGTTGCCCGACGCCGCCAACTCGCCAGACATCCGCAGCAAACCCGCCGGAGGGCTGCTGATCAGCCACCAAACACAGCGCAGGCCAGCCGCAGGAAAAAGCCGACATGCAAAAAAAAAAAAGGTTGAAAGTGCCAAAATTGAAACGCTGTTTGCAAAAAAACAGATGCCTGGAATTTACATATTTTTTTTATTGTGAGAAGATATATTTACCAGGAAGGATACATTGAGAGTTCTCTCGTTTTCAAGTATGTCTGGGTGGCGAGTAAGTACCGTTAGGTGTCTTGCCCAAGGACACTTACTGGAGAGGTGCTCTTGGGGATCAGGCCCATGTCTCCACAGGGTCTCTCCACACAGAGCAGTGATGTTACCTCTACTTCACCCAGCCGGTACATATAAAAGACACTAAAAAGGTCTGGAACAGAAAAAAAACTCTGCTAATTAAAAAAAAAAATGGAAAAAAGTTTGCTGACAAAATCCTGAAAAATGCCTAAAAGATCCAAAAAAATCTATAGACTTTTTACTTCAGATTAAAACAACAAACGGTTTATTAGATATTGCATAAAAATGGGAATATTTTTAACATTGAAGCCTATGGGGTTCGTCTGATTAAACCTGCCGAATGAAACCACTGAACAGCAGGGCATTTCGACAACCTTTCACTGCTGTTCTGTGTTCTCTGAATAGATTAACCATTGCTTCTCTATGGGGGATTTCACTGCCGCCGAACAGGCACCGTACTTGAGAAAGGATTTTACCAGGAAGGATACATTGAGATTTCTCTCGTTTTCAAGTATGTCCTGGGTGGCAAGTAGGTACTGTTAGGTATCTTGCCCAAGGACACTTACTGGAGAGGTGCTCTTGCTGAGATCGAACCCGTGTCTCCACAGGCTTTCTCCATGCAGAGCAGTGATGTTACCTCTACTCTGGTACTTGCTGGCAGTTTGCCAAATTTTGGCAAACTGCTTGCTCTCTGAATAGCCGAATGGCCCCGAAATGTCCCCGTACAGGGAAATTCCCTGTTCGGTGCCATTTCGGATCTCTCTGAATAACCCTTCATGACATCAATGCCTGTTCCTCTAATTTAAACAACAGAAACAAAAATGAATGTATTCCAGGGATTTACATACCAAAGCAAACCAAACTAAAATGTGTTTTGTTATTTTTTTATAAATTATACAAAGTGGCCCTTTCCTTGACAACACTATTAAGGGTTATTCAATAAGCGCCAAACTTGCCACCGAATTGCACCGAACAGTGATTTTCACTGTACAGTGCAATTTCATGGCAGTTATGTTATTCAGAGAGCTGTCAATTCTTCAAATACCGGCTGGGTGGAGTAGAGGTAACATCACTGCTCTATAACCGTGGAGATACAGGCTTGAATCCCAGCCAGAGCACCTCTCCAGTAAGTGTCCTTGGGCAAGACACCTAACGGTACATACTCGCCACCCAGGACATACTTGAAAACGAGAGAAATCTCAATGTATCCTTCCTGGTAAAATACTTTCTCAAAAAAAAAATTGACAGCGAAATACAGTGCAGATCGCTGCATCTTCAGCGGCAATGAAATTGTCCCATAGAGAGGTAATGCTTAATCTATTCAGAGAATAGCTGAACTGAACCGCACAGTTGACGAAATGACCAGGTTTTGGTGGTTCAGTTCGGCAGGTTAAAACCGGCGAATCCTTTAGGATTCAATGTAAAAAGAGTACTGTTTTTATTTTATTTTTTAGTCAACCATTTATTCTTTTCTGTCTCAGCAAAAAGCTTCTTTTTTTTAGCATCTTTTAGGTATTTTTCTGGATTTTTTAGGCGAAATGTTTGATTCCCAAATTTATTTTAATACTTTTTTTTATTCTATAACAGACCTTTTTATTATTTTTTAAGGACCTTTTTTTTATTATTTCCACACATTTTTATGCATTTTAATTGTTCTAAGGGCCTTATAAAATATAGCAGAGTTCCGGGTTTTAAGTTCCTGCAGTTCGGCGGCATTTGGCAGTCAGTTCGACTGTCTTCGGCAGCATTCGGCACGCTGATCTGAGGGCAGTGGCGTCGGCGGCAATCAGCTTGGACTTCTGCGACTCCTCGTTCAGCGCACTTTCAGGACCCTGCGTTGAATAGTGAATTCACCTCAGAGATGGAGAACTGAAATCGCTGAAGAGCATTGAACTGCGCCGAACGAAAAAGCATTGAAATTTGAATAACTCTCTATTGAATGGTGAAAAGGTTGCTGTCCTGTGTGGCTGCATTTTCTGCTTCATATCGGAGCTTTTTTTTTTAACCTTGTCTATTCTGTACATATCTAAAAAGAGAAAACTGTTGGGTTTTTTGTGTTTCTCTTCACTTTCAAACAACAATCTGGCTGTGTGAAATCAAGGGCCTACAGAGCTTCCGTCACATATCAAGCTGACATCTCATGGCCAGGCAAAGTGTGATCCCCTGATAACTCCTCTCATATCTTGATGTCCTGCTTGGACTGGCGGCACGGCTAAAGCCTTCCAATGAGATTAGGATTCGGTACCTTTGACTGATGGTGCTACATTTCTTTCCAGTGACCCTCCATCAATTAGGCAGGTTTGCCTTTGTAGTGTACCGAAACACCATTACCTGCTCTCCTGTCAGTTAAATATTTATCTCTAATACGTTTACATTTTATTTCCTCCTACTAGTGACTTAGCCCAACAATTATTTTTCTTCTTCTTTTGTTTTTATTTTTGATTACAGGGTTATTTACCAAACAGCAAGATTTATTTATTTATAAAGGATTTTACCAGGAAGGATACATTGAGATTTCTCTCGTTTTCAAGTATGTCCTGAGTTCAAGAACATTAAACTGTTACAGAAATACAAAGTAATAAAATGCAAGATATTAAAAAAAAACCAGTACAAATATACAGATTAACAGAAAATAAATATAGTCACTATATGTTACATGTTTACAGGTGCATTCTGTATCCAGGTATGTTAATAGGGAGCTCTTAAGTGACTTTAGACTGGGGGAGGATTTGATGGTGTCTGGGAGGTTATTCCATAATTGCGGTGCTCTGTAGGAAAATGAGGATCAAGCCACTTTCTTTTTGTATTGTGGTATTGCAAGTAAGGTGCTGGTCCTGGATCGGAGGTTTATAGGATGAGGGAACTGCTAAGGGAAGCAGTCTATTCAGGTAGGGTGGCAGCTTCCCAGAAAAGCTCTTAAATAAACACCAGGTTGGAAAGGTGAAGAGTGAGTGTATATTCCAGCGACGGCCAGTTTAGCTCTTTTAACATGTCCCAATGGTGGGTCATGTAGTTACATTCAGGGGCGTAGAAAAGGGGGGATGGGGGTTCAAACCCCCCCAGAGTGTCCGCAGCGGGAATGTTGCGGGAACGCAGGTTCCCGCTGTGGGCAGCCAGGGCTGCTAGCGGAATGCATTCTGCTAGCAGCCGCCCGACTATCCTCGTTCCCCCGAGCGCTGCATGTTGATCCCTCCCGCGGCCGCCTCCTCAGTCAAGTCTGAAGGCTGTGACACGGCCTACAGCTGAGATTTCGCGTGAGAGCGTCACAGCCTTCAGTGGACTGAGGAGGCGGCCGCGTGCAGGAGCATGTCTGAGCTGCTCTGAGGGACACGGCGGTCCTGAAGTCTGCAGGCTAGGTAACTATAATTCTGGGGGTCCCGTCTGGCTATAATTAATTCTGGGGGGCATGTGGCTGGTTAAAATTAATTCTGGTGGTCCCTGCCTGACTATAATTTATTCTGGGTGCATGTGACTGGTTATAATTAATTCTGGGGGTCCCTGCCTGGCTTCAATTAATTCTGGGGGTCCCTGCCTGGCTATAATTAATTATGGGGGGCATTTGGCTGGTTTTACTTAATTCTGGGGGTCCCTGTCTGGCTATAACTAATTCTGAGGGGTATGTGGCTGGTTATAAATAATTCTGGGGGTTCCTGTCTGGCTATAATTAATTCTGGGGGGCATGCGGCTGGTTATAATTAATTCTGGGGGTCCCTGTCTGGCTATAATTTATTCTGGGGGCATGTGTCTGGCTATAATTAATTCTGGGGCTATGTGCCTGGTTATAATAAATTCTGGGGGTGAGTTGGTATATTTACTAGATAAAGTCTTATAATTTGAGAAAGCTGAAGCCCCCCAGGATTTTTTTTTATCTATGGCCCTGGTTACATTGTAGCACAAAGCGGCAGAATGAGTTATACAATGTAGTAAGTTTCTGGAGGTGTGTTTGTGGGGCCGCTGCATACACTACATCTCCGTATTCAATAGCCGGCATAAGCATTTGTTGTACAATCTGCTTTCTTACCGCGGGGCTCAGGCAGGATTTGTTTCTGTACAGGGCACCTAGTTTGGGGTAAAGTTTAGATGAGAGTTTTTCGATGTGGGGCCAAAGGATGCCTTGAAATAGCAGCAACATCTGCTACGTGAAAATAGATGAAAAATATAAAAATATGACCTTTACAGTTATATTTCCTTCATATCTGATTTTGTGTACCTAACTTTTTGGAACTTTTTATTTATTTCAATTCAGTTTTTACAGCAGGGATTTCAATTTCTCCCCCCCCCAGGCTTTTTCTGAACTACAATTTTCATGAATCTTTGGCCATCTATTGCAGCAGTTCAAAAGCCTGTCCTCGAATGTCTTTAAAAGGCCAGGTTTTGAGGTTCACCTTGGGGAAATGCAGGCTGAATCCTGCAATCACTGAGCAGCAAATCATATCACCTGTGCTGTGCTTCAGAGAACTGGCAAACCTGGCCTTGTAGGGGGTCCTGAGGACCAGGGTTGGGAACCACTGATCTATTGCTTTCAAAGATGTCTGGGAAATGTAGGCCTTCAAAATCTATTCTGGGGGCTTGAGTTTGAATGCCTGAGTTACAGTGTAGTCAAAATAAGCATTGTGGAAATGTTGAGACATTCATAGCATGACAATTATGAATATGTAGCCAAATGCTAGGTGCCTGACTGTTGTGGAAGTGCCACTCTCATGATGCTTTGCCAACGTCAGAATTCTATCATGGCCGTTAGAGCACTATTGCTGCGGACAGACAAACACACTGATTGCACACAGTGCATCTGTTGAAACGAATGCACTTTATAACGGATGAGATGGTGGTTAACATAGTATCAGTTAGTTTTGACTGAGAAAAAAAAGCTGTATGTGGGGGTTTCTCTATGTCCGTTGTAGCTTTCTCACGTTGAAGCTTCCATGGCGTCCTTTGCAACAAGCGTTGCCTGTGTGTGAGCGCATGTGCTTCGTGTGTTGTTCTCCATTGACTCATTTGAAAAGCTATGACAGACAGCAGAGTGATCAGACGTTCGTGCTAATTGCGCTTGTTTGAACGCAGTCTAAGGCTGCGGTGACACGAGCGTTCTTGAGAGCGGAAGGAACGTCCGTGTAAGTGGATGTTCCTTCCACTCTGGCGCCCGTGTGGCCACCTCACTGAGCGAGGCTATTGCTCTCAGTGCTACAAAGCGCGATCCTCCTATGGAGGATCGCGCTTTGTAGCCCCATCCTACGTCCATTGTAGGTTTTGATGGGGAGGCTTAAATCACATGTGGCCTTCCCCGTTGAGCCAACACAAAGCTGCGACGGAACCAAGTTAGGTGCGGTCACACAAACGCACTCAGTGCGCTCGTCTGACCACAGCTTAAAACGATGAAGGAGTCAGCTTGGTTTCAACCAGTCTTATACTACATGTGTGCGTAATTATTATTATTTTTTTTTTCATTTTTCCGGTGGCGAATATTAGTGTGCAAAAATGTACATATGCTTCAAGCTTTATTACTGTAGATAAAATGAGCCTCTTCTACATTGTTTATACAATTCCTGGCTTGAAGCCAGAGCCAAATGGTGATTACTTTCTGGATATTAATCGAGGCAATATAAGAAGAGTAACCAGTGCCCAATTCAGACTTTGCTCTCCCACATCAAAGGCAGCACGCGCTTCGCTATAATACTCTTTTGCAGGTAGACCAGGGTGTTTTTACGATAAGGGCAACAAAGGCCAGAAATCACATAACGCTCCCTGGATTGGAAAGCTGATCACGGATTGGATTCTTTCCCTATCATCCCAATCTACACCTTTTCTTATACTATGGAACCAGCTTGTATATATGCTAATTAGACATGTGCTGGCAAGAAAATTTTGTTTTGCTTCGTTCCGGCAGGAGCAATTCAACAGAAACGGAATTTCGTTTAATATTGAGTTGTTTAGTCTGAAATTTCGTTTCGTATTTCAGAACGAATCAAATCAATTTAACACCATCGGCAATGGACAGCAAAGTACGGTGCATTTCGCCACACTGCGGTGATCTGTGCATAGTGGAATCATTTAGTGGTTTTCTATGAGTCAATTTCGCTGCTGCCGAAGGGCGCTGAACTGCACCGTATTTCCGGGTCAATTGGTCAAATGACAGCGAAATAAGGAGAGTCGTGGAGCGTCATTTGCCTCCCCGAGGCTTTCAGGCCCACCTGCTGGCCACAAACCCCCCGACGTTAAGGGGTTAGAAAAGCTACCAAACATTACCCCAAAAAATGAAAAGCATATATAGATAGACATATATAAAAATGCACAGATTATACATACAAAAATATGAAAAATATCGGCACCTTTAATAAATACATTAGAATAGATATATATATATGTCGACGTCACTATCTCTCAGACCAATCGTATTAGCGATTGGTCTCAGAGAGGCCGTGGTGGATTAGATCTGGAGTGGATCTTTGCTGGATCCAGAGTAAGCCCCCCCTCATGGCTGGGACTGTTCAGGGAGATGAGGCATTGAGAACGGAGGGGGGGGTGTGAACAGGGAAAGGGGGCACTAGGGGAGGACTTGACCTTGGCGCCTCATGACCTTGCTATGCCTCTGGCTGTCAGCCCAGATCTGATCCATTCCGGCCTCTCTGAGACCAATCGCTAACACGATTGGTCTGAGAGATACAGGGCTATTCATAAAGAGGTGAAAATCTTGAGAATGACTGGAGAAGTGAAAATTCTAGGTCAAAATAGTCAAACCAGAAAAATTCTCCCATTTAGCTCACTTTCCAAATAGGCTATTTGGTCTAGATTGTTCATTCTCCAGGCAATTCTCAAGGTTTTCACCTCTCTCTGAACAGCCCTGATAGTGACGTTGGTATATATCTATTCTATTGTGTTTATTAAAGGTGTCAATATGTTTCATATTTTCGTATGTATAATCTGTGTATTTTTAAATCTATCTGTCTGTCTATGCTATTTATTTGCTGGCTAATGTTTGGCAGCTTTTTTAACCCCTTAATGCTGAAGGGATCGTAGCCAACAGGCCGGCCTGAAAGCTGTGGAGCGGCAAAGGACACCCCATGGCTCTTCACAACTCTTTCACACCACCTCCCTTGTGGAAGCGCCTTGTGCATCATTGGCTGCAGGAGGAAAGCCTGAATTCAGGTCATCAACGCCACAGCCAATGATGCGCACGGCGCATCGGCAAAGGAGGTGGGCCAAGAGGCGTACAATGGGAGGGAGTTGGACATGCTGTGCCATCCTACGGCATTAAGACCCACCCACCACGAAGACACCATTGCAGCCCCGCGACGGGTAGGGTTTAACATAGAATTTGCTGTTTTTAAATCTATATTTATAGAAAAACCACACGTTTCTGCACTCACGCCTGCCACAAGTATCCTTTGAAATTTTTTGCCTTGGTGTTGTTTATCCAAGTGTAAGCATATGTACTATACTGGAGAGAGGATGCACTCGAGGACTTCTTTAAACATGTCCTTTATTGCACCAACATTAAAAAAACTGACGTATCGGCTCCAGCGTGAGCCTTTATCAAACTTTGATAAAGGCTCACGCTGGAGCCGAAACGTCAGTTTTTCTAATGTTGGTGCAATAAAGGAAATTTTTAAACAGGTTCTCGAGTGAATCCTCTCTCCATTATAATATATTTATATGTATAATATATATATATATATATATATTTATTATATTGCAGAAGCCACTTGCACCCCAGAGCTCCTGTGCCACATTCCCCATATGCAGCAAGGAATTCTGGGTAGGATATGCAAATGACCTCTGTCTCACTTTTATGCATCCTGGATCTGTTATTACCCAGAACCCTAAAAATCAATGCTATGCCACACTGTGGCTTTCTAGCAGAGATAAGGTTATGCAACTGGTCAAAGCCACTCCCAGGACAGCGCTGTTTCAGGTTTGTTGAACCCTCATCAGCTAGGAGGTAGGCATGACCAGTCGCAGTGGATGCTTGGACCATAGGTAAGTAAGTGTCTATAAGGGTTGTGGTGGAGGACTAAAAGTGAGATAAAAAGCCTCCACACTATAATTAGTTGTGTTTATTATTGCAGAAGCCATCTTCACATCACAGCAATTCAAAGAATTGCATCCCAGAGCTCCTGTGCCACATTCCCCAGTGTGCCACAATTCTTTGAATTGCTGTGATGTGAAGATGGCTTCTGCAATAATAAACACAACTAATTATAGTGTGGAGGCTTTTTATCTCACTTTTAGTCCTCCACCACAACCCTTATAGACACTTACTTACCTATTGTCCAAGCATCCACTGCAACTGGTCATGCCTACCTTCTAGCTAATGAGGGTTCAACAAACCCGGCCGAAACCGTGCTGTCCTAGCAGTGGCTTTGACCAGTTGCATAACCTTATCTCTGCTAGAAAGCCATGGTTTGGCATAGCATTGATTTTAGGGTTCTGTTTAATAACAGATCCAGGATGCATAGAAGTGAGACAGAGGTCACTTGCATATCCTACCCAGAATTCCTTGTTGCATATGGGGAATTCTTTGAATTGCTATTATGTGCAGGTGGCTTCTGCTATATGTGTATATGTGTATATTGAAGGGTTTGGGGACACAAGGTCTCTTTAGTATGTGACCCTAGTGTCAGGGACTTACCAGGAGTTGGAGCTCAGGATGCAGAGGATGGATGGCGCACCCCCTTGCTGAACCCCTCAAATTCAGAAAGGCAAAGGTAAAAGCAGGCTGGCAAGTCACTACACACTCAGGGCCATATTACATTCAAAACGCTAATGTTAGCGCCGCTGACTTGGAAACATCTAAGCTTAGGCGAGTAGTGATAACACAACACCAGGATTTGAAGTAGAGAACTTTTATTCCTCCTAAGTGGGGCAGGCAACCTTCCGATTTGAAATGAGTCTTTATCACACCCTGAAAGCAGTCCAGGTATGGAGCTATCAGTGTGTGCTGTTGGCTCAGGTAATGGGATGTGGACATGCTGAAGGATATGGACTGGAGATCTGGGATTCCTGTCAGCACGCTGAAGCAGCTGCTCAGGCAAAAACTGTGAACCAGTCATTAGTCCTGAAGAACAGCAGCTCCGGCAGCAAGCAGGAAGTGCAGCTTCCTAGAACATCTGGAGAATCCATAGAGTAAAGCATACGCAGGACATTATTATCATCGTTTATATAGCGCCAACAATTTCCGTAGAGTTTACAATAACATATATCACTGCTGCTGCTGCTGCGGCACGATTATTATGCAACCATTAAATATACAAGCCATGGGAATGTATGATTTGCAACATAGAGTAACCGAGACATTTAGAAGTGATTTTACTTTGTAGCAATGACAGGTTAATGTAAGAACCTCCCGATATTCCTAGACAGTCTAGAGGGGATAATGGGAGATGTAGTTCAAAAACCTTGCTGTGGAAATAGCATCAGTCAGTACTTTAAGAGGGAGGGACAGGTGTAATGGGGGATTAGTCTGGCTGGAATCTGCAGGCTGAAAGCACAATCACAGCTTAACACAACACAGTGACACCACATGCACTGATTAATGCTGACTGTGCAAGGGACAGGAATCTATCAGACAGAAAGCAGAGCACCTGTAACCAACACATGAGCACACACCTAAGTATGAGCACACACCTAAATGTGAGCACGCACCTAAATGGGAACACACACCTAAACGTGAGCACACAGCTAAAGGTGAGCACACACCTATACGTGGACAAACCTAAATAAAAGCACACACCTAAACATGAACAAACCTAAATGTGAACACACACCTAAATATGAGCACACACCTAAACGTGAACAAACCTAAATATGAGCACACACCTAAACGTGAACAAACCTAAATATGAGCACACACCTAAACGTGAACAAACCTAAATATGAGCACACACCTAAAGGTGAGCACACACCGAAACGTGAACAAACCTAAATGTGAACACACACCTAAATATGAGCACACACCTAAATGTGAACAAATCTAAATATGAGCACACACCTAAACGTGAACAAACCTAAATATGAGCACACACCTAAACGTGAGCACACACCTAAACCTGTTACAAGTCATGCTTGTATATCTCATGGCAGACAAGGCTTTGGGGAAGCTGCAGGGGCAGCAGCACTTTGCAACCTGTTGTAAAGTGATTAGTGTTTTACTTTATCTCCTTTGTACTGACAAGGCTTCACCTCACAGCAGGACATAATGAGCACAGGATGAGCAGAGCTCTCCAGGAGCCAGCACTGTATGACTGAGCTGCACATCATGTGTACAGAGCTGTGTCCAAGGCATTCCATAAGGAGAGGGTGTGTGTGTGTTTGCGGAGATGTATGTTGGGTGAAATGACAAACAGTATGCAGGGGTGTATGAACTATCAGGGTTATTCAGAGAGAGGTGAAAAGCAGGAGAATGGCTGAATAGAAAATTCTAGGTCAAAATATCCACACCAGAAAAATTCTCCCATTTATCTCACTTTCCATATCTGCTATTTTGACCTATACATATATATATAAATTATAATTTTCACTTCTCCAGCCATTCTCATGCTTTCACCTCTCTCTGAATAACCCTGTATGTAAAGGTGTATGTCAGGGGCTTTGTGGCAGCACTGCTCATCTCTAATATCTCTGTGAGCAGTGTGTGTCTCTGTGTGCTGTCTGTTGTGGGCAGTGTGTGTCTCTGTGACTGTGAGCAGTGTGATGTCTCTGAGCAGTGTGTCTCTGTGTGCTGTTTCTGTGAGCAGTGTGTGTCAGTGTGCTGTTTCTGTGGGCAGTGTGTCTCTGTGTGCTGTTTCTGTGAGCAGTGTGTGTCTCAGTGTCTGTGTGCTGTTTCTGTGAGCAGTGTGTCTCTGTGTGCTGTTTCTGTGGGCAATGTGTGTCTCTGTGTGCTGTTTCTGTGGGCAGTGTGTGTCTCTGTGTGCTGTTTCTGTGGGCAGTGTGTCTCTGTGTGCTGTTTCTGTGGGCAGTGTGTGTCTCTGTGTGCTGTTTCTGTGAGCAGTGTGTCTCTGTGTGCTGTTCGGTGGGCAGTGTGTGTCTCTGTGTGCTGTTTCTGTGGGCAGTGTGTGTCTCTGTGTGCTGTTCGGTGGGCAGTGTGTGTCTCTGTGTGCTGTTCGGTGGGCAGTGTGTGTCTCTGTGTGCTGTTTCTGTGGGCAGTGTGTGTCTCTGTGTGCTGTTCTGTGGGCAGTGTGTTTCTCTGTGTGCTGTTCTGTGGGCAGTATCTCTATGTGGTGCTGCTGCCTCCTCAGGCAGTGTTTGTGACAGGGAGCTGCCAGCCATGCCAGCCCCTGGCCCCGCCCCCTCGCCTCTCGGTGCGGCTCGCGCCGTTGCCTGCTCCTGTTTATTCAGCGCTCGCCGCGGCACGCGCCAGGCGCACGCACTGGAACAACAAAGCGCTGGAGAATGGCAGCCCGGAGAGGGGGCGGGGCCAGGCGGCGCGCGTGGGGCTTGTGCCCCATTGAAAAGGCGGCGGCGGCCGTGCGACCCCAGCACTCAGTGCAGCCAGCCAGGGAGCGTGCGGCACCGAGCGCGGGGGCCTCGTCTGCCACAAGCACCAGCACCGCCCGAGCTCCGCGCTGCTGACACACACGCGAGCGGCACGAGCCTGCCAGCCCCGCACACACACCCCGCGACACGCACACACATACACAGCATGGAGTGCAGCGCCAAGGCGGAGAGCGGCGTCGCAGTAGCACAGCACTTCCTGCAGCCGGCAGCCTGTTTCTTCAGCCAGCAGCAGGGCGGCGTGCAGCTCAGCCCCTCCGAGGCGGGGCAGCCCTGCGCCGGCAAGCCGCTCCCCAAGCCGCCCAAGCGCCAGCGCTCGTCCTCCCCGGAGCTGATGCGCTGCAAAAGGCGCCTGAACTTCGCCGGCTTCGGCTACAGCTTCCCGCAGCAGCAGCCCGCCGCCGTGGCCCGCCGCAACGAGCGCGAGAGGAACCGCGTCAAGCTGGTCAACCTGGGCTTCGCCACCCTGCGGGAGCACGTGCCCAACGGCGCCGCCAACAAGAAGATGAGCAAGGTGGAGACGCTGCGCTCGGCGGTGGAATACATCCGGGCGCTGCAGCAGCTGCTGGACGAGCACGACGCCGTGAGCGCAGCCTTCCAAGCCGGGGTGCTGTCACCCAACATCTCCCCCGGCTACACGCATGACATGAACTCCATGGCCGGCTCGCCCGTCTCCTCCTACTCCTCGGACGAGGGATCCTACGACCCCCTGAGCCCCGAAGAGCAGGAGCTGCTGGACTTCACCACCTGGTTCTGAGGACAGCTCCGCTGAGGAGCAGGTGAGGTGGCGCCCTCATCATCCTTTACCCCCATTCTACCCCTCACAGACCCCATAGTCCTCATTACAAACCCTTACACTGTCCTACATTGCAGACCCCCATACCCTTTATTGCAGACCCCCCTAACCCTTATTGCAGACCCCCCTAACCCTTATTGCAGGCCCCCAACTCATCCTGCCCCTCATTGAAGACCCCAACTCCTCCTGTCGCGCATTGCAGACCCCCTACCCCTCATTGCAGACCCCAACTCCTCCTGTTGCTCATTGCAGACCCCCAACTCATCCTGTTCATTGCAGACCCCCAACTCCTCCTGCCGCTCATTGCAGACCCCCTGCTCCTCATTGCAGACCCCCTACCCCATCATATGCCTCAGTGCAGATGCCCTGCTTCTGCTCACCACAGCCCCTCAACCTGCACCGCTACCCAAAGTCACGCATTCCTTACCCTCAGCCCACACCATCTGATGGTTGCTGAGTACCTTCATGGCATCACGCTCCCCTGCCCCATCCTCCTTCCCAATGACCTATGTCATGGGCACCTCTCTGGCATCCTGCACTCTACCTCCTCATCCTCCCCGAATAGGAGGGTCCTGTGCACCTGCTGAGCATCCAGTACCTAGTCTATCTTCCCAATGATATGATTGGTCATGTCACCTGATCAGAGTGTGTGTGTGTGTGGACCAGAAAGCATCCAGGCGCTCATTCCTAAATTCTGCTACAGGTTGAAACTGTGAAGGTTGCTCTTTGATCTATAGACCGTGTGATCTGTTTGCTCCTGATGGAGTCTGGTATAAATCCTGCTCTGGCAGGACCTCTCTATGATCCAAGAGTCTAGAATGTTGCTGTTTAAGAAAGTGTTCTGGCGTAACATAATAACACGTGTGCTGTACATTGTCACCAGAGACTAGTCTTACCTTTTTGTTTCTCATTGCTACTTTTCAGGACTGCAGCATGTCCCTCATATTCCCCATGGAGGAGAAAATCAATACAAAGTGAAGCACAACCAGGAGTCCCTCCAAGAAGACATTGAAGCACTAGATTTGCACTCCCAGCCCATTCCGCAGGATGCAAAGAGAGACTCCAGACTGTGTGATTGGTGAAGCTTGCACCATTCAGGTCATGTATGGAATGAGATGTTGTCTGTCCCAGTAGGAATCCTAGGAACAACACGGGGCTTAGACTCTTCTCCTGCTCCCCCCCCTCGGTCTCCAGGGGAGGAAAAAGGACTGAAATCTAAATCAAGCCCTCGCTGACTTCTCCGAGCCAGGATGCGGATGGATCAAGGACCATTGAGAGGAGTTTCCATTCAAACTATGCTATCATTCAAAGAAAGCTTATAGAACTCAAACTTCTATTAATTTTTATTTTTATTTTTTTTGTACGACCATCATCTCGCAATGCTTCCAATCTTTTTATGATTGTGTTTTTTTATTTTACTTTTTTGTAATAATATTAAAATAAAATCTATTTCTATCAATCCCAGATGTCTAATTTGGGATATATTAAGCTATTTTTGTACATAAGAAGAGATATTTTATAGAATTATTTTGTACAAATGCTCTAAAAATAAGTTTGTATATCTGGATACATTATTATGTAATGCTTATAATTACCTCTGCGTATTTAGACTTGTAGTCTATACTACCTTGTTGCTACTGCCATTATTTTTGTATGTGGTTTTGTAAGACTCCGCTCCTTTCTTTTTTATGAAGGTGAGGTTGAAATTTCTACAGACATACGTACTCTAGCACCAACGTGTCTTACTGCATAGAAAAAGCTTGGTTTTAATGTAATTATTGTCTCTTATTAAAATGTTCATAGTGAACAAAAACATTTATGCAGCTATTGTCCAAACCCAGAATAGTGGTCATTTTCTTCATATTTTTTTTTTCTCACTTTTTTTATATTATATAAATATATATTATTATGCTGCCTTTTATTTTATTTTTTTGGAAATGTAAACCACTTCCTTTTTTCCTGTTTTTATTACAAACGTACAGAGGTCCTGCATAACTATGCTTTTTTATTTTATACATAATAGTTTCATAATAAAATGTCTTTTTATATAAAAAATGAAAACAAGTAAAATATACTGGTTTCTTCTTCTTTCTATTGGACATCGTCAACACCGTAAAATCAGGGGGGCGGGGTGGTTGACAAAAGTGTTTTTATAGGTGATAGGTCTATTTAGGGCAAACGCAAGAGACGGGTAGTGATTGTTTACTGTCTCCCTAAACTGAAAAGGGAGCAGGGCAAAAGGACCGATTTTCATTGTAGCATTGTCTTGGAAGCGGCACATACTGAATGAAGGACCAAACATCTCCAGGGCAATAAAGAGAGGGCGCTCTAAACCAAACATTGAGCTTGCATTGCTGCTTTTCACTCGGCCCTAATCCACCCAGTGCAGCAGTGAATGCCAGACAGAATGCACATAATGGTGCGTCGAAGATAAGACAGACTTATTAGGGTTTATTCATTAAATGGCTGGTTGGAATTGCTTTAAACACTAGGAAACGCAAAGAAGGCTTTGCAGCAAACTCCTAAAATGAAAAAAATAACTTTTTAAAAAATATATTCTACCAAATTATTATTTTTTGGGGGGGGGGGGGGCTTTCAACAAAGATTCATTTTAAAGTGCATACCGTATAAACCTCTGACTGCTTTATTTTATAAAAAAAAAAAATTAAGTGAGATCTCCCTGGGCAATTTATTCTTTAACTTTATAAAAACTTGGATCTGATGATTTAATATAAAAAGAACACATTGCATGGCATCATGTAATTAGTAAAAGTTTTTTTTTTTTCTTCTTTTTACCCCACGCCAGTTCCAAGAAAAAAAGGGGGGAGAAAAAGAGGGTGTTGGTAGGGCTCAGCTAGATCAGACACACTGATCTATAAGCATGTCATTCTATCCAAAAAGCGTGATCTGCTTGTACAAGTACCCAATTACTGAGATTCTAAAAAGAAATTGGTGTTTTTTTTTCTCCTTTTGGCTAGCTTGCTTGTTGTCAGTTAGTAGGGACGTGACTAGAATGATAGTCCCATTCTTTTTTTTTTGCCTACACACTTGCCCTCTTCCTAAATTACTTGTAAATTCAGTTTGCGTGCCTCAATTCAAGCGGAAAGAGAAGCGCAAAGTGAAGCTTACAGGCTCCCAACAATGAACACACAGCCACTGTGCCCCATACACAGTTCAAATCTGTCCCAGCTCTGTTTATACATCCATTCCCCCTATTTTCATGGATTGTACAGAATCCTTCATGCATTCAGTCCATGCAGTTCCGTGGCGGTCCGTGAGGCGTGCGGTACCAGTTTACGGACATATTTGTTTACGTTTACAAATCGTTGATCATTTGTATTGGGACCAATGATATCCACGTCTCAGCTTCCCGAGAATTTTTAAAAATAGAAGAAAAAAAAAAACGATTTAACTTCTTCCGAGTGTTTTGTTTGCTTTGCTGCAGTCGAATAATTCTTTTTTTTATTTTTCCTTTAGTTAATCTCACTTTCCCTTTTCATTTCTACCCTTGTTTTTTTTTTGGAAGTTTGTAGAGCTATAGCACGCAAAGAAAGTGTAACAAGTCATTTATGCCTTTGAATATAACATTAGGATAATGTTTCATCCTCCACAAAAGGGGGTGTGGGGGTATTTCTTTTCCCCTTGTGTAGACAGGTGTTCCATTGCGCTCTATTGAATAGTAAATATCCTGACTCATTAAACCAAAGAGGAAAGTTAAGCTGTTGTTTGCTACAATGTATAAGACAGACAAAAATTTGTTAAAAAACACACACACACAATTTTACTTAAAGTAGGAAAGAGCAAAGGAGGATTTGGGGGTAAATCTCATTATATCTGCTCTAATCTCTTAGCAACACTAAGTCCTTTTTTCCACTAGCAGGTCGAGCCATTCAGGCGGACTGTGACAAGCCGTGTTCAGATAGCGTTTGTGAACTCCATAAATCAGGACCTTCTCCCATGTGCAGCGTTTATCCGAAGAACTGCAAAGAGCCGAATACGTCACTATTGTAATCGGCATACATTCCACTTCTTGGACGCCATTTATAATTTTTCAGTGCTGGTCGTTAAACTGGGAATTCTCCGCAACTGATCACAGAATCTTGTAGAACGTAGCTAACCTAGGAAAAGGAAGACAGGTGAACTATCCTTGCTTTGTCTTCTTTTTGCCTAAAATTGTAAAATGTCCTAGCAAATTTATAAGAATTCACCAAAACACCAGGAGTCATAAAAAGTCAATACAATGATTGAAAATGTTAGGCCAAGATAGCTTCCAAGGATCTAGGGTTACATTCCAAGTCTGGTGTAAACATAAGCACAGCTCTGGTAAACTTACAAACTCCATAGACTTTAATAGCTCCGGTTAAGTATCCACCAGGTAGTGATGTGACCTTAGAGTCCGTGGACTACTCCCTCCTGACCTAAATACATATGCCTTTCTTACAGTCAAGACCCTGCTCCTCAGTTGATAAAACTGACTATGAAACACGTCGGTGATCACACAGGTCCCTTAGCAGCACATGGCAGTAGCCAGAATCGTCATAGGGTCTTAACTAGTAAATAAAGTGTATGGGTCCAGGTTATGGGGTGAAGTCAGTGCAAAATCACTTAATACAGCTTTGGGTATTCAGTAATCTTTTTCCATTACTGGCTGCAAACACAAGAATATGGAGCGACTTTGGAATTGCTCATTATTCTGCGGCTGCCTACTCATTAGCGTATCGTATGCAAAATATAGGAAGTAATGTGCAGTAGGCAGCCAATGGGAGATTGAAACTTGGTGGGAATAGGAGAGGAGCCACTATCCTAACTTGTGGGGACATTATACTCAACGCTTATTAATTCTAACAGTTTGGGTAGAATATATTCCCCATTTTTTTTCTATAACTAGTGACGTAAAAGGCTAGGGTCAGATGAGCGTGATTTCAACGGACTATACGTCCGTGCAGTACGGACGTACGTTAGTACGGAAGACGCAGTAGTGGCCACACAGTCCATTTTTTTCACTGACATATTATTTGACGGATGTAGGAGGGAAAATAAAATAAAAAGCAAAACCATTTTGTCCGTCAAAAATGCTGGACGTATAAATGCAGTCCATCTGACCACGTTCATCACTCACACACAAAGCTATGCGGACGTTGCGGACGCAGCGCACTTTGTGCGGCCGTTCTAGGAGTTCTACGTACGTTGCCTAACTTGCGTCCGTTTGCCGCGGCCGTTGTGCGTCCGCAGTTCAGTGCGGACGCACTTCGTGTGTGGGACTCCATTGGCCTTTATGTCATGCTATCACGGACGTACTTTTGTGTGCCATCACGGACGTGGATGCTGCGCTCGTCTGACCGGAGCCTAAAGTGGCAGGTCTCCACAACCCTCCCAATAGCCCTGTGCACATGGGCGTCTGCAGGATGGGGCAAGGGGGGGCACTTGCCCCCCCCTAGAACTGGCCATCAACAAAGGTGCTTCCCTGGCTGGTCTGCGTGTGAGGAGCGTGCAGGGATTATAAAAATCAGCAGTTTATTGGTATCTGCCGCTGTGTACAGGGAGGGAGGCGGGGAGACACAGGGTGGATGGGGTGGAGCTGTGCAGAGAGGCAGAGTAGAGGAGGGAGCCAAGGAGGGGCGGAGCTCCAACGTGGACCTCGCACAGGCCTTCCATCACCAGGAAGGGAGCAGTGAATGTGCTGCACAGCATCTGAAGGCACCAGGCAGCATACAGGGTCTATACACAGTGACCCTATGTGAATCATCTGCCAAGCAAGGTGCAAAAAGTCCATCTCAGGGAGGAGGTAAATGCACAACACACACACACGCCACCCATTCAATCACTCCCAGCCAGCAAACACACACATCAATCTCAGCCAGCCTTCATACACTCCCAGCCAGCACACACATCACTCTCAGCCAGCCAGCACACACATCACTCTCAGCCTGCCTTCACACACTCCCAGCCAGCACACACATACTCTCAGCCTGCCTTCACACACTCCCAGCCAGCACACACACACTTCACTCCCAGCCAGCACACACCCATTCTATCACTCCCAGCCAGCACATACCCATTCAATCACTCCCAGCCAGCACACACTCCTAGCCAGCACACATCTCTCAGCCTGCCTTCACATACTCCCAGCCAGCACACACACACATCACTCCCAGCCAGCCTTCACACACTCCCAGCCAGCACACACATCTCTCCCAGCCAGCCTTCACACACTCCCAGCCAGCATACACACATCACTCTCAGCCAGCCTTCACACACCCCCAGCCAGCCTTCACACACTCCCATCACTCTCAGTGTGTCATGCATAGGAGTGTGCCAGAATGCCAGTGCGCCATGCATAGGAGTGTGCCGTATACATACCAGTATGCCATAATACCAGTCTTGTCATGCCATGCATATCAGTCTGCCATGTGCCATAATATATATGCTTAGTGAAAGCAGAGATGCTCTGGCGCCCTTTACAAGTGTAGACCCCTCCTCCCTGCTTTAAAGGTACAGAGAGGTGGCAAAATGTTTATTTAATTAAATTTATTATTTATTTATGTAGAGTGTGTTTAAAATTTTGCCCCCCCCCGGAAAAACTTCTGCGGACGCCCATGCCTGTGCATGTTTCATAGATCTTTATTCCTGTTAGCCATTGTTATAAAGAATATAAAGAATTCTGCCTCTAATGTATTAAAGACAAGTATCAAAACAATCTGCATTTTAAAGGGTAAAATTTATGTGTAGATTACACTATTAGCATACAATTCTGAAAGAAAAACTGTACATTCATAATATACTGGATATGTACAGTACTGAGTCAATACATGTCCTGTATATATAGATATACCTTCTTCATTCCCTTTATCTCTATCCTTTCTCCTTTTTGGGGCTCTGATTTTCAAAATTGTGGTGCAGGTAAGAGTGCACCTCTTCAATGGTGACCCTGGCAAAGGAAGAAATGGTAAACAGTGATATACTGTATATACAGGCAAAAACAAACAAAAAAGCAACTATTAATGACTGCATACAGTGGTCTAGCATGCATACAGCAAATCCGATGACTATACAGACGTATTGAGAGACATGGAGTCGGCCTGATGGGTGCTCGTTCAACTAGCCGACTCCTCCATAAACCAGCTTGAAAAAGACTCATGAGAAGCTGAAACGTTGTTTCAACATGTACCTCCATTAAACCTGCCTTAGGAGAAAAGGCTGAAATGCCTGTTTCTGTCTTTGTACAAATTCTCCTTAAACTATCATGGTTATCCAGAGAAAGGTGAAAACCAGGAGAACTGGCAGGAGAAGAGAACAAATCTAGATCAAATAGTCGATTTGGAAAGTGAGATAAATGGGAGAATTTTTCTGGTTTGGCTATTTTAACCTAGAATTTTCACTTCTCCAGTCATTCTCCTGAGTTTCAACTTTCTTTGAATAGACCTGTATGTCTGTCTGTTGACTCCCCTTAAACAATCATTATCCTGTGAGGCCTACTTGCCTATTGGCATCCTCATGGCAGACCATCCTGGCAAGTGGAGAGATCATTTCAATGCAAGTGATGCAAAGTATTGACACATCAAATCCTGCACCAGTTTGGAGACCCTCATTGGATGATACAATGTAGCTGTCAGAACACATCAACCACCAATAGAAATACAAGGCATCTGTTGGCAGCTGTCATTCTATTGTTTCCTCCCCTTATTTGCTAATCCAGCAGATAAAGGCTTTGTTTATTTTTGTTTATAGAGCAGTGTTTCTCAAACCTGGCCCTCTAACAGGCCAGGTTTTTTAAATCACCTTGGGGGAAATGCAGACTGAATCCTGCAATCACTGAGCAGCAAATCATATCACCAGTGCTGTGCTTCAGATATATGGCAAACCTGGCCTGTCAGCAGGTTCTGAGGATCGTGGTTGGGGACTACTGTAATAGAGGATTGGGGGGCACTTCAGACATCTTAAGTAATGTTAGATCTCTTATTAAGTAACCAGTGACAGACAGAACACAAGGTCTATCTGGTCTTCAGCAAACAGAGAATTCTACCAAAATGTTCTTATAGAGCATGTGATTATTATATCTAGGGCTAATAAATAACATACATAGTTGTAAAGCTGTGTCCCTGAAACTCAGACCCTTTTCAGACGTCTTCTTTTTTCCTTGATCTGTAAATTTATACCTCCACTGCTGACTATTTGAAGTTCTTTATCTTTCTACCTCCCACCATGCCTCTGTTGCTATCAGCATCCAAAGACACCAATATTAATTGTGATGGTTCATGATGGATTTCCAATTTCTGTAAGAGTCAACTTCTCTGAGAACACAGAAACAGAAGACAAATGAAAAAAAAATGGGGTGAAATAGCATGCCAGTAATTCAAATAACCCAACACAATGTCAGCAGGTTAATAGTTGAGCTGGTCACAAAGTGATAACACATGAAGGAACCATGCATATGAACTTTATTAGCAATATATTCATTGCTTAAGGAGTTGTTTTAGCGGTAGTGAAGAAGCCTGTGACTGTCAATAATCAAGTTGAGAAGATCTTGGTATGTTCCTTGTAAACATGAATTAGCCCATCATTGCTGGTGCAATATGAAAGCTGTATATACAATTTCCATCCGGTTGTGCATCAAATTAGTGGTAGAACCAGAGTTGAAGGTTGGTCACCTGTAGGGATGGACTGGCAGTTCGATGCGAACATGAGTTTGCATCGAACATTAGCCGTTCGACCGTTCGTCGACCAGCGAACATTTCCGCGTGTTTGCCGCGTGTTCGCCCACAATGCACCACAATGCACTTTTCCACTGGCCTGAAGCTTGTAATTGGCTACAGCCTTGCACCTGACCACAGGTCAGGTGCAAGACAGGTGCAAGATTATGTCAATCAGTGCTCAGAGTCTTGATTGGGCAAATTTTGCCCAATCATGGGCTCACAGAGCTAAGTCCCACAGTATATAAGGCTTCCCCGCAGCCCCACCATGTGTGTTGCAGGAGTGAATCAGAGAGGAGAGGAGATTGTTGCATATCAGGGTGTATCATTGAATTATACCAGAGTTCTGGGAATATGAATCTGTGTCTTGGCACTGCCAGCTATCAGGGTGTATCACTGAGTTATACCAGAGTTCTAGGAATTTGAATCTGTGTCTTGGCACTGACAGCTATCAGGGTGTATCACTGAGTTATACCAGAGTTCTGGGAATTTGAATCTGTGTCTTGGCACTGCCAGCTATCAGGGTGTATCACTGAGTTATACAAGAGTTCTGAGAATTTGAATCTGTGTCTTGGCACTGCCAGCTATCAGGGACAGGGTGTATCACTGAGTTATAGCAGAGTTCTGGAAAATTTGTATATCTTTAATCTAATTCTAGATACCATAGAATACCACAGTTGAATCAGAGTTCAACTGTATCTTTATCTATTCAGAGTTGAATCTGCCAGAGTTGAATTGCCAGCTATCAGGGTGTTGCAGCCTGCAGGAGAGGAAGTGAATCAGAGAGAGAGTAGAGGACATTGGCAGCCTTGCAGGGAAAATATCAGTGAAATCGCTGACTTCTAGCAGAGTTCTGAATATCTTTAATCTAGATAACACAGTTGAATCAGAGTTCTGCATTTCTCCAATCTTTATACCAGAGTCGAATCAGAGTTCTGCATATCTCCAATCTATATACCAGAGTTGAATCAGAGTTCTGCATATCTCCAATCTTTAAACCAGAGTTGAATCAGAGTTCTGCATATCTCCAATCTTTATAACAGAGTTGAATCAGAGTTCTGTATATCTTTAATCTATATATCACTCACCATGTCAGAAAGACCAAAAAGGACAGGCAGACGCTCCCAGACACAGATAAGAGGGCAAGCAGCCTCTGTGTCAGAAGGCTGTGCCCCTGGTCGTCGTGGACGTGGTGCATCCTCTGCAGGGGCACGCTTGTCCTTTCTAACTGGTGCTGGCCGTCTTAAGCAGCAGCAACATACAGAGGATTTGCAGGATTGGCAAACCAGGCCATCCTCATCCTCCGAGTCCTCTGCCAGCCAGGCTTGTAGTGGTTTACAGTCCACCTCAGCTGCCAAAACATCTAATTCAGCCTTTATGTCCACAGCTACTCCTGCCGTAGCCTCACCATCATACACGGAGGAGTGGAATTCTCTGCCTGTTGAGATGGTTGGGTCAGAGACCGTACAGACTTTTAAAAAGCAACCGGATGACTTTCTACAGACACAGAATATTAAGGGTTATAATATTTAATATGTGGGTAAAAGCTTCTTCATCCAAGGAGAAATCTGACTGCCATTCTGGGGTCAAGAAGGAATTTTTTCCCAGTATGTTGCATATTGGCAAGCATTTCAGACTGGGTTTTTTGCCTCCTTTTGGATCAACAGCAGTAGGTGATGTGGGAGAGGCTTAAACCGATGGACGCATGTCTTTTTTTCAGCCTATGTAACTATGTAACAATGACAGTGACATGCTGCTTGAGGATGCGCACCAACTCCAGTGCTCTGATACAAACTCTGAGGTTGAGGAAGGGAGTATAATCAGCCTAGAGGGAGGGGGTGCCAGTGACACACAAAGAACTGGCACTCATGTTCCCCCAGCAGCTGCAGCATATGGCCAAGTTGGCTCCAGTGACGAGGAGATAGTGTGATGACGATGATGAGGTCACTGACTCCACCTGGGTGCCTGATCGAACAGAGGAGTCAAGTGAGGAGGAGGAGGAGGCATAACAAAAACGAGGCACAACATTCTCTATTAGCAACCGTAGCCAGTCCCAGGCATCAGATGTCAGAGCTGCTCAGGTGCAGAGCGCTGTTGTCTCAAAGCACACGTCCAGGATCTCTGCTGTCTGGGAGTTCTTCACGACATGTGCAGCAGACCGCAGCGTTGCTATTTGTAAGATATGTCTGAAGAGGATCAAGCGTGGGAGAAACATCAGCCGCTTGGGTACCACATGCTTAAAGCGATATATGACCACCTGTCATGCATCCCATTGGCACAACACTTCCCATCGTCCTCATTTGTCTCTACCCCCACTATATGTCATGCCATGTCTACAACCTCTACTGACAGGGTTGATGTTATAGCAATGGGTGTACCAGGTCCTTCCTCAGAATGTAACAGCATCCCATCAGCTGCAGATTTACGTAGTCAGATTTCACTGCCCCAGCTGCTGCAGCGTAAGAAAAAATATTGTCTCAACCATCCCCTTGCACAGCGTCTAAATGCCAACTTGGAAAAATTACTCGCATTACAGCTGCTGCCTTTCCAACTGGTGGACTCTGCTTCCTTCCGTGAATTTGCCGAATGTGCTGTACCACAGTGGCAGGTTCCAAAACGCCAGTTCTTTTCACGGAAGGCCATTCCAGCACTATACCAGCACGTGGAAGACAATGTTATGGAGTCATTGGGAAAGGCAGTCAGCAGCAAGGTGCCCATTACTTTAGACACGTGGTCCAGCAAGCATGGACATGGCCGTTACATTTCCTTCACGGCACACTGGGTAACTTTGCTTGCAGCTGGGAGGGATCCAGGACGGGGCTCTGTGCTGGAGCTTGTTCATCCACCACGCCTCCAGAAAGCTGCTTATATGAGGTCTGTCTGCTCCACCACCTCTTCCTCCTCTTCCTCCTTCTCTGTCTCTGGTGAAGTGGCAGTTAAACCAACGCGTGGCAGGGGCTACGCAATGGCTCAATCAAAAAGATGCCATACTGTGCTTGAGCTGGTTTGTTTAGGGGACAGGAGCCACACCGGGCCAGAAATTCTGTCAGCTCTGCAGGGGCAGGCGCAGAGATGGTTAACGCCACGCAGCTTGAGCTGGGAATGGTCATTGTGATAATGGCAACAACCTTCTCTCCGCCCTACACCTGGGTAAGTTGACGCATGTACCATGCCTAGCACACGTCCTAAATCTGGTGGTACAGCATTTCCTAACCAGGTACCCAGGGCTGGCAGAGCTTCTCAGCCAGACCAGAAAAGTCTGCAGCCACTTCAGACGGTCATTCCCAGCAAGTGTTCGCCTGACAGAAATTCAAAGAGAATTCCACCTTCCCACAAACCGTCTGATCTGTGACATGCCAACCAGGTGGAACTCGACATTGGCAATGCTGCAGCATCTGCACAAGCAGCAGAGGGCCATCAATGAGTACCTGTGTGAGTATGGCACAAGGACAGGTTCAGGTCAACTAGGTTTCCCCCCCCACAGTGACTGATCAAGGATGCATGCACTGTACGGTCACCATTTGAGGAGACAACGAGGATGGTGAGCAGGGACAGTGCATGCATCAGTGACAAAATTCCTTTAGTGTTCCTGCTGGAGCGCACTCTGCCGGGAATTGTAGATGTGGCACTAGAGGCAGAGCAGCGGGAGGAAGAGGAGGACTTCCCTTGCTCTCAAGGCCTCAGTCTTTACGCAGACAGCATTCCTGCGGGTCCTCAGATCAGACAGGAGGAGGATGAGGAGGAGGGATATTTAAGTTGTGGGGGCATTGAAGGTGGGGATTCCTCAAGTTAGGGTTTTGTGTCCCCAGAAACCCAAGGACTAGTACGTGGCTGGGAGGAGGTAGTGCACGATACGGTCATCCTCAGCGACCAGGAACACTCGGAAGCTAATGCCACCTCCAACCTACGCTGCATGGGCTCCCTTATCCTGCAAAGCCTGCTAAAGGACCCCAGGATTCGTGCTATCAAGGAGAGGGATCATTACTGGTTGGCAACCCTTCTTGATCTACGATACAAGGGTAAGGTTGCAGCGCTCATCCTGCCCTCAATGAAACAACTTGATGGCGCTCTAAAGCGACACTTGTGTAACACCTTTCCAGGCACTGGTAGGTTACCAAGTGATGACACAGGTGCTTCTGAGGCTGCAGTTTATCAGAGGAAGAGCGGTGAAGGGGGCCGCTTGACTGATGCCTTTTTTAATTTTTTTAGTCCACGACGCCCAGGGACATCAACTGTAGGCACCCATTGCCAGCGTCTTCACCATATGGTGCAGGACTACCTAGGAGCAAGGGCAGACCTGGATACCTTTACAGCAGATGATCCACTGGCTTACTGGGTGTTGAGATTGGATCACTGGCCAGAACTTAGCCAATATGCTATGCAGCTACTAGGTTGCCCTTCATCCAGCGTGCTTTCTGAAAGGAGGTTCAGTGCCGCTGGAGGTTTTGTCACAGACAAAAGAGTACATCTGTCCACCGACTCTGTAGACCGGCTGACATTTATAAAAATGAATCAGTCCTGGATCAGCAGCTACCACTCCCCTGATGCTGATGTAACTGAATAGATCGGGGATCTCTTCTGCATTCCCAAAACCTCCACTACTGCACTCTTCCACAATACCTCAGAGGGGTTACATTGTGAAGGCACTAGCTGGCACCAAAGGCCCAATATTTGGGTGCACTGCCACTGACGCGTGTACCAGATTCATATCATTTTAATATTTGACCGCAGGGTCCACCCCTGCACTCTTCCACAATACCTCAGAGGGGTTATGGTGTGAAGGCACTAGCTGGCACCAAAGGCCCAATATTTGGGTGCACTGACGCGTGTACCAGATTCATATCATTTTAATATTTGACCGCAGGGTCCACCCCTGCACTCTTCCACAATACCACAGAGGGGTTACGGTGTGAAGGCACTAGCTGCCACCAAAGGTCCAATTTTAATGCACCTGTTGTTACTTTCATCCAAAGCCTGCATAAGTTTCACCATAATGTAGCCAAAAAAATCACTAAACTTGTTCTGGGTGTCCTTAAACATCTCCTCTTTTCATACAGGCTGTCGCCCTAAGCAGTTGTTCATGAATAGATTAATGGAAAACCATTTACCGTAATTTGAAATGTCATGTTTTTCTTTTTAATGTTTCTATACATCCTACAAATCCACCACTTCACGGGCAGGTTATGGGGACCTCCTAGGCACGATATTTGAAGGAATTTTTCATTTTTATTCTTAACCTTTATGTCATGGAAAAATCACTGTTCCTTTAAAAACGTTTTTTTTTAAACTTTTTTTTCCTTGTTTCCTGCCCCCCAGGGCACTACCCGGACCCCCATACACCTTTTATGGCAAATATCTTGCATATATGCCCTCTTGGAGGACACTCTAAAATTCGAACGTTCGAGTCCCATTGACTTGCATTGAGTTCGAATCGTGTTCGCATTCGAACTTTTTCAAATGTTCGTGTACGAATGCGAACGGAACACGGGGGTGTTCGACCCATCACTAGTTACCTGCAGGCCAACTGGAAATTAAATGTAGACTTCTAGGAATATCCATGATAAGTACGATTGTAATGAGCACCATGCTGCTCCACCATCGGCTAAAGGGTAATGTCAAATAAACCTCATGCAGTGATAGCTCCAAACTGTTTGAAAGGAAGCGCTGATCTCCTGTCAGGGCTATGACCCTCTGTGATGTCGGCATATAAGTAAATTCCAGCTTATGTCATGGAGGTAAGGAACTGATAGAGTCCAGCTTTATAACTGCAGATAATTCCAACTGTGAACTAAATAGATTTTCCAACATTGGTATAACTTCTGTTGTCTGGAGACCATGGCACGTTCTACATTAGATTAAGGTGGGTTTACATCTTGGAAGATCTGCACATCTCTCCTCTGTGTAAGCTCCATACATAATGAGATTTCCTCTAAAGTGAAAGAAGGGAAAAGGGATGAATCCAGTAATTCCATGTGACTTTTCAATTCAATATGGCGACCTTGTCAGTTTAAGGCAAGTGAATTTAGTGTAATTAATTCTTTACATAAACAGTGTTTCAGAAACAGGTGATAAAGCTCTGTCCAGGTACTTTGTTCTAGCTCTGTTAAATATTTTTTTAGTTATTATCATTAAAGTCTTGGAAAAATCAAATGAATCGTTTTTGACTATTCGTAGTTTAGTACAGGTGCCCATAAATGACATTTGTTTGTCTGTTTATAAGAATAGGACCTAGTAGAATTTTTTCTTTGTGTGTTTATTGCCATGTTCTTTAGAGATGTGCGTTTCATTTCGGTCAGAATCAAAATTCGGATAAAATTTACCGATTCATATTTCGGAAGTGCTTCAGAAATACGAATCGGCTCCATCCGTAATGGTCTAAAAATGAACTGAAAACAAATCGATTCGGACCGAAACGGAGTGAAAACGAAACGGTATAAAACGAAATGATCTCGTTTTTACGGATCAATTTGTTATACCGTTTCACTTAGTCTCGGCACCGCGTCCCTGTCCATTGGACATGGTGCTGAATGCTGTTGTATTCAGCACCACAGGCCATGGACAACGCCATGGTGCTGTTCGGTGCGATTCGGCGGCAGTGAAGTTTCCCATAGACAAGCAATGGCTAATCTATTCAGAGAACGCTGAACAGCCCTGGAATGTCAGTGTAATGCCCTGATTTTCGGAGATTCGATCGACAGCTTTAAACAGGTGAATCCCATAGGTTTCAATGTAAAAAAAATACTTGTTTTTATTAAATATTTATTCAACCATTTATTCTTTTCACCTGTAGCAAAAAGTCTCCTTATTTATTTATTTTTAATTAAGTTTTTGGGATTTTTTTTGGTGAAATATTTGGATCCCTAATTTATTTTAAAACTACAAGGCTATTTTTGTTTTCCAAACGCAGCGTTTTTATTTCTTTCCTTCAGTCTGGCTGCATTTGGCAAGGGCTGTCTATGGTGTTGAAATCTGTTCGGCACCAAGGACAGAAGCCCCTTGGGGCTCCGGAGACCCGCGGAGCTGCTACCCATGGTGCTGAAGCCAGTTTAAACCTGTCGAACTGAATCACCGAAAATCAGGGCATTTCACTGACACTTCAGTGCAGTTCGGTGTTCTTTGAATAGATTAACCTTTGCTTCTCTATGGGACAATTTTGCTGCCGACGAAGATCGCCTATGTGCTGGTGAACTGCACCGTATTTCACTGTCAATTCAATCAATGGATGTTTGGATACAGGATGGGATCAAATGTTTCATAAGCATGCTGCAACGTCAATGTACTCCATCACAGCAGAGCAGGTCCTATCCTTCCTAACATGAGTAGTCATTAGTTGTTGAACGATAGGGCCCCCTGTGATGGGATACATTAAAGTTGTTTTAATGTTTTACCTTGATGAAAGTTAAAGCATTGCTGAAATTATTATTTTTTTAAACTTGCATTTGATTGAGTTTCATAATAAGTAAAAGGGGAAAGAGGATACAGAAAGCAAAAAATAGGGAGAGCAGAGCAGGGAGAGAGGAGAGCAGCGCAGAGAGAGAACGGAGCAGGGCGGGGCCATGGTCGGAGCAGAGCAGAGTAGGGAGAGATTGAAGCAGTGCAGGGAAAGGACAGAGCAGAGCAGGAAGAGGGCTGAGCAGGTAGATGATGGAGCAGAACAGGGAGAGGTTGGAGCAAAGCACACAGAGAGCAGAGCAGGGAGAGGACGGAGCATTAGGTAGCATTAGATAGCAGAGGTTTGGTATCGGACGTTGTTGTAGGTGTAAATTTGGGATCTAGTGATCACCAGTCAGTATGGTTTAATATATGAACAGGGATGGAGCCGCACCACACAAAAACAAAAGTTTTAGACTTTAAAAAAACAGATTTTTCTAAAATGAGATTTTGTGTGAAGGACTCATTATCAGACTGGAGGAGTTTAAAGGGAGTCCAGGAGAAATGGGATTATTTAAAGGAAGCATTATTGAAGGCCACAGGAAATTGCATTCGGCTTGTTAGCAAAAACAAAAAAGGGAAGAAACCACTGTGGTACTCTGCAGAAGTGGCCAAAATAGTGAAGAACAAAAAGACAGCATTCAATAATTATAAAAAAATTCAGAGTGCAGAAGATAGGCAAATCTATAATATTAGGCAGAAAGAGGCAAAGCAATTTATAAGAGCTTCCAAAGCACACGCAGAAGAGAAAATAGCTCAGTCAGTAAAAAATGGGGGACAAAACATTTTTTAGATACATAAACGAGAAAAGAAAAGTAAAACAAGGATTAGTTAGATTAAAAACAAAGGAAGGAAGTTATGTAGAAGAGGATAAAAGTCTCGCTGACTGCCTCAATGAATATTTTTGTTCAGTCTTTGTAGAAGAAAAGGAAGGAAAGGGCCCTCAGCTAGGAGGAAGCACTAACGAGACATTTACATATGAGTTTACAGAGGAGGAGGTTCTACAGCAGTTGTCTAAAGTAAAGACAAATAAATCAATGGGGCCTGATGGGATCCACCCTAAATTATTAAAAGAGCTCAGTGATGTAATAGCAAAACCGTTAACAGATTTATTTAACCAATCCTTGCTAATCGGGGAACTATAGGCCAGTTAGTCTTACGTCAGTAGTGGGGAAATTAATGGAAACCATGTTAAAGGAAAGGATTGTTGAACATCTAAAAACACATAGATTACAGGATCAGAAACAACATGGGTTTACCTCAGGGAGATCATGCCAAACTAATCTTATTGATTTTTTTGATTGGGTAACAAAAATAATAGACACAGGTGGTGCAGTAGACATTGCTTATTTAGATTTCAGTAAGGCTTTTGATAATGTTCCGCATAGAAGGCTTATCAATAAATTGCAATCTTTGAGCTTGGATTCCAATATTGTTGAATGGATTAGGCAGTGGCTGAGTGACAGGCAACAGAGGGTTGTGGTAAATGGAGTTTATTCGGCGCAAGGTCTTGTTACCAGTGGGGTACCTCAGGGGTCAGTACTTGGACCTATTCTCTTTAATATTTTTATTAGTGATATTGCAGAAGGTATTAATGGAAAAGTATGTCTTTTTGCTGATGACACAAAGATTTGCAACAGGGTTGAAGTTCCTGAAGGCATCAGCCAAATGACAAATGATTTAGGTAAACTAAAAAAATGAGAAGCAAGGGGGGGTGTTTGTGAGGGTCCTTTGAACGAGCAACAGCACAATGGCCTGCTCTACGGTGGGTGCCCGCTCAGGTCTCACAAACAAGGTTTTAGCTTGATTGTGCCATTACAGGGATGAATTTTCCATATGCAAATCAGCCTGCTCTCACCCAGAAAGGGTGGCCAGTGCTGACTGCCAAGGACGTCATCCCTGCTCGAGAGGTGCAGCAACCCCTGACGATCGTTTCGGCCTTCTTGGGCCTCGTCAGGAGGGTATAGCTGACACCCCTCTAGGCACATCAAGCAAGGGGTCCACGTCTGGATGACCCTTTACAATTGTAGTGAGAAGCAAGGGGGGGTGTTTGTGAGGGTCCTGAGAACGAGCAACAGCACAATGGCCTGCTCTACGGTGGGTGCCCGCTCAGGTCTCACAAACAAGGTTTTAGCTTGCTTGTGCCATTACAGGGATGAATTTTCCATATGCAAATCAGCCTGCTCTCACCCAGAAAGGGTGGCCAGTGCTGACTGCCAAGGACGTCATCCCTGCTCGAGAGGGTCCACGTCTGGGGGCACATCAAGCAAGGGGTCCAAACCTTGTTTGTGAGACCTGAGCCTGCACCCACCGTAGAGCAGGCCATTGTGCTGTTGCTCGTTCTCAGGACCCTCACAAACACCCCACTTGTTTTTCACTATAATTGTTAAGGGTCATCCAGACGTGGACCCCTTGCTTGATGTGCCTAGAGGGGTGTCAGCTATACCCTCCTGACGAGGCCCAAGAAGGCTGAAACGATCGTCGGGGGTTGCTGCACCTCTCGTGCAGGGATGACGTCCTTGTCAGTCAGCACTGGCCACCCTTTCTGGGTGAGAGCAGGCTGATTTGCATATGGAAAATTCATCACTGTAATGGCACAATCAAGCTAAAACCTTGTTTGTGAGACCTGAGCGGGCACCCACCGTAGAGCAGGCCATTGTGCTGTTGCTCGTTCTCAGGACCCTCACAAACACCCCCCTTGTGTTTCAAACTAAAAAAATGGTCGGAGCTGTGGCAATTGAGTTTTAACGTGGATAAGTGCAAGATAATGCACCTGGGACGTAAAAACCCAAGGGCTGAATATAGAATATTTGATACAGTCCTAACCTCAACATCTGAGGTTTGGGATTTAGGGGTTATTATTTCAGAGGATCTAAAGGTAAGTAGTCAATGTAATAGAGCAGCAGGAAATGCTAGCAGAATGCTTGGTTGTGTAGGGAGAGGTATTAGCAGTAGGAAAAGGGAAGTGCTCATGCCACTGTACAGAGCACTGGTGAGACCTCACTTGGAGTACTGTGTGCAGTACTGGAGACCGTATCTCCAGAAGGATATAGACATCTTAGAGAGAGTTCGGAGAAGGGCTACTAAAATGGTGTACGGCTTGAAGGAGAAAAGTTACCAGGAAAGGCTTAATGATCTTAACATGTACAGCTTCGAAAAAAGACGAGACAGAGGAGATATGATAGAAACATTTAAATACGTAAAGGGAATCCACAAGGTAGAGGAAGGGAGTATATCTAAAAGGAAACAAAGTAGCAAAACAAGAGGACATAGTCTTAGATTAGAGGGGCAAAGGTTTAAAAGTAACATCAGGAAGCATTATTTTACTGAGAGGGTGGTGGATACATGGAACAGTCTTCCAGTTGAATTGATAGAGGTCAAAACAGTAACTGAATTTAAGCAAGTATGGGATAGGCATAAGGCTATCCTAAACAAAAGATAAATCCAGGTAAAGTATCCATGTAATAGGGCAGACTAGATGGGCCGAAAGGTTCTTATCTGCTGACATTTTTCTATGTTTCTAGAGCAGAGCAGAGCAGGGAGAGGTCGGAGAAGAACATGGAGAGAGCAGAGCAGGGAGAGGATGGAGCAGAGTAAGGACAGAGCAGAGCAGGGAGAAGAGGGAGCAGAGTAAGGACAGAGCAGAGCAGGGAGAAGAGAAAGCAGAGCAGGGAGATGACAGAGCAGAGCAGGGAGAGGACAGAGCAGAGCAGGAAGAGGAGAGAGCAGAGCAGGGAGAGGACAGAGCAGTGCAGGGAGAGGACAGAGCAGCGCATTTCATATGCTTTTACCTTGATGAAAAGTTAAAGCATTACTGATATATATATTTTTTTAACTTGCATTTTATTAAGTTTCATAATAAGTAAAATGGGGAAGAGGGTACAGAAAGCTAAACGGAGGGGAAAGCAGAACAGGGAGAGATGAGAGTAGAGCAGGGAGAGGACGGAGCGGGACAGGAAGATGGTTGGAGGAGACCTGAGCAGGGAGAGATTGAAGCAGAGCAGAGCAAGGAGAGATTGAAGCAAGCAGGGAAGGGAGAGATTGAAGAAGTGCACAGCAGGGAGAGAACAGAGCAGGGAGAGAGCAGAGCACGGAGAGGGCTGAGCAGATAGAGGACGGAGCAGAACAGGGAGCGGACAGAGCAGGGAGAGGTCAGAGCAGAGCAGGGAGAAGACTGAGCAGAGCAGGGAGAGGACAGAGCAGAACATAAGTGGTTATTCAGAGACAGCCGATCTGGCCCCGAAATGACACTGAACAGGGAATTTCCCCGTACGGTGCCATTTCGGGCCATTCGGCTATTCAGAGAGCAGGCAGTTCACCAAATTTTGGCAAACTGCCAGCAAGTTCAGTGCCTGTTCGGCGGCAGTGAAATCCCCCATAGAGAAGCAATGGTTAATCTATTCAGAGAACACTGAACAGCAGAGAAAAGTTGCCAAAGTGCCCTGCTGTTCGGTGTTTTCATTCGGCAGGTTTATTCAGGTGCACCCCATAGGCTTCAATGTTAAAAATATTCCCGTTTTTTATTTAATATCTAATAAAACATTTATTATTTAATCTACAGTAAAAAGTCTCTTTATTTATTGATTTTTTTAGGATCTTTTAGGCATTTAATAGCGTTTTTTCTTTTTTCTGTAACAGACTTTTTTATTATCATACATAGGATCTTATATGTAAATTTCAGGCATTTTCGTACAGTAGTTTTTTTGCAAACAGCGTTTCAATTTTGCCAATTTCAATTGTATTAGTTGTGTTTTTTTTACCTGTCCGGTGACATGTTGTTTTTTTTCTGCAGCTGGTCGGCGCTATGCTCGGTGGCTTGTTCTCTGTGTTTGGCGGCTGTGGTTTGCGGCGGCGGGTTTGGGACGGGTTGGCAGCGGCATTCGGCAGCCGATTCCCTGCACTTCGGGGGACCCTGTTGTGAATGGTGAATTCAGCGCAGGGTGGGGAAATTTGTTTCTATGAACTGCGGGGAATGACAGAGCACCGAAATGTCGGGGATGTGAATAACCCCTATATGGAGAGAGCAGAGCAGGGAGAGGATGGAGCAGAGCAGGGAGAGGACAGAGCGGAGCAGGAAGAGGACGGAGCAGGGAGAGGACGGAGCAGAGCAGGGAGAGGACGGAGCAGGGAGAGGACGGAGCAGGGAGAGGACGGAGCAGAGCAGGGAGAGGACGGAGCAGGGAGAGGACGGAGCAGGGAGAGGACGGAGCAGGGAGAGGACGGAGCAGGGAGAGGACGGAGCAGGGAGAGGACGGAGCAGGGAGAGGACGGAGCAGGGAGAGGACGGAGCAGGGAGAGGACGGAGCAGGGAGAGGACGGAGCAGGGAGAGGACGGAGCAGGGAGAGGACGGAGCAGAGTATTTCATATCCTTTTAAGTTGATGAAAAATTAAAGCATTACTGAAATTATTATTTTTTTCAACTTGCATTTTATTAACTTTCATAATAAGTAAAAGGGGAAAGAGGGTACAGAAAGCAAAAAGGAGGGAAAAGGGATTGGGAACAAAATTAAACAATAGAAGAAGCAAGTGTTTACAATCCAATTGCAGTAATTACGTGGTCAAGACAACATTCATAACAGCATACATTTATACCAGGGGTCAGCAACCTTGGCTCCCTGATGTTTTGGGAACTACATCTCCCATGATGCTCAGTCACCCATTAGGCTGACTGAGCCACATGGGAAATGTAGTTCCCAAAACATCAGGGTGCCAAGGTTGCTGACCCCTGTTATACAGTTACGATAAGTGGTTACATCCTCAATCGAAACGTTATAGTTTTTGTTTTCTGTGTACTGTATTCTATGTTTCTATGTTTCTATGTATTCAAATCCCAAAAGTAGAAAACACTCATAATCCCGGCATTGTATATTTCTGTGGTTACATGCCATAGAAAGGATGTGTTGAATTAGCCTTACAACAAGAGGGACAGGGTAGGGCAAAAACTGCGTTCTTCCCCGGGCGACCATAGCTCTGGTTACGCCACTGACTTCACCAAATGTTTTATACCAAACGCAGCCACAGAGAGGAGTGGGGGGGGGGGAGAGACTCTATACACCCTGACCACTTTAAAAAGATATAGAGGTAATTGTGGGTAGAGGGGCCCTTTAGGCTGGGTTCACACCTGCACATTTTTCAAACGTGCGCAATACGCAGGTTTTTTTACGCACGTTCGCGCATACGAAAAAATGCGCAAACGTGCATTGCAGCGCGTTTGCGGCTATGTCTATGGCCGCGAACGCGCTGCTATGCGCACCAAAGAAGCTCCCGGACTTCTTTGGGCGCAGGACATTTTAAAGCGCGTTCCTGCGCGCTTTAAAATGCCCAGGTGTGAACGGGTCCCATAGGAAAACATGGGATTTCTCCGTTCATGCGTTTTAAAGCGCGCAGGAACGCGCTTTAAAACGCATAGGTGTGAACGGGGCCTTAATGAAACGAGGGGTGCAGTTAGGTGGTGAAGCCATTATGAGAATTATAGTGACTGCAATCCACAGGACCTTGAATGCAGATACCCTATAATCCTAAATCCCCTTTAACTTTAAGAATCTGCTAAACCTAAAATACCCCCTAACCTTCAACACATCAAGTTATTATGTGTATTTATATATATATAACGGTTAGAATTAAAATGTAGGCACAATGTGCCTGTCTCGTACACTTATAATGTTTATTTATTTTTTAATATAATACAGATGCATGATATTAATTAAATTCGGAGAGTCTCTCTGTTAAAGTACACAGCGAGGATCCATTTTTAATGTATTTTCCGGCGAATGGCTGATGCGATTGTTCTAAACATTGAAATATAAACTATGATCGACCGATACAAATTAAGTGAGCGGAGGAGGAACTTAAACAAATTGGACCTGAATACAGAATAAATAAGAAATGGTGCTACTTAGGTTAAGCCTGACTGGATTCGGACAAGTGTATATTATCTCTTTATTTTATTCATATTCACCCCTTTGTCCTCGTACTTATATAACCTAGATAAGACAAAGCACAGACTTCCTTTTTTTAATGAGGGGATGCTGGGCTTGGTTAAGGACGATGGATTCAAGTCATTTCTGAGTTGAACTTGAATAAAAGACCCACGCTGTGTTCTTCTTTGTATTAAACAAAGTATTTCATGTCCAATTCATTCCTTCATTTTGATGCAGATGGAAAGTAAAAGTTCAGAGCCAGCCTAGCAGCCAATAAGGAATCACTGATTTGTACAGCTTTGGTTATATACAATTGGATGCCCAAATAAAGCAACACATTGATGTGTCATACATCTCTAGAATATACAGTATATATATACAGTTGTGTTCAAAATTATTCAACCCCCAATGCTGTAAAGGGTTTTAGGGAATTTAGTGTACATTTGTAATTGTTTTCAGAATGAAATCCTACAAGGACTTTTTAAAGAACCATATGCAACTAAAATGACATCAATTGGTTTTGTAATACAGTAGTAAATGTATCTTTTGTGAATTCTTCATTGACACAATTATTCAACCCCTTAAAGACTACCACTCTGAAGAACAGAGGTTCATTCAAGTGTTTTCAATCAGGTATTGAAAACACCTGGGGATGTCACGGAGCAGCAATAAAGCATAATAAGCACCAATTAGGCAGCTTTAAAATGACTGATACTCAGCTCCTTCTAGACATTTACTGGTGTGGTTACAAACATGGTGAAGTCAAGAGAATGGTCCAGGAAGACAAGAGAAGAGGTGATTACTCTTCACAGGAAGGGCAATGGCTATAAGAAGATTGCAAAGATGTTAAACATACCAAGAGAGACCATAGGAAGCATCATTCGCAAATTCAAGGCAAAGGGCACTGTTGAAACGCTACCTGGTCGTGGCAGAAAGAAGATGCTGACTTCGACTGCTGTGCGCTACCTGAAGCGTAGAGTGGAGAAAAGTCCCCGTGTGACTGCTGAGGAACTGAGAAAAGATTTGTCAGATGTGGGTACTGAAGTTTCAGCTCAGACAATACGGCGCACACTGCGTAATGAAGGCCTCCATGCCAGAACTCCCAGGCGCACCCCCTTGCTGTCTCCAAAGAATAAGAAGAGTCGACTGCAGTATGCCAAAAGTCATGTGGACAAACCACAGAAGTTTTGGGATAGTGTTCTGTGGACTGATGAATCAAAATTAGAACTGTTTGGGCCCATGGATCAACGCTATGTTTGGAGGAGGAAGAACAAGGCCTATGAAGAAAAGAACACCTTGCCTACTGTGAAGCATGGCGGGGGTCAATCATGCTTTGGGGCTGTTTTGTTTCTGCAGGTACAGGGAAGCTTCAGCGTGTGCAAGGTACCATGAATTCTCTTCAGTACCAGGAGATATTGGATGACAATGTGATGCAGTCCGTCACAAACCTGAGGCTTGGGAGACGTTGGACCTTTCAACAGGACAATGATCCCAAGCATACCTCCAAGTCCACTAGAGCATGGTTGCAGATTAAAGGCTGGAACATTTTGGAGTGGCCATCGCAGTCATCTGACTTAAATCTGATTGAGAACCTCTGGTGGGACTTAAAGAAAGCAGTTGCAGTGCACAAGCCTAAGAATGTGACTGAACTGGAGGCTTTTGCCCATGACGAATGGGCGAAGATACCCGTAGATCGCTGCAAGACACTTGTGTCAAGCTATGCTTCACGTTTAAAAGCTGTTATAGCTGTAAAAGGATGTTGTACTAAGTACTAAGATTGAATGTCACTTGGGGGTTGAATAAAACTGATAATGATGTGAGCACAGAAAAGACATTTGTGGTTATTTCATTATAAATGTTATGTTATATTTGTCTGACCTACACGTGCCTCTTTGATTTAATTGTAAGCAAGATGACTGAATGATCAAAATCAATGTCAAACTGGCCAAAACATTCAATTTCAGTGGGGGTTGAATAACTTTGAACACAACTGTATATATAATGCACCGTGGGGAGAGCACTCCTTTACGCAAACTACCAGGGTTATTCAGAGAGAGGTGAATACTTGGAGAATGACTGGAGAAGTGAAAATTCTATGTCAAATAGTCAAACCTGAAAAATTCTCCCATTTATCTCACTTTCCAAATTGCCGATTTGGTCTAGATTGTTCATTCTCCTGCCAATTCTCCTGGTTTTCACCTCTCTCTGAATAGCCCTGTAGGTCAAAATAGCCAAACCAGAAAAATTGTCCCATTTATCTCACTTTCCAAATCGTTTTTTTTTACCTAGAATTTTCACTTCTCCAGTCATTCTCCTGGTTTTCACCTCTCTCTGAATAACCCTGTACGTCATCCCAAAGCTCACAATATTTAAAAGACATTCACGGTTTTCAAAGATTTAACAAGAAGTGAGTGTATGTATATATATTTTTATTTCACACAAAACTCAGAGCGGTGCACCCGAACTTAAAACTAAAACTACCTCATTTAGGGAAAATTGATAAGGGTTTAGTTACAAAATATGATCATACATTACATACACATGCCAAAGCATCCATGGACTTAACTCATTGGTAGCAGGTCCTTCTCTATGCCAGTCTTATGATATTAGCCCACTTACTTGGCACATGCATCCGCCAGGGGATCTTACTAGATTAAAATAAAGTACCACAAATAGAGTATCTTTATGCAGTTCATTATCCATTAAATGTGCATTTTGTGCTGAATTTCCTGAACATAAGTTTATAATTAATACATTTTCCCATGTTTTCATCTATTGATGAAATGGCCTGTGCACACTAATGCTTAGATCACCATACCAGGCTGGCACCTCTATCTATTCCTATTGCCAGTGTGTCATCTATCTCCGTACTAAGGTCGTACCCGTTCAGTACGAAGACAACACCCTCTATCTCAATAACAGGTTAGCACCCTCTCTATCTCTCTACCAGGGCAGCACCCTCCATCTCTCAGCCAGGGTACCATTCTCTATCTCAGTACAGAGTAGCACCTTCTATGTTAGCACCAGGACAGCACTTTCTCTCTCTCAGCCATGGTGGTGCCTTCTATCTCAATAACAAATAATAACAGATAATTTACAATCAGTTAGACCCCTTTATCTCTTGAGCCCTAGAAGATAGAGGGACATACAGTTGTGTTCAAAATTATTCAACCCCCAATGCTGTAAAGGGTTTTAGGGAATTTAGTGTACATTTGTAATTGTATTCAGAATGAAATCCTACAAGGACTTTTTAAAGAACCATATGCAACTAAAATGACATCAATTGGTTTTGTAATACAGTAGTAAATGTTTCTTTTGTGAATTCTTCATTGACACAATTATTCAACCCCTTAAAGACTACCACTCTGAAGAACAGAGGTTCATTCAAGTGTTTTCAATCAGGTATTGAACACACCTGTGGATGTCACGGAGCAGCAATAAAACATAATAAGCACCAATTAGGCAGCTTTAAAATGACTGTGATACTCAGCTCCTTCTAGACATTTACTGGTGTGGTTACAAACATGGTGAAGTCAAGAGAATGGTCCAGGAAGACAAGAGAAGAGGTGATTACTCTTCACAGGAAGGGCAATGGCTATAAGAAGATTGCAAAGATGTTAAACATACCAAGAGAGACCATAGGAAGCATCATTTGCAAATTCAAGGTAAAGGGCACTGTTGAAACGCTACCTGGTCGTGGCAGAAAGAAGATGCTGACTTCGACTGCTGTGAGCTACCTGAAGCGTAGAGTGGAGAAAAGTCCCCGTGTGACTGCTGAGGAACTGAGAAAAGATTTGTCAGATGTGGGTACTGAAGTTTCAGCTCAGACAATACGGCGCACACTGCGTAATGAAGGCCTCCATGCCAGAACTCCCAGGCGCACCCCCTTGCTGTCTCCAAAGAATAAGAAGAGTCGGCTGCAGTATGCCAAAAGTCATGTGGACAAACCACAGAAGTTTTGAGATAGTGTTCTGTGGACTGATGAAACAAAATTAGAACTGTTTGGGCCCATGGATCAACGCTATGTTTGGAGGAGGAAGAACAAGGCCTATGAAGAAAAGAACACCTTGCCTACTGTGAAGCATGGCAGGGGGTCAATCATGCTTTGGGGCTGTTTTGCTTCTGCAGGTACAGGGAAGCTTCAGCGTGTGCAAGGTACCATGAACTCTCTTCAGTACCAGGAGATATTGGATGACAATGTGATGCAGTCCGTCACAAACCTGAGGCTTGGGAGACGTTGGACCTTTCAACAGGACAATGATCCCAAGCATACCTCCAAGTCCACTAGAGCATGGTTGCAGATTAAAAGCTGGAACATTTTGGAGTGGCCATCGCAGTCACCTGACTTAAATCCGATTGAGAACCTCTGGTGGGACTTAAAGAAAGCAGTTGCAGTGCGCAAGCCTAAGAATGTGACTGAACTGGAGGCTTTTGCCCATGACGAATGGTCGAAGATACCCGTAGATCGCTGCAAGACACTTGTGTCAAGCTATGCTTCACGTTTAAAAGCTGTTATAACTGTAAAAGGATGTTGTACTAAGTACTAAGATTGAATGTCACTTGGGGGTTGAATAAAACTGATAATGATGTGAGCACAGAAAAGACATTTGCGGTTATTTCATTATAAATGTTGTTATATTTGTCTGACCTACACGTGCCTCTTTGATTTAATTGTAAGCAAGATGACGGAATGATCAAAATCAATGTCAAACTGGCCAAAACACTCAATTTCAGTGGGGGTTGAATAATTTTGAACACAACTGTATAAGGTATCATTGAAAAGGCCAGCGTATGGCCTTTCCAGTGATACCAAACATAACCAGGTTTTATGTTAAAAATAAAATAATAATATTTTTCTCTTTTTTTTCTCTAAAGCAGCACCATTGCTCATTTTTTTTACAAATATAAAGTGAACAATGATGGTGCACTAACTCGCCTTCTCATTTCCCACGCTGGCAGCAACTGTGAAGGTAATGGCACAATGCATTGTTTCATCGATATCCTAGACAGTGGCATTACAGGGAGCAGAGACGGGGGAGGGGGGCTTTGGAACCTGCATCTCTGATTTATACACCACACAAGTGAAAGTGAATGAGGTGTCATTGGAAAGGTCAGAAACTGGCCCTTCCAACGATACCAAATGTGATCATGTAATGTTTTTTTTGTTTTTTTTAAATAATAATAATCAAATGCAAATTTTGAGGGGGAGGAGGGGCGCTCCACATTTCTGTGCCTACAGGCGCCTGAGATGTAAATCTGGCCCTTTCTGTTAGTTTAGCGCCCTCTACCTCTCTGCCAGATTTGCACGCTCTGTCCCTCTCCCAAGGTAATGCCCTCCATCACTGTTTCAGTTTATCTCTTTGCCTCCCCGTCCTGTGTGCGAACTTCGAACGGTGAAACTTCAACTGTTGGGCGGCACGTGCCGGGCTTAATTATTTCTTCAGGCAATAAGTCCTCACGCGCCAGGCCAGCGTTTGATTGGCCGCAGGCATGCGTCTTCTGTCAGGCTGCCCCCCTCTCCTGCTGAGATAAGGGAGTCCAGGGGCGCAAAGGTGAGCGAAGAGTATAAGGCGCTGATAAGGAGCTGCACACAGGTGGCCTGACACATGGGCAGAGGGAGAGAGGGGAGGGGCGCTTTAATGGCTCATTGGCTTCCTCTTATCAGCACTCTGTCAATGGCTAATCAGCCAGTCCTGTTCACTTTGGAGATCAGTCACTGAGGAGTTCACCTGCTCAGCTCTCACCTGAGCCAAGAAAGCTCTGGAGCACAATGTGCATGGATTCTGCTCCATTTAAAAGCTAATCACTGATATTTTCGATAGGAAATGTCCTCTTCCTGTCTGAAGGTGCAAATATGGGATTAAACCTTTATAATAACATTTTAATTCTTAGTACTAAGTCTAGGCAATATAAATTGCATAATCATTTTATTTAGGAGGGTGTTTGTAGCATATATTTGTAAGTTTAGGGATGCGAACAGTGTGTGTGTGTGTGTGTGTGTCAGAACTTTTTCATTCAGTGAGCTTCGGCATTTCCAGTTCAGTGAATTCAATGTATAGTCCCCAAAGTGGAGTCGCCAAAAGCCATCATAGAGCGCCGAACTGACCGCCAAAAGCCGCAGAACTGCAGGAAAAAAAACGTAACTGTGCTATTCTGTAAAAGGTGTTTGAACCAATAAAAAAGGGTCCTTTAAAAATAATAAAATGGTCTGTTACAGAATATTAAAAAAACAAACACCTTTTAAAAAAAAAATGGGAATCAAAAATTTTGCCTAAAAGTATCCATTAAATAAATAAATAAAAAGACGTTTTGCGAAAAAAATGAAAAGAATAAACGGTTGAATAAAAAAATGATATAATATCGATATCTTTTTATATTGAATCCTATGGGATTCACCTGTTTAAACCTGTCGAACTGAATCACTAAAACAGGACATTTTACTGACACTTCGGTGCAGTTCGGCATTCTCTGAATAGATTAACCATTACTTCTCTATGGGACAATTTCATTGCAGACAAAGATCACCGAATTGCGACGATCTACGGCAAACTGCACTGTATTTCTCTGTCAATTCGGTAGTATTTGGCAAATTGACAGCTTACTGAATAGTCCAACTGTCACAAAATTGCACCCAGGGGTGGACTGACCATTAGGCTAGGGTCAGATGAGCGCATTTTGTACGGACTGTGCGTCCGTGCAGTACAGACGTACTTTCTGACAGACAACAAGGTAGTGGCCACACAGTCCGTTTTTTTCACTGACGTATTTTTTGACTGATGTAGTAGGGAAAATAAATTACAATGAAAAAACATTCTGTCCGTCAAAAATGCTGGACGTATAAATGCAGTCCATCTGACCATGCTCCATCACTCACACACAAAGCTATGCGGACGTTGTGGACGTGGCGCACTCCGCACCTCCGTTGTAGCAGTATTACGTTCTTGCCTAACCTGCGTCCGTTTGCAGCGTCCGTCAGCCTCCGCACTTCTGTGCGGACGTACTTCGTGTGTGGGGCTCCATTTAACACAATTGTATGCTATCTCGGACGTACTTATGTGCAGCAACACGGACGTTAAGGCTAGGGTCAGACGAAAGCAGTTTTAACGTGCGTTTAGGCTAGGGTCAGATGAACGCATTTTTCACGTCGTCCGTGAAAAAGTGCGGTCGAACGAACGTACGTATTTTCCCCCGGAATACGCGATAGCGGTCATACGATGCGCCTTTTCGTCCGTGATTTTGTACGGATCATCAATAAAACACTTTTTGAGTCTGGACGTTATGTTAGCCGGACATTAGCAGCGTCTGACGTCTCCTAATCACACACACACGCCGCTATGCGGCCGCAGCGCACTCTGTACGTCAGTAGTAGCGGTTTGACGTTCTCGAAAAAATGCATTCGTTGGCCACTTGCGTTGCGCGGACGAACTTTCGTGCGGCCGTTCGTCGTATGTTCCCCGGCATTGGACGTCATTTGCTGCTAGTACGGCCGTGATTTCGTGCGGCTAAACGCACGTTAAAACTGCGCTAGTCTGACCCTAGCCTTAGACGCACGAAATCACGGCCATGCTAGCAGCAAATGACGTCCAATGCCAGGGAACATACGACGAACGGCCGCACGAAAGTTCGTCCGCGCAACGCAAGTGGCAAACGAACGCATTTTTTCTAGAACGTCAAACCTCTAGTACGGACGTACAGAGTGCGCTGCATCCGCTAGAGGCGTGTGTGCGTGATTGGGAGACGTCAGACGCTGCTAATGTACGGCTAACATAACGTCCAGACACAAAAAGTGTTTTATTGATGATCCGTACAAAATCACGGACGAAAAGGCGCTTCATATGACCGCTATCGCGTATTCCGTGAAAAAATGCGTCCATTCGTTCGAACGCACTTTTTCACAGACAACGCGAAAAATGCGTTAGTCTGACCCTAGCCTTAGGGCAATAGGGCCTAGAGGGCCCATCTAAGAGTTAATTAAGCCTACCCTCCCTTCAGTGGGGTCCCACACCATTGAACATAAAATGATGGGAATATAGTATAAGCAGCCAACTTTAAAGAAATAAATTCTGTAATACAACAAGGTACATATGGGCATGGCTTGTACAGTATGTAGGGTTGCCAGGTCAGCCATGTTTTCCTGGACACATTACTATTTCATGCAGAGGGGGAACACAGGGAAAATGCTGCCCTGCAACATGTATAATTCATATCCTGCAGGAAGGAAATCAAGGCAGGTTACCTGGGAATCCTTTTTGATTTCTTACCAGCAGTGCATGGATTATACATGCTGCAGGGTGTCATTTTTCATGCACTGCCCATTAGCATGAATAAATTATATGTGTCCAGGAAAACATGGCCGATCTGGAAACCCTACTTGTATGTGGGAGTGGCTTGCACGTGGACTTGCACAACAAGGAACACCGTGATCTTCAGTTGCCCATGGGCCCCAAGGGTTGTCAGTTCACCCCTGATTGCACCGTATGGTGCAATGATCTTCGGTGGCAAGTTTGGCGCTCTTTGAATAACCTTTTTAGGAATTATATTAACCTCTTCCAAACATGCTCAGATGTAGGATTGCCAGATTGGTCATGTTTTCCAATATATATATAATTTATTCATGCTGATGGGCAGTGCATGGAAAATGCTAACCTGAAGCATGTATAATCCATATGCTGCAGGTAAGATATCCAAAAGGAATCCAGGTGGCCTGCTTTGATTTCCTTCTTGCAGAATATGAATTATACATGTTGCAGGGCAGCACTTTACCTGTGCTCTCCTCTGCATGAAATAGGAATAGGAGTCCTGGAAAACATGGCCTATCTGGCATCTGGCAACTCTAGTCAGACGTGAAGAATCATTTATTTATGGGGCCCATATTAAGGAAATGATTATTTAAGAACAGGCTGCCAGATCTGTCATGTACATGTGTCGCCCGATTTTCAAATCGCACAGCGTGAACGGGGATTACATTAAAAGTGCTGCCCTGCCTCAGGGCCTAATCACAAAGACACCACATTGACATCGTGAACCTGACAGGGCATCACTCTACGTGAACTTCACAGCATAGAGAATCGGTAACACGTGGTTAGAAAACCTTTGTATTACACATTTCCCATTAAGGCTGGGGTCAGAAGAACGCAGTGTTCACGTCCGTGTTACCGCACATTAGTACGTCCGTGATAGCATACAATTGTGTTAAATGGAGCCCCACACACGAAGTACGTCCGCACAGAAGTGCGGAAGCACAACGGGCGGGGCAAACGGACGCAAGTAAGGCTAGGGTCAGATGAGCGCATTTTGTACGGACTGTGCGTCCGTGCAGTACGGACGTACTTACTGTCTGACAGCAAGGTAGTGGCCACACAGTTCGTTTTTTTCACTGACGGATTTTATGACTGATGTAGCAGGGAAATAAATTACAATGAAAAACCATTTTGTCCGACAAAAATGCTGGACGTATAAATGCAGTCCATCTGACCTCGTTTCATCACTCACACACAAAGCTATGCGGACGTTGCAGACGCGGCGCACTCCGCACCTCCGTTCTAGCAGTATTACTTTCTTGTCTAACCTGCGTCCGTTTGCCGCGTCCGTGCGGACGTACTTCCTGTGTGGGGCTCTATTGGTCAGAATGCTATGCTGCCACGGATGTACAAATGTGCAGCAACACGGACGTGATAACTGCACTCGTCTTACCCCAGCCTTAGACAAGAATGTAATACTGCTAGAACGGACGTGCGGAGTGCGCCACGTCTGCAACGTCCGTGTAGCTTTGTGTGTGAGTGATGGAGCGTGGTCAGATGGACTGCATTTATACTGTACGTCCAGCATTTTTGACGGACAGAATGTTTTTTCATTTTAATTTATTTTCCCTGCTCCATCAGTCAAAAAATACGTCAGTGAAAAAAACGGAGTGTGTGGCCACTACCTTGTTGTCAGTCAGTAAGTACGTCCGTACTGCACGGACGCACAGTCCGTACAAAATGCGCTCATCTGTCCCTAGCCTAAGGCTAGGGTCAGACTAACGAATTTTTCGTGTCGTCTGTGAAAAAGTGCGTTCGAACGAATGGACGTATTTTTTCACGGAATACGCGATAGCGGTCATACGATGCGCATTTCCGTCTGTGATTTTGTACGGATCATCAATAAAACACTTTTTGCGTCTGGACGTTATGTTGGCCGGACATTAGCAGCGTCTGACGTCTCCTAATCACGCACACAAGCCGATAGCGGACGCAGCGCACTCTGTACGTCCGTACTAACGGTATCACGTTCTCGATAAAATGTGTTTGTTTGCCTCTTGCGTTGCGCAGCCGCACTTTCGTGCGGCCGTACCTCGTATATTGCCCGTCATTTGCTGCTACTACGGCCGTGACTAAGTGCGGTTGCACGCGCGTTCGCACTGCGAACCCCAGCCTAAAGGAGACAGCACGGGCACACTTTCCTAGAAAAGCAAAAAGTAGTAATTTATCCACCGATTTTACTTTAACAATTGTGAAGGAATTTGAAATCACGAACGCCCCCCTCTCCCATGACAGACCACCCTCATCCCAATTAAACAAGCCGTGCGTCCAAACGTTTAAAAAAAAAGAAAGGAGAAATTAAAAACTGCTTAAAACCAACAGAAATTACCTCAGAAACTCTTCAGTAAACATTCTTTTGGTCAGCGCCAATTCCCGGGCTCCTGAAACATAAACTGCCTCAACTCAATAAATATATTATTTAAAAAAAAAAAAAACACAAGCACAAAACACACATATGCAAGACTATGAAAAAAATCCTACTGCGTGGACTGTATTTTTTTTTTTTATTCATTGAAAAGGTCTTTATTTCCCTCCCTCTTTAAATCTTCTATTCAGACCCCTAGTGATAATCTCTTGCAAGTGACTGAAAAAAAAAAAAGCCGTGGGGGGGGGGCGAAGGGGAGAAATTATTTGTGCGACTGGAGATTAATTTCACCATGTACGACCCAAAGGCAGTTATCTCTTTAACAGTGAAAACAGTTTGGCTCCATTGTCTAGTTGCCAGAGCTGGCTTTTCAAAAGAAAAATCGTAAGCTCGGCCCGTTCTTGTGATCCAACTCAAAAGGTTAGTTAAAAGACAAAAAAGAGCTGGAAATCTTCATGAATAATACTGCTCCCTTCAGCTCTGTGCAGCGCCAGCGCGCACTTTTCAATAATACGACACTTTGTTTTTCTGCTTGCCTGAGTCAGGATTTCAGAGTATAATAAACAAAAAAAAAAAAAAAAAATCAGGACCGAAGAATAGATTCAACAATTAGAGGTCGCCTGTCAGAAAACATTAACGCCTTCTTATCCCATCCTGTCACGCAGGCTGAAGGAAAGAAAAAAAAAAAGAGTAAAAAAAAAAAAAACAACAACCATAGCAAATTGCGCCTCCTCCCTCTTTACTGCGCTGGGAGGGAGAAGGAGGTGCTATGGCGTGATCACGGCTAAGGATAAAATTTACCCTTTCACAAATCCCACCCCTTTCTAGATTTGTCGGGTTTTGCCTTATATTGCCATAGATGCCCAAGGTCAAAGCGCCCTCAGGTCAAGTGTGGGAGCAATTGGTACACAAAGCCCTTCATTTGTATTTTTCTAAAATACCTGTTTCTGGTTGCTTGAACCCAAAATAGTTTCTAAGTAGTAAAGTTGTACCAGTAAAAAAAATTAAATACAAAAATTTGAGAATTAAAAATCACTTAAACTTTCACACAAACCTTACTGTCTCATTTCAAAGTGAAACATGAGAAATGTAAACACGCGGTGTAAAAATCTTTACATTAAATGATACAATAGAGCAGTGGCTTCCAACTCTAACAGGCCAGGTTTGCAGGATTTCTGAAGCACAGCACAGGTGATATGATTTGCTGCTCAGTCAGTGATTGCAAGATTCAGTTTGCATTTCTCCAAGGGAATCCTTTAAAACCTGGCCTGTTAGGCCGGGGTCTTATGAGCGTTTTTAAGAGCGTAAGGAACAGCCGTGAGAGTGCACATTCCTTCCACTCTGACGCCCGACTGGCTACCTCGCTGAGCACCGTTAATGTGCTCAGCGCTGCATGGCTCGATCCTCCTATGGAGGATCGCGATTTGCAGCCCCGTCATAGTGCTTTGACGGAGAGGCTTTCAGCACGTCCGCTGTAGGGCACGCAATTCGTGCTCGTGCTGCAGCGTGTGGCCGACCCCTTCGAAGAGTCACAATGCTGCGACGGACACTGGGAAGAACGTCAGTACGGGTGCACATAGTGCACTCATCTGACCCGGGCCGTAGGGGGACTTGAGGACCAGGGTTGGGAATTGCGAAAGAGGATAAAATTTACCAGAAAGAATGGGGAAATAGACTAAAGAAAGTAGCAACGAAGTTTGCAGCCAGAGGCAAGAGGTGTAGAGGCCCAGCTCACATGAGCTTACAATGATTCCTAAACCTGTCCTCAGGACCTCATACATGTCAGGTTTTGCAGATCACCTTGGGGGAAATGCAGACTGAATCCTGCAATCACTGAGCAGCAAATCATATCACCTGTGCTGCGCTTCACATATCTGGCAAACCTGACCTGTCAGCGGGTCCTGAGGACAGGTTTGGGAAACATGGATTAGAGGATTTGGTGTGAAGGAAAATAAGAGGAGTTTCCATTTTATTTGTGGCCAGGATCGTTAACATTAGGATTTGTATCAGTAATGGAGAAGAACATGGTGAAACATTTACAGGGTTATTCAGAGAGCGTGAAAAGCAGGAGAATGACTGGAGAATGAAAATTTCTAGGTCAAAATAGCCGATTTGGAAAGTGAGATGAAAGGGAGATTTTTTCTGGTTTGGCTATTTTGACCTAGAAATTTTCATTCTCCAGTCATTCTCCTGCTTTTCACCGCTCTCTGAATAACCCTGATAATGTTGTGGTATGCGTAGGTGACATTAGGTTTAGTAATCCCTGGTGTGCCGCGCAGCCTGTTGCATTAGGATGTGCACGCATGGAACATTTATTAAATAAAAACGTATGTTTAGAAAACTTAATACAAGCTTTTAATCAGAAATAACAAGCCTGGAATAGGAGATTCAGTCAGCTTTTTTGTTCTTTATCCTAAACCAGATAAGGGACATCTAAAATTTCAATGTAGAAGGTGAAAGAGGACCTCTTCCAGTGGCGACTCTAGGAACAATCTATAGGGGGGGCACGTAAGATACCAAAGTCAAAACTGGGGGGGCACTAATAATTTTCGCCACTAAATCATATCATTGAAAATCCTAAATAAGTATATATAAATAAGATTTCAAAACCAAGAGTAATGTGATGCAATGAAACCTTTTTGTTGTAATCAGCTGATACATAAATTCAATATTTCATTTGCCGCAATTCGGCGTTTTTTGCAGATGTCCGATAACTTCTTCAGCGACTCCAATTTTCACAAAGTATGTGGTGACAATTCGCTAAATAGGGAAATCACCATATTTTCCGCAAAACTGATTCCCTGAAATGTGACCAAAATGCAAAGGATCTAAATATGAATAGACCCTTTAGATTCTAACTTCCATAATAACCCCTAAAATGACATAAAACCAGGGAAGTAAAATAAAATTAATAAACATTGTGGCATGTAGCCTACCCATTAACCATTAAAATGTCATCAATCATGGGAAAACATGAAATGAAGAGACTGAGGCATGTAGCCTACCCATTAACCCCTAAAATGCCATCAATCATGGGAAAACATGAAATGAATAGATGTACCCTACCCATTAACCCCTAAAATGCCATTAATCAAGGGAAAACATGAAATGAAGAGACTGAGGCATGTAGCCTACCCATTAACCCCTAAATGGTGGAGTAGAGGTAACATCACTGCTCTGCGTGGAGAGAACCTGTGGAGTCATGGGTTCGATCCCGACGAGCACCTCTCCAGTAAGTGTCCTTGGCAAGACACCTATCGGTACATACTCGCCACCCAGGACATACTTGAAAACGAGAGAAATCTCAATGTATCCTTCCTGGTAAAATCCTTTCTAAAAAAAAAAAAGCCATTAATCAAGGGAAAACATTACATTAATAGACTGTGGGGCATGTAGCCTATCCATTAACTCCTAAAATGCCAGTTATCAAGTGAAAATGTGAAATATATACCCTGTGAACATGTAGCCTTCCCATTAACCCCTAAAATGCCAGTAATAAATGGAAAAAATAAAATGTATACTGCAAGGAATGAAGCTTGCCCATTAACCCTTAGTATACAACTAAACCAAGGCAAAAACAAAAATACTACGCAGTGTAATATATATATAGTCTGACCATTAACCCTGTCACTGCTGAGCAATTTCCACCCTGTTAAAAAAAATTGTTTCCTATTTTTCAGTAGTTACGATTTTGCCTTTAAACTAAATATGGTCATGTTGGGTATCATTGGAAAGGGCAGACTCTGCGTTTTTCAACGCCATATTAGTCGACCACGTATGACACACGGTGCTGGATATACATTGGTCCGTAGTTGTGGGGGAAGCTGGAGGCTGAATCCTGGTGGGGGCACATGGGGGGCAAGGAATAACCTAGGGGACAATTGCCTTCCCTGGCCCCCCATGACCTCTTCACCCAACCTTTAGGGTGTGCCTACACAAACCAGGCACATCTCCTGCACACGCCTATGAATGTGATGTACTAAACTGAAGAAATAAGGCTGGGGTCAGACGAGCGTGATTTCTACGGACTGTACGTGCGTGCAGTACGGACATCGTCAGTACGGATGACGCAGTAGTGGTCACACAGTCCGTTTTTTCACTGAAGTTATTTTTGACGGATGTAGGAGGGGAAAATAAATTACAATGAAAAAACATTCTGTCCGTCAAAAATGCTGGACGTATAAATGCAGTCCGTCTGACCATGCTCCATCACTCACACACAAAGCTATGCAGACGTTGTGGACGCAGCGCACTCCGCACGTCCGTTCTAGCAGTATTACGTTCTTGCCTAACCTGCGTCCGTTTGCCGCGGCCGTTGTGCGTCCGCAGTTCAGTGCGGACGTACTTCATGTGTCAGGCTCCAATGGACTTTCTTTCATGCTATCACGGACGTACTTTTAGGCGCAATCACGGACGTGAACACTACGCTCGTCTGACCCCAGCCTAAATGTTGAGGGATTTTTTGAAGGACCTGAGATATGGGGACATTAATCATTCTGCAGGACTAATGCAGCTCTTGAGAATTCATGTAGGCATGGATTGGCGGTGTGGGTGGAAACAGCAGACAGGTCACTTGCAGACAGGAGTGATTTAGAGCAGGGTTTCTCAACTACAGTCCTTGGGACCCCTAACAGGCCAGATTTTAAGGATTGCCTTGGGGAAATGCAGCTGAATCCTGCAATCACTGAGCATCAAATCATATCACCTGTGCTGTGCTTCAAGTATCTGGCAAACCTGGCCTGTTAGTGGGTCCTGAGGACTGGAGTTGAGAAACACTGTTTAGACTAGAGTGTATGTGTGTTTATGGAGTTAGGAAGACATTTATGGGGAGGGGGCACAGTTAAAAAGGGCATCGAATGTGTTTTGAAAATATGTAGAACTATATAGTATTACATTGTTGCATGGTCGTTCTTTTCCTGCTTCCTACAGTTGCTACAATGTGTAATCCAGTGAATATAGCAGCGTGCCATTTCAGATAACAGTATTTTTACAAAACATTTTTTTTGTCCCTGAGTGATAGAAAGCTCATGATCTAAGGCTAGACTCAGACGAACGCATTTTTCAATTTGTCCGTGAAAAAGTGCGTTCGAACGAATCGACGTATTTTTTCACGGAATACGCGATAGCGGTCATACGATGCGCATTTTCGTCCGTGATTTTGTACGGATCATCAATAAAACACTTTTTGCGTCTGGACGTTATGTTGGCCGGACGTGTGCAGTGTCTGACGTCTCCCAATCACGCAAACACGCCGCTATGCGGACGCAGCGCACTCTGTACGTCAGTAGTAGCGGTTTGACGTTCTCGAAAAAATGCGTTCGTTTGCCACTTGCGTTGCGCGGACGGACTTTCGTGCGGCCGTTCGTCGTATGTTCCCCGGCATTGGATGTCATTTGCTGCTAGCACGGCCGTGATTTCGTGCGGCTAAACGCACGTTAAAACTTCTTTCGTCTGACCTTAGCCTAAGATATAACCAAATTAATACAGAAAAGTATAAAATACAACCAAGTCATTGGTTATATTAAATGGTACTAGTGCAAAACCCTTATAGTAATCTCTGATTGGTTTAACCAAAGCAGTTGTTCCTTCGTGGGATGCTAAACTTGTCTTACAGATTTTAGATATTTTGTGAACTGAAATTGCTGGACTCTGCAATTGAATACTTTCAGTCCGAGCTCCTGCAAGTATGGAATTTCCATGCCCCGCTACGTAAAGTGTGAGTAAAAGGGGCCCATCTCCCTTGGGTTACAGCTGACCTCACGTAAATGTTCCAGTTTAGAGACTCACTGTGGTCAAACTTCAAGAGTACTGGTTCCATGAACGATCACTGTGAATACCGAAAATGGCGGAATGCATGCACAAAACAAACAAAAATGGCTAAACCCCAATACTTCAATGAAAATTTAAACAATAACATATCAAACCCTTGAAAATTTTGGAAAATCATAAGTAACATACAATCACCCCCCGTCCACTCCCAACCGGCTGCTGTCCAAGTAAACCACCAAACTGTACAACATCCCCTAGATGTAGCAAATGCCTTTAATAATTATTTTGTTGGACGCGCCACCACCCTGATTGCTAAGCTAGGAAATGACACACAATCAGAAAGGCCGCACACAGTCTGGACCTGATCAAATCCCAGCAATGCTGCTGAAAATCAGTGCGCCGGCGATTGCAAAACCTGTCGCAACCCTAATCAATGAATCACTGGCGACTGGATACATACCCAAACTCTGGAAAACTGCAAGGGTGGTACCTATCCATAAAAGTGGAGACAATACTTTGGTATCCAACTACCGCCCTATATCACTGCTACCTGTAATGTCAAAAATTCTGGAAAAATGTGTCTACACACAATTACGTGATTATTATCAATATTGGAACTACTTAACCCCAGATCAATCAGGCTTTTGTCCAAATCTTTCAACTACCACTGCCCTTTTAAAAGTTTGTGATGATATCCAAGCTGGCATGGAACAAGGAAACCTAACTGGAGCCATCTTCCTTGATTTTGCCAAGGCCTTTGACACAGTAGACCATGGCATCCTAATACAAAAACTTAAAAACTTCGGTATTGGTGATCACACGCTAACCTGGTTTCAATCATATGTATCGGATTGGTCGCAATATGTGTCCATTTCTGACAGCTCCTCCCTCCCCTTCCTAGTCACATGCGGTATACCCCAAGGATCAATACTCGGCCCCCTGCTATTCACAATATTCATAAATGATCTGCCCAATGTCTGCAAAGCATCAACTGTACACATGTACGCAGACGAAAAGTAGAAAAAGTGGAGCGCAGATAACAAACTTTTTCTAAATACTGACAAAACTGTTACAATGCTCTTTGGAACAGCACCTAAACTACACAAATTGCAAACACGGGTCAGGACAAGAACAAAAGACACGCTGAGCACAGTCACTTCTCTCAAATATCTAGGTATGTGGTTAGACCCAAATCTATCCTTTGGCCCCACATCGAAAAACTCTTATCTAAACTTTACCCCAAACTAGGTGCCCAGTACAGAAACAAATCCTGCCTGAGCACTGCGGTAAGAAAGCAGATTGTACAACAAATGCTTATGCCAGCTATTGAATACGGAGATGTAATGTATGCAGCTGCCCCTCAAACACACCTCCAGAAACTTACCGCATTGTATAACTCTTTCTGCCGCATTGTGCTACAATGTAACTGCATGACCCACCATTGCAACATGTTAAAAGAACTAAACTGGCCATCGCTGGAATCTAGACGCATCCTTCACCTTTCCAACCTGGTGTTTAAGAGCTTTTCTGGGAAGCTACCACCCTACCTGAATAGGCTGCTTCCCCCAGCAGTTCCCTCATCCTATAACCTCCGATCCAGGTCCTGCACCTTACTTGCAATACCACAATACAAAAAGAAAGTGGCTCGATCCTCATTTTCCTACAGCACCGCAATTATGGAATAACCTCCCAGACGCCATCAAATCTTCCCCCAGTCTAAAGTCCCTTAAGCGCTCCCTATTAACATACCTCAATACGGAATGCACTTGTAAACATGTAACATAATGACTTTATTTCCTACATATTTATTTTTATGTTAATCTGTATATTTGTTTTGTGTTAATAACTTGCATTTTACTACTTTATATTTCTGTAACAAATCAATGTTATTGAACCCAGGACATACTTGAAAACGAGAGAAATTTCAATGTATCCTTCCTGGTAAAATCCTTTATAAATAAATAAATAAGTACAACAGGTATGATGCAGGTTTATGTGCACGGAGAAATAACTCGCTGAAGTTAGGGAAAACATATTGGATTAAATGAGCATAATGCATGCTGAACTGAGTTGAGCAGAGTTCAGAAATTAACGGAATGCGCCTTTAATTAGCAAAACATAAACACTCAAAGCCTGGCTACATTGAAAACATGTTTCCCAAATGTCTGTCAAAAATATACCACATTAGGCAATATATAAACTATAAATAGATTGATCGATCGATATGCCATTTCAAATGGAGTTATGAGTAGGGATGAGCCGAACACTCCCCGAGTTCGGTTTGAGCCCGAACCCGAACTTCCCATTTGTTCGGGACCGAACCCGAACCCGAACCCCCATGGGCTCAGTGGGGCTGAAAATTTGTTTTTTTAGAGTGCCCTCCAAGAGGGCATATATGCTAGATATTTGCCATAAAAGGTGTATGGGGGTCCGGTTAGTGCCCTGGGGGACAGGAAACAAGGACAAAAAGTAAAAAAAAAAACTTTTTTAAAGGCACAGTGAGTTTTCCATGAAATAAGGGTTAAAAATAAAAACCAAAAATTCCTTCAAATATCGTGCCTAGGAGGTCCCCATAACCTGCCCATGAAGTGGCGGATTTCTAGGCTGTAAAGAAATATGTAAAAACCAAAAAATTACATTTCAAATGACGGTAAATGCTTTTCCTTTAATCTATCCATAAACAACTGCTTGGGGCGGCAGTCTGTATGAAAAAAGGAGACATTTTCGGACACGCAGAAAAAGTTTACTGATTTTTTGGCAGTGAAAAGCAGGAGAATGACTGGAGAATGGAAAATTCTAGACCAAATAGCCGATTTGGAAAGTGAGATAAATGGGAGATTTTTTCTGGTTTGGCTATTTTGACCTAGAATTTTCCATTCTCCAGTCATTCTCCTGAGTTTCACCTTTCTCTGAATAACCCTGTCAGGGTTATTCAGAGAGCGGTGAAGAGCAGGAGAATGACTGGAGAATGGAAAATTCTAGGTCAAAATAGCCAAACCAGAAAATTCTCCCATTTAGACTAGGGTCAGACTAGCGAATTTTTAACGTGCCTTTAGGCGCACTTAATCACGGCCGCACTAGCAGCAAATGACGGGCAATGACGGCCAATATACGAAGTACGGTCGCACGAAAGTCCGGCTGCGCAACGCAAGTGGAAAATGAACGCATTTTTTTGAGAACTCAGAACCGCTAGTACGGACGTACAGCGTGCGCATCGTCCACTAGCGGCGTGTGTGCGTGATTTGGAGACGTCAGACCCTGCTCATGTCCGGCCAACATAATGTCCAGACACCCAAAGTTTCCTGGTTTGGATCCGTAAAAAATCACGCACAAAAATGCGCATCGTATGACCGTTTTCGCGCAATCCGTGAAAAAATATGGCAATGCGTTCGGACGCACTTTTTGACGGTCACTGCGAAAAATGCGTTAGTCTGACCCTAGCCTTATCTCACTTTCCAAATCGGCTATTTGGTCCAGATTGTTCTCTTTTCCTGCCATTCTCCTGGTTATCACCTTTCTCTGAACAACCCTGAGAGAGAGGTGAAAGCCAGGAGAACTGGCAAGAGAAGAGAACAATCTAGACCAAACAGCCGATTTGGAAAGTGAGTTAAATGGGAGAATTTTTCTGGTTTGGCTATTTTGACCTCGAATTTTCACTTCTCCAGTTATTCTCCTGCTGTTCACCGCTCTCTGAATAACCCTGTGAATGTTTAATCCTGAGGTGAAAAATAACATTGCTTAAGATTTTTTTCAAACACCAGTTAACCACTTGGCTGCTATGGACGCGCTCAGCGCGTCCAGCCAAGTGGTTCTCCTGTGCTATGGACGGGCTGAGCGCGTCCATGCACAGGAGGCAGCAATCCGCCGGATTCCGGTGTGGGCTGACATCTTGGATGTCAGCCCAGCACTCCGGGACCCCAGCGGAGCAATTAGATGTCATTGCGGCGGCGCAATGACATCTAATTCAGGCGCCCCCCCCCGCATGTGCGGAGGAAGCGCCTGAAAGGGAGGGGGGAGGTCCTTCGGACCTCTCTCCCTCCCGATCGCCGGGGGCAGAGGGTTAATCCAGGCACCGTTTGGAAGGGCACAGCCTGCCCTTCCAAACGGTGGCTGTGATTAACCCCTGGGGAGCCAGATCACGAATCGGCGCTGAAAAGCGCCGGATCGTGATCCTCTCCTGGAGCTGGCCGACATCTTGGATGTCGGCCAAGCCTCCAGGAACTCCCCCTGAGGACTGGCGTCATCATGTATAGCACGATGACACCAGTCCTGGAGTTAACTCCTAGCTGCCACCAATGGTGGAGATAGGGGGTTCCAATGAACCCCCTATCTCCCAATCCGTGGCAGCTAGGGGTTAATGTTTGATATCGTTGAATCGGCCAGAGCATGGCCTTTCCAAGGATACTAAACATGAGCATGAAAAATGTTTTTTAAAAAAATAAAAAAAAAATAAAAAAATAAAAAAATTTTTTTAAAAAAATTCTAAAAAAAAATAAACAAGTTTTTTTGTTTGTTTTTGTTTTGTTAATGCAGCAATATTGTTCCCATTTCAATTATAATATGAACAATAATGCTGCACTAACGATTTTTGTATGCGGTGCGTTTGTTAAAAAAAGCGATATTTTCCCCAAAAAAAAAATGTAACGAGACCCCATTTCAAATTTTTTTAACAAGCGCACCCCCATACAAAATATAACCGCAAACGATCGCATGTTAAAATGTGAAAAAAAACACTTTACACATAATAAATTATTGGAAATTTTAATTTTATTGCATTTTTGTTATAGTATACAGACATGACATAACGTATACATATAATAATGACATATTATGAATCTGCCAAGTCTGCCGGAAAGAACGATATATAATATGTCTGGGTCATATATCAAAATATGGCTTCAAAACGCGGTTAAACATGATGAGCGAAAGCAGTAAAAATGACCTCAGCACAGAGGTGTGAAAAGCCTCAGCAGCGAAAGGGTTAAATGCAGCATATCAGGATGTTTTAGGGAAATTAATTCTCAAATCTCAATCAGAAGCAGACACCACCCCACCCCCTCACTATATTGTACAATGTATCAAATTGATTACCAGACTAAAAACACCTGGTGTTATGCCCGTTTGTGAACAGAGGTCATTTAGATTTGATAATCTTTCTACGTACACATTAGTTTTTAATTCAATATCTAATAAACCGTTGCTTATAATATTCTGCAGTAAAGAGTCTCTTTATTTCTAGAGTTTTTAGTATTTTTTTAAGCATTTTCTATACTTTTTTCAAAATTTCTTTTTTTTTTCGAACTCGAACCGAACACGCCCAAAAAGTTCAAAATTCACGAACTTTCGAACTGCCAAAGTTCGGGTCGAACTCTGAACCGTCCGAACCCGAACGGCTCATCCCTAGTTATGAGTACCACTTATCACTGAGTTAGTTCTATACAAAGGAATGGAGAGAATGAATATAATTATGGCCCTTCACCTCACTGGTGCTAATTAGCCATATATGTGCATCTTCAACTCCTACACATAAACACAATAGATTAGATCTCTGCTCATGTACTTGATTAACCGAAGTGCAGCCTATATATTCGCGTGTATGTTACATCTGTACCACCATTTTCCTATATATATCCTTTTATTTGCCCAACCAAGACATACATATAATGGATTTTCCCATATAACCTGAGATGTTCGCTTCTGCTTGGGTTGGGTAGCAGGGTTAGAATGTGTGGTACCTAGAGTGTCGCAATAAGGGGCCTTATTCCAACCGAGCTGTTAAGCTAACGGCTGGAGCCATTATACATAACGGCTCGGGCCGCTATTCCAACCGAGACAAGATTACGGGTCAACATTACAGCTGTGTACTGTAAATGCACGCAACACCAATAGTAGGTATAGGAGACGTTAATCCAACCTCACTCATTCTTCATCGTCTCAAGCCATTATTCAGGAAAAAATAAAAGCTGCTGGCAAGTGATTTTGCAAAAGGAAATTCAACTAGCATTATAATTTAGATATTCCCCTCAAAAATTTACCCCTGATCCTACAAGGAAGAGGCCAGAGAGATTCACTCCTAAGGACTCCAGGAGTTGAAGCAAGTCTGAGCACCACAAGTGTAGATGAATATGCATGTAAAGTGAATGAAGTTGCATATGTTGTTGTACAGTGTGTGTGAGAGCACAGAAATGTGAATATGTGTGTTTGGATACAGAGTAGCTGCATGTATAATCAATGCAATTAAATGTACAATGTGCTATTTTTGTAATGTAATGTTTTTCGAAATTTATAGGTTGTATTTATTGCGTGTTAGATATGTACTGTGTGTGTCTATGAGATGTTTTGTATGTGCCAGGTGGAACAGTTGTCGTACTTTCTTATGGGTACTGTGAGTGATATATATGCAAACTTCCTTACTCTTTATTAAGCATTTTCCATGCTGCTTGCCCTCTGCATAAATGTTTTTTATTCCCTTGAAATGTATATTGGATTCGTAGTATTTTGCTACTGGCAGGTGCACTGTAAGGGTGTGCAAACTAGTAGAGGCAAGGGTAGGGCAAGGCGGAGATCAGTAGGGCTATCATTGCAGATAAGCAACATAAGAAAGATATCATGAATGGAGACTTCATGTTGTTTATGAATGAAGGATCAAACTCTGGAAATACCAGCTCAAAGTTCTGCCGAATAGGTAAAAGTGTCCCTTATCTTATCACCCGCTTGGCTAGGCTATGTGTTCTATGCAGAATTTCAGAGACAGGAGTGGAGAGGGTGTTGGAGGCTTACAGTAGGCAATAAAGTAACCAGGATTACCAGTTACATATTATCTTGGCCTTTGAGGGACACATTGATACATAGATTTTCATGTCCTAATATCACTTTGCTTTGTGATCTGTACTTTTTAGGGGTCGCTTGGGTCAGACCCCCAATGGACTAATGTCCCTGCTGCAAAGAAGATGGATGCGGGTCAGCCAGCTGTAATTGCCCGCAGCCTGATTTATATTCACACAGTGCTCAAGGAGCTCCACAATTGAACAGAGAAGCTGCTACATATGAAGAGTCAGGTGCAACTCATGGATGCCCAAGGCCACTGGCATATGGACAGGTAGGGACAGGAAGCTGGTGTTGGGTAGGGTGGAGTGCAAGGGAACTAATTTGGGGGATTTAGTGAGACTAACAGGGCAGTATAATTGGACTCATGGAGTGTAATCGGACTTTATTGGGGTGCGTAGGAATGTGTTGTATGAGGAAGTAAGAGATCTGCCAAGGGGAGGGGTAAGATAATTGGTCTGGGAGCGTATGGTGTTTTCTAAGAGTGAAGTGGTTGGTCATAAGAATTAAAATTTGTGATGAAGGTGGTACCAAATATGAGTACTGTGGAGAGTGTAAAAGTATGGAAGTGTCCTGTGTGGGTATGGATGGAAAGGGACTAATGAGAGTTGTGTAGGGTGGAAGGGAACTGGTGTTGCTTGTATGGGTCTTGGACAGCAACTGGCAAGGGTCAGAGGCAGATGGGAACTCACATGGGTTTAGGTGTGTGAATGGTCAGTGACATAGAGTATGACGGTTGGGTGGGAATTGACAAGGATGTCTAGGGTCAGGGAAGAGATTGACATGGGACCTGGGAGGAGGATGATGAAACCATTGTGTAAATTTAGCTATCTTTCCTTTAAATGCCGGTGCCTATTTTTGCTTCAACACTAGATTTTTGCAGTTGCATCAAACTGGTGGTGCCAGACATCAAGCCGATAATGTGCTGCCTGGCACCTGGTGACATCAGGAAGAGATCCAAAATAATCTGGGGGGGATAGTCTTCTTACTGTAAGGCAAGGCCATGACATAATATAATCTATATTGCTTCTTCAATAGGTGTCTTTCTTGAGGTGTCTTTCTTTCAAGCAGGACGGGCGTCTATTTTAAGGCATCGTTTTATCTCCTCTTTTTTGAAGGCACATCTTTTTTCAGTAGCACCAACTGATGAAGCTTTTTATGCGAAACTCGTTTTGGTATACTGTATATTTTATTACTAATAAAATTTGCCTTATTTTACACCTATCCTGGGTCCTGGATGCTTAAATTCGCCGAGGAGGTGGCTGAGGCTGATAGGTGATCTGGTGCACCTTCTGAAGTCACCGGCTGCCTACAAATCTGGTGTCTGATCAATAAGACACCAGCAAATGTGAGTAAGACATTCTTCTCCTTTGTTTGCACTCCATTTTATACAATATTGCTCTATGTGAGTCATTTTATATTTTGAGAGAGACGGAGGATGGTAACCCTGTAAGGAAACCACACTTCTGAGCCACGGGGTGCAGCAGAAGGAACCACTAACAGGACAAGAAGCGCCAACTCCAGCGCATCTTTCTTTCATACATATTTTTCCTCACATTTTTTTTCTATGTGACTTTTTTGGCCACTCTTCCATCTTGCAGGCTCTACCGAAAAAACGTAGTTTTTGTTACTACCCCTACCCTTCATGACGTTTAATTTAGAAGAAATATGTAACTTTAGGGTGGAAAAATAAAGCATACAGTCAATTCATACAATAAGTCCTCAATCCCAGGCAGGCGGTGTGCTTATGTCTGACAATAACTGGGGGTTATCTGTCCCACCATACCTGCCTACGCACACAGGCACTCACAGGCATGTACTGGCCATAGGGACTACAGGGAGATTCCTGGTGGGCTGATGGCTCAGTGGGCCAGTAAGAATGCTGGTTCACAGCGACATGCACTGCACTTAATGGGTGAGGTGACAAATTCCTCATCGCCTGTAAAACAGACACAGTCTGTCACTATTTCATATTGGGGCCAACATGTGCTGGTGAGACCCGCTGCACATCCGCCTCAACTTAAGACATGCTGCGCACTCAACCTCAGTGCCGCTGCGTTCCTCTACCCAATCACTCTGCAGCAACTCCGGTATCTGTAGAGTGATTGGTTGAGCAATCCGGTTGGTTTATAAACTATTTTTGTGCGTGTTTGCTTAATTAAAGTGGGCCGGTCTGGATGAAGTCCAGGGCCGAATTTTTGTTCCAGTCCAGCCCTGGGCACTCATCATAAATACGGTCATGTATCCACTAGGGTTGCACCGATACCGATACTAGTATCGGTATCGGTGCCGATACCAGGTACTGCAGGAGTACTTGGTACTCGTGCAGTACCCCCGATATTTTTTTCCGATACTGGAAGCCGGCATTGAGCCGGCTTGCCGGCATCCGAGGGGCTGGGTCGGCTGTCCGAATGCTCTATCGGTATTCGGACAGGCCCTGCAGCTGCTCTCCTCACTTGGTTTATACTTACCTTCCTTTAGCGACGCCGGGAAAATCTTTGTGCGCGTGCGCTCCTTGGAAGGTCCCCAGCCGAGACCACGTGGGACCATGTGATCGCGGCTGGGGTCCTTCCAATGAGCGCGCGCGTGCGGAAACTTTCCCGGCGTCGCAAGGAAGGTAAGTATAAACCAAGTGAGGAGAGCAGCTGCAGGGTCTGTCCGAATGCCGATAGAGCATTCGGACAGACCCTGCAGCTGCTCTCCGTTCATACTTACTTCCTGAGCGACGCCGGGAAAGTTTCTGTGCGTGCGCTCGTTGGAAGGACCCCAGCCACGATCACATGGTCCCACGTGGTCGTGGCTGGGGACCTTCCAAGGAGCACGCGCGTGCGAATACTTTCCCGGCGTCGCTAAAGGAAGGTAAGTATGAGCACAGGTGGGGCAAATCCAAGTGCCGGGGGGCATTATCCACGAGCTGGGGGCATTATCCACGAGCTGGGGGGCATTATCCACAAGCTGGGGCAATATCCATGAGCTCTGGGGCATATCCATGAGTTGGGGGGCATATCCATGAGCTGGGGGGGCATATCCATGAGCTGGGGGGCAATATCCATGAGCTGGGGCAATATCCATGAGCTGGGGGGCATTATCCATGAGCTGGGGGGCAAATCCATGAGCTGGGGCAATATCCATGAGCTGGGGGGCAAATCCATTAGCTAGGGCAATATCCATGAGCTGGGGGCAGTATCCATGGGCTGGGGGCAGTATCCATGAGCTGGGGGGCAAATCCATGAGCTGGGGGAAATATCCATGAGCTGGGGGGGCATATCCATGAGCTGCTGGGGCAGTATCCATGAGCTGGGGCAGTATATCCATGAGCTGGGGCATTATCCATGAGCTGGGGCATTATCCATGAGCTGGGGCAGTATATCCATGAGCTGGGGCATTATCCATGAGCTGGGGCATTATCCATGAGCTGGGGCAGTATATCCATGAGCTGGGGGGCAGTATCCATGAGCTGGGGGGCAGTATCCATGAGCTGGGGGCAAATATCCATGAGCTGGGGGGGCATATCTATGAGCTGGGGGGGCATATCTATGAGGTCTGTTCTTATTGGAAAGCGTCACATGACATAAAATAAAAGTATCGGTACTCGGTATCGGTGAGTACTTGAACAAAAGTATCGGTACTCGTACTCGGTCTTAAAAAAGTGGTATCGGTTCATCCCTAGTATCCACCATTAGCTAATGTGAAGCAATTGAGTATTCCACCTGCTGAAGACACCTTGCAGGTGAGGGCTGGAAACCTTTTGCCCATGGTTCACAAAACAGTGGACCATGGGCCAAACGTTTCCAGCCCTCCCCTGCAAGGTGTCTTCAGCAGGTTGAATACTGGAAGCCTTATGCTTTAAACCTGTTGCTACCAAAAGCCACTCTAAGATTACACAAAACATAACCTCTCCAGTGAGTGTCCTTGGGCAAGACACCTGGTACATACTCGCCACCCAGGACATACTTGAAAATGAGAGAAATCTCAATGTATCCTTCCTGGTAAAACACTTTCTCAAAAAAATAAAATATATATATATATATAGATGGGCCACTGTCGTACCAACAACTCCACATCATGTAGCATTAAAACTACCTGGCTGACATCAGAAAAAAATCTAGCATTTGAATAATGGGTATTTATTTTACACAATTTTTTTACATTTTATAAAGCAATACATTTGGTCCTGATGAAACCTCACATTCTAAATAGCTTTGTAATTATTTCACAAGACAGCTATTAAAAAACGAAAACAAAGGAGAAAGTTGCAAGTAGCTGAGGCCCGTGTCCTAATGTCTAGGAGATGGATTAAAGCTCAGTGGCACTTTATTTTAAATCCATTAGAATATCTGTATTATTCCACAGAGAGAAATCCAAAAAGCCACATATTGGTAAAGTGTGAAATGCTGTTTTGATTGAAAGAGGAAGCTATTTCAAGTGGATTATACCGTGACGGTGTAGATTAAACACTGCCATATGTTCTGGAGGGACTGGTATTTCTCACAGGTAACAATGCATTGTTAATTAAGTGGTGATGGAAATTCTAAATGAAAAAGAAGGCCACCTGTATGTCAAATAAAAAGCAGTCAAGAAAGACAAGATGGTCCAAAACATTAGGAATGGAAGATTTAATCTTTTTGATCTCTGACATTTTACTTTCACTGTAAAGATGTATTTAGATAAGTCATGCACTTTCTGTGAACCAGAAAATACACCATACGTTAACAGTCTTTTTATATATTGTTTACATAGAAAATTCTGTTAAGTTGTCAGATGTCTATAATCAAGATCATCATCTTAACCCCTTATCGCCTTGGGGCATGCTATGCTGTCGTGGCGGCAACTGGGCTTAAACGCAGCAAGGCAAACTGGCCTTCCTCCGGTCCGCCTCCCATCCCAGCGAGTCATTGGCTGCAGGCAGTCCCCCTGCAGCTAATGACAGTGCTCAGCCCTCTATTAACCCTTTGCCGCCGCGGAACGTGCTATGCCGTCCTCACGGCGGGAGGGCCTTGAAGGCACAGGGCATGCAGGTAGTCTCTGCTGTCTTCAATGGGCTGCCTCGGCCCCTCTCCATAGCCAGCACATGCTGCGCGCCATTGGCTGCAGAGGGATGGCCTGAACTCATTAGCCTCGTTCCACTCGGTATCGAGCACATGGGTTTTAATCTCAATGAAGTACTCCTCCACAGGTCTGCGCCCTTGTTTGGTAGCATGTAGGGCACGCTTGGCTGTATCCTTACGTAGAGGGTCATCACACAGTCTGTCTAGGGTGTTGATGAATGAAGCCCAGGTCTCCAGGGTAGGACTATTCGAGAGGAGTAGGTGGTGTGCCCATGCTTGTGGTTCTCCAGAAAGCAATGAGATGACCGTTTGAATCTTTATGTTTTCAGAATGATAGGTTCGGAGTTATAAGGAAAACATGATTTGGTAGGCAGTACGGAATGCAATATACTTGTTGCATCACCTGTGAATCATTCCGGTTGAGGCAAAGGGGGTTCTGGTGCTTGTTGGTCCTGTGCTTGTGGGAGTTCCAGGGGGCCTTGATAAGGTGATGGAGCTCCCTGAAGTTCTCTCATGTGGGCACGAAGTTGGTTCTGCCCAGTTTGGAGGCCTTGGACGGTTTGGGTGAGTATCCTCATTTGGTGGGTCAGGGCGTTGAGAGTCTCGGTTAAACATGCGAGGTCCATGTTTAGGCTCAGTTGTATTGTCAAGGTTGAACCTCGATATGCACGGTTATATTCTGGCGTGGTGCAATTATAAACGGCAGGCAATCTTGTGGTCGTTATCCAGGCTAAGGGTCGGTGCAGACAGCAGGGGGTCAATACAATATACAGGAAGGAGGGTCAAAAGCAGGATAGGAGATATACAGCTTGGCAGTGTCTATAGGGCGTTCAGACAACAACTGAGCAATGAGGTAGAGGTGTTTCTTGCTTTTATAGTCAAGGTCCAGCCTGCTTGTTCCACTCTCAGAGGTGGGGCGTGACTTGAGAACCAGGGAACTCCAGTCAATCAATCTGAGGTCATGGACCCTTGGCCCAGTCCCCCAGCCGCTGTCACCACCTCCCTGTCCAACCTCTGCAGGAGAACTCCCCAAACAGAGGCGAGGCAGGGCCCGGCCACTGCACTGGGAGCACCATGCCCCATCCACTTCCCCTCACTGATGCTGGGGCTGTGATTCCTGGCCAGCACCACTCACCCCCCTCTAGGTGAGCCTGGCTTGAGTTTGCTCCCGCACCGAGCCAGAGGTCGGGTGCGGGGACGCCACGGCAGACCACCGACGTCATCCATGCCCGCCGATCTCCAGCAGCGCCACAGGTTCACAGGCCAGGATGTGGTGCCAGCCATCGGTGGGGGCCCAGAGTGGACTGCAGGGGAGGTGAGTCCTGACAGATGTAGGCGTTAAGGAGGTAAAGAGATACTCTAGGGTTACAAAGGCTGGAGTTACATATTAACCCTTCCTGACCCCCTCTATTTCTAGTTTTTTATAGCACTAATCGACTGCACTCGGAAGGCTGAATCAGCTCACTGAGATATTCCCTGAGGGGGGAGATTGTGATGACATTCAAGTCACTGTTACAACTCAGTTTACATAGAATGGCCACAGTGCCTAGTGTGTTCCTTAAAGCTAAGAAGTGATCTCTCAAGTAGTCAAGCAAGCACTCCTGGAAACATAGTTTCTCCACTTTTGTAGCATATCTATTAATCCTAACCCAACTAGTGGTAATACCGTGGTGGCATTTTCAAGAACTGTGAGACACCTCTTTGCCTCATGGCTCTTGAAAAAGCCCTCACGAGCAGTACCTGTTGGTCTAAGATCAATTGTCAAACTATGGGTCATCTCTAACCGCTTTTGAACCTTTGATCCAATTTAGGTCTAATCATGGGTTAAATTTGATCACCGCTCTATGAAGGATTTTTTTTTTCTGTTCATTTACTATTTAATGCTTATTCATCTCGATGTGTTTACATAGCTAAGAAATAATCATGCATTCCATATTCTCGCACCCTGTCTTTTGCCAACTATCCTATTACCTTGGTCCCCCGAAAGTCCACTTTCTGACCGCACTGATAAAAAGAGTGGGCATAGTTTTCGTAGATAATCATATTGTGTGTTATCCAGTTTTTGCATGGGATGTTCTTTTGAATTTCCATATTGAGTGATAGCAAAAATGATCTTTTTCATTCAATGTGCTTTCTTAAAAGTTACATTTTATTCTTTCATAAGCCCCAATGTTTTGGAAGCGGCATTGCTAATAATCTCATGAGGTTTACCACAAATACTTATTACCAGGGTATCTTTTTCAAGTTATCCATCTTTTTCACATTTACTTTATATGACACTAAGGCCATTTTAGTTGTGTGCAAACAATGCAGAACACGTCAGAATGAGCACAAGACAAGGGACACCATCTATTGTGCTAGAACTTATCCTCCCAACAATGTTTCTGCACAAAGATAAACGTATGAGTGATGATACAATAGGAAATTGACAGTATATACATAGGAACTTTGACCCTCATTAGAGTCGATACATCTATAGGAGTTATTCAGAGAAAGTCAATCTGGCCCCGAAATTGCACCGAACAGTGAATTTACCCGTACGGTACAATTTCGTGGCCATTCGGCTATCTGAAAGCAGGCAGTTCACCAAATTTTGGCGTATTGCCAGCGAAATACAGTGCTTTTCGGCGACATTGAAATCCCCCATAGAGAAGCAATGGTTAATCTATTCAGAGAACACCGAACAGCAGGGAAATGCAATGTTCGGTGGTTTCATTCGGCAGCATTAATCAGGTGAAATCCATAGGTTTCAATGTTAAAAATATTCTCGTTTTTATTCATTATCTTTTAAACTGTTTATTGTTTTAATTTGCAGCAAAAAAATTTTTACCCCGTTCGTCTGCTTGTCGGATCCTTCTGGTTTTTTTTGGCAGTTTTTCAGTGGGTGGTTGGCTTATTTTGGATGCGAGCGGTATTTTTTTGGCGGTTTTTTCATTTGAGGCAGCGGTTTTGTGGCAGATTTTCAGATGCGGTCGTTGGATTTTCCCGGGACTTTGGGGACCCTGCGGTGAATGCTGAATTCACCGCAGGGTCAGGGAATTTGATTCCCCGAAGTGTGGGGAACGAGAGAGTACCGAAATGCACAGGCATTTTCGTCCAGTAGTGTTTTTACACTTTCAATCCTTTTTTTTTACCCTACCAGCGGCTTGTCGGCTTTTTTATGCGGCTGGTCAGCACTGTGCTCAGTGGTTCGTCGGCTGCGTTTGGCGGCTGTCTGGCGGGTTTGTGTCAGTGACATTTCGGTGCTCTCTGAATAACCCTGAAAGTGAATAGACCTGTAAGTCTCCTTACAATTGAAAAATTAAAAACGTACACATATAGATTGAAGTTACTTATCTATTTCAATATAACAATCCACATGTAAAATAGTTTTTTTTTTATCCTATATTTAAGTTTTAAATACCCATTTCAGAAAACCCCACAACAGAGGGTAATCTCAGCAAAAACAGGAATATAGTGTATATTTCACGGTGATGTTTTTCTCATTCATTATATCTTGGTGTTTTCTAGACTAATAGGCCATTTAGTAATGTGAAATTTAATGAAGAGTATATAATTGAGATATTCCTTAGTATTTAAACAGAGACTGAATTGAAATATATTGTTGAAATACCAGGGGCCACATTAGTGCAAAAAAAAATATTTGTTACAAATAACGGACAGCTATTGGACAGTCTTTCTGTATTCAGCTCTTCAGGGTTTAATCCAAAAGGCGAACACACTTCTAGATATTTTTTGTTATACCAGATCATAAAGCCGAATGAGGTCCATGGCAGTTTTAGGTTAATTCCTACCTTTATAAAATGATGTCTGTCTCTGGGCTGAATGCTAACATTTGTAGATTCCATATATATCATTCTACACCATTGTCTTCCATCCCCTTTTCTAGCCGTACTTTATCCCCCTCCTCGAGGCTGCCAAGTCATTTATTTAATCTCGGTTTTTTTTTTTTAATTCTGGCTCAATATGTGTGTGGGTTTTGGGTGGGCTGTGGAAATTGATTTACGAGTCAACCACTTTCCTCTTTTCTTGCCATCTCTCGCTTGAGTAGGTTTTAGGCTCGGGTCCTTTCTTTCACTCGAGGAGAATAAGGTTGTCTATGGAAGAGGTCAGCGTTTCAAATTGGTAGAGTTCAACTGCACAAATGACACAAAACTGACAAGAAAAGACAGGGATTGGAGGTCATAGACTGCCTAGGTCCTGCTATGGTTTTTTCCCCCCTTTTTTCTTTTTTTTTAAACTTTTTTTTGCTTTGTGACGAGGCTCTGTACCAAAATGAATTAAATAACAGGCTTAAGGGCCATTGAGCCAGGACTGAATGCAAATGAAAGATAAGTAGAAGTTTTCTTTCCTAAAAGAAGAATTATTTTTTTTCCTCCTTCTTTTCTCTCTCTCTCTCTTTTTACTATCCCCAGCCCCCCTTTTCATATCTTGCGCAGGCAAGGGCTGCATGTTAAACATGATTTAGCAGGCATTATGCAGAGGCCTTTTCATCAGGTTTCTGTAGTGATTGCCTATCTTGGCCTATGATTAATGAGCAGCTATGCAATTTGGAGGCCATAATGACTCAACAATCCACACACAAACTATATAGTCACATTCCTTTTTCAGATTTGCCAAGTGGTTACCAAGGGGCCCACGGCTGCAGGATTGTTAGAGAGATAGCTAAGGATTTCTGCAAATGCCATTCAGGCCTTATCTTCCTCGGACGCGCAGTGGTCTGCGGTTACTGATTGATTTTGATCAACGCGGCATCAGAAATGGTCGTAAAACAAAATATATTCAGTCCGCTAAGTAAAACGCTCTTCATAGAGATCGTGAGAAAATCGCTTCTTTGTTTTGCAGAATTGGAATCTGATTAATTGTGGCCTGCACGCTGTTAATGCACATTGACAGTAGAAAGTAAATCTTTTGCAGATCCTTGCCTCAAACAAGCTAGCGGCCCCTCTCCCGACGCGTTTCCTTATCTTCACATTTCAATTCACAGGAAAGTCTAATATTGCCATTATTGAGGTTCCCTATCTGTGTTGTCCACTGGTGCCTTAGAAAATACCCGGGCCGCGTAAGGTTCAAGTAACATTAAAAATATTTCAATCTAAAGCATATGGTTTGGCCAATATGAGACAAAAAAAAAGAGAATGTCAGCTTTTTCTAGAGCTGTTTAAAATTGTTTATTGGTGGAAAAAACGAAGGTATTGTCTTGTGGAGTCCTATGGACTGCACAGAGACTTAGGCTGCCCTATTTGTATCCCATTTCTTTCTGCATGGAGCCATAGGAGGCAGCTGATTGCACCGGCCTCTGCACATAGGACCAGAGTAAGTATTGGATTTTATAAACATTCACTTTAAACTAAAAGGACACTCTGCGACAGGGATCTCAAAACTGTGGAGCCCCAAATGTTTCTGAGCTACACCTCTCATGATTCTCTTCCCATTTCTTGCATTAAAAGGAATTCTGCGGATTCTAGGCAATTAACATCTGGGTGGGGGGGCCAGAGGTTGAGATCCCTGCTCTGCGCAGTGTGACCACAGAATCTTATCAGAGTGGTCACACTGCTTTGAGCTCCCTCATCTGATTCCTTCCTTTGGGGGTTCTTAGAGCACTGATTCAACCATCAGAGTGCAGGGGCTTAGTCCCAGTCAGGAGCAAAGAACTGCAACAGGTTCCAGGTATTCAGGAACTTTGGGAACTAGGTCTCACCAATGGCTCTAACCGCTATCCGAGAGCCACAATAACTAGGGCCACCAATAACTATATTAGGGGCTCAACTTGTAACAGAAGGGAGCTTCTATAACATACCAGCAGTGCTGCTGATAAATTGGTGTTAAAGGGACACTGCCATCACCAAACAATGAAATGTCCTTATTTTCTTTAGTTCATGTTGCTGATATCAAGGAATGTGGTACGGAGGAGGCGCTAAAGTGAATAGGATATATGTAATAATATGTATGCAGCCTACTGGGAGAAGAACACAAAACCTCGACAGAAATGTGTTTAAGGTACGGAAAGGGGTGGGAGTTACTCCAGTGGCGCAAAAAGGGGAGGTAATTAGCGTAGAAACTGCATGTAATGTAAAAAAGCAGTTTAAAACAGCTGTAGGAGCACAGTCTCAAAGCAGACCAATGATAAAGTGCTATCTAGAGAGGTGCAAATACAATCAGAAGTGCATATAGTGCAAATGGTATCTAAAAACGTTGTGCACGTTAATGGCGTACCGTGGAAAGTGCATTAATTTTTTAAACAGAACAAATTCCGTAATAAGAACAGTTCATAAAAACACATAAAAGCACATAAAAAGGCATAAAAAACAGCAGCACACGCTTTTGTGCAAAGGTGCAAAGATAAAGTGCAATTATAATGACACAAAAATAGTAATAAAAAATAGTCCAAAGATTGTGCAAAAGTCTAGTAAACAGTCTTATTTAAAGGGAGGGCTTAACTGAATGTGTGAGCCTCTCACTTATACCGTCCATATACGGAGATCCTCAAAATAGGGGAGAAAAAAAGTCTTGTTCTTGTTGTCCTAGTGGATTCTGTGTTCTAGTGGGTTCCACGTTCTCGTAGTGCGGGGAAGGGAAAAAAGGAAAAAAGAGAAAAATAGTGCAATATTGTCTGAATATGTTAATCGTGGACAAATATAAGAAAAGTGCACACTTACACTTTCCAGAGCCTATTTGTTCCAGGCTCTGGTTTGAAGTGCACTGGGCCAAGTATAGAGTGGCCTCTGCCCTTCTTTTGAAGTTGTTGAAGTTGTTATTCACCTCGGATATAAAGGAACAGAGTATTCATAGCGCAACTTGAATGGTGGCTAGATACATTAATAGGGATAGAATTGGTCTCACTCACCAATGGTGGAGCCTTGTTCCAGGCTCAACTTAATGGCAGATAGTGCTCCTTTGCTCGGTGGGCACCGTCACCTCTTTAGCTGCACCTCTTTGGCGGTCTTCTACCGGCTCGGAAGGGTGGATAGAGTAAATAGACCGTAAGAAAACGGCAGCAAAACCACGGATGGATAAGTTAAAATGTGGTTTATTGAAAAATCTAAAATAACAATGGGGAGGAAGGGAAAAAAGGGGAAAATGATGGAGGATACGCGTTTCGGCAGCTCACGTGCCTTCTTCAGTCCATAATCAAGGAAAAAAAAATTGCCCTTTTGCTTTGTTTTTCTCTTGTATGTTTAGTTAAGAAAATATTTTACTCTATATGTGTCACTGGGCGCATCCATTGTGTTATCCAGTGCTTATTTTCTGGAAAAATAGATGGGGTACTCTCACGTCCGGGGAAAAACTGATTATTATGACTATTTTCATATCCTAATAAACAATAGTTGTAGCTCACTTAAAGGAAGACACTATAAAAGCGAACCATATTATTTAATACAGTGTTCCTTTAAATGAACTACAACTATTGTTGTAACCCTATGGGGGTTATCCACTAAGTGCCTCTGCTGCAAGAAAAGTCTGTATTGCAGTGCAGTTAGCTGTTTTTATTTTGATGCAACACTGGCACTGAGTGGATAATCCCCTATCATTTGATAGCACCACAGCGATGAAACTCACAGTTTTGCTGAGTATGTATGAGCTCCACAGCAATGAAACTCACAGTAATGTGCAGTGTGTATGAGCTCCACAGCAATGAAACTCACAGTAATTTGCAGTGTGTATGAGCTCTACAGCAATGAAACAGTAATGCGCAGTGTGTATGAGTTCCACAGCAATGAAACAGTAATGCGCAGTGTGTATGAGCTCCACAGCAATGAAACTCACAGTAATTTGCAGTGTGTATGAGCTCTACAGCAATGAAACAGTAATGCGCAGTGTGTATGAGTTCCACAGCAATGAAACAGTAATGCGCAGTGTGTATGAGCTCCACAGCAATGAAACTCTGCTATCCACCAAGTGCTGTTTGAATAATATTGGGGGACTCCAATGAGAGGGTGTTTGACCTTGAGAACACCCCCACATGGTGGTACCAGCAGGACCAGGTGAACATACCTGTGTTGCCAGAGCTGATATTTTTAAATGCTGTTTTGAAGTGTATTTTGAAGCAGCAGTGTTTTTCTTTGTTCTGAGGCCTGCCTGTCACTGAGTCCCTGCAGAGCAATGGAGCCAGGACTTAAATTTCCTCACCTACCAGGGTGCACCACACACTGTCTGGAACTGCTGGAGAGGCTGGGGGTAAGGCGTCAGTGTAGACTCCTTTTGGCATCAACTTCTCTTCCTTCAAACGCTCCCTGAAAACATTCCTATTTAGGGAAGCCTACCACCCAACTCACTGACGCAACCATCAATCACTCTCACCTTACAGTCCTCTCCTCCTGTTTCCAACCCCAACCCTCCTAGATTGTGAGTTCCTACGGGAATAGGGCCCTCATCTCCTCCTGTACTGTTTGTCAAATGTTGTTCAATGTATTGTAACCCTGTCTGTACTGTGCTTATTGTACAGCGCTGCGGAATATGCTGGCGCTTTATAAATAAATAATAATAATAATAATAATAATCAGAGGGGGCCAGGCTCCAGAAAAGAGGAAGGGACCAGGAGGAGAGAGAGCGCAGGTTTCCGTATCCAGCACCGTGGGGGGGGGGAGTCTGCTCTCTGACCTGGCAGATACAATGCAGCTCGCTGGGCACCGGCTGCATCTTAGAGGAGCAGCAGCAGGGACACAGCGCCAGGCAGATAGTTAAAAAATTTGGATCCCTGTAAAGGCAAATGACCAGGTATTCAAATTTCTTTTGCACCCCCTTCTGGTCTTGCTCTCTGAGGTGGCCACCTGTACCACCTTAAAGTGCCAGCTCCTCTGATCACACTTCTTGCCTGACAATCCGCAGCTCTGGCAAATGTGTGTAAATATGCTGCACCCCCTCCCCATGCTGTTCAACATTTCAGAGGCTGCAGAGAGAGAGGGGTGCAGCATGTTTACACACATCTGCCAGAGCTGGGACACAGAAGAAATAGGGGGGAGATTTTATTTAACCAGCCTTCCCTTGTCACTTACTGGGGGAGGGAGGTTATCAGTCCCTTCATATACTCCGGACAATTGGAAGCGTTCAGGAGCAATATGAGCTGCCGAGCGCTTCTGATTCTCTGTCTGCTACTGCAGGAGGAAGAAGAAGCATCATGCTCTCTGCTGTTAGTTCGGGCTGGTGGTGAGGCGCCGGTACTGAGTGGTGAGGTGTCGGTACTGAGTACCGGCAAGTACCCCCTAAAAAAGAGCCCTGGGTTAGCTTTTGTGTTGTAAACAGCTCCCCGGTATCTTACATCACTTGCTCCTCACTGGGTAGTTTTGGCCATAGAATAGCCATAGTCACTGACTCAAATCCTTCTATTGTGTAGGATATATTCAAAGGACATCACCAAGGGGTAGATTAGAAGTCTTGTAAACTCCCTGTCTTATCTCATTCAGCTGCCATCTCTTATCTCGAGTAGGGATGAGCCGAACACCCCCGAGTTCGGTTGATATTCGAACTCGAACTTTTCAAAAGTTCGAACTCGAATACGAACTCAATACAAGTCAATGGGACTCAAAGTTCGATTTTTAAAGTGCCCTCCAAGAGGGCATATATGCTAGATATTTGCCATAAAAGGTTTATGGGGGTCCGGGTAGTACCCTGGGGGACAGGTGACAAGGACAAAAAGTAAAAAAAAAAAAAGTTTTTAAAGGGACAGTGAGTTTTCCATGAAATAAGGGTTAAAATAAAAAGGAAAAATTCCTTCAAATATCGTGCCTAGGAGGTCCCCATAACCTGCCCGTGAAGTGGCGGATTTGTAGGATGTATATAAACATTTAAAAACAATGTCCGGGTGGGACAGGTGCCCTGGGGGACAGGAAACAAGGACAAAAGTTTAAAAAATATATTTTTTTTAACCCTTTCACTGCTGACGACGTGTGGGACACGTCCTCAGTTACTCCCGCTGTATGCTGAGGAGGACGTGTCCCACACGTCATCTGCTTTGCGGGACCCCCGGCGGAGATACTCACCTCTCTGTCTGGGGTCCCGCGGCGTTCTGACTTCAGCATCCTCAGACGCTGAAGTCAAGCTCCTCCCGACGTAAATGACATCATTTCCAGGCGACCCCCTCGGCGATGCCGGGAGATCGCCTGGAAGGGAGGGGGGATCGGGAGGTCCCACAAAAAGAAGCCAGGCACCGCTTAAAAGGGGAGAGTCTCCCCTTTTAAGCGGTGCCTGGCTTTAACCACTTAGGCACCGAGTCGCACTTCGGCGCCTTGCGGCACCGAAGTGCAGCCTAGCTCCGGCGGGGGCCACCATCTTGGATGGCGGCTCCACCCCTGGGTCCCCCCTCACTGCCTGACGTCCTCACGCATAGCGTGATGACGTCAGACAGCCAGGGAACCCCTAGCTGCCCGGAATCCCCTGGTGGAGATAGGGGGTTCATTTGAACCCCGATATCTCCAGAACCGTGGCAGCTAGGGGGTCATGGAGGGTGTCAATCGAAAGGCCTGAGCATGATACCCAACATGACCAGATATAAAGTAAAAAAAAAAAAAAAAAACATGTATTTTTTTTGTGTGTTATTTTTATTAATGCAGCAATATTGTTCACATTTCAATTATAATGTGAACAATGATGCTGCGCTAATGATTTTTTTCTGTGGTGTGCGTTTGCTAAAAATCACATAATTCCCCCCAAAAAATGTAATAAGTCCCCATTTCTAATTTTTGTACAAGCTCACCCCATAGAAAATATAACTGCAAATGTTCATGTGATAAAAGGTGAAAAAAAACACTTTACACGCTGCAGATGATTAAAAATTCAAGTTTTAGGGCATTTTTTGTTATAATATACAGGCAGAACATGACGTATACATATAAAAATTATATATTATGAATCTGCCGAGTCTGCCGGAAAGAACGATATATAATATGTCTGGGTCGTATAATAAAATGTGGCTTCAAATCGCATTTAAACATGATGAGCGAAAGTGGTAAAAATTAACTCAGCACACAGCGGTGAAATGCCTCAGCAGTGAAAAGGCTAAAGGAACAGTGAGTTTTCCATAAAATAAGGGTTAAAAATAAAAACAAAAAATTCCTTCAAATATTGTGCCTAGGAGGTCCCCATAACCTGCCCGTGAAGTGGCGGATTTGTAGGATGTATGGAAACATCGCCATCACAGACCCACACACGACACCTAGCACTCCGAGTCTGCATACAATGTATCAAATTCATGAGACTGGACTAATTAGAAGCACATGTCATTTCCAAACACTAATTAAACACCTGTTGTTTACGTCGTTTGAGAGCACAGGTCATTTAGAGGTGAGAATCTTTGCACCTAGACATTAGTTTTTAATTCAATATCTAATAAACTGTTGCTTATAATATTCTGCAGTAAAGAGTCTCTTTATTTCTAGATTTTTTTGTATTTTTTAAGCATTTTTTATACTTTTTTCAAAACTATTTTTTTTTCGAACTCGAACCGAACATGCCAAAAAGTTCGAAGTTTGCGAACTTTCGAACTGCCGATGTTCGAATCGAACTCCGAACTGATCGAACCGAACAGTTCATCCCTAATCTCGAGTAGTCTGGAGAACACAATACAGTCCCTGCTGCCTTATCTAAACATTCCCTCCTCTACCTTATTAACTAATAATTGATAAATAATGCGTTAACGTGGCCTCAGTGGCACCATTCTTTCCTGGTTTTCTTCCTATCTCTCTCTTTGCTCCTTCAGTGTCTCCTTCGCTGGTGCCTCTTCACTTCCAGTTCCTCTTTCAGTTGTGGCTACCTCAAGGCCCCAATATAATCTCTATGTTGATGACACCCAAATCTACCTTCCCTTTCCCGATCTCTCTCCTCCATTGTTGGATCGTGTTACAGCCTGCCTATCGGCTGTCTCCGACTGGATGACCTCCCATTTCCTAAAACTCGGCCTCTAAAACTGAACTTCTCGTCTTCCCTCCCTCTAAAACCTCCATTCCTGCACCCATTTCCCTTCTGGTGAATGGTGCCACCATTACATTTACCTCTCAGGCTCGTTGCCTCAAAGTCCTCTTTGATCTCTCCTTCACTCCTCACATACAATCGCTATCCAAATCTTGCTGCTTCTACCTAAAATACATTTCACGCGTCCGTCCCTGTCTAGTTACAATTTATGTAAGTGCTAGTGTCCCTTTAACATATCCACACTACTGACCTCTGTCACCAGAGGCAGACTGACCAGTCGGACAAATCGGACGGCCGCGGCCTTGCCTGCTTGTAGTCGGCCCAACTGTCCGAAATAACGCATGTCAGGATAACCGCAGTGTAGATGGGTGGTCATTGCGATTTGCAAATGGTGGGATGTCTGCTGGGCGTGGGGCGAGGAAGGTCAGGACTGCCACAGGACTGTTGCAAAACAGCCCCACTCATTAATTAACAGCTCAGAAAGAATAGGGCCCACTGAATGGGGAAAATAAATCAAGGCTATCAATTTCATGTTTTCATGTTTAACAGGTCCTGTTGTTGATCTACATGATGGAGAAAATTACAAATTGAATTATTTATACTTTCTCCACACGAAAAAAGCTTCTGAAAGTACCTTCTTGGTTCACAAAACGAATTGGATCAGCAAGCTCAATACTGATCCAATTCAAGAAATCAAAAAATACCAGCATTTGCGGGCTCTGAATTGTCTTTTTATTATATGCGAAACGCTAGGTTACCAACGACGTTTCAGACTACTGGCTTTTGCTGGTACCCTAGTTTTTAAAGCATCCAATATAAAGACACTGCAACAGATCCCGTGAGTACTGGTACTTTTTGGTTTCCTGGACTTCATTCCGGATGTGGCAAAATTCGAGTATCAAGTGTACAGTGGAGTGGATCTGCCCCTAAGTGAGGGACTGCTGTCTAAAGCCTTTTTTCAATACTGGTCTAATCAGTGAAGATTGTAATTTAGCCCCAGATCATTTGAAAGATAAACAGAATCTCTTAAAGTGACCTCTCTGGACACGGAAAAACCCTTATTTATTTCTTCTCACTGTAAATATCCCTCAATCTCTGCATATGAAATGATCTCTCCGTTACCATGAACATTGGTCCTTGGTACAGTCCTGTTAATGATGCAGTTTCCAGGCAGCCTTATTTCATGACTGTATTGATATGTATAATTATCATCACATCTTCTCTGAGATACATTCTTTCTAAATTAAGAAGAAATAAAATGCTGCTTAAATTGCCAATCCGTTTTTATTAAAGATGGCCAAGCTATTCAGTGCTTTGGATGAAAACAAGAAGGAAACAAGAAGATACTGCAGAGCTAATAGAAGACTAACAGGATTATTCAGAGAGCCAATCTGGCCCGAAATGTCACCTGTGAATTTCGCCATATGGTGACAGTTCCCTGGCCATTCGGCTATTCAGAGAGCAGGCAATTTGTCAAATTTTGGTGAACTTCCAGCAAGTACGGTGCCCGTTCGAAGGCAGTGAAATCCCCCATTGAGAAGCAGTGGTTAATCTATTCACAGACACCGAACAGCAATGAAAAGTTGCCGAAGTGCCCTGCCGTTCGGTGGTTTCATTCGGCAGGTTTATTCTGGCGAACCGCATACGCTTCAATGTTAAAAAATATTCCCGTTTTTATTCAATATCTAATAAACAGTTTATTGTTTTAATCTATAGTAAAATGTCTCTAGGTTTTTCTAGGATCTTTTAGGCATTTTTCCGTCATAATTATTTTTTCTGTAACAGGCCTTTTTATTATCATTCGTAGGACTTTATATTTAAATTTCAAGCATTTTCATTTAGTAGTTTTTTGCAAACAGCGTTTCGATTTTCATTTCACACACATTTGTTATCTGTCTCAACCATTGTACAGCTCTACGGACCTTGTTAGCACTTTATAAATACTTTTAACTGTACATCTAAAAAAAAGAAGTAAAGGATAGGGATGCACCGATACCGATACTAGTGTCGATATCTTTGCCGATACTGCCGTTTGCACAAGTACTTGGTACTCATGCAAATGGCCCGATACACCCTCCCGGTACCGGAAGCTAGCGCTGGGCTGGCTTGCCAGTATCCGCGGGGCTGGGGAAGCTGGCCGCTTGCATGAAAAGCACGTGGCCAGCGTTCCCCTCCGGTGGCAGCGATACTCACCCGTCTGAAGGTCCGGTCGCACTGCTGTGATGCGTTCACATGGCCGCCAGGCGCATCTGTTATGCTGCCTCTCGGCTGGAGGCAGCGTCACAGAGGTGCCCGGTGGCCATTTGATCGCATCACAGCAGCGTGACCGGACCTTCAGATGGGTGAGTACCACTGCTGCCGGAGGGGAACGCTGGCCGCGTGCTTTTCATACACGCGGCCAGCTTCCCCAGGGTTCGAGCTGGGGCATATCCATGTGAGCTGGGGCATAACCAGGTGAGCTGGGGCATATCCATGAGAGCTGGGGCATAACCATGTGAGCTGGGGCATATCCATGAGAGCTGGGGGCATATCCATGAGAGCTGGGGCAATATCTATGTGAGCTGGGGGCATATCCATGTGAGCTGGGGGCATATCCATGAGAGCTGGGGGCATATCCATGTGGGCTGGGGGTAATATCCATGAGAGCTGGGGCAATATCCATGTGAGCTGGGGGCAATCTCCATGTGAGCTGGGGCAAGCTATATATCCATGTGAGCCGGGGGCAAGCTACATGTGAGCTGGGGCATTCTGTATATATATATATCTCGAGGGGATATTTACATGAGTTGGGGCATTCTGTATATATATATATATCTTGGGGGGATATAAACATGTGAGCTGGGGCATTTTTATATGAGGTCTGTTCTTATTGAAAAGCATTCACATGACATAAAATAAAAGTATCGGTACTCGGTATCGGTGAGTACTTGAAAAAAAGTACTCGGTCTTAAAAAAGTGGTATCGGTGCATCCCTAGTAAAGGAGATACATCATAAATATTTAAGTCTACAATTCAAAATTAATGAACAAAAAAAATTTGGGGAAAAGGTTAAGGAATCCATCCAGTGAAGGTAGTAAACAGGCACAGCAACAGCAGACTACAGGTTGAATATCTCTTATCTGAAATGCTTTGCACCAGAAGTGTCTGCTACAACCGTTTTTTTCTGATTTGGAATATTTGCATCTAATAATGAGATATGTAAGATTTAAAAAGCGAAGGGTTGTGCACAGAGAGTCAATATTTCCTCTACTTCCCTCCCATTTTACCCTAGAATATCCCCTTAATACTGTTAAAATAATTTTTACAATGCCATATTTGAACCAATGTTTAATATTGTTTTGTGAAACTAATAGATTTTGCTGTTTCATGCAGGAAATCAGAATATGTTCCTAGCATGGAGTGTGGCTCTCCGAGCAATGGAATATTAGGAGCTACACATTCAACCTCATTCCCTTTCTCATCCATTGAGCTATGAGCAGTACTTCATTTTCTAACAGGGTTATTCAAAGAGATCTGAATGGCTGCTGAAAGGGAACCGAACGCTGAAAATCAGCGTTCGGTTACCTTTCTTGGCCATTTGGCTATCCAGAGAGCAGGCAATTCGCCAAATCCTGGCGAATTGCCTGCACATACGGTGCCTGTTCGAGGGCAGTGAAATCCCCATAGAGAAGCAATGCTTCAGCTATTCAGAGAACACCAAACAGCAGTGAAAGGTTGCCGAAATGCCCTGTCATTCGGTGGTTTAATTCGGCAGGTTTATTCAAGCGAATCCCATAGGCTTCAATGTTAAAAATATTCCCGTTTTAATTCAATATCTAATAAACCGTTCATTATAATATTCTGCAATAAAAAGTCTCTCTATTTATAGATTTTTTAGGATATTTTAAGCATTTTTCTGGATTTTTTTAAAGTTTACTTATTTTTTCTGTAACAGCCCTTTTTATTATCATTCATTGGACCTCGTATGTAAATTTCAGACATTTTCGCTCAGTAGTTTCTTTGTAAACAGCATTTCACTTTTCAAACATTCATGCAAACTGTTTTTCTAATTTATTCACTGCATTCGTCTACGGTGTCGGCTTTTTCTGGCGGCTGCGCTGCGTGTGATCGGCTCCTCCTCGAGTTTTTCCAGCGTTTTCGGCGGGTTAATCCATATGTTTTTGTGGGTTTCGGCGTGCATTCGCCGGGTTTTTGCGATGAGTTTTTCGTCGGGTTTGCAGCAGCTTTTCCCTGCACTTCGACGGCCCTGTGGCGCTCGCTGAATACACCGCAGGGTCGCCGAAATGGGATTGCCGAATCGCCCCGAATTGAAGAGAACGAAAAGTCACCGAGCATGCGGTGACGTTTCGATTCTCTTTGAATAACCCTGTAAATTTAAATGGATGTGTAGAAAGATCTGACAGAATGTGACTCAACTATTAATCATTAGCATTAGAGAACTCTAGCAGAGTTATTCAGAGAGAGGTGAAATGCAGGAGAATGACTGGAGAAGTGAAAATTCTAGGTCAAAATAGCCTAACCAGTAAAATTCTACCATTTATCACACTTTCAAAATCAGCTATTTGGTCTAGATTGTTCATTCTCCTGGTTTTCACCTCTCTCTGAATAACCCTGTATGAAATAGAGCAAGGTGATATAGAGGATCGTTACATTGACACTACCTCCAAATCTCGGACATTATTATGCCACAGAATTTTCACCAACGTCGAGAAGACCAGAGCCAGTGTTGAACTTCCATGAATTTATAATAATAAATGCTTGAGGTTGAATATAAATGTTCGGCTTGGCAACTGGAATGCTTGGGATTTTAACAGTAAACATGTATACTTTTGTTTTTGTTTCTGCATACTTGATTATATTGTTTGTTTATGTATACAGTTCTAATCTTATCTTTGTGCTTACCTACCTAGTTCTTATCTTGAAGCACCACTGAAAACCATTAAAGGTCTTAATCCTGGAGGAAAACCGTTCGCCTAATAAAGTTCTAGAAGAAGATTTTAAAGAAGCAGTAAGCAGTAAAACTTTAAACAAACCTTACTGTGGTTCACTTTCCCATAGGATACAAACAGTGAGTTAACAAGCTCTTTACAAGGACATATGAGGCTCCACCATAAAGCTATAAGTAGAATGAGGATTCGAAGCAGGAAGCAGCAACTACACATTAAATTAAGGATAGCTCGTGATAGCAGGCTTTTTTGATAGTTAATCTAGATTAACTAATAGGCAGGGCCGGTGCTCCCGCCAGGCAAGCTAGGCAACCGCCTAGGGCGCATTATTGTCTTCATTGCATGGCTAGTGTAGCCAGAAGTGGTGGCTCACAAAGCCGACATTGTTGGCTTACGGACCCCCGCTAGCGGCGCAGAAGGTGGGCGTGTTATGGTGACGCACAGGCTCCACCAGATGACGTGCGGGCACCACCAGAGGCGGATGAAAGAAAAAAGAGGCTGAATAAAGAACGGCTCTGAAGAAAAAGAGAAAGGCACGAAAGAAAGTAAGTCACGAAAGAAAGAAGTCAGTGCTTTTCACTTCGGTGCACTTCAGGGGAATACCCTATTCACCGTAGGGTCACAGTAGTGTGTCGAAGATGGAGTCGCCGAAGCCTCATGAAAAATTTGGCGAACGTCGCTGGAGAGCCCCAAAGAGCAGCGAACTGAGCCTTGGCAAAATAAATCTATTTTCCTAATAAAAGGTGTTTAAATCAATAAAAATGTTTTAAATTGTGTCTAAATAATAAAAAGGTCCTTTAAAAAATAATACAAATGGTCTGTTACAGAGTAAATAAAAAATGCCTTTTAAATAAATTAGGAAAATTTCATCTAAAAAAATACAAAAATGTGTTTAGAAAAAAAAAGCTTTTTGCAAAGAATGAAAACAATAAATGAAATTTAAAAAAAAAATTGAGATTACTTTTTTACAATAAATCTTATGAGATTCGCCGGTTTAAACCTGTCGAACGGAATCACTCAAAATCAGGGCATTTCGCCTTCACTTCAGTGAAGTTCAGCGTTCTGTGAGTAGATTAACCATTACTTCTCTATGGGACAATTTCACTGCCGACGAAGATCACCGAAATGCAGCGAACTGCACTGTAGTTACTGTCAATTCTCCAGTATTTGGAGAATTGACAGCTTTGTGAATAGACGACCTGTTCTGAAATTGCACCGTACTGTGAAATTCACTGTTCGGTGCACTTTCGGTGGCAAGTTAGTGAATAACCCCTTAGGCAGCCGGCACACGAGCATACTGTACTGCGTCCGTTACAGACGCACTTTTTCACGGGAGATATTGTGAGTACTGCATAAAGTGCGTCTGTAACGTCTGATGTCTCCACACCCTAGATATACATGGCAGCGTTGTTTCTGCATCCGTTTAGCTTTTTAACGTCGATTTTATTTTTGCGTCCGTGGCTTTATGCTTTGCCCGTCCATGAACAAGTGCGCAGGTGCTTCGTGTGGTGTGTTTAATTGACTCCTTTATAAAGCTACACCGGACGTCAGTCAGTACGGTCAAACGGACGCAAAATGTTTGCTAGTGTGCCGCCAGCCTAAGGCTAGGGTCAGACGAGCGCATTTTGTACGGACTGTGCGTCCGTGCAGTACGGACGTACTTACTTACTGACAGCAAGGCAGTGGCCACACAGTCTGTTTTTTTCACTGACGTATTTTTTGACGGATGTAGGAGGGAAAATAAATTAAAATGAAAAAACATTTTGTCCGTCAAAAATGCTGGACGTGTGAATGCAGTCCGTCTGACCACGTTCCATCACCCACACACAAAGCTACACGGACGTTGCAGAGGTGGCGCACTCTGCACGTCCGTTCTAGCAGTATTACGTTCTGCGTCCATTTGCCGCGTCCGTCATGCATCTGCACTTAGGTGCAGACGTACTTCGTGTGTGGGGCTCCATTGGTCAGAATGCTATGCTGCCACGGACGTACAAATGTGCGGCAACACGGACGTGATAACTGCGCTCGTCTTACCCCAGCCTAAATGTTCTAATAACTGAACTTGTTATGGAATATAGAGTTTCCCTTTAAAAGGAAATTGACAGGGAATATCTCGCATTTCCCATCCATGGGCAACAGAGACATACAGGGTTATCCAAAGAGATTCGAAAAGTCACCGCACGTTCGGTGACTTTTCGTTCTCTTCAATTCGGTTCCTTTTGCCGATTGCATTTCGGTGACCCTGCGGTGTATTCAGCAAGCACCACAGGGCCCCCGAATTGCAGGGAAAAGCTGCCGAAAACCTGACGAAAACTAACCGAATGCATGCTGAAAACAAGCAAAAACATCTGGATTAACCTCGAAAAAGCCGAACAGGAGCCGAACAGGAGCCGAAAAGGAGCCGAATCACACAGAGCCGAAGCAGCTGTGACGTAGAGGAGGCAGTGAATAAATTAGAAAAACTATTTGTATGAATCTGGGAAAATGAAACGCTGTTTGCAAAGAAACTACTGAGCGAAAATGTCTGAAATTTTCACAGGAGGTCCAGGGAATGATAATAAAGAGGGCTGTTACAAAAAAATAAGCAAACTGAAAAAAAAAAAAAAAAAAATCGGACTTTTTTAAAAAAAAAAAAAAAATCGGAAAAATGCTTAAAGTATCCTAAAAAATCAATGAATAAAGAGACTTTTTGCTGCAGAATTATATAATGAATGGTTTATTAGATATTGAATTAAAACGGGAATATTTTTAACATTGAAGTCTATGGGATTCTCCTGAATAAATTTGCCGAATTAAACCACCGAATGGCAGAGCATTAGGGGAACCTTTCACTGCTGGTTTGTGTTCTCTGAATAGCCGAAGCAGTGCTTTTTCATGGGGATATCACTGCCCTCGAACAGGAACCGAACAGGCACCGTATGTGCAGGCAATTCGCCAGGATTTGGCGAATTGCCTGCTCTCTGGATAGCCGAATGGCCAGGAAAGGTAACCGAACGCTGATTTTCAGCGTTCCGTTACCTTTCTCAAGCAATTCGGATCTCTTTGGATAACCCTGATACTGTATATTGCACCGGTGGTGTTTATAATGCTGTAGCAATTTTGTAGTCAATTTATTTTGTAGCATTTTATTACTGTGGCATGAAAGGCCAAAAACATCCACATCAATACAGATACTAATAATATAAACCTCACGAAATTATTAAAGACAAGGTTTAAGCTGATTTCGGAATCACTAACGAATGAAAGCACAGTTGTTTGTTTGGCAGTAGCTCAATAAAAGCTAAAGAAAACCAAAACAATTATTTTAAAAAACACACAAGAACAGGGAGAGGATTTTTTCTTTTCCTTCTTTATCTGTTTGAATGATATTCTCTAGTGGAATTGACAAGCACGTGTTGAGGAGACTATTGAAGAGATGCTTGCATAAACAAAGCAGGGCCGCTCGCCCTAATGCGTTACTAGGGAGTACCTGGCAACCAACAACAATACTGCTTTAAAAGTAGCCTGCAGGGCAAACATTGACCATGATAATGGGGTGGGATTGAGCGCGGCGCTCCTTTTAGTAAAAAAAAAAAAAAGAGATTTACACAAAAAAAAAATAATAATTAAATATTCCGGTCCAAAAAAAAATAATGATACTGTGCGCTTTCAAAATTCAGCAAAACTACAAGAGAAAAAAAAATTGAGTTTTTTTAATATATATATATATATATTTAAATAAGCGAGCTTTAGCTAACTTTCGTACACACGGGAAGAAAAAAAAAAAGTAAAGAGATCTGTTTTTCCGAAGTTTGTAAAAGAAGCTGAAAGGCTCAAAAAGAGGATAAAGAGTTGGAGGGAACGCCCCCTGAATTTTTAACAGAGAGGCAAAGGGAACCCTAAAAAGCAATTAGTAATGCAGCTTGTAAATGAGGAGATTTTTTTTTTCCTTTGCGAGAGGGCTTTAATCCTTTAAAGAAAAAAAGAGAGGCATGTGTGAGTCTGACTACAAGAAACGCCTTCTAACCGCGTATTCATTAAACTGCTTCAAACGCTAAAATAAGGAATCTGTCAACAGAACTTATACTTTGTGTTGTTTTTTTTTAATGGTTCATGCCAAGCATAGATAATGTTGGAGCTGTATATGTTTACTAACTACATTTCCCATGATACCAAGTCAACTCACAAACGTCCTCAGTGCCAAAGATAGTCATCGCAGGCCTAGTATACAAATTAAGCAGTATTTTTATTATCCTATAGCAAATTATTTAAAAAAAAAACATGAAATGTGTAACACCCAAAAAAAACTACCCACACAGATAAATGTTTCACTTGGTCAGTTTCCAGTAGTATGTTTAGGCAGATCAGGTGAGTAGAATCTATTTATTCTCCACAGGAAATATATAAATAAATATATAATAATACAGACACTTCATCACGGCCGTAGTAGCAGCAAATGACGGGCAGTGACGGCCAACATACGAAGTACGGCCGCACGAAAGTTCGGCCGCGCAACGCAAGCGGCAAACAAACGCATTTTTTCGAGAATGTCGAACCGCTAGTACTGACGCACAGAGTGCGATGCGTCGGCATAGCGGTGTGTGTGCGTGATTAGGAGATGTCAGACGCTGCACATGTCCGGCCAACATCACGTCCATTTGTTTTTTTATAGCTCCGTAAAAAATCACGGCCATAATTGCGCACTGTATGACCGCTATCGCGTCTTCCGTGAAAAAGTGCGACCGGATGCATGGACGCACTGTTTGACGGTCGACGTGAAAAATGCGTTTGTCTGACTCTAGCCTTTAGGCTGGCGGCACACGAGCAGAGGAAGGAACGTCCGTAAAAGTGGACGTTCCTTCCACTCTCTGCGCTCAGTGTACAAAGCGCGATCCTCCTATGGAGAATCGCGCTTTGTATCCTTTCAGCGTCCGTTTAGCTTTTTGACGGGGAGGGCTTTTTCACGTCCGGTGGATGGCCTTCCCCGTCTAAAAACCCACGGACGCAGGGAATTTGAGACATAAATGCGCTCGTGTGCCGGGGGCCTAAAGGTCAGGTTTGCCAGATATGTGAAGCACAGCACAGGTGATATGATTTACTGCTCAGTGATTGCAGGATTCAGTCTGCATTTCCCCCAAGGGGATCCTTTAGGCTGGGGTCAGACGAGCGTAGTGTTCACGTCCGTGATTGCGCCTAAAAGTACGTCCGTGATAGCATGAAAGAAAGCCCATCAGAGTCCGTTACACGAAGTACATCCGCACTGAACTGCGGACGCACAACGGCCACGGCCCACGGATGAAAGGCAGGCAAGAACGTACAACTCCTAGAACGGCCAAACAAAGTGCGCTGCGTCCGCAACGTCTGCATAGCTTTGTGTGTGAGTGATGGAACGTGGTCAGACGGACTGCATTTATACGTCCAGCATTTTTGACGTACAAAATGGTTTTGCTTTTTATTTTATTTTCTCTCCTACATCCGTCAAAATATACGTCAGTGATAAACGGACTGTGTGGCCACTACTGTGTCTTCCGTACTGACGTCCGTCCGTGTACACGGACGTACAGTCCGTAGAAATCATGCTCGTCTGACCCTAGCCTAAAATCTTGCCTGTCAGGGGTCCCAGATTTTAAAGATTGGGGACAAGGGTTGGGAGAGACAACTATACTAGTATAACTGCTAGTAATTTCGTCTTGATGTATGCAGAGCTAGGACAAGAAACTATGCTACTTGACAGATGGATACATTTTTTGCCCAATCCTATAATGCAGTGGTCCCCAACTCTGGTCCTCAGGGCCCACTAACAGGTAGGGTTGCCAGGTCGGCCATGCTTTCCTGGACACACTTCACAGTTTCACACAGAGGGGGGCACAAGGCAAAGTGCTGCCCTGCAACATGTATAATGCATATGCTGCAGGAAGGAAATCAAGGCAGGTCACCTGGGATTCCGCTTTGATTTCCCACCTGCAGCGTATGGATTCTACATGCTGCAGGGTGGCATTTTTCATGCACTGCACTGAATAAATTACAGTTCTGTTCAAAATTATTCAACCCCCAATGCTGTAAAGGGTTTTAGGGAATTTAGTGTACATTTGTAATTGTATTCAGAATGAAATCCTACAAGGACTTTTTAAAGAACCATATGCAGCTAAAATGACATCAATTGGTTTTGTAATACAGTAGTAAATGTTTCTTTTGTGAATTCTTCATTGACACAATTATTCAACCCCTTAAAGACTACCACTCTGAAGAACAGAGGTTCATTCAAGTGTTTTCAATCAGGTATTGAAAACACCTGTGGATGTCACGGAGCAGCAATAAAGCATAATAAGCACCAATTAGGCAGCTTTAAAATGACTGTGATACTCAGCTCCTTCTAGACATTTACTGGTGTGGTTACAAACATGGTGAAGTCAAGAGAATGGTCCAGGAAGACAAGAGAAGAGGTGATTACTCTTCACAGGAAGGGCAATGGCTATAAGAAGATTGCAAAGATGTTAAACATACCAAGAGAGACCATAGGAAGCATCATTCGCAAATTCAAGGCAAAGGGCACTGTTGAAACGCTACCTGGTCGTGGCAGAAAGAAGATGCTGACTTCGACTGCTGTGCGCTACCTGAAGCGTAGAGTGGAGAAAAGTCCCCGTGCGACTGCTGAGGAACTGAGAAAAGATTTGTCAGATGTGGGTACTGAAGTTTCAGCTCAGTCAATACGGCGCACACTGCGTAATGAAGGCCTCCATGCCAGAACTCCCAGGCGCACACCCTTGCTGTCTCCAAAGAATAAGAAGAGTCGACTGCAGTATGCCAAAAGTCATGTGGACAAACCACAGAAGTTTTGGGATAGTGTTCTGTGGACTGATGAAACAAAATTTGAACTGTTTGGGCCCATGGATCAACGTTATGTTTGGAGGAGGAAGAACAAGGCCTATGAAGAAAAGAACACCTTGCCTACTGTGAAGCATGGCAGGGGGTCAATCATGCTTTGGGGCTGTTTTGCTTCTGCAGGTACAGGGAAGCTTCAGTGTGTGCAAGGTACCATGAATTCTCTTCAGTACCAGGAGATATTGGATGACAATGTGATGCAGTCCGTCACAAACCTGAGGCTTGGGAGACGTTGGACCTTTCAACAGGACAATGATCCCAAGCATACCTCCAAGTCCACTAGAGCATGGTTGCAGATTAAAGGATGGAACATTTTGGAGTGGCCATCGCAGTCACCTGACTTAAATCTGATTGAGAACCTCTGGTGGGACTTAAAGAAAGCAGTTGCAGTGCGCAAGCCTAAGAATGTGACTGAACTGGAGGCTTTTTGCCCATGACGAATGGGCGAAGATACCCGTAGATCGCTGCAAGGCACTTGTGTCAAGCTATGCTTCACGTTTAAAAGCTGTTATAACTGTAAAAGGATGTTGTACTAAGTACTAAGATTGAATGTCACTTGGGGGTTGAATAAAACTGATAATGATGTGAGCACAGAAAAGACATTTGTGGTTATTTCATTATAAATGTTATGTTATATTTGTCTGACCTACACGTGCCTCTTTGATTTAATTGTAAGCAAGATGACTGACTGATCAAAATCAATGTCAAACTGGCCAAAACACTCAATTTCAGTGGGGGTTGAATAATTTTGAACACAACTGTATGTGTCCAGGAAAACATGGCCGACCTGGCAACCCTACTAACAGGCCAGGTAGCAACTTATAACTATTCTATTCTTTTTGGACCAATGTGAGCTGGAGTCTCAAGATATCTAGATTGTAAGTTCCCACGGGAATAGGGTCCTCATATCCTCATGTATCTGCTGGCAGGAATACTGACCTGTCTCCTTTATGTATTGTATAATTGTCCTCAGGGCTCAGGGTCCGGTCTTTACCCATTACACCTTGTACAGCGCTGTGGAATGTGTTGGCGCTTAATAAATAGTAATAATAATAATAATAATAATAATACAAAGGCAAAGCCAGTTGTCATTGTAAAACATAGCAAAATCTAGAGTAGACCATTGTCCTTAGTCAGTGTTTCCCAACCCTGGTCTTCAGTTACCCCATAACAAGCCAGATTTTAAGGATCACCTTGGGGAAAAACAGACTGAATCCTGCAATCATTGAGCAGCAAATCATATCACCGGTGCTGTGCTTCAGCTATCTTGCAAACCTGGCCTGTTAGTGGGTCCTGAAGATAGGGGTTGGGGACCACTGCTATAATGGATACCACTAACTCTTGCATTATCAGCTCTAATGCTTTGAATTAAAATGGTAATTGCATTGGTACCCAACTAATGGTTATAGATTACTTTTACCTATCTCCACAAGTGAATGCTCTCAGGTTACCGCTACAATCATAATAGATAACCCCTAACGGGCTGGCTATAGGAATATTTATCCCTAACACTGATTGGGCCCTGAGCCATGCTTCGATTGTATGAACTGATTATTCAAGACCTTTATCAAGTTTGTAGTTTCTGAGGAATAAGAATGTAACTGTCAACTTGTTTAACAAGATACTAACCTCTTGTATTTTGTGAGAGTACAGTTGGTCGTCGGTTTATAATTCATGTCTATCTGACCCAACACACATATCCCCCAGACCAGAGAGAGGATAGTTCTAACTAGGGATGTGCGTTTCGGGTTTCGGAATTTCGGAATTTTCACGAAATTTCCCGATTCGTGTTTTCGGATGCGGGCGATTTTCAGAAAATTTTTAGATCCGAAAACGGCAGATCCGAAAAGTTTTCCGAGCCGAAACGAAATATTTTCGGAATTTTCGAATGGACTTGAAATGTGTCAAATCGAAATTTATTGCTTTGAAACGAGGAGAACAGACGTTCCGAAAAAATGAAAATTGCCGAAATCACGAAAAGTCGATACGAAAAACGAGCAAAGTGACACGAAAATACGAAAAATGGTGGATATTCCGAAAACATCTACAATTCCGAAAAACGAAAATTTCCGAAATCACGAAAAGTCGATACAAAAAACGAGCTAAGTGACACGAAAATACGAAAAATGGTCGATATTCCGAAAAAAAATTGTACACGAAAAACGAGTCGAGCCGAACCGAATCGAATCAGAAATCGGTCGAAAGTAGCCGAATCGAAAAGTTTGAAAATCCGAAAAATCGAATCGAACCGAAAAAAAAATCGGTGCACAAGCCTAGTTCTAACTAACCAACCGGTCCTTGAGTAGCTGGGCTGGACAGGGAGTAGATAGAAAGGACCCAAAATAGGTTAGAGAGCTATACGTAACCAGGAGCATGCCAAAGGTCCTGGGCAACAGAGACAACCATGATAAAATGTAGCAAAAAGTCAAGGCCAGGAGAAAATCACGGATACTGCAAACAGGGCCAAAGGTCAAAATCCATAATAACAAACAGAAAGACAAAGTGATGCTTTGAAAGGCAAACCACAATAGGGGACTGGCAAAGGGAAGGGGAAATCCTTATAAACCCTGACTGGGAATGCTATTGATGAGAGGGACGACTGGGAGCAGTATCTATCAGGGGATGAGATGGGTGGAACCTCTGGGTTCTGTCCTTACCAGAAAACATTGCAAGGATGCACATCATATACAGGTCTATTCCCTAAAGGTGAATCTCAGGAGAATTGGCAGGAAAAGAGAACAATCTAGACCAAGTAGCCAATTTAGAAAGTGAGATAAGTGGGAGAATTTTTCTGGTTTGGATATTTTGACCTATAACTTTCTCCAATTCTCCTGAGTTTCACCTTTAGTGAATAGACCTGATAGTTAGGCAGAAGGATGTATCTACAGCAATGCTCTACCTGATCAGATTTGAAACAGGAGCATCCCTGGCCACTGTTGGGGATAGGAGGGCTCTACAAACCACCAGAAGGCCGTGACAATGTCGCAATCCTACTACTTTTTAGTAACTCCATTCAAGTTCAGTATTTTTTCTTTTTTTTTACTCCTTCCTCCAAATTTCTGCTAAATTTCTATTTATAATCATATCATGCTGTGTATAAAGCACTGGCATCGCATCCTAATTATAAACATATCACACTGTATATAAAGCACCGGCACCGCATCCTATTTATAATCATATCACACTGTATATAAAGCACCGGCACCGCATCCTATTTATAATCATATCATGCTGTGTATAAAGCACTGGCACCGCATCCTAATTATAATCGTATCACACTGTATATAAAGCACCGGCACCGCATCCTATTTATAATCATATCACACTGTATATAAAGCACCGGCACCGCATCCTAATTATAATCGTATCACACTGTATATAAAGCACCGGCACCGCATCCTATTTATAATCATATCACACTGTATATAAAGCACCGGCACCGCATCCTATTTATAATCATATCACACTGTATATAAAGCACCGGCACTGCATCCTATTTATAATCATATCACACTGTATATAAAGCACCGGCACCGCATCCTATTTATAATCATATCACACTGTATATAAAGCACCGGCACCGCATCCTATTTATAATCATATCACACTGTATAAAAGCACCGGCACTGCATCCTATTTATAATCATATCACGCTGTATATAAAGCACCGCACTGCATCCTATTTATAATCATATCACACTGTATATAAAGCACCGGCACCGCATCCTATTAATAATCATATCACGCTGTATATAAAGCACCGGCACTGCATCCTATTTATAATCATATCACACTGTATATAAAGCACCGGCACCGCATCCTATTTATAATCATATCACACTGTATATAAAAGCACCAGCACTGCATCCTATTTATAATCATATCACACTGTGTATAAAAGCACCGGTACCGCATCCTAATTATAATCGTATCACACTGTATATAAAGCACCGGCACCGCATCCTATTTATAATCATATCATGCTGTGTATAAAGCACTGGCATCTTATCCTAATTATAAACATATCACACTGTATATAAAGCACCGGCACCGCATCCTATTTATAATCATATCAAACTGTATATAAAGCACCGGCACCGCATCCTATTTATAATCATATCACACTGTATATAAAGCACCGGCACCGCATCCTATTTATAATCATATCACACTGTATATAAAGCACCGGCACCGCATCCTATTTATAATCATATCACACTGTATATAAAGCACCGGCACTGCATCCTATTTATAATCATATCACACTGTATATAAAGCACCGGCACCGCATCCTATTTATAATCATATCACACTGTATATAAAGCACTGGCATCGCATCCTAATTATAAACATATCACACTGTATATAAAGCACCGGCACCGCATCCTATTTATAATCATATCACACTGTATATAAAGCACCGGCACCGCATCCTATTTATAATCATATCACACTGTATATAAAGCACCGGCACTGCATCCTATTTATAATCATATCACACTGTATATAAAGCACCGGCACCGCATCCTATTTATAATCATATCACACTGTATATAAAGCACCGGCACCGCATCCTATTTATAATCATATCACACTGTATATAAAGCACCGGCACTGCATCCTATTTATAATCATATCACGCTGTATATAAAGCACCAGCACCGCATCCTAATTATAATCATATCACACTGTATATAAAGCACCGGCACCGCATCCTATTTATAATCATATCGTGCTGTATATAAAGCACCGGCACCGCATCCTATTTATAATCATATCACACTGTATATAAAGCACCGGCACCGCATCCTATTTATAATCATATCGTGCTGTATATAAAGCACCGGCACTGCATCCTATTTATAATCATATCACACTGTATATAAAGCACCGGCACCGCATCCTATTTATAATCATATCGTGCTGTATATAAAGCACCGGCACCGCATCCTATTTATAATCATATCACGCTGTATATAAAGCACCGGCACTGCATCCTATTTATAATCATATCACGCTGTATATAAAAGCACCAGCACTGCATCCTATTTATAATCATATCACGCTGTATATAAGGCACCGGCACTGCATCCTATTTATAATCATATCACGCTGTATATAAAGCACCGGCACCGCATCCTATTTATAATCATATCACGCTGTATATAAAAGCACCAGCACTGCATCCTATTTATAATCATATCACACTGTGTATAAAAGCACCGGTACCGCATCCTATTTATAATCGTATCACACTGTATATAAAGCACCGGCACCGCATCCTATTTATAATCATATCGTGCTGTATATAAAGCACCGGCACTGCATCCTATTTATAATCATATCACGCTGTATATAAAAGCACCAGCACTGCATCCTATTTATAATCATATCACGCTGTATATAAAAGCACCAGCACCGCATCCTAATTATAATCGTATCACACTGTATATAAAGCACCGGCACTGCATCCTATTTATAATCATATCACACTGTGTATAAAGCACCGGCACCGCATCCTAATTATAATCATACACAGCTTAATTTGGAAGTGGTGTAGTGTAAAACATTGTAATGACTATACCAATGATCATTCCGCAACCAAATCCAAAAGATCAGTCATGACCTTTAGGAACTTCACCTATATAACCTGTTCTCTAAAGTTACGGAAAAGGACAGCCCATACAAGCTCAGGGACCAGGTAGAGGACACCAACATATTAAAGGGTCATTCAAAACATTTTAAAAAGGAATCCATTATGAACTCATTCTGGTTGTGCCAGTCATAGGGCGCCACTAATGGCAATTTTGTGATTATCTATTATCACCTCTCTATTACCAGCCTTATTATGATTGACACTCTGAGGTAGTGGTCTACTCATAGAAATTGGGAATCTCTATCTGATGTCGTCAGTGATGCAGCCGCTGCTATCATCCATATGACTCCCATGGAGACTTAAGCAATCCATGTGTGAACTGCAAACTCACTTAAGTGGGACTGCTCAGGGTCAGGGGAAGAACATTGGGATTGGGAATGTGCTCGGTGTCCTGCTGCTTGAAGCAAGAAGAGGTATTAGATTGTGCCATCCTCTGTAGTGTGATGCCAGACGTGAGGATGGAATTTTTTTTATGCAAACCAAAAACTAGTGACCACTCCCAACAATTATGATGAATCCCTGATGAAGTCTTGCATGTAGCAGAGACGAAAACGCGTTGGATGGTGTTCCAACTTTTATATTTTACTTTATGATATTTTAAATAAGCCAGTTTTTATTGGACAACCGCTGGTTTGAAATTTATTTTAAAAGCCTGATTCCTGCTTTACCGATTGATGAACAAGCCTCAAGGAGTTCCTGGCGATATTCAGAAGGTTCGGATTTCAGGAGGCAACACATTCTAACCAGGAGAGGGTAACTAAGTACCTGATGAGTGCCATTCCAGCGGGGGCTCAACATATTAAATTATGTATCTGCTGTCTGCACTATGTTTTTATACTGATTTGTTTTGCAGACTATACTTCACATTTTTTCACCTCTATATATGATATTTTTTTATGTCTGAAGCAAAATCACTTAACACTAGTTTCCTGCAGTTGGTAATTTGTTGTCATTACCACCACCAGAGGGCAAGTATAACTAGCGACCTTGAAGTTGCTCATTATTCTCTGACTGCCACCTCATTAGCCTTTCCTAAGGCAAGTTAAGGAAGCTTTCATTTACAGTGGGCTGCCACCACATCTAAGCCTCAAGACACTCAGCTGGAATAGGCGGGAACTGTTATCATTAGGAAAAGTGGGGCCGTTATGCTTAATGGCTCACTCGTTAATCAGAATGGCTCAGTTGAAATAGGACTTCAGATGAACACAAAAATGGCATTATAATTTTATTAAATATATCTGCATCCTTTCCATTCACAGTGCAATACTCACCAAAAATGCAAACGAGTTGTTAGGTCTACTACAAGTTAAGCCGTAAACACCGGTGACAAAACTACACCATGTATCACCTTGACTACTTCTTTATTAAGACATTTGAAGAGCTTATTAGTGATAGAGAGATAAACCTTCACATCCACAATGATGATAGACAGATCTAAACAAGACTACCAAAGCCACCGTCACAACAGCACTCCGGAGTTTTTACAGCTGGTAATTGGAAATCTCATTAAAATCATCACTGTTGAACCTGAGTAATGAACATTCTGTCAACAGTGTTGAGGAATATGGGGGAAGACTTCACAGAAAACATATGAAAGCAAAGGACCTGAAACTGTGGCATCCAATTACTAATACTATCATGGCATGGCCACAAGAGTGCTCTGCGATCAGGCCAAATCCTTCTCCATTGTACAAGTGCCCAGGACACTTGCAAGTCTAGTCACTAATGGAGTGGCTCAGGAGAATGACTGGAGAAGTGAAAATTCTAGGTCAAAATAGCCAAACCAGAAAATTTCTCCCAATTATCTCACTTTCCAAATCGGCTATTTGGTCTAGATTGTTCACTCCTCCTGCCATTTCTTGAGACTTCACCCTTTAGTGAATAGACCTGTTAGTCATGAGCCATTACAATGTACAACACAAGTATTACATATCATATTTATGTCCACCTAATACCCACCAGGCATCGCTCATCCATCAAACTATGCATGTTGCTATTCAGAGAAACCCAACAGAGGTAACAGTAGTACAGAGCTGCTCAACCCTGGCCCTCCAGATGTTTTGGAACTACATCTTCCATGATACTCAGCCACTCATACGTTCAACAGAGACTTGTGGGAAATATAGTTCCAAAACATCTGGCAGGCCTTGGATGGGCAACCCTTTACTAGTACCTAGTCCACCTTAGGGTGTGCTTAACCCTGTAATGACCAAGGCTCTTTCGTCTTGCTGTGCTTTAACAGCCAGAACATTTTTTGCCATTTTTGCTATGTTCATGTTTATCCGTGATTTTTCCACTTTCTTATTTAATGCAAAGCACATTATATAGAGCACTAGGTAAAGGACAGCTGCAGCTTTTATTTATGTTCTATATAAATTTATATCTATTAATTATACATGAAAAAATAAAGAGAATTGGAAAAAGTGAAATTAAAGCATTTTTTCACAGTTTTAGATACAATAGTTTGCCCGCGCATTTCGCAAATGATAAACGTAACTCGAATTAGGTTCAGAACGTTGTACCGAATGTGGGAAATCTCCATATATCTTGAATGTCAGTATTTGTTTTCACTTTAATACTACATATATCACTAGAGTTTTTTTTACTATTCTGTTGCTGAAATTTTGCATTACCGAAAATTTACTACAGCGATCTGTAGCACCGAACTGGTGTTTGCTGATCTGCCAGGCTTATCGGGCAGTCAGCAACAAGGAAAGTACAACTTCCCAGCCTTGTGGTAAATGCCATTGCAGCGCTTGACCCTCCTAAGGGATATATTTAATATTGGAGTATCCTGTCTTACATGCATGAATTTTGGTACAGTATTTTCTGGTGTATAAGACTACTTTTTATACTTAAAAACATCCCCCAAAAATTGGGGGTCGTCTTATACTCGGGATATACAATACAATATGACGAGTATAGCCCAAAACCTATTTTTTAACTGGAAAATTAGGGGGTCGTCTTATACACCCGGTCGTCTTATACTCCAGAAAATACGGTATATATGATATATTAAAATAATTTTTAACACTATATTATTATTCAGGGATATTCAGAAAGGTCCGAAATGTAACTGGACACTGAAATTCCGCATAAGGGGACATTTCGGGGCTAATTTTGGCGAGTTGCCTGCAGGTACGGTGCCTGTTCGAGGGCAGCGAAATCCCCCATTGAGAATCAACGGTTAATGAAAGAGAACACCGAACAGCAGTGAAAGTTGCCAAAATGCCCTGATTTTCGGTGGTTTCATTTGGCAGGTTTATTCAGACAAACTCCATAGGTTTCAATGTTAAAAATCTTCCCGTTTTAATCCAATATCTTTATAAAGCGTTTATTATTTTATTCTGCAGTAAAAAGTCTCTTTATTTATAGATTTATTGGGATCATTTAAGCATTTTTCGGGATCTTTTCGGCAAATTCTTTTTCCTTTTTTTTTTTTTAAACTGTATTTTCTTTTTTTTGTAATTATCATTCATTGGATCTTATATGTAAATTCCAGACATTTTCATTCAGTAGTTTCTTAGCAAACAGCGTTTCAATTTTGACACTTTCAAGCGTACTGTTTGTGGTTTTTTTTTTTTTTACCGTGTTCGTCTGCATGTCGAGTTTTTCCGGTGGCTGCTCTGCGCTGTGATCGGCGGCTAGTCGGGTTTTTCTGGCATGTGCGGCATGGTTTTTGCGCTGGTTTCTGTGGGTTTTCGGCGGGTGTTTGGTGAGTGTTCGGTGAGTGTTCGGCGAGTGTCCTGCGGGTTTGCGGCGAGTTTTCCCTGCACTACGGGGTGCCCTGTGGTGCTTGCTGAATACACCGCAGGGTCGGCAAACTATAATCGCCGAATCGCCCCGAAGTGCGGGGAGCGAAAGGTCACCGAACGTGCGGCAACATTTCAAACCTCTCTGAATAACCCTGTATAAAATAATTGTACTATTAAGGTGTTGCACCCTGTATCTATTACTTACTCTGTAAGAAAAGTACCGGCGAATATCAACATAAAGGTTTACTTACAATAATAAAGATGTAATGGTATTGTTTTTAGCTTTTCCATAAAATGCACGTTTAGGCTTCTTTCCACAAGTATTATAAGATCAATCGCAGGTTTATTGCTCACTGGATCATTCTGGGGGGCCGGAGATAAGTTTAACTTTGGCAATTGTATAGCAGTTCTCACACTGCTGTCTACAAGGGAAGCTGCTATTCAGTCACCAGAGATAAACTTATCTCTGGCCGTAGGATCCAGCCCTGTGAAAGAAACCCACCACCAGCCCCATTACTTATACATAGCCCCCATTGTGTTACTAACAGGTGTCTAAAGCATGAGATAATGCGAGCTTGCTTGAACCAGGCCTACCAAAGCAATAATCCTTCCACATGGATCGTGAAGATAGTACATGTTTAAGGAATTAGAATTTCAGAGCTGGCTAAACAGGGCCGGGCTCTTTTGTATAACTGTGCATAGAGAGTTTTATAGAAAGATGACAAAGCAGCATGCTCCTTTTGTAGGCGTCCATATCTGGAGGGTATTTACACAAGGAACATTTATTAATTAAACTAATCTGTAAATAATCACAAATTACCAATTTTTATTCTCTATCAGGGGGTCAAGTCCTAAAAAAATAAGTGTGAGAACTCACCATAAAGTTTATTGGGAGCCAGCACTTCTTTATGCATGAGAATGCCATTCCTTTGTCAAACACCGAGAAATTGCCATTCCCATGCCTTCCCAAAGTACTATGTATATGCAGGATATACCCTTAAATATGGACAGTTTTATAAAATTGTGTCTATATAGAAAGGCTTTGCAGCTTCCCAGTATATCAGCCAAGAGGGAACTAAGTTCCACCTGCTAAAATAGTGAGCGAACTGCGTTCCCAAGCGTTCCTGCAGGACTTGACCCCTGCTCTCTATCATAAACAATATAAGCAACATCTATAGGACCATATTACATACTTGGTGCTAACTTAATCAGAGCTGTTGTAAACTTAAAACCTCCATAGGTTATAATGGCTCTGGGAAGTTTACAACAGCTCTGGTTAAGTTAGCACCAAGTATGTAATATGGCACATAGACGGGGATCTAAAGGTAGAAAAGTAGGTCCAATTAACCCAGCAGCTACTCCCTACTGCACAAGCCTATGCCCCCAGATATGGTATTGAAGTGAATTGGAAATGAGTAGACAGAATAAAAATATATCCCCTATATATATTTCATTTTGCAATGCTGAAATCAGTAATATATTTGATATAGTTCAATTAAACATTAATTGGTATACTGAGAATCAGTTGTGGTCCTTAGGCTTGTGCACCGATTTTTTTTTCGGTTCGATTCGGTTCGATTTTTCGGATTTTTAAACTTTTCGATTCGGCTCGTTTCGACCGATTTCTGTTTCGATTCGGTTCGGCTCGACTCGTTTTTCGTGTACATATTTTTTTCGGAATATCGACCATTTTTCGTATTTTCTTGTCACTTTGCTCGTTTTTGTATCGACTTTTCGTAATTTCGGAAATTTTCGTTTTTCGGAATTGTACATGTTTTCGGAATATCGACCTTTTTCGTATTTTCGTGTCACTTTGCTGGTTTTTTGTATCGACTTTTCGTAACTTCGGAAATTTTCGTTTTTTCGGAACGTCTGTTGTCCTCGTTTCAAAGCAATAAATTTCGATTTGACACATTTCAAGTCCATTCGAAAATTCCGAAAATATTTCGTTTCGGCTCGGAAACCTTTTCGGACCTGCCATTTTCGGATCTAAAAATTTTCGGAAATTCGGCCGCATCCGAAAACACGAATCGGGAAATTTTGTGAAAATTCCGAAATTCCGAAACCCGAAACGCACATCCCTAGTGGTCCTTTGTGCCTCCTGTAGAGGGGGTTGGTGCTGGGGGAAGGAGGAGCTGGGCTGCTCTGACCTCAGTAAATTAAAGACCAACAGCCAGTAACACATTCTGAGGAGTATTACAAACTGCCCGTTAAAACAGAGATGCTAAGGAGGAAAACCTGTGCCTGCAGGTTTCTCCTTAGCATCCCCGTTTAAGCTCCATATCCAACTCTCGCGAGATCGTACAGGTCGACAGAGTAATTTGCGGAGGGAGACGGGGAGGGGGATTTTTTTCCCCTGTCTCTCTCTGCTTGCGGTGGATCGAAGAGGCAGATCAGGCTGCTGTTCTCGCCACGGGTTGAGAGATGAGTATAGGATTTTTGGGGGCATTTTAAGCTGGTGCTGACCGATTCTGCAGAAGTGGAATCAGTTAGCACCATCTCCAAGCTGTGGGTAACTTTTGAGTTAACCGCAGCGAGGCTTAATGAGCGTTAGGACTTTGTAGTCCTAACGCTAATTAACACTTTGCGATCCCCATGTAAAGCATAGGGAGCGCAAAGTACAGTTAGCTCGCGCTGAAAAGCGCTGAAAAGCGCAAGATCCAAATCACTAATGGCTTTTTTAAGGCTAGGGACAGATGAGCGCATTTTCTGCAGCCACCGTCAAAATGTACGTCGATGCGTGCGCACGCATTTTTTCACGGAATACGCTTAAGTGGTCAGACGATGCGCAATTCTGGACGTATTTCATGACGATGGGGTGAAAAGAAGTCTAGGGAAATCCGGCTGTTTGAACGTTATGTAGGCCGCACACTAGCAGCGTCTGACATCTCCTAATCACGCACACACGCTGCTATGCGGCCGCAGCGCACTTTGTACGTCAGTAGCAGCGGTTTCACGTTCTGATAAAAATGCGTTCATTTGCTGGTTGCGTGGTGTCGGCGCACTTTCGTACGCACGTACTGCGTATATTGGCCGTCATTGGCCGTTATGTGCTGCTACTGCCGCCGTGATTTAGTGCGCCTGCACGCGCGTTCCGACTGCCCCACTCTGACCCTAGCCTTACCCGTTACCGTCTGGAACGTAATATGGTCCGCCCACGCTAGATCCACTTAACCTATAGTTAACGCTCAAACAGCTAACGTTAAAGTTAAGTATGTAATAGGGCCCTTTGTGTCTGTGTTTCTACAGCAATTTATATTTTACCAGCCTGCTCTGACTTCTCTGGTTTTAGAAACACAAGGGGCTATATTACAATCTTCACGCAAACGTTAACGCTCACTTGCGTGAGCATTAATGTTTGCGGCGGTGTTTACCGCATATTACAATCCAAACGCAAACGGGTTAAGTAACCCGTTTGCGTTTGGTACCTTGCGCTTTTCAGTGCGAGGTTACTGTACTTTTGTGCTCCCTATACTTAACATGGGGAGCGCAAAGTGTTAATCAGTGTTAGTATTACAATCTACTAGCGCTGATTAACATCTGGCTGTGGATAGCAAAAAGGTAATCAAAGCCTGGACTTGGTGTTAACGGATTCTGCAGAAGCAGAATCTGTTAACACCAGCCTAAAAAAATGAATTGCATACTCACCCTCTTTCCCGCGGCGAGGACCGTGGCTCCAACTGCCTCCTCCGTCCGGCGGGAGCAGGCAAAGACTGGAGGAAAAAGTCCCCCCAGTCTCTCTATGCGTATCAGTACGCTTACCGGCCGGATCTCGCTAAGCGAGATCCGGCTGATCATGTGACCAGCAACGGGGAACTCAATGGAGTCCTATGTACTCCATCGAGCGGATGCTCGCGGCTGCGCTCAGCGCTGCCTTGAGCATCCCGGATTTTACCGCGCTGTAACAATGCAGGCAGCATTTTTTTGCACCTGCATTGTAATCCAGCGTTAAAACTCAGGCGCAAGGGGAAAAACTGCGGGCGCACTTTTTCCTCCCTTGCACCCGCGTTTTAACGCTAGGGTTGTAATTTAGGCCTTAAAGTATCCCTCATATTTACTATATTTATATAATTACCGTCTCATATGTGTTGATTAATATCAAGGTATTTTTGATCATTTGACCTACTCATAATTAATACTACTATGCAAGTTAAATCAGGAGTAAAGTGAAATTTAACATCGTCTACCTAGTTCTGTGATGTTTCTTCTCAACTATTTTATTCTCGTTTTTGTTCGTTTTTTCTAGCGGTGTAATATTTTATTACAACGTATGGTTGGCTGCCCGCTAGAGAATAAAATAGACAGGTCAAGTTGGAGGGTTGGCAGTGATTAATCAAATTGCAGTTTGCAGAAGAGCTCAGACCATGGATCAGTGCATGCTGGAAGACGTAACAAGCAGCAGGTCAGGGCGGGCACTACACATTTTAGGTCAATGTCACATCTGTTCATAAATGACAAGACTGGATAAATCAGAACGGAGAGAGTGCATATATTACAGAGACAATGCATGACCAGATAATCTTTGGTGTCAGATATAAAAAAAATAAAGCCCATAGGCATCTTCAGACAATTTTCATTACTCAAAGTGACTTTATTGAGTTTATTGGCTTGACCACTTAGCGGATTTGCATTTGAAAAATGATCTTCATATTTTAGTGGCCATATGCATTATACGTTATATCCTGTATATTCATTGAGGGAGGAATGAAACGTATGCGACCGCTCGTTTGAGAAAGTGTTTTTATTAAAGGTTTTATGCTTTACAAGGAACACCTAAGTGAAGAGGAAAGAGAGAGAGATGGAATACATTCATGATAACATTGCAGCTAAATCAAGTTGTATATGTGAAACGTAAAGTAGTGGTAAATCACAAGACTCCAGGAAAAGAAGTAAAGGAGGAAGGAGAGGTGAACTTAATTGCTGTAGCAACATGTAGCCTATAATTGCAGGAGGGACAACAAGTGAGTGATATGTATTTACATGATTATTATCCTTTATTTATATAGCTTTGCATATTACGCAGTTCTTTACAAAGTCAGTGTACAAAGAGTTTAGACATTGGAACACCACATGGTTTTCTCATAAAGTCAAGACTTGCCTCTACACTGTTGTATTGGAAGGTTGTGCTGAACAGGATTTGACTTGTTTCTCCATGGTCAAAGAGCAGAGACGTTACCACTGGACTCCACAGCCGATATATTGTATGGTACCATTAGGTGTCTTGCCCAAGGACACTTACTGAAGAGGCGCTCTGGCCGGGATTCGATCCTGAGTCTCCACGGTTATAGAGCAGTGATGTTACCTCTACTCCATCCAGCCGGTATTACATATATCATAATCCAGCACTCTACATGAAAACTATTTTTAAACAATCCAACTAAGCATTTTTTATTGTGACAGGTTTAGTCAACCGTCCTATCAGGTTTGTGTTTTAGCATATATATTATTATCCTTTATTTATACAGCGCCACATATTCCGCAGCGCTTTACAAGATCAGTGTACAAGGAGTTGATACATTAGAATACCACACATGGATGATACGGCCTGATTCACAGGGACCATGTTCCCAAGGGAACTTACAATATATATGAGAAGTGCAAGTATTTTTGTGAGGTAGGTGCATCCATATCATTAGGTGTCTTGCCCATGAACACTTGCTGGTGGCATCTTCTAAGTAGGATCGGGTCATCTTTCCATGATTGTAGATCAGCAACATGGTGGTTAGGTTGAACCCGCTTCTCGTAAAGTCGAGAATTGCTTCTTCACAGTTGTATCGGAGGGATGTGCTGAATGGGATTTTGACTTCCTTCCCCTTGGTCGAAGAGCAGAGATGTTACCACTGGACTCCACAGCCGATATTGAGTGGCAGGCAAGTACAGTATGTACCATTAGGTGTCTTGCCCATGGACACTAACTGGAGAGGTGCTCTGGCGGGGATTAGAAGCTGTGTCTCCACAGTTACAGAGCAGTGATGTTACCTCTACTCCATCCAGCTGGATTTATCTTACATAGATATTGTCTGTAGAAAGAAATAATAAACTCTACTGTGATATTTAATATAGTTAAATTTATAACAGCATTTACTGTATGTCAACGAGGACTTAAACCAAGCGTCGGAAACCTTAGCCCTCCAGATGGTGGGAAACTACATTCCCCCTGATGCCCATTTTCTCATTAGATTGGCTGAACCTCATGGGGTAATGTAGTTCCAAAACATTTAGAGGGCCAATGTTGCTGAACCCTGATTTCAACAGTGATGTGATAATAATAATAACAGCACACTAAACAAAAAATAATAACTTTTCTTTCACAAGACATGACAACTCATCAATAAACAATAAAGGAATAAAAGATGTTTTTAAGATTTTGAATCACTTGCTCTGCTAATGATGAAGGATTCTCACATGTCTGCGGATAGATACTGGAATGATAAAGTCGTTTTTAAAGGGATGAAAGATGATAATGACACATGTCACAATGACTGACTGTTATTTTTCACTTTTCACCATATCTCTCCTTTCTACGTTGCTTGACCTCTGTGCGCAGAAGATATCATGCTATAAAATGCTCTACCTTGCTTTCTGTTGACTTTAAATGTGATTTCTGTAATATCTTTGCATCTTTCCACATTTTGTAATGTACAATTTGTGGAAATTTTGGGCTATTTGGATAATCACGATTTTACCAGCAGATGTATCCTTGTAGTTGGCTGAAGTTCACCTGGATTCTTTTGAGATATTGCTCTACCAAACGATAAATACTTGTCTACCACACCATGTCAGCTGTGTAGTTTAGCAGTAATGTCTCTGCGCTACAGCTGTAGTGAAGCAGGTTTGAATCCAGATCAGAAGACAAGATGAGCACACCTCTTCTCCAACCATGGAAAAACAGGTTGCTGCCTTGCAACGTTGGAGAAGCAAGTTCAGTTTCAACACCATGTCTCGGCCCTACAAACATGGCAAGCAGATTCAGATCTCGGTCAGATATATATCCCTTAGAGATTGCAAGTTCGCTTGGGAGCAGGGTCCCCCAGTTACAGGTATTTATAAAGCACTAACAAGTTCCGTAGCGCTGTACAATGGATGAGACAGAATAACAGATATGCATACAGGTCAAACACACAGAACAGTAGGAGAGAGGACCATGCTTGAGAGCTTACAGTCTAAGAGGAGAGGTGTGGTGCATTAGGTGAGGGTAAATAGAAGACCTGAAGTAGAGGGGTGCATGTAGGCTAGGTGGGAAAATGGCGCAAGAAAAGTTCATTGGGGGAATCATGGAGTGAGCTGATAGGCTTCTCTAACGTATTGTGTTTTCAAGGACTTCTTGAAGAACTGGAGAGATGAGAGTCTAATGTTGCAGGGGAGGGAGTTCCATAGAGAGGGGGCAGCTCGGGAGAAGTCTTGAAGGCGGGAGTTGGTGGTGCGGGGGCATCAGATTATTGGCAGAGCGAAGTGGTCGGGATGGGATGTACCTGCTAATAAGGGAGGGTATGTATATAGGGGCTCGGTTATGGAGAGCTTTGTATGGGAGCATCCCCAATCAAACTGTATCATGTTGTTCTAATATATCATCCCCTGGTTCACATATCTCATTCAGCGTTGTGGAATCTGTTAGCCATATATAAAATATTATATTAGTAATAAGGTAAATCACCCCATGCTCAAATCCTCCTAAAATAAGGCATGAATATTTGTCTTTTCTTCATCTCACTTTTGAGGTAAGATACCCCACATTGAAGAAGGGGCACAACATAAATACACAAAGCAGCAGCAGAGGCAAGATGACGACAAAGAGCATATAAGACATTAATGTGTAAAGACAAGGTCTCGTAAAATATCAGAGAGCTAGACAATTTTTTGCTGCATTAGCTAATCCTCACTGCTTTCCATATTACAAGCATGGTAAGAAATTATTTTCAGTACCATAGACAGCTAACACTGCTTTCCCTCTGCAAGAGAATCCTTCAGAATAGTTTAACTGGTTATTATATATATCCGCACTAATTTAATCTGGCAATCAAAAATTCAAAAAATATGCGGGTGTTGAGGTTAATAAACAATGATGGTTTTGTTCACTGGCCCTTTTTTCTTCTAAAAATGCAGCATTACCGAAAAAAGTGCAATGTAAGAGATAATAGAGTTACTTAACCATTGTGAATTAGAATTTGAGGAATTCCAATGACGGGAGTGAGCTAATCGACTTGTAAATGGCATAGGGTGAAGTGGGAAAGGTGCAGTGGCGTTATAACATGAGGCTAATCACGTAATATCAATGCATGTCATGTTTAGAAGGTCACCATAAGGCTGCCCGTCAACTGGCACCGTAGTCGGGCAACTGACTTGGTCACCCGACTATGGACAACGTCATCGGTCGGTCAGGGTCGTCCACTGGAAGCATCTGTGGCTGACCCAGATCGGCCAATGGACAGACCGCAAGGTGAAAAAAAAGGGAAAACCCCGCTGCCGGGCTGCTGCAGGGTGAAAAAAAACTGTCTTTGATGCTGAAACAGAGTTTCAGCATCAAGGACTGCCTCCGTCCAGCACGTCGTGCTCGCAGTGGAAAATAAAGAAACCTCGCCAGGCTGCAGGGGGGGGGGGATTAATGTTTCAGCACCAGGGAGAGCAACGCTGAAGCCGGCTTGCAGAGGAAAAAAATGAGGCGCGTGAAAAAAAGCCTTGTCTTTTTTTTAAAAAAACAGAACCAAAAAGTTCACGTCGAAAATCCTGAAAAATACCTTAAAAATATCCTAAAATATCAATAAATAAAAAGGCTTTCTAAGGCTTTCTGCTGCGGATTAAAAAAATAAACGGATGAATAAAAAATAGATAAAAACGAGAATATTTTTTCCATTGAATCCTATGGGCTTCGTGAACGGAGGTTTTCCTGTACAGTGTATCTTTTCACGTTTCCCCTGCACACGCCGGTTATACTATACGATGTATCTTTTACATGTTTCTCTGAAGCACGGAAGTTTACCTATACAGTGTATCTTTTACACGTTTCGCCTGCACACGCCGGTTATACTATACAATGTACTGAAATTGAAAGGATCGCACATCTGTTTTAATCACATAAAACGTAAATATAAAATATATTTCCTTGTGTATGTGTATATATTTGTTACGTATATGGATAAGTTATAGATATAGGGTTAAGATATACGCCTGTCATGGATGGGGTTAATTCGTTTTTTGTATTTTATTCATTTATTTAAAAGATTTTGCATTTGGTGTCATATAAGTCTGTCAGCATGTATAGCCAATATACTGATTGGGCAGATGTATACACCTGTCCTGAGGAGGCTTGATTAGAGGGATGCACATACAGTATATAAGGAAGTGAAGTTTTAATATGTGTTAGTATGATTAAGGCCTTGTAGCCGAAACATCACTGAGTTGATTCTCCCATGAAATAAATGACTATGGGGGCGTGGCCGGATGTGAAGGGAAGAGGACATGTTTGGCTGGAGCTCTGTCTGTGACTTTGCTGTGAGGGTTTTTTTAGGCGACCCCGCTCATTATTTGCCCTTCTTTGATCTCCCAGCGGAGGCTGCCCTGGGGAGTGAGCCTGTGGGGGCCTCACCTGCGCATGGTTCTGGGGCAGGGGCGGATGATGCGGTGGCCTGCACTGCCCCAGGAGTTCCGGTTGCCAGTCTTCCAGTTCAGAGGTGATTCCTGAGCTGTGCGGTGAGGTAGTGCTGGGCGCCGACGAGTGTGCTGCTGAGAGGGAGATTGCGGAGCAGCCCGGTGCTTGTCCCCCCGCAGAGCATGTAGCAGTAAAGGCTCCTGGCAGTAGCGAGCTGCCCCTCGATGGAGGCATTGTCGCCTCCAATCCAGCGGTTTGGCTCGTGCCGGGGCAGGGGCTGCCTGGAGTGATGCTGTGCTTGGAATCCGGACGCTGCCATTTAGAGACACTGGCTGATGTCTCTTAGCTGGACATCGGATGGATCGGCTTACACACCAATTTTTTGATACCGGGCCTGCCACATTCTGTTTATGGAGATGACCCCCTATGCTGAGCTTGCTGCCCTTCTCTCACTGCGAGGTTGTATTTTGTTTTATTTTGTCTTTTGCCCACCAGAGACACTTTTGCTGAGTTTTTCTTTTTTGAGACTTGAGACTTTTTCTTTTGATCTTCTGAGACCACCCCCCCCCCTCAATTTTCAATTTTGTTCTATATGTGTTTTATGAGAATTGTTCTTTGGCCCTGTGAGGCCATCTTTGCTGGTTGATCTGTGACCTTTATCACAAAATAAAAATTTTAAATACAAAAAAAAAGAAAGAAATGACTATGCACCTGGAGGCTGGAGTCCTGCTTCCTTTTTGTTCAGTGATTTAGTGGGGTTCGGTGCCCCTCTTGGCAGAGACCCTATGCTGGTGCGGAGAGCTCCCAACGTGACAGGATTGCGACGCTTGTGGATGATGTCACTTGCATATTGTAGGATCGGTCGGACGACTTCAGACAATATCGGATGATCGCACCATGGCAGGAATACGGACCCAGTGGAATGCCAGCCTAAGAAAATAATAAAGGAGACAAGAAATGATGGTTTTGAGAATAATAAATGTGTGCCACACAAATATTCATGTACATTATGTTTACGTTAGTTTATTGCTACTTCTTAATTGCGATTATACCTTCTTCCATTCCCCAGAAGAACGTGAACCAGTTTTAGCGCTGTGTTAAAATCTTGTTGTGGCAGTACCTATTTTTGGCCACAAGATGGAGACTATCGCGATCAGAGACACTGGACATTGGGACTACAATTCCCGGCATGCTTTGCAAGGAGACAGGAAGTGGGTGGGGACTGGACCCTTACATCCTCCGCCTCGTGGAGAACGCGCCAGAGCGCGCCAGGGAACGAGAGAGAGCAGACGCAGTGCGATAGATCGTAAGAGGGCCTAGGCCTGAGAGCAAGTGAGCCTGTCAGTTCTTTTACCGGGTGATTCCGCCTAAGGAGAAGGAGCCCTCCAAGGTTCCAGAGTTGCTGCAGATTGAACCAACTGAAGACCTCGAGTACGGAGTCACCGCAAGTTGATCGGGTACAGAGAGCAGGCGGTGAGCTGGGCCAAAGTCGTGGACAAGCGACGGGAAGTCAGACAACGGATCCGGCCGCTAGTATCCCCAGTCAAGATCGAGCGGAGAGACGTCCTGGGTCAGCGGAGCCTAAAGCAACCGGTGGATGGGTGAGAGGCCTCCAAGGCCGTTTGTAATACAAAGAATACGCTGCTGTTTTCTCTTTAAAGTCCACAGGGCCCCAACTTGACTAGTCGAAGACATTCTTTAAGTAAATTCACTGGCCAGTTGAACAGTACCCGGGTACCATACACACACATACACACCTTTTACATTCCGGGACTTAACCTGTGCAGGACTCATTTTTGTTACGAATCGGAACAGGGGTAAAGATACGTTCCGAATATATTTTTCTCTTTTCCGCTGCGCGTTTATCGTGATACGAAGTGATTGTATATTCTGGGGTTCCGCTACATGTCCCTTTTCCGAATATTCGTGCAACTGCATTTTCTTTTATGTTCGGTTACGAATATTTTATTTTCCGAAATACGACGCCTCGTGTTTCGGTTCTTTTCTGCTACGCGTTTTATCGCAATACGAAAGTACTGTAATAATATCTGTGAATACCGTATCTCAATATCTGCCTATTATTTTAGTAAACTATTTAAATGATAAAAACCCACAGCTGTGTTGGAGTATATTTATTCCCTAGTGCGGGGAGATTGACCCGTGGTTCATTTTCAGCGGCTCCTCCGGGAGTGAGCGCTACACGTGGGGGCTCGTTTCCGGGATTCAGTCTCTGGAAAAACCGCATCTAAAGGGTTAATTATGGATCCAGACACTGTTGCCGAATGGTGTGAGGAGCACAGTAGTCAGTTAGAATGTTGTATAGTCATGGATATTCCCGCAGACACTTGGGCCGAAGAGCAGATCCGCCAGGCCGTGGCCACGCTAGCACCAGATCATCGGGGGTTAATACTGGACATTAAGAAAAACCCAGATACTTCTCACACGTATGTTCTTCTCGAGTAGAGAAAGGGTGTTCCACCATGTTTTCAGGGCGCGAGCGTGAAACTGGCCGATGAGGTGGAAGTCCAACTAATTCAGCCAAGTGCGCCACGTGGCGAATCCGCAAGTGTTCCTGCGCCTAGTCCGTTGGCCATGATCGGGCCGGAATTTATCGTGGCTATTGGAGATCTACTGGCTAAATGTCAGAAAACAAGCCCTCCTCACACTAATTTCGGTTATCGACGGTTAAGAAATTTTACAGGAAACGTACCAACTCCGGCGGGAGAAGAAACCTTTGAAGAATGGGTGGAACAGGCGATGCAGGCTCTGGATGAGTGGGACGTCCCTGAGGCCCAGAAAAAGCAAAGGATCACCGAGAGTTTAAAGGGACCTGCGTCAGAAGCGGTGAGAAACCTGAAACTGAGCAGAAAAGATTGTACTGCTTTAGATTACTTAAACGTTCTTGAAGAAGTTTTTGGGCGAACCGAAAAGGCGGCCGAACTGGTATATCAGTACGAACACACCTATCAGAGAAAAGGTGAAAGGATGACCGAGTACATGAGGCGCCTAGATAAGATTCTACACCAGATACTCCTTAAGAAAGGGGCCGAACCGGTCGAAGTAGATAAGATCCGAATAAAACAGATCCTGAGGGGCTCTCAACCCCTAGATCCAGTAATGATGCAGCTGAGAAGCAGAGCAGGTAACCAAGAATTGAAGTACCTGGAACTGATCCGAGTTGTACGAGAAGAAGAGGCTTTACTGGAAGAGAAATCCTTCAGGCGGGGGGAAAGGGCTTATGCACAACCTGTGAGACATAGTGACGGTCTGCAGCCTGAAAGCGACTCCCTAGATACTTATGGATCGGACGAGGACGAACAAGAGCACCTAGTCGTTTTTAAATCTACAGAGAGGGCTGCCAAAGAATCGAACCCCTCTGAACGTGGTGAATTGTCCAAGACCGTCAAGAAAGTACAGGAAGCTCAAGCTGAATTGCAACAAGCGCACGCGGAATTGTGCCGAGTGTTGATGAAGGTGACCGAAATGCAGGCAGAAATGCAGAAATTCCTCACAGACATGCAGACGACGGGAACCGCTGTGGCGTCTGGTCCAAGTCCTTTAACAAAATCCCAACAAGCAACTACGTCTCCGCTCTCTAAGAAGAGATGTTTTGGTTGTGGAGAAATGGGCCATTTCCGCGCACAGTGCAAAGGCCAAAAGTCTGAGAAGGATAGAGTCGAGGGACTGTTGAAAGCCCTAGAAGGACTGTTATCTACCTCACCGGCGGGAAACGCCAGAGGGCACAAGTGAAGGAGCAACCTAAGTGCCCGAAGGTTGAACCCCGCTCCAGAAACCAAGTCAAGACTAAGAGGGCGGGAAGGCCCAAAGCTGAGCCAACTGTTGAGCCTGCCAGGACTGAAAGAGTCACTCCCTTAGCATCCGGGTCTACGTCGCGGGGAAGCAATGCACACCCAAAACCTACACGGGCCAAGAAAAGGGCCAGGGTACAGAAAACTGGGTCTAAGCGTCCGGATACCGCCACCAAGTTTCCTGACCAACTGATAGGTCCTTCTCCTATTGTGCCAATCCAAGTGGAAGGAGTCTACACCAAAGCCCTGTTAGATTCAGGGGCTCAAGTGACATTGATCTACAGAGACTTCTATGAGAAACACTTAAAGCACATTCCTCTGCAAGAATTGAAGGATTTGGAAATATGGGGTATCGGCACTGAGAAACTCCCTTATGACGGGTACCTGCAAGTGAAGTTGGAGATCGGATCTGAAGTCATCGGACAGTCTGGAGGCTGTGATGCATTGGCCATTGTGTGTCCTCGACCCTCGGGTGCGAACAGAAGCTCCCTCATAGTGGGGACGAATACTGACCTAGTGCGGCGTCTCCTGACACCTATTGTATTGGAAGAAGGTTCGACTCAAGGAGTACATCCAATGTTACGTCCGGTCTATCAGAGGATGGTCGAAGAACGAAAGGCACCTGCTGAGGTGGGAAGATTGTGGAGACTGGGTGGGACAGAGAAGGTTCTGCAAGCAGGAGAAGTAGCGATCTTCCGGGTTTCAGTCAAGTTGAACGGATCGCAACCAGGTCCCTATGTGGTGCTGGGAACCGATGTCAATCATGGGAGTGAAACCGGAGTCGAAGTAATTCCTGAAATAATCTCCACCAAAGCCCTGAAGAGAACACGAGGAAGAGTCTCGGTCAGTGTGTGCAATGTGACAGATTCTCCAGTAGTCCTTAAAGCACGAATGCCTATCGGGCAAGTAGAGTCTGCTACACCCCTCTCCACCGATTTAGGAGGGGGAGTGGATAAAGAGATTCCAGATGAAAGATTCTACCCCAAAGACGCTCCCATTTCACCTGAGTGGAAGAAACGTCTTCAGTCTCAAGTCCTAAAGTGGAAGGAATTGTTCTCGAAAGACGAGTTTGATGTGGGCCTAGCTAAGAGTACTGAGCACCGTATTCGGTTACAAGAAGACAAGCCGTTTTGTGAAAGATCAAGGCGAGTTCCGCTGGGAGACTTGGATGATCTGCGAGAACAACTGAATGAATTGCAAAGAACCAAGGTGATTCAAGAGTCCAGGAGTCCATATGCATCTCCCATAGTGTTGGTCCGGAAGAAAAATGGTTCTGTCCGCCTATGTATAGACTACCGCACATTGAACCGGAGAACCATCCCCGACCAATATGCCACTCCTCGGATAGAGGATGCCCTACAGTGTTTGTCTGGAGCAAAGTGGTTTAGCGTACTGGACCTGCGAAGCGGATATCACCAGATACCCATGCATCCTGAAGACAAGGAGAAAACTGCGTTCATCTGTCCACTAGGGTTCTTTGAATTCAACAGAATGCCTCAAGGCCTTACGGGGGCTCCAGCTACGTTCCAACAGTTGATGGAGAAGACAGTCGGGGATATGAATTTAATCGAAGTATTAGTGTACCTGGATGACATAATTGTGTTTGGGAAGACTCTGGAAGAACATGAACAACGTCTGGAGAAGGTCTTGAAGAGGCTCCATGAAGAGGGGTTGAAACTGTCTCTGGAGAAATGCCAATTCTGTCTACCGTCTGTTACGTATCTAGCACATGTGGTCTCAGCAGAAGGTGTTTCGACAGATCCTCGGAAGTTGGAGGCCGTAGCTTCTTGGCCTAGACCCCGGAACGTCACTGAACTTAGATCTTTTCTGGGATTCTGTTCGTACTATCGAAGATTTGTGGGAGGATTCGCGAAAATAGCTCAACCACTGAACAAACTCCTGCAGAAGGAAACCACAGAAGAAGGCTGCAAGGTCTCTGACAAAAACCCGTCAGCTCCGGGGCCAAGGAAAGCTCGAGAGTCTATACAAGGTGAATGGACCAGTCAATGTGAAGGAGCTTTCGTAAAGCTGAAAGAGAGTCTAACCCGAGCTCCTGTTTTGGCCTATGCGGACCCTCACAAGCCGTATGAACTACATGTGGATGCCAGCCGAGAAGGTTTGGGAGGAGTCCTATATCAGGAGTATGGTGGATTGCTGAGGCCTGTAGCGTACGTGAGCCGGAGCCTTACGCCTTCAGAGAAGAACTATCCTACTCACAAGCTGGAGTTCCTAGCCTTGAAGTGGGCAGTGGTAAACAAGTTAAAAGACTATCTGTATGGAGCCGAGTTTGTGATCAAGACGGATAACAATCCTCTTACCTACATCCTTACTACTGCAAAACTGGACGCAACGGGACATCGGTGGTTGGTCGCTCTGTCAGGGTTTCGGTTCAGCCTGAAGTACCGCCCTGGGGTGAATAATCGAGATGCTGATGCGTTATCGAGAAGACCCTACACTACAGAATGGACTCAGTTGACTCCAGACGGGGTGCAAGCTTTGTGTCAAGGAACGGAACGCCGAGTCAAGGGAGGGATTGAAGCGGAGGCCATAGGAGTCATGGCTGCGGCTGTTCCTGAGTTTTACTGCAACCCTACGCAGTTAAGGGATGAAAATTTACCTACCTTTTCGAGACAGGACCTGAAAGCGGATCAGGCCAGAGACCCTTTAATTGCCTTGACCATAAAGGCCCTGACTGCAAACCAGCGAGAGATTTTGTTAACTAATTCCCCGAGTGGAGCCAGATTGGTCTATAAAGAGTGGGAGCGGTTAAAGATGCTGGATGGGGTGGTCTACCGAAGGGGCCCCTCAACCAACTCTGAAGAGATTCAACAGTTATTCCTCCCTACTAAACATAGGGAGAGTGTGTTGCGATCACTACATGATGAGCATGGACATTTGGGTGCAGAGAGAACTTTTAAGCTGGTGCGAGATAGGTTTTATTGGCCTTGTATGAGGGCTGAAGTAGAAAGTTATTGTCATTCCTGTTTGAGGTGTATTCAGAGAAAGACTCTACCGACCCGAACTGCTCCAATGAGCCATCTGCAGAGTCAGGGACCCATGGATTTGGTGTGCATTGACTTCTTGTGCTTAGAGCCGGATGCTAGTGGGCAAGGAAACATTCTAATAGTGACTGATCATTTCACTCGTTACGCCCAAGCATTTTCCACAAAAGATCAACGCGCTCCGACAGTGGCTAAGGTGTTGATGGAAAAGTTCTTTGTTCATTACGGACTGCCAAGGAGGATACACTCTGATCAGGGTAGAGACTTTGAAAGCAGACTGGTGGGGCAATTGTTAGAGTTGTTGGGAATCCAAAAGACCCGAACTACACCATACCACCCTCAAGGTGATGCTCAGCCTGAAAGGTTTAATCGCACACTGCTAAACATGCTGGGGACCTTGTCAAATGTGGAGAAGCAGAGTTGGAGTCGGCACATAGCTACTCTGGTGCATGCATATAACAGTACGGAGAGTGATGCCACTGGATACTCACCGTACCGTCTTATGTTCGGAAGAGAGGCTCGACTGCCGGTTGATTTGGCCTTTGGGTTATCTCTAGACCAGACATCAGTAGCTTCCCATAGAAACTACGTGGATAGACTTCGAAAGAATTTGGCTTCTGCATTTGAACAGGCCCGATTGACCTCAGGAAACAGGGAACAAAGAAACAAAAGGAACTATGACTTGAAAGTCCGAATACAAGATCTACAACCCGGTGATAGGGTTCTATTGAAGAACTTGGGTGCTGCTGCGAGACACAAGTTGGCGGATAGGTGGAGTTCCCAGGTTTACATTGTCTGCAAACAACTGCCGGGTCTACCAGTGTATCAGATTCGCCCGGATGGAAAGGCTGGGCCTCTCAAGAACTGGCACCGGAATCATTTGTTACCTTTGAGAGAGGCTGTGAGGATGCCAGTTGGGGACGAATTGCCTCGACCAAATCCGCCTGTTCCATGTTTGCCTCCGGTTACTCGGTCTCAACAGACCCGGGTTGCCGAAGAGAGCGAAAGAGACAGTGAAGAAGAGAGTTATTGTCTAGATTGGATGCGCTCGCCGGAGCCTGAAGAGGTTGTCGTTGTCCCTGAACGGTGGGAGAGTAACTTGAGGCCTGAAGCTCCTGAATTTCTGCTAGAAGTCCCTGAGACTGTTGAAATCCCTGAGCCTCTTGAATTTCAGTTGGAAGTCCCTGAGGCTGTGGGGATCCCGGTAGCTCCGGAAGCTTATTCAGGTGATTATAGTTCTATGCCTTCGCTGGAGGGATCATACGCTGAAGAAATGTCTGCTCCAGTGATAGAGAGAAGGATTGAGCCAACACCTATAGTACTTCCACCTGAAGAGGAACTGATTGAGCCAGAACCAAAACGCTCTGTTCGACCGCCCCAACGACTCACCTACGACTCGCCAGGACATAGCACTGAAGAGGCCATCACCACAGTGCAGAGGTTGCCCGAAGTGTCTGCTATGCTAGCTGAGGTAGCCCAAAATATGAGTCAACTTGAGGAAGTATTTCTAACCCACTGCATGTATGCTGCTGAACCTGTGCATGTTATGTAAACTGTATTCAAATATTGTGGAAATGTAATGTAACTGTTGTACCTCCTTGGAGAGACCCAAGAGTTCTAGGAGGGGGAGAGTGTAGCGCTGTGTTAAAATCTTGTTGTGGCAGTACCTATTTTTGGCCACAAGATGGAGACTATCGCGATCAGAGACACTGGACATTGGGACTACAATTCCCGGCATGCTTTGCAAGGAGACAGGAAGTGGGTGGGGACTGGACCCTTACTTCCTCCGCCTCGTGGAGAACGCGCCAGAGCGCGCCAGGGAACGAGAGAAAGCAGACGCAGTGCGATAGATCTTAAGAGGGCCTAGGCCTGAGAGCAAGTGAGCCTGTCAGTTCTTTTACCGGGTGATTCCGCCTAAGGAGAAGGAGCCCTCCAAGGTTCCAGAGTTGCTGCAGATTGAACCAACCGAAGACCTCGAGTAAGGAGTCACCGCAAGTTGATCGGGTACAGAGAGCAGGCGGTGAGCTGGGCCAAAGTCGTGGACAAGCGACGGGAAGTCAGACAACGGATCTGGCCGCTAGTATCCCCAGTCAAGATCGAGCGGAGAGACGTCCTGGGTCAGCGGAGCCTAAAGCAACCGGTGGATGGGTGAGAGGCCTCCAAGGCCGTTTGTAATACAAAGAATACGCTGCTGTTTTCTCTTTAAAGTCCACAGGGCCCCAACTTGACTAGTCGAAGACATTCTTTAAGTAAATTCACTGGCCAGTTGAACAGTACCCGGGTACCATACACACACATACACACCTTTTACATTCCGGGACTTAACCTGTGCAGGACTCATTTTTGTTACGAATCGGAACAGGGGTAAAGATACGTTCCGAATATATTTTTCTCTTTTCCGCTGCGCGTTTACCGTGATACGAAGTGATTGTATATTCTGGGGTTCCGCTACGTGTCCCTTTTCCGAATATTCGTGCAACTGCATTTTCTTTTATGTTCGGTTACGAATATTTTATTTTCCGAAATACGACTCCTCGTGTTTCGGTTCTTTTCCGCTACGCGTTTTATCGCAATACGAAAGTACTGTAATAATATCTGTGAATACCGTATCTCAATATCTGCCTATTATTTTAGTAAACTATTTAAATGATAAAAACCCACAGCTGTGTTGGAGTATATTTATTCCCTAGTGCGGGGAGACTGACCCGTGGTTCATTTTCAGCGGCTCCTCCGGGAGTGAGCGCTACACAGTAAATGAATTTATTTCCTTTTCATGACACATATAATGAAGTTCTTATTAAACCTGGATCTATCACAGGATTGACTTGAAGGCTAATAGGGATGCAGTATGCATTTACGTTTACATTTCCTTGCTCAAGAAGACAGGCTTTCTTATTAACATGGAATGCTGGGAATGCTGGCTTGTAGCATCCTAGTTGGAAGGACAACAAAACAAAAACAAACAAACAAGGGCATCCATTTTTATCTTTCCAGGATATTCCTCTTTGTGCTGATAAATAAATAAATAAAGCAAACTCTGTACTATTGCCAGTTTTGCACAAAAGGTGGGGGTGGAATTCATTCATGGCTCCAGAGCCAGTGTGATTAATCCCTAGATTAACCTTTGGTAGTGTCAACTACTCTTTCTTTCTGCACCCACCCTCTCCAAAAATGTATCCAACCCTTTGTTAATGGCATCAATAGTGTCTCTAGTCAACCCATTTCAAGGTACCCATTTCAATCTCTTTGAAATATGGCATACTAACAATCCCATCCTTTCGCTTTTTATTCTTGCCTATATACTGGTTGCTTCAGAATTTACAACATGAAATTAAATGCTAATATTTTACAAAAACAATACTGGATTAAAACTTTCATTGGCTGGGACCTAAATATTTTGGTGGGTCCATGTTTAATATCCCTTTAACCAACATTGTGCCCATTTCATCCCTTTTTCCAATTTTATGTCTAGCCATCCCGATGATGCACAATGTGGTTTCCAGTCTACATTTCTTGGCAGTGTCACAAGCGAATTCTCTATCCAGAGCTACTCTCTTCTTCTATTTAAACACCTGGCTAGTGAGGTTTGTGCATTTTCACATTATGATAGAAGATAGTTAGCATGGGCTTACGTGGCACGGGCTAGGTTGCCAGTTAGTTTAATATTACAGTCAATCCCTATTGACATACTCTTACAGGTCTATTCACTAAAGGTGAAGCTCAGGAGAATTGGCAGAAGTGAAAATTCTAGGTCAAAATAGCCAAACCAAAAAAATTCTACCATTTATCTCACTTTTCAAATCAGCTATTTGGTCTAGCAAGGTTATTTAGAGAGAGACGATCTAGCCTTGAAATGTAAATGGATATTGAAATTCAGCGATCGGTTACATTTCCTGACCATTCGGTTATTCAGAGAGCAGACAGGTCGCCAAATGTTTGCGAATTGCCTGCACATACGGTGCCTGTTCGTTGCCTGTTCGAGGGCAGTGAAATCCCCCATAGAAAAGCAATGCTTTGTCTATTCAGAGAACACTGAACAGCAGTGAAAAGTTGCCGAAATGCCCTGCTGTTTGGTGGTTTCATTCGACAGGTTTATTCAGGAGAATCCCATACAGGGTTATCCAAAGAGATTCGAAAAGTCACCGCACGTTCGGTGACTTTTCGTTCTCTTCAATTCGGTTCCTTTTGCCGATTGCATTTCGGTGACCCTGCGGTGTATTCAGCAAGCACCACAGGGTCCCCGAATTGCAGGGAAAAGCTGCCGTAAACCCACCGAACACTAACCGAACACTAACCGAATGCACGCTGAAAACAAGCAAAAACATCTGGATTAACCTTTGAAAAGACGAACAGGAGCCGAACATGAGCCGAATCACACAGAGCCGAAGCAGCTGTGACGTAGAGGAGGCAGTGAATAAATTAGAAAAACCATTTGTATGAATCTGGGAAAATGAAACGCTGTTTGCAAAGAAACTACTGAGCGAAAATGTCTGAAATTTTCACAGGAGGTCCAGGGAATGATAATAAAGAGGGCTGTTACAAAAAAAATAAGTAAACTAAAAAAAAAAAAAAAAATCGGACTTTTAATAAAAAAAAAAAAAAATCAGAAAAATGCTTAAACTATCCTAAAAAATCTATAAATAAAGAGACTTTTTGCTGCAGAATTTTATAATGAACGGTTTATTAGATATTGAATTAAAACAGGAATATTTTTACATTGAAGCCTATGGGATTCTCCTGAATAAATTTGCCGAATGAAACCACCGAATGGCAGGGCATTAGGGGAACCTTTCACTGCTGGTTGTGTTCTCTGAATAGCCGAAGCAGTGCTTCTCTATGGGGATTTCACTGCCCTCGAACAGGGACCGAACAGGCACCGTATGTGCAGGCAATTCGCCAGGATTTGGCGAATTGCCTGCTCTCTGGATAGCCGAATGGCCAGGAAAGGTAACCGAACGCTGATTTTCAGCGTTCGGTTACCTTTCTCAAGCAATTCGGATCTCTTTGGATAACCCTGTTAGGCTTCAATGTTAAAAATATTCCCGTTTTAATCCAATATCGAATAAACTGTTTATTATTTCATTCTATTATTTCATTGCAGTAAAAAGTCTCTTTATCTTAGAATTTTTTTTAGATCTTTTAGGCATTTTTGGGGATTTTTTTTATCGTTTTTTTTATCGTTATTTCATTATTCTGTAACAGACCTTTTTATTATCATTCATTGGATCTTATATGTAAATTCCAGACATTTACGTTCAGTATTTTTTTTTGCAAACAGCGTTTCAAATTTCAAACTTTCAAGCGAACTTTTTTTTTTTCACAACGTTTGTCTGCCTGTCGTTTTTTTCTGGTGGCTGCTCTGCGCTGTGATCGCCGTCTGCTCGGATTTTTCCGGCGTGTTCGGCTTGGTTTTTGCGGCGGTTTCTGCAGGTTTTTGTGAGTGTTCAGTGAGTATTCTGTGAGTGTTCGGCGAGTGTTCTGCGGCTTTGCGGCGAGTATTCCCTGCACTAGGGGGGCCCTGCGGTGCTTGTTGGGTCGGCGAACTAGGAATCGCCGAATAGCCCGAAGTGCAGGGAACGAAAAGTCACCAAATGTGCGGTGACTTTTCAAATTTCTTTGAATAACCCTGTAGATTGTTCTCTTCTCCTGCCAATTCTCCTGGTTTTCACGTTTCTCTGAATAACCCTGTTAGTAACAGTGACACATTTTTTTTACATTTATTTATAAAGTATTTTACCAGGAAGGATACATTGAGATTTCTCTCGTTTTCAAGTATGTCCTGGGTTCAAGAAACATTGAATAGTTACAGAAATACAAAGTTACAGTTACAAGTACTTATGCAGCACCAACAGATTCCGTAGCGCTTTACAATGTGGAAGCACAAACAGCAGACTTACATGATACAAGAGGAAATACTGGGGTAACTAAAACAAGTGCGTGCAGAGGGAAGGTGAAACTGGTGGCCAGAAGAATATCGTGGGGATTGCATGGGAAGGACCAGAAATTTGGGCTTAGTAAGAGTAATTAGCGAGAGAAGTGGAGACAGCTGGAAAGGAGAGCTGAAATTCATGATCTTGAATTGTTCTGTGTAACCAGTGTAAAAGTGTTTATAAGCCTAGATAATCATAAATCAGTTTACTGGACTTTAAGTTCTATGGATTCCAGAATGGCACGCTACTCCTCTAAAAGGATCTATGAACGGCTTCAAAATATTCCAACTCAAGACGCTAACCCGGGTGCTTGGTCAGAATGTAGCATTTACAGATTACTGCAAATCCCCTTGATTTCGTGCAAGCAAACCTTTAAGACTTTATACACAGATAGACTTTTAAAAAATAGACGACCACTCAACATGTAATAGATCTGTACATTTTTTTGTTATTTGAATAAAACAAACTATTGTGAATGGAAAAACATTACTGTGACACTTTATATCATTTTGCACGGAATGTTTACATTTTTTCAGGCAGCCATATTTTATCAACGACTGACTGCTGTATGCTTGTGAGGTGCATTGTTTGTTTGTGACTTATGTAGACAGATACAGACTTGATTTTAGAAGGACACATTCCATCTAGCCTTACTGAGACAAACATTTCCTATTGAAGTCATGTAGGGACTGGAATGAACTGGCTGTGGCAGCCTCTGTGTTTATATGATCCAGCCTGACTCTTTTGTCCTCACGTGGATTTACGATACTTGGAAGACTCCCATCACAGAATTCCTTTTCTCTCTTTATTTTCTATTTTTTACAAACCAACTTTTTGGTTCCTAATAGTCACCATCATGTACATGTTTACCGTATACTCTGACATGGATAAATGTTTCTCTCCAATTTTGAACAATAGTAAATAAAGTGGGCACTATTCCATGGTGCTAATTTAGTGTTTCGATATGTAATCGTTAATGCTAGGAGAAGTAAGATACTGGCGAATTGAGAGCAAATACCATACAGTTCGCCGCAAAGTGCCCTGATTTTCAGTTGTTCGGTTCGACACGTGTAACCCTTTGCCGCCGGGCAGATTGTGCCCAGGGAGAGGGAGTTAAGTATAGGGAGGGAGGTATTGCTGAACGGGCTATGTGTAGTTGGCATCTTCCGCATACAGCGGTGACACATGTGGATGTCTCCCACACTTTGTCCACACCGAAAGGGGTTAATATACCAGTCTACCAAATATAGTAAGAATAATTGCTTAACATTACTATATTACTAATAACCACTGTTTTAGTAGAATTTCTCCTCAGAGCCATATCGAATGATGCAGTTACTTAGAAAAATGATTCCCAACCCTGGTCCTCAAGTCCCCTTAACAGGTCAGGTTTGCAGATATCTGAAGCACAGCACAGGTGATATGATTTGCTGCTCAGTGATTGCAGGATTCAGTCTGTATTTCCCCAAGGTAATCCTTAAAATCTGGCCTGTTAAGGTACTTGAGGACCAGGGTTGGGAACCACTGATTTAGGACAATGGTCTACTCTAGACTTTGCTATGTTTTACCATGACAACTGGCTTCCTCTCCAGTATTGATCTTGAGACTCCAGCTCACATCAGTCCAAAAAGAATAGAATAGATACATGTTACTTATTCTTACCTGATATGTCCCTAATATCGAGCTCTATAATATTCAAGTATGGGTATAGAATTACCTCATTTGCTAGAAAATACTTCCTCTGTTGATGGATGATTCTTGAAGTTTGATAGTATTGATAAGGACCTTTCCCAGAAATGCTGTTAGAATGGGATATGTAGAAAAAAACAAATACAACTTGTGGACGCACCTATTACAGTTTGTGTAGATAAACACACAAATCCCTTATTGGCTTCTAACTGCAGTCATGTCTTCTTAGATCTATAAAATTAAATATGATTTACTACTCACACGGTTAACCCTTTTCTCCCATGCATCTGGTGCTTGGCACTTTGCAATATGTATTTTCCTCTTCAGTATTGTGCCAGCAAACCATGACTTTTTCTTATAATTTAACTTTTATTATAGCATTTTAAAACTGTTAGTGTTACAGTTCATAGTTTTTAAAGTCCTCATGTCCGGCATCCTGAGACATTTCAAATGGGCACTCTACACCCTGGCCACTTTAGTGATCTGGCTGTGTGGAATGCCCCCTCCTCCCTTCTCTGGCAGGAAACAAGGTGTGAAGCGGAGGAGTTTCCTCCACCCACAGGCATGTCACCAGGCAGCTGGGATTTTTAACTTCCCAGCTGCCAGTCACCATATCAGTTACTGGTGATGTCAGCATGCTCTGCGTGCTGGCGTTACCTTCTCTCAGACCCCCATCAGCTGCTTCTCTCAAACCACCTGAGAGAGGCAGCTGATGGATCTTGCATGCACGTGCAGCTCTGATCCATCATTCTCCACAGGTGCTGTGAAATTTCTGTTGGGAAAGTATAAATGTTCTTAGGGATGCACAATTTGTGTATTCTACACAATGCATTTTGTGTAGGTAAGCAAATTGCGTAAAAAAGCTGCATGGACATCCAGATTTCAGAAGTCCTGATCTGACGGGGATGAGAGGCACACGCTAAGTGGGAAAAGGTGAGTATTTACACTTAGAATAAAAAATAATAATAAAAAAAATTGTTAACACTGTATGTTTTCAAAGCTGTGACCAATATTTATTGGCAAAAAAGGGGGTGAAGTTATTAGCAGTCATTATTCAAAGAGCTCCGAATTGTGGCCGAAAGGTAACCGAATGCTGAAATTCAGGGTACGGTTACCTTTCCTGGCCATTCGGCTATTCAGAGAGCAGGCAGTTCGCCAAATGTTGGCGAATTGCCTGCACATACGGTGCCTGTTCGGTGCCTGTTCGAGGGCAGTGAAATCCCCATAGAGAAGCAATGCTTCGTCTATTCAGAGAACACAAAACAGCTGAGAAAAGTTGCCGAAATGCTCTGCCATTCGATGGTTTCATTCGACAGGTTTATTCAGGTGAATCCCATAGGCTTCAATGTTAAAAATATTCCTGTTTTCCCGTTCCCGTTTCTTTTTTTTTAATTGTTTTTTCCTTTTTCTGTAACAGCCCTTTTTATTATCATTCATTGGATCTTATGTGTAAATTTCAGACATTTTCGTTCTGTAGTTTCTTTGCAAACAGCGTTTCACTTTTCAAACATTCAAGCGTACTGTTTTTTTTTTTCACTCCATTCGTCTGCGGTGTCGGGTTTTTCTAGCGGCTGCTCTGCGCTGTGATCGGCGGCTGCTCAGGTTTCTCTGTCGTGTTCGGCGCGGTTAAGCCAGATGTTTTTTCGGGTTTCGGTGAGCTTTCGCCGGGTTTTGCGGCAGCTTTTCCCTGCACTACGAGAGCCCTGTGGCGCTTGCTGAATACACCACAGGGTCGCCGAAATGGGATCGCCAAATCGCACCGAATTGAAGAGAACGAAAAGTCACCGAAGGTGCGGTGACTTTTAGATTCTCTTTGAATAACCCTGTAAGTGTTCCTATAAAAACTATGTACTGAAACACTGACTATTATAAAATGATATAATAAAATGTACAATGTACAATATTGTCGAGGAATATTCTTTGTATATATATAATACTTATTACAAGATTTAGTACTTTAAGGGCCATATTACATAGTTGGTGCTAACTTAACCAGAGCTGTTGTAAAGTTTACAACAGCTCTGGTTAAGTATCACCAACATTGTAATATAGCCCTAAATCTTTTAACTCTAGTGGATATCGCCGCTTGAAGTTATTTATAGTAAAACCACTACTTTTTATTGAAAATTCTTCAAAGACAATCCTTTCATGTTACTAGTAAAATCTTCATCTCTAATGTATACATAATTAAACACAAAGCCATTTAAATACGCCCCCACGTTTAGAAAAAAAGTTCTGCTCACAATTAGGCGTTCAGAAAACTGTCAATTAATCAGAAAAATAAGGCCCTTTGTTCATTAATGAAGCTGCGTTTTCATGTGGTTCTTCATTGGATATTCAGGATGGATCATGATATCTGATTAGGACAGCGGTCCCTTTGGATGGTGGAAAATGAATAAAATGTGCAGTGTGGAGAAGCTAAATAGAAGGAACAGTGAAGCGCTCTCAGGATAAGTGCAAGGTCGTAAACGCTACACAATGAATATGGAGGTTCCCCTAAGAACAAACAATTAAACAGTCAATGGAGCGCCAGTACAAAACTGGAAATACGAGAAAGCACTATACATGTCCTTCGATACTTCTTCCCAATCTTCTCAATAAAGTCACTCTTGAATAAGGCCTCTCTACAAAAGAGAAGATATCATCGCGCAATATATAAATTCACCATATGAGGAAGATGGAAAGTGATGATTCTACTCACATATTCATGAGCCTAACCTAGGCTCTAGGATGGATGTCTGATATGGGTCTTCAAGGATATTCAGGTGCCCATGTACCCCCAATGTGGTGGTGGTCTTCAACAGCTTTCCTCTACAGTAAGCCACGGAGAGAGAAAACAGTACACTCCCCTAGTGCAATATCGTTAAGGTATAGTACAATAAATTAATTTATATGGTGCACTCACATGTGGGTGAGCCACATTGGCTCCAAGACTTCGCACAGGAATTTAGAAGGAAATTCCAAAAAACCTTCTTTAAAATCACGTACCAGGAAGCAGCAGAAATTTAAAATAAATTTATTAATACATTAAAAGAAAATAGTTGTTACCAGAACGCGTTTCGCTCCTTAGAGCTTCTTCAGCTGGTATCAATAGTCTTGTGTCTGCTGCTTCCTTATAAACTGTTTAGAATGACCCATTACATCTTTAACTTTAATTAAAACACTTGAGTCCAATTAAGACTGATTAAAAACAATTAAAACTAATTAAAAACACTTGTGGTTTGTATTGTGGCGAATGCATGCGTCTTAACGTTGCCCTTCAACGTGAACCGCATGTCCACACCTCCATACAACCCCAAACCATGTACAAAAACGCCATCGGCGTCACGAATCTAAAGGGGTACAATTGCGCACGTGCACAATGCAACGCATGCGCACAGCCGAACAGGGCCGTCCCACACCTAGCGCCCAACCGTCTCCAAGCGTCCAGAAACAGGGCGTGTACACCATCCCACCAAAAACATGGCGGACGGCGTAACATAACTAAATGGCAACACTTCGCAAATAGAGAGCCGCCAACGGGAACAATTCAACATTTGCATGCGTGTAACTAGACGCATTACCCACCGTATGTTAGTGTATGGTGGGCATAACTTTACAACAATTGCATTAATTCTTAGTAAAATAAAAAAATGAAAACAACATATTCAGTGCCATGGTTTTCCCAGAGGGTCAGTTACAATGTGCATTCACATACATAAAATGCAAACGGATCTATCCCTCTATAAAGCATACATACAAATTGCCTTATGAATATATAACCTCATGATAAACTGAGAATCATGTGATAACTCATGATATTAACAATAGTGAACAAAATCCACACTATTCAACCAAAACCAAAGCGACAATATCTCACACAAACACCAAAGCGCCAATGCTATAACATTAATTATATGTTAACTGATTAAATTTAATTACGTGTATACATTATATTAATTAATTATAGTGATATTTACTATTAAGTTCAAATCACAATAAATTTTCTTATATATTAAATATTATATGTGCAATTAAGACTCCAATATTCATACGAGACACCATCACTTCAATCCAGGCTAGACAATGTGGATTTTGTAACCTCCTCCTAACCAAGGGAACAGCGCGGACCGGCATCACAGCTCCTAAAGAGGGACAAGCCGCACTGAAGAAAATAAATAACGAATCTCCATGAATTATCTAACACAAACATCCTCTATGCCGCAATATATAAAATAACATTGTAAAAATCTATTATAAAGTGCAAAGTGCTAATTAGCTGGGTGATAACTGATAAGTTACTAATATACATATAGTAGTGCTAATACTACTTGAAATGGAATATAAATAAATTAATGATAGCAATTAGTGCAACATAAAAATTATATACTGATATAATAATTAATTATAAATCTCAAAGTGAGAAAATTCACTAAAGTGCTATATATAATGGCACCCATATGGCCTAATAATAATGTAATAATAAAGTGCTAATAATGCAATATAATGATCTAAGTGATCAGGTGCAAAATTGTATATATACAGTGCAAATGGTTAGAAGCTCATACCTATTAAAACCTGTATGATCATATCTATATGAATTCTAAATGTGAATATACCTATTTAACTACCATATATATATTATGTGAGCCTAATATTTTTAATAATGTGAATAAAATAAATATGGTCATATTAGAACCATAAGGATAATAGCTGTGTTAGATATATAAATTTCATCTCCTCCCTCCCTAAAACTGTGGTGTCACTCATACCCTTATTAGTGGATTTGACCCTTTTAATAGCTTTGAACTTCAAATCTTTAGGACAACTATTATCTGCAAGTCTAAAATACTGCGATACTGAATGTTTTTCATACTGGTTTCGTATGTTCCGCACGTGTTCAGATACTCTTACATTAAGAGCACGACTAGTACGCCCTATATATTGAAGGCCACACGGACATTCTAATAGGTATATGAAATTTTTCGTACAGCATGTCAAAATACCTTTAATTTTAACCTCTTTTCCAGTTTTTTTATTAAGAAAATTTTCTGAGAGTGTTTTAGAATTTCCGGTGGATCTACAGGCTAAACATTGGCCACATTGGTAAAATCCTTCTTTTACATTAAAATGATTAGGGACTACTCTTTTTCTTTCGAAGTTACTCTTAACTAGTCTTGTTTTAATATTCCTCGCTCCCCTAAAAATGATTCTTGGTTTATCACCCAATATCAGACCAAGATCTTTATCTTTTTTTAAAACATGCCAATATTTTCTAAAAGTCCTCTTAATCAGCTGATCATCATTATTAAATTCACAAATAAATGGGACATCTTGTGGGGTATCTTATCGTATTTTATATTTTATAAGACTTTCTTGGTCTACATCCCTCAACTCTTTTATAAGATTATCCAATTCATATTCATCATACCCTTTATCAATAAAATTAATTTTAAGGGATTCTGCCTGTTGTTCAAATTCCTTTATCTCTGAACAATTTCTCCTGATTCTTGTCAGTTGACCTTTCGGAACTCCTTTGAACCAAATGTCATTATGGCAGCTGGTCTTATCAATAAAAGTATTGGCATCAACGTCCTTAAAGAAGGTTCTGGTATGTAGCTTATTCTCCTTTACATAGATTTCTAAATCCAGAAATGCTATTATGTCCCTACTCCACTTTTTTTCAAATTTGATGCCCCAATCAGAATTATCTAATTGATCCAAAAATTTAATAAGGTCTCCCTCCTCTCCCTTCCATATGAAGAAAACATTGTCGATGTATCTTTTATATATGGGCACTCTTCCCAGCGCCCAGTCACGCGAACCATAGACAAAGCTAGTTTCCCAACCTGCCATATAAAGGTTCAAATCGAGTGCCCATAGCTGTCCCTCTGGTCTGGAGGTAAAACTTCTCCTCAAACTGAAAATAATTATTTTCCAATATAAACTGAATACCTTCCATAACAAAGTCGACTTGTTCGTCCTCAAGGTCCTTTGACAAATTAAGTTGTTCTTTAACGTGCTCCTGGACTCTGAATCTGAAGCCCGGCCACACACACTCACATCACCCTCTGCCGCCACGCGTGCTCCTGGACTCTAAATCTGAAGGTACCGGCGATTCAACATGTCTTCTGCAATTCTACGCCACAATTTTGACTTTAATCGTACTGTTAATATTTTATGCTTGCAACTATCTATTAATATTTTGACTGGTTGTTTTTTCTTGCTAAATGTATTTCCTGCTTTGCTAAAGCCATGCTGCCATATGCCTGCCCCTCCCCCTTCTCCCCCCAGGTCGTAAACAAAGTTACTCTCTACAGCCCACACGATCTGACTCTGCAAATTCTTTCTTCCACAGCCCGGCCACACACACTCACATCACCCTCTGCCGCCACGCGTGCTCCTGGACTCCTCCTGAATTAATTAATGTCCCTCTCTGTATAGAACATCCTCCTCAATTTATACCTTTCTCTGTATAATGTATATAACATCCTCCTGCATTAATACCCCTCTCTGTATAATGTATAGAACATCCTCCTGTATTAATTAATGTCCCTCTCTGTATAGAACATCCTACTGCATTGGCATGTGGAGGGTGCAGAACTTCGGATGTTGCGCTCTTCATTGCTGGTCTCCTTCACTCATCAATGTAATATCACAAAAAGGACTGACACTAAAATGTAGTGCATTTTATTTTAGTTTCTTTCGTTTTTTTGTACGGAGCAGTTTCGTATCTCTTGAGTCATATGAAAACTAAATTATCCCAAAATTCGGACTAAATCGTTTTAGTACTAAAACGAATGCACATGTCTACTGGTAATAGAATTGATGCCAGCCACTATAGGATGTCCTGGAGGTTCTGTACGATTTTTGTGAATTTTTGGAAGTATATAAAATGTAGGGGTTTTAGGATAAAGATTGTGAGGTATTGATGTTCGTTTTCTAAAAGAATACCCTTTTCCCTTCCTTTATTCAAATAAATATTTAACAGATCTTTAATTGCATTTACTGGATTTTCTTTAACCTCTTTATAAGTCATCCCATCATTGAGAATTTTCATAACCTCAGCTATGTAATAGTCCTTCTTCAAAATGACTACCCCCCCCTTTGTCTGCTGGTTTTATAACCACTGATTCATCACGTTCTAAATCTCTAATGGCTGTATTTTCTTCTTTTGATAAATTGGATTTTATTCTCTTATTTCTCGTGTTTTCCTCCAAATCTGCCATTACTAATGTCTCAAACATTATCATCTCATCTGAGATATAATTACGTGGGAAGAAGGTGGATTTGGGTTTAAGAGTAGTATGAACATATTGATCCTTAGATACAATATTTCTCTCTATAGGGGTTTTAAGAAAAAATGTCTTCAAACATAAATTCCTTTTAAATTTTTGTAAATTCACAAATACATCAAATTTATTGATCGTATTGGTTGGAGTAAACTTAAGACCTTTCTGTAGCACTTTAATCTCTGGGACTGTTAAAATCTTATCACTAAGGTTAAAAATACGCTCTGTATTTATCTTCTTTCTCTTTTTTCTCTGTTGGACCAGTCTCCCTGCTATAATTCCCCTTCTGATCTTTCTCATCTTCTTTTTCTGTCCCCTTCTCTTGGTCTTGAACCCACATCCCTGGAGTCTTTGTCTTGTTCTCTTTCCACCAGTCGATCCCACAAAAAAACTGGATTGTCTCTGAGGTCTTGGTCTCGTTCCCTCTCCCCCGATCGATCCCACAAAAAAAACCGATCATCTTGATAATCCTCAAGAGCACGGAATCTGTTACTTAGTGGAATGGGATCTTCTCTAGTGTTCATATTTTGTTTATAGGTGCCCCCTTCTTTATTGTTTCCCAAATTCCCATATCCTATGGGACGTCTGGGATTCTCACCCAAAGGAACTCAATTGGGGTTCTGTAGTGAATCTTGTGATGGATCCCTCATCCTCCCATTATTTCTCCATGGCAAATTTGTTCTATTTTCCTCCCAGTGCCTTCTGGGTTTAAAATGGGAGTTGGAGTCATAATGATTTCGATTGTATGGACCAAACCTGTTGGCTCCATTTTGAGGTCCTGATCTATGTGGAATAGAGGTCCATGATTTATTACCCCAATTCATCTGTTTGTATTGGCGATTGTGATCTATCACATTGGGGGTACATGGGCACCTGAATATCCTTGAAGACCCATATCAGACATCCATCCAAGAGCCTAGGTTAGGCTCATGAATATGTGAGTAGAATGATCACTTTTCCATCTTCCTCATATGGTAAACTTATATATTGCGCGATGATATCTTCTCTTTTGTAGAGAGGCCTTATTCAAGAGTGACTTTATTGAGAAGATTGGGAAGAAGTATCGAAGGACATGTATAGTGCTTTCTCGTATTTCCAGTTTTGTACTGGCGCTCCATTGACTGTTTAAGTGTGGAGAAGCTGCCTATTCACTTTTTGAAAGAAAGGGACATTCATGCTTCATCCAAAATAATTTTTCACTGTTAAGTAAGATCAACTACCCATACAACTACATGTAAACCCACGTGTGTTTTCCTATCATGCCTCAAAAAAGAGTAGTAAATACCGGTAATGGTACAATTTGGTTTAATTTTCCACATTTCCCTTTAGCTATTAGTTTCCCCAATAATAAGCCAGTAATGACTAATACTGCCTGGTTTAGTTCTATGGGACCAACAAAAAACCCTGGAATTGGTTCTTTAAGTCCTATTCTGCTTTGATTTTACCCTAGATATCAGAATGTAGGACAAAGCAGTTGCATTGCTTCTAATTCAGTTTTTCAGCTTGGCTACCATGGCCAAAAAATGTTTAACTTCAGTTCTTAATTCACCACAGCAAACCTAGGGCCATATTCCAAGGTTGCCGTTAAGCAAAGCGCTTGAGCCGTGCGGCAGAATGTCTCAAATGCATTCTGTTTGGAACACTGTTTGGAACATTCTCAAAAAGAAGGAACGCACCGGTGAGCTCAGCAACACCAAAAGACCAGGGAGACCACGGAAAACAACTGTGGTGGATGACCGAAGAATTCTTTCCCTGGTGAAGAAAACACCCTTCACAACAGTTGGCCAGATCAAGAACACTCTCCAGGAGGTAGGTGTATGTGTGTCAAAGTCAACAATCAAGAGAAGACTTCACCAGAGTGAATACAGAGGGTTCACCACAAGATGTAAACCATTGGTGAGCCTCAAAAACAGGAAGGCCAGATTAGAGTTTGCCAAACAACACCTAACAAAGCCTTCACAGTTCTGGAACAAGATTCTATGGACAGATGAGACCAAGATCAACTTGTATCAGAGTGATGGGAAGAGAAGAGTATGGAGAAGGAAAGGAACTGCTCATGATCCTAAGCATACCACCTCATCAGTGAAGCATGGTGGTGCTAGTGTCATGGCGTGGGCATATATGGCTGCCAATGGAACTGGTTCTCTTGTATTTATTGATGATGTGACTGCTGACAAAAGCAGCAGGATAAATTCTGAAGTGTTTCGGGCAATATTATCTGCTCACATTCTGCCAAATGCTGCAGAACTCATTGGACGGCGCTTCACAGTGCAGATGGACAATGACCCAAATCATACTGCAAAAGCAACCAAAGAGTTTTTGAAGGGACAGAAGTGCAATGTTATGCAATGGCCAAGTCAATCACCTGACCTGAATCCCATTGAGCATGCATTTCACTTGCTGAAGACAAAACTGAAGGGAAAATGCATCAAGAACAAGCAGGCACTGAAGACAGTAGTTGCAGTAGAGGCCTGGCAGAGCATCACCAGGGATGAAACCCAGCATCTAGCGATGTCTATGCATTCCAGACTTCAGGCTGTGATTGACTGCAAAGGATTTGCAACCAAGTATTAACCCTTTCGCTGCTGAGCCATTTCACGCCTCTGTGCTGAGCTAATTTTTACCGGTTTCGCTCACCATGTTTAAACGCGTTTTGAAGCCTTATTTTAATATTTGACCAAGACATATTATATATCGTTCTTTCCGGCAGACTCGGCAGATTCATAATATATCATTATTATGTATACGTCATGGCCTGTCTGTATATTATAACAAAAAATGCAATAAAATTAGAATTTTCAATAATTTACAATATGTAAAGTGTTTTTTTCACATTTTAACATGCGAGCATTTGCGGTTATATTTTCTATGGGGTGCGCTTGTTAAAAAAAAATAGAAATGGTGACTCGTTACATTTTGTTTTGGGGAAAATTTCGCTATTTTTAAGAAACGCACCGCATACAAAAATTGTTAGTGCAGCATTATTGTTCACATTATAATTGAAATGGGAACAATATTGCTGCATTAACAAATCAAACAAACAAAAAAAACTTGTTAATTTTTTTTATTATTATTTTTTTTAATATATTTGTATTTTTATTTTTATTTAATTTTTACATGGTCATGTTTGGTATGGTTGGAAAGGCCATGCTGCCACGGATCGGGAGATAGGGGGTTCATTGGAACCCCCTATCTCCACCAGTGGTGGCAGTTAGGGGTTAACTCCAGGACTGTAGTCATCGTGCACGATGACGCCAGTCGTCAGGGGCATTCCCGGAAGCTTGGCCGACATCCAAAATGTTGGCCAGCTCTGGGAGAGGATCACGATTCAGCGCTTTTCGGCACCGAATCATGATCCGGCACCCAAGGGGTTAAAGGCAGGCACGGTTTGGAAGGGCAGGCTGTGCCCTTCCAAACCGTGCCTGCCTTCAGTCTCTGATCCCCCGCGATCGGGAGGGAGGTCAGAAGGACCTCCTCCCCCTCCCTTTCAGGCGCTTCCTCCGCACTCACGGGGGGGACACCTGAAATGGAGTTAATACTTGGTTGCAAATCCTTTGCAGTCAATCACAGCCTGAAGTCTGGAATGCATAGACATCGCTAGATGCTGGGTTTCATCACTGGTGATGCTCTGCCAGGCCTCTACTGCAACTGTCGTCAGTTCCTGCTTGTTAATAATCATAAATCAAACTTTCCCTTCTTAACCACTTGGCTGCTAAGGACGCGCTCAGCACGTCCAGCCAAGTGGTTCTCCTGTGCTACGGACGCGCTGAGCGCGTCCTAGCACAGGAGGCAGCAATCAGCCGGGATTCCGCCTCAATGACATCTATCTTCCCCCGGCATCCCGGAATGCCGGGCTGACATGCTAGATGTCTGCCCGCACCGGGGGGGGCAGCAATCAGCCGGAATCCCGGCTGATTGCTGCCTCCTGTGCTAGGACGTGCTCAGCGCGTCCGTAGCACAGGAGAACCACTTGGCTGGACGCGCTGAGCGCGTCCTTAGCAGCCAAGTGGTTAAGAAGGGAAAGTTTGATTTATGATTATTATTCTGTCCCATTACCTTTGGTCCCTTAACAAGTGGGAGGCACATCTGCAAACTGCTGTAAGTCCTACACTGTTCACCTGAGTTGGATGTACATACCCTCAAATTAAAGCTGACAGTCTGCAGTTAAAGCACATTGTGTTTGTTTCATTCCAACTCCATTGTGGTGGTGTATAGAGCCAAAGATGTTAGAATTGTGTCGATGTCCCAATATTTCTGGACCTGACTGTACATAATCTCAAAATACTGACACAGGACTAACCTTAATGTCAATTGCATAGTTACTTTCTTATAACCCATCGCAAACATTTTAGTCAAACCAGCCCCTACCCACCCAAAGAACACCACAATAACTAATCAAAATAAAACAAACAGAAAGGAAAGAATATAAATAAATAATAATATCGAGTTGCTTTTTTAAAAATGTGACCCTTAGGGAATCCAACCCTTGGTGAATTTAACATTTAAAGGTTGATAGATCCCAATTAGATCTCACAGATCATTCTTAGATCTAACAGGGAGCACTAGCGGATCTAGTCCATCGTCCCATTGACCTTCTCAATTGCTTCAGGACAGGTTTATCCTGCAGAGAAAATCTTTCCTGAGCTGCAAATTATCATTTTCAGTTTCAGTTTCAGGTGCTCAAGCTAAAATAAATTGACGAATCATCTATCAAACTTGACTACTACCTAAGCTACTGATGAAAGCGTACGCCTTTCAATATGACTGAGTGATATATGGAACAGATAACAAGAACATTCCTTCTAAATTAAGGAAAAATGTATATATATATTAATATATATTAAAATATTGATATTTGGTAGAATAGAAGAGTCTAGGGATGTGGAGTAAAATACCAATGGAGCCAGTGATTTATACTGTGTTTCTGGACTGTATATAAAGATCTTGCATAAAGCGGAAATTAATTTTAGAAACAAAACAATCACATCTAGACAAAAAACTATGAGTCGGCTTTTGGCATCAATCCATTGATGACAATCTCGCGCATGCTGGTACTTATCTGACAATGGAGCTTTTTGGAGGTCAATGAGTTATCATTTTATGTGGCAAGGTTATTACCACTGTGTCCCTTGCAATTTTAAACACTCGTCATGCCATTCCAAAAATGATCAGTCACCTGTTCTTTCCTCTCTACCACCTTCTAGCGGGTCTTTCAGCTGCTTGGTTGCTGTGTGCATTAATAATCAGTATGTGTGCACTGGCGTAGATTTGCCTTGACGTGCCAACCTAGTAAACCAACCAATAGAACGCTGTCCACCAGCTGCCGATTGACATCTTTTAGGACAAAGGCAAGATCTTCACTATCAAGGTCTGTCAAAATGGCCAGGCACAGCTATCTAGTTGTGGAGAAGAGAAACAGAGAGACTCCTGCCACCACAACCATTTTATTAGGTTAATGTAATTGTGGTGGCTAATATTTCTTTATCATCAGAGAAAAAATTCTGTGCGTCTGACAGAGCAGTAATGACCTATTCCCCACTAGAACATTCTGTGACACGGTAAGTGTAGGAGCACCATTTTTATTAGGGCGGCAATTGAGGATTATGTCTAAGAACATAAAAATTGACAGCTATACCCAGCACCTACATCAGGCACCTTTAACCCCTTCACATCTCAGGCTTCAAAGGCACCATCCGGTGCCCTGATATCAAGATATCTCAATCTGCAGCCCAAAAGCAAATGAAATTGCTTTTGGGCTGCAGAAGGTGCCCCCAAAGTTTTAGTCCTGTGGGCATAATGCCCAAAGAGCTAAAACTGTGCAAAATTAGGTCATGATGCCCTGACATCTGACATTCAGCAGCCGATGCAGTGAAAAAGAAAAAAATTGAGCTGCAGTTGTAACAGCTGTAACTCAATTTGGCAGTAGATGGCGCCACCTACTGGCCAAAATAGGTTATTTACAGTAAGAAATTCAATGTGAATATGCCCAAATATTTCTTACTGCATAATTAATTAAAAGTGATTTTACAAAAAAACACTGGTTACTGACAATGTTTTTTTGGAAAGTCACTTGGTAGTGAAAAGTCTGAATGGTATCCGGATAGACTGAGGGTAATGAGAGTCACGGTAGATCAATATCTAGCTAGTAGGTTGGTCAAGCATCCACAAACCCTTCAATACTGTCTCATGAAAATAAAAATTAATCTACTACTTTATATTAATAAAAGAAAACTAAAGCCATATTAAGCATTATTGACCAATTTTACAGAATGGTTTATAACCTTTTCACCTTGACATAAAAAGTAGCTATGGCAAAAGCAGGTGCAAAGTAAGATTACATAGGGGGTCTGTTCCAAAACACTAAAACCTGACATTGAATAGTCAGCTGTTCCTGCGGCCGAGAGATAACACTGTCTCCAGGTAAACCTGTCGTAAGTACCTGTTGGGCACCATCTGATAAATGTGCTGCAATATCGCTTGCCAAGTTACAGCACATTTTATGGATGTGAAAGTTAATCAATATTTCTTCTTTGAGGCTGGTCTCTTCCAGTTCGATTCTGGCACTCGGGTAGACTTTCCGGTTATAAAAAAAGACAAAAACATGAATGGGTTTTTAACTATGACCATATGTATAACGAGGCAAGGAATCCACAGGCTGGAATTCATTAACCATACTGAATTAAAAAGAATAAAGTATACACAGTAGTAGCTAACACACTTCCAACAAATCAGAATTTCAGATACATACAGGTTTCTTCTTTGTGTATTGTAGTTTCTGGTGTTAAAATGAAATACAATTTTGTTATAGTTCAATCATAAATTTATTTCTACAAGTTAGTAGAGACAACAAAAGAATATCATATTAAAATGTGCAATAGCACTGACACAACCACTTACATAAGCTGTAACTAGATTACTTGTGCATTACAAATAAAACCACATTTTAAAACTCAGCTGCTGTTTTCTACTTTGTTTGAAGTAATTGCAGGTAAAAATGATAAATAATGTAATGTTTTGGTCTCCTGTTTCCATTTTGTGTATTTTTTCCCATGATGCAACATTTACCAAAAGATTGCTTTGTGTCTCTTTTTTATTTAATCTACATTATGTAACAGTTATTGAGGTGGATGGGGGAATGTTTTGATACAACGCCAGGAGGTCTATTGTTCTCCAGGCTGACTGAAATAGGAGATGGCAGCTGAATGATATATGTCTTAAAATTCTTCTAATCTACCTCCTGGTGATGTCCTTTGAATACATCCCACACAATACAATGATTTGAGCAGTGATCGACTCATAGACTCCATTCTATACCCAAAAATGACGACCATAGGAGGTAAAGACACTGTGGGCCCTATTACACTGTTCGCACACAATTTTGCATGAGCGCAAAAACGCATTAACGCAAGGGGAAAAACCTTCACAAAATGTGCATTAACGCCTAATGCGAGTTACCCTGCGTGAACCCTGCGCGAGCTAAAGTTCGTGCGCGCATCCCATACTTAACATTGTAAGCGCAAATGCGTTCGTGTGCTAGTACGCGGATGGTATTACAATCGATGCGCGAATTTTTACGAACTACGTTTTCGCGCATAATTTTAACGTCTTTTAAAAGCTGGTGGTAACTGCAAATCTGAACGTCCTGGCTGAAACCAAATACACCAGCACGAAAAAAAAAAATACAGCACAGTATAGTTACACATTCTACACATACCCAAACAATAAAATTGAGAGGTTGTGCGTGTTTTTATTATTGCTGCAGCATATATACTCAGATTGATTTTGACAGGCGCAAAAACTGAACGGGAGACAATTGTGGTTCTTAATTCTGATTGGCTGAATCACGTGAAAAAACAGTCTGCCCACCGATGTCTGCGCGCAGCGCTAATTTGCGCTTTTTTTTACGCACAATATTTTCGGACAGATAAAAAAATGCGCTCGGATCGTAATACCAGCGTTAATTTATATTAATTATATTAGTGTATTTGGTTTCGGCCAGGTCGGTCAGATTTGCCTTTAACACCAGCTTTCAGGAGTTGCTAAAATTATGCGCGCAACGGCTGTGCATTACAAACTGCGCATAGATTGTAATTTAAATTTAAACATCCCGAGAAAAAACTTTCCACAATGCAGTTGAAAAAGATGGAGATTTCACGATCAGGTTGAAATAAATCAAGGCCTACGGTTACATCAGGGCCCAGAGTTCTGCACGCATGCTTCTAAGGATTAGGCAAACAAAAATGTAACTAGAAAGTGAAAGAAACCATTTTTTTTAAAGAATTTAGATGTTCCTTGTGTCATCCAACGGATTGGAAATTACAGAGTTATGTATGAGGACGAAAAGTGGTAAGTATGTAAGGAAATCCAAAATATCAAGTCTCTTGATGTGTCTTAATTGCGATTGTGCGGCTTCTTCATGCTCTTTGCTGATTCCACCGGCCTTTAACTCAACCAGGAGCTGGTCCACGCTGATACTTCTACTTTCCTCATCGATATTACAGAGAAAGAGTTGCTTAAAAACAGAAAAAATTCAAACCGAAAGTGTTAGAGTTTTTTTTCTTGTCGCCCACATGGTATCTTACATAAATAATTGGTATTTTAATAGCTCAGTGGAATTTTCGTCTTTGAAGCTTTCTTTCCAGGTAAGTAGAAAGCAACCTTCAGTTTTTTACCTCCCACCGCCTCAACTATTCTCTGCTCAATTCCTTTTTTTACTTTTTCTTTTTTGTCCCATTCATGTGCTTCAGTACACATCAATAAAAAAATCATTCTTTTCAAACTACCTGTCCTGCTAATTGTTATTCAATGTCTTGTGTCTTACATTTCCCGTCTCTTAAAGAGGTTATACACACCCAAAACTCACTGCTTTTTCTGAAAGTTTATTCTTCGTTGGATTTCTAATTCCATTAATATTTAAATTGCAGCAATTACCCTAATATAACAAAAGCATTGACATGGAGACTGAAAATTTTTGCTTTTTTTTTGGTGGAGAGTGGGGTTGTATTTTAACAATTTAATGCCCCATGGCTGCAAAAAACAATAAAATTAAGTAAAAATAAATCAACCAGATTTTCATAACTTTATGAAAAAAACATACAACAAATTTTGTCACCAACTCATTTTATCATCGCTAAGTATAACATTATATATATATAGAGAACAAGCAGCACTCTCGGGTCTCACAAAAAAAAAATAGCCTAGCGCAGCACCGGGCAAGGACTTTGGAGAATCCTAGAGTGCCAGATTTGAATGAACTTTATATATATTTTTTTATTATTTTTATTTCCCCCCCCCTTTTTTTTCTCTTCTAAGCTGTATGATCTTATCATTGTGGTTTTATTATGGGCCCAAATTCGCTCATGTAAATTTTCCCATTTTGAACATGCCAATTGACTCTCACTCTTTACGACATTTAACCCCCAACCATGTGACCCTTAAAGTCTTACAGGGTTATTCAGAGAGCGTGAAAAGCAGGAGAATGACTGGTGAATGAAAAATTCGAGGTCAAAATAGCCGATTTGGAAAATGAGATGAAAGGGAGAATTTTTCTGGTCTGGCTATTTTGACCTAGAATTTTTCATTCTCCAGTCATTCTCCTGCTTTTCACCTCTCTCTGAATAACCCTGTTTATGTTCAATTCTAGGAACTGATCAGTAAGCATCCAGACCTGAGGAAGAGAGTAATACTCTCAAAAGCTTGTCTTTTAAATCTAACGTTAGTCCAATAAAAAAGGTATCACTACTGCTATACTCGTGATATATATATATATATATTCCAAGAAGTAGGACGCACTTGAGGTCTTCGTGCGTCCCACTTCATGGAATATGAATATGCATCTTTCGGGACATAGCACCGAGGCAGAAGGCAGTACCTCTTCAAATAAGGAAGAGTGCAGAACCTTGTGGATTTTTGTATATATAATATATATATGTTTATTATTACAGAAGCCACTTGCACATCACAGCATTGATTTAAGGGTTCTGTGTAATAACAGACCCAGGATGCACAAACTGAGACAGATGTCATTTGCATATCCTACCCAGAATTCCTTGCTGCATATGGGGAATGTGGCACAAGAGCTCTGGGATGCAGTTCTTTGAATTGCTGTGATGTGCAAGTGGCTTCTGCAATAATAAACATAACTAGTTATAGCGTGGAGGCTTTTTATCTCACTTTTTCTCCTCCACCACAACCCTTATATATATATATATATATAACATCCAGTTATCTCATCAGGTTCTGGTCTCTGGTGAAACTGCCTATGAGCAATGGTGTTTTATCTTTTTTTATAAAATTTTCATTATTAAAGGCTTTTTTTAAACATACATTCATATCTATTTAATTTAACATTGTATTTTATAATAATTACATTAATATTATAATTTTACATTAACATATATAGTTATGTAATAAAATATATGGTTTTTTTTACACTTCCTGAGGTAAAATATCCAGTTGGAGTGTTCCATAAATTTCCAGCAATACTGCGATACCTAAAAAAACCAACATTGGTTTATAGCATACAGTTTTGAGGGTTTTTTATAACTAGATGTTTGCGGTAATCTGCTAATATATGCTCGTGTAGCCAGGTGATACAGTTAACATTGTCATATGTTGTGTACATTTCTGTGCATGTTCTTATCTCATAGCGTAAGGTTAAGGGCCTGCATAAATCACGCCGTACTTGTCGTCTGTGTGTGCACTCAGAATAAATCCGGTTAATAAAAGCACATTAATTAAGGAAACAATCCTGGAAAGTACTAATCCTTAGAAAAGGACTTGATTTGCTGTGTATATGCGTTTATGGACAAATGCCTGGGCCTTTTTTTCCCCCTCTAAATAAAGCTTGGGTCTAATTGTACACGTTCAGTTGGTAATATAAGAATACTACTCATTTAAAGAAGCCTTTCATTTTACTCTGTGGTTAAAACTAATGGCCCTTTAGCTTTCATTCTTTCAGGGATTTTTTTTTTACCCCTCATTTTCTTTTTTTGTGTCTGCACCTGTTTGCGCCACTTTCACATACAATCTAAAAATGATGGGTAATCTTCTGGCATTAACCTTGGTGTGTGATAATATGCCGGTTAGAATGAGGAATAATTAACACGACAAGATGATCAGATCAACCGAAAAATGGAAAATTCGTTCCAAAATTACGCCTCTGGTATTGTCCATCCAATAAAAAGAAAGCACAAGGCATTTCTTTGTATTTTAAGTCTAAGGACATTTGTTGCTTTAGGCGTTTTTTTTCTGTTAATGTTTTTTTGGGGGCTGATAGGGAATAAGAAATACCGTTAACTGAATATTTGAATAAAAAAAGGTAATTAAGAAAATATATATATATAAATATTTTTTTTTTAAATCATTATTAGGATTGGACAGGAATATTTTTGGCATGTTTACTGAATATAATTGTATTTTTCTCAAAAGGATTTCTTGAAAGAAAAATTAGGGGATAGATTATAGGGGTTATTATGAATTTTACTCATTGCTTTACGTAGGCTTTTAATTCCACTTTTTGCCCTCCCCTTTTTGGCCTCTGGCTGGCCCCCGCCGATTATGTCACAGGACACACAGCGTGATGTTTGACGCCAGACGTCACGCAGCACACCCTGTGACATAAACAGCGGGTGCCGACTGGAAGGGCCGGCCCCCTCTGATTATGAGACTGGGCCGCTGGACGGACAGCCGCTAAATTGGAGTCCCCACCAGGCCAAGGCTGCATCCTGGCCTGGTGGGTAGAATTGATGCCCGAAAGGCCAGCGCCCTACCGGGCAAACACCCGGTAAGCCAGATGGCCAGTCCGGGCCTGCAAGGGATACCATAATGTTTAGAGCTTTAAACTTTCCATTACAAATTTAAAAAATACATTATTTTTATTATATCTCAAAACAGCAATGTATGCACAAATTTTTTGTAACACTTAAATGTCAGTTACGCACCCCGTGTTTCAAACAATAAATGTCAGCTACACACCCCGTATTTAAAACAATAAATGTCAGCTACGCACCCCGTGTTTCAAACAATAAATGTCAGCTACGCACCCCATGTTTCAAACAATTAATGTCAGCTACGCACCCCATGTTTCAAACAATAAATGTCAGCTACGCACCCCGTGTTTCAAACAATAAATGTCAGCTACGCACCCCGTGTTTCAAACGATAAATGTCAGCTACGCACCCCGTGTTTCAAACAATAAATGTCAGCTACGCACCCCGTGTTTCAAACAATAAATGTCAGCTACGCACCCCGTGTTTCAAACAATAAATGTCAGCTACACACCCCGTATTTAAAACAATAAATGTCAGCTACGCACCCCGTGTTTCAAACAATAAATGTCAGCTACACACCCCGTATTTAAAACAATAAATGTCAGCTACGCACACCGTGTTTCAAACAATAAATGTCAGCTACGCACCCCGTGTTTCAAACAATAAATTTCAGCTACACACCCCGTGTTTCAAACAAAGCTTAAGATAATATTTTTAGCAATAAAATGCTCTCGTAGCGAAAAGATTACAATGGAAATGATCAAGTGCTACTTTGTAACAGTGAGCCACACCTGTCAAAATCTGTTTCTCAGGTTCTCTTCTGAGTTTGAAGGTCTGTTACAGTTAAGTGACCATGTAGACTTATTATAGAAGGAATGGGAAAAACAATTCCTTTTTTGCTGAACAAGCAACAATATTATAATTTGGAGAGCAGGTAATGGAAAATTGAGAAAAATGGAAACTACCTACACAGGATTATTTATTTATGAAGTTTTATGCCTGGCCAGTGGCCACGCTATTAAAAGTGAAAACTTTCCACTCATCTATAAAAGTCTTTATGATCCCAACCCTCTTAACTCCGTATACTGAATACTGACGCTAAATATTATTTTGCTTCCTCTAGTCTCAGATTGAAATAGCAATGTCACTTAAATGTTGATGAACATAATATAGTGCTTTAACATTATTGTACTGTAAGAGCAGTGAAGGCCCTATTCCAAGTGAGATGTTTCTGTTATTGCAGGAATTGTTAAATATAACAGCCCCACTCCTTAATACAACGTCTCTGCTATTCCAGCAAAGCTGCAAACTTGTTACAGCAGGTTACTGTAATTAATGCTTCTTATACATTAAAACCACCTGCGTAATATCTCCTTCGTGCTCTCAAAACAGCTCTGATTGGTCGAGCCATGGCCTCCACAAGACCTCTGAAAGTAGCCTGCGGTATGTGGCACAAAGACTTTAGCAGCAGATCCTTAAAATAGTAGAAATAAGCATTTTACATAAAGGTTTTAGTTATGCAACATTTTGTTCCTTCAGGTTTCTCTCATAAATGACCAGGGGTCAAGTCCTAAAAAAAAGGGGTGGTAACTTGCTTTTCTGTCCCCCATTAGCAATTATTATCTCACACGCAATACAAACGCACTCTCAAATCTGATATATTTATGTGTATATAGATATGGAATATAGCAAAAATATATGTTAAGTCATAATAAGTATAGGATGTAACAGGGAAATAGTTGATTGAACACTTGAATGCAAGCTTTACAGTGTATGGGACCAAAGGAAACTCAGTTCCCTCTGCCAAATTAGTACAGGAACTCTGTTCCCACATGTTCCCCCTGGACTTTACCCAAAATATGTTATTTTATGTACCATATATAATTATATTACACCTTAGAATTCCTATTAAAATATTTAATATCTTAGTTCTCACATATTGCCATATTTTTCACAATGTTCAATGTTCCCTACTATGTAGGATTGTTCAGGAATGGCTTGAGAAACATGACAAAAGATTTCAAGGTATTGCCTTGGCCTCCAGGTTCTCCAGATCTCAATCCGATTGAGCATGTATGGGATGTGCTGGAAAAACAAATCCGATCCATGGCGGTCCCACCTTACAACTTGCACGACTTAACATCAATATTCTATAAACAGATTAAGTAATTTGACCTGTGTGTGTTTTTTTCTTTAACCAGGAAGTATACATTGAGATCTCTTTCATTTTCAAATATGTCCTGGGTGGTGAGTGTGTACCGTTGGGTGTCTTGCCCAAAGACATTTACTGGAAAGGTGCTCTTGCTGGGATTGAACCTGTGTCTCCACAGTCTCTCTCCATGGTTATAGAGCAGTGATGTTACCTCTACTGCACCCAGCCGGCACTTAAAAAGAAGAGAACATGTATTTTTATTTCTATATCACTTAGCGTTATTAACCCGAAGCAACATTGAACATACCCTGCCTGGCCCAAATATGTCACCACTTGGAGTTAACTAAGCAAACGGATACGAACCTTCCATTGGATAATTACTGGGTGGCGAGTGTGTACCATTGGGTGTCTTGCCCAAAGACATTTACTGAAGAGGTGCTCTTGCTGGAATTTGAACATGTGTCTCCACGGCTATAGAGCAGTAATGTTACCTCTACTCCACCCAGCCGGTATTAATGTCCTCAGTGTAGCTGAGGCCAAAAGCCAGCATGAAAACTCTAAAGCCCGAATACTAATTTCCCAAAGATCACTGATACCTAAGGGTAGTCCTGAGTCTAACCCATTAATAGGAACCAATAGAAGCAGTCTTCCTCTACCTTACATCTACAAGTCTATGATACATTGTCTTACTTTCACCTTCCCTTCCTTATCCACCACGCTATATTTTAATAAAGACCTGCTATTGTTTGTAATCACTACAATACCTAACACTTTGAGTCGTCGTGTACCAGAATTATTGCTTTTTTTATTCCGGTCATTACTTTTTTTCACGGTCCTTGACAACAAATCCATCTCTTCTAGCAGAACAATCACTCACAGCTTGGTCTTCAGCTTTCAGAAAGGCTGTCAGCTTGACAAATTTATCAAAATGTTCTTTATAATGAGCTGATCTGGGTGGTACAATGCAGCGTTCACAACGTAGTCCCATATCAGAGCAGATTTATCGAAGAAAAATCTAGGGCAAAATAATTGTTTCCTTTTTCACAACAAACACCCCAGTGATTTTATTTTAGTTTAACCGAACTTACCATTCATTTTTAAGTATTTCTGTAACGACTGTAACATTTCAATGTTCTTGAACCCAGGACATACTTGAAAACGCGAGAGATCTCAATGTATCCTTCCTGGCCAAATACTTTATAAATAAATATATAAATAAATAACTCGGCCATAATTTACTATTTTAAAAAAATATGAATTGATTTGCATATTTTTTAATAATATAACACTATTGGTGCAATTTAAGTCACCTTGCTGTATGACAGTATCATTAATAGATGCCCCTACACCCAGCAACTTACTTGCAATACCACAATACAAAAAGAAAGTGTCTCGATCCTCATTTTCCTACAGAGCACCACAATTATGGAATAACCTTCCAGACACCATCAAATCTTCCCACAGTCTTAAGTCACTCAAGAGCTCCTTACTAACATACCTCAATACAGAATGCACCTGTAAACATGTAACATAATGACTATTTCCTACATATTTATTTTCTGTTAATCTGTATATTTGTGTTTTTTTTTTTAATATCTTGCATTGTATTACTTTGTATTTCTGTAACTGTAACACTTCAATGTTCTTGAACCCAGGACATACTTGAAAACGAGAGAAATCTCAATGTATCCTTCCTGGTAAAATCCTTTATAAATAAATAAATAAATAAACTAGTTAAAGCTTTCTGTCTAAAATAAAAAATAGTAACTGTTAAAGCACAATGTCTGCAACCAAAAATGGTTGATGGTTGTAGGAAGGTAAAGATTTTTTTAGACAGGACCAAATTAAATTTCAATAATTACATTTTTAAAAGAAAAAAAACTCCAAGGAAATCAGTTTAAATACATCCTTTGTGTCCTCTCCCTGTCCCAGCTCCCTTCCCCCTACAAAGTACACATACACACACGCACAAAGATGTTTAAAGGCTGCCAAGCATCCTCCTCTTTGTGACATGCAGCCTGAATCCGAGACAAAAACCATATGTTGGGGAGCAACATGCATAATATTAAGCATGAATGCTGGATGTCCCTGTCCCCGTCCTGACTCGGTTCAACCATCGCTATCTCAGAAGGTTTCTATAGCACCCGACTAGCAAGTGTAGCAAACTTTTCTTTCACACGATTAATACTTTCAGGCTGCTCTGTAGTTTTTGTTCTTTAGCTGTGTGGCTGTGGTGTTGGAGCTTGCTTTTGCTGCGTTGTTATCAATTAACATAAATTATGGGAGATTATTAAAATTGACAATCATGTCACGTGCCTCAAAATCTGCATTTGTCCCTTTCATCCTCAAGTTTCAAGACTTGCACATAATTTGTCACCTGTGCAATATTTGGAGATCTATTAGTCCCGATTCCAAGAAACAGTGGGCACTACTGTCACCTCGTTACCGATAGCGCTCACATAAATAAGTGTTAGCGCTAGGTAAGGCTGGGGTCAGACGAACGCATTTTTAACGTGCGTTTAGGCGCACTTAATCACGGTCGCAGTAGCAGCAAATGACGGGCAATGATGGCCAATATACGAAGTACGGTCGCAGGAAAGTCCGGCCGAGCAACGCAAGCGGCAAACGAACGTATTTTTTCGAGAACGCAGAACCGCTAGTACTGACGTACAGAGTGCGCTGCGTCCGCTAGCGGCGTGTTTGCGTGATTAGGAGACATCAGACGCTGCTAATGTCCGGCCTACATAACGTCCAGACGCGAAAAGTGTTTTATTGATGATCCGTAAAAAATCACGCACGAAAATGCGCATCGTATGACCGTTTTCACGAATTCCGTGAAAAAATACGTCAATGCGTTCGGACGCACTTTTTTACGGACAACGCGAAAAATGCGTTCGTTTGACCCTAGCCTTAATTGAGGTGATAGCGATCACAAGGTGACACAAGCGGCACGCTAACGGGTTAAAAATCCTGGTAGCGAATCAGTACTAGCGCTTTTTAGCGCCAGCTCACTGTACTTTGCGCTCGCTATGCTTAACATGGGAAGCGAAAAGAGTAAGCAGAGACTAAGTAGCGTTAAGATCACATGGTTCTAACGCTAATTACAAACAGCTGTCGCTAACTAAAAAAGCTAGCACCAGCTCAGAGTTGTAGCTAACTAATTCCGCTGCTGCCGAATCAGTTAGCTGCAGCTGTAAACCCCCACAAAATATCAAATACTCACCTCTCACCCCACAGTAAGAATGGCGGCCTGATCCGCGGCTTCTGGCCGTCGGGATCAGAGTGAGAATGGGGGAAAAAAGTCCCCAGTTTCCTTCCACGATCATTCTGCCAACCTGCAGGATCTCGGGAGAAGTGAGATCTTGCCGATTATCTGACCCGGCAGGAGAAACCTCCATAGAGTCCATAGGACTCCATGGAGGGGATGCTCGAGACGGTGCTTTAGCGCTGTCCCCAGTATCCTGGACTCTAGTGGCCGCTACGTGGCAGGCCACAAGACTCAGCGCCTGCCCCATAATCTACAGGTAAAACGGGGACGCTAAGGGGAGATTATTGACGTGGAAAAGGGCTGTATTTATGCATTCTTTTAAATTTTTGTATGTGTTAACTGCTTGCACATTGCTCCTGAGGAAGTCGTTTTTAGACGAAACGCTTCGAGTGGAAGCAGTGTTTTATTGAAACAAAATCTATTTTATAAACTGTATATGAGTTTGTCACTGGAAAATGCCCAGAAGCTCCCAGCATGTGCTGTGGTCTGCTCATAAACCGCTCATAAAATATCAGATCCAATCTGATCCGATTCATTATCAGATTGGATCCGATGATCCGCTGAAACTGAAATGAAAAAGCCGTCGATCCACGGCGAAACGAAAATGCTTGGAATTTGCATATAAGGTCCTATGAATGAAAGAAAATCCTCTATTAAAAAAAAAGAGAAACATTTTGCTGAAAAAATCCCGGAAAATGCCTAAAAGACATTGTTCGAATCGAACATCGGCCGTTCGAGTGTTCAGCGAACGCCGAACATTATAGGATGTGCGCGGTCTGTTCGACCACAGACATTCCATGCAAAATGCCTTTGCAAAATGTCTTCACAGTTCTCCTAAATGTACCGGCAGCTGCCGGTACATTTAGGCTAGGGTCAGACGAACGCATTTTTCACGTCGACCGTCAAAAAGTGTGTCCGAACGAATGGACGGATTTTTTCATGGAATACGCGATAGCGGTCATACGATGTGCAATTACAGTCGTGATTTTTTACGGATCCAAACCAGGAAACTTTGGGTGTCTGGACGTTATGTTGGCCAGACATGAGCAGCGTCTGACGTCTCCTAATCACGCACACACGCCGCTATGCGGACGCAGCGCACTCTGTACGTCAGTTTGACTTTCTCGAAAAAATGCGTTCGTTTGCCACTTGCATTGCGCGGCCGCACTTTCATGCGGCCATTCTTTGTATGTTGCCCGGCATTGGACGTCATTTGCTGCTAGCACGGCCGTGATTAAGTGCGGCTAAACGACCATTAATACTGTGTTCGTCTGACCCTAGCCTTAGGAGACCTGTGGCTGCAGCCCCCCAGCCCCCGTGCCTTTGGCCCTCCTGTTCCTCCATCCGTCTGCTCCTCTAATTCAATATTGAGACCTGATTGGGCAAAGTCCAGGTCAGGTGCAGGACTTTGCCCAATCAGGGCTCAGCATGAAGACGAGGCGTGGGGCAGAGGAGCTGCGGCCGGACGGAGGAGCAGACAGACTGGAGGAACAGGAGGCCGGGACAGCAGCAGGACAGCAGAGGTACGGGGGCCGCAGCCACAGGTCTCCTAAATGTACCGGCAGGTGCCGGTACATATAGGAGAACTGTGAACACATTTTGCATGTTCGACCCCCATTGATTTGCATTGTGTTCGAGTTCGTATTCGAACATTTCGGCTGTTCAAATGTTCGAATCCGAACCGAACACAGGGATGTTCGGCCCATCACTATTGTTGTTATCTATATATATAAACGCGAAAGTCCTGACTGACTGACTGACTGACTGATTGACTGACTGACTGACTCATCAATGCCCAGCTGAAACCGTTTAACCTAGGAAAGTGAAATTTTGAAGGTGCACTGTTTTTATGATGTAGGCACCCACTAAGGAAGGATTTTTGGAAACTCCGCCCCTAAGGGGGTGAAAAAGGGGTTGAATATTTTAAACAGGATACATATAGCTCAAAAACAGAAGATGCTACACATGTGAAAATCGGTATTTAGATTCTTCTTGAAAAATAAAACACATAATTTACCATTTTTCAAAAATTCAACTGGGGGGGCGAAAAAAGGGGGTTGAATATTTTAAATATTTTAAACAGGATACCTATATCTTAAAAACAGAAGATGTTACAGACGTGAAAATCGGTATTTAGATTCATCTTGAAAAATAAAAAAAGCACGTATTTTACCATTTTCTGAAAATTCCATGGGGGGGCCAAAATGGGGGGTTAAATACATCTATATATATAAACGTGAAAGTCCTGACTGACTGACTGACTCATCAACACCCAGCTGTTTAACCTAGGAACGTGAAATTTTGCAGGTGTACTGTTTTTATGATTTAGGCTAGGGTCAGACGAGCGTAGTGTTCACGTCCGTGATTGCGCCTAAAAGTACGTCCGTGTTAGCATGAAAGAAAGCCCATCGGAGCCTGTTACACAAAGTACGTCCGCACTGAACTGCGGACGCACAACAGCCGCGGCCCACGGACGCAAGGCAGGCAAGAACGTGCAACTCCTAGAACGGCCGCACAAAGTGCGCTGCGTCCGCAACGTCTGCATAGCTTTGTGTGTGAGTGATGGACCGTGGTCAGACGGACTGCATTTATACATCCAGCATTTTTCATGGACAAAATGGTTTTGCTTTCTATTTTATTTTCTCTCCTACATCCGTCAAAATATACGTCAGTGATAAACGGACTGTGTGGCCACTACTGCGTCTTCTGTACTGACGTACGTCCGTGTGCACGTACGTACAGTCCGTAGAAATCACGCTCGTCTGACCCTAGCCTTAGGTGCCCACTAAGGAAGGATTTTTAGAAAATCCACCCATAAGGGGGTGAAAAAGGGGGATTGGATATTTTAAACAGGATACCTTTAGCTCAAAAACAGAAGATGCTACAGATGTGAAAATCGGTATTTAGATTCGTCTTGAAAAATAAAAAAACACGTATTTTACCGTTTTTCAAAAATCCAAGTGGGGGGGCGAAAAAAGGGGTTGAATATTTTATCAGTATACCTATATTTCAAAAACCGAAGATGTTACGGGTGTGAAATTTGGTATTTACAATCTTCTTGAAAAATAAAAACAGGTGTTTTACCATTTTCCAAAAATCCCAAGTGGGGGGGTGAAAAAAGGGGGGCTGAATACTTTTAAACAGGATACCTATATCTCAAAAACAGAAGATGTTACATACGTGAAAATTGGTATTTAGATTCGTCTTGAGAAACAACCTATTTTACCATTAATACCATTGGCACCTATTTTACCATTTTCCAAAAATTCAGTGGGAGGGGGCAAAAAGGGGGGTTGAATACTTTTATCAGTATACCTATATTTCAAAAACCAAAGATGTTACAGGTGTGAAATTTGGTATTTACAATCTTCATGAAAAAAACCAAACATGTGTTTTGCCATTTTCCACAAATCCGAATGGGGGGGGGGTCGAGGGAAAGGGGTCTGAATACTTTTATCAGCATATTTATAGTTCAAAAACCAAGATGTTGGTTTTCACCAGGTGTGAAGTTTGGTAATTACAATCTTTTGAAAATAAAGAAACACGTGTTTTACCATTTTCCAAAAATCCAAGTGGGGGGGTAAAAAAAGGGGGGGTGAATACTTTTAAACAGCATACCTATATTTCCAAAAACCAAAGATGTTACAGGTGTGAAATCTGGCACTTACAATCTTCTTGAAAAATAAAAAAATTACATGTTTTACCATTTTCCAAGAATCCCACGTGGTGGGTGAAAAAAGGGGGGGTGAATACTTTTCAACAGGATACCTATATCTCAAAAACAGAAGATGTTACAGATGTGAAAATTGGTATTTAGATTAGTCTTGAAAATAAAACAACACATATTTTACCATTTCCAAAAAATCCAGTGGGGGGGGGCAAAAAGGGGGATGAATCCCTTTATCACTATACCTATATTTCAAAAACCAAATGATGTTACAGGTGTGAAATTCGATATTTACAATCTTTGTGCAAAAAAACCCCATGTTTTACCATTTTCCAAAAATCCAGTTAAGGGGGGTGGGGGAAAGGGGTGTGAATACTTTTATCAGTATACCTATATATTAAAAACCAAAGATGTTACAGGTGGGAAATTTGGCACTTACATTCGTGTTTTCCAATTTTCTAAAAATCCCAAGTGGGGGGGGGGGTTCTACCAAAAAAAACTCAAGTTTCTTTTAAAAAACAATTTTAACAAATCCTAAAATCCCCGTGAGCGAAGCCGCGGGCAAAAGCTAGTCATTTATAAACTGCCAAATTTCTGCAGTGCTTTACAATAAAGAATAAGGAATTAAAGTTACAAAATTACTAATAAACTTAGGAATCAGTTGTGTTGAAGTGGGCCTGGCTTAGATGGGCTTGCAATCTGAGGAGTTAAGTAGAAATATCAAAATTGACCCAATCTTTAGCACAAGCTAAGCATGTATTAAGAGACAAACTGGGTATGAAGGGATCATTTGTTTTATACAAAATACAATTAAAAATATGTACATTTTATGACTACATTTAAAGTATAGTCTTACCTTGGCTTTATACAGTTTTAGTTCTAAGGCCTTAAAGTCCATATGGTCTATTAATGATCTCATAAAGGAGCTGAAAAATATGGATAAAATACACATAATCATTGCCTTTCAGAAGCAGACTAAAGCTTTTAAGAATTAGATTCTATCTATCATATAGCTCTATTAGAAAAAAAATCTAACAAGATAGAGATAACAATAGAGAATGAAAATATTACAGGCTCTATCAGCTGGTGTGAGCTAAAACGTCAACGCTGCATGAAAAATCTAGCTCAAGTCGCTAAAAGGTAGCGCCTGACAACACACCAACAGATCACCTTGTCTGCGGTGGTCTGTGTACAAGATTCATTAGCGCCTGCTAGAGAAACGCTAAAGACCCGGGCTGAGAACCAGTGCTAATGCATTGTATGTTTAAAAATAAAATGAGTTCCAGTGCAAAAAAGCCTAATTTAAAAAAAAAAAAAAAAAATCGGAAGCCCAAATTTCACCTCAAAAATACCTAATAAATTCTAAAAATTCAATAAATAAAAAGGCTTTTTGCTGCATATTAAAAAATAAACAGTTGAATAAATAAAGGATAAAAACGATAATATTTTTTCCATTGAATCCTATGGGCTTCGCACACGGCAGGTTTTCCTATACAATGCATTTTCTCACGTTTCCTCGAAGCTTGCCGGTTTAACCATACAATGCATCTTTTACACGTAAACTACATCTAGCGAGCCAAGAGAACACCTGTGCTGCATTCCTTTCAATTGCCTGTTCATTTTGGGCAAGGACTTTGACATTTTTTTCCCCTTTTTTCTTCCTTTTCCATCAGTTAACACCAGGGTTGAGATGTAGGTAAATCGTTGCGATTAGTGTCGGCGCTAAAATTAGCTTCGGGACCAAACGATCTGTTAGTTAGAATAGTGGGGGAAAAAAGGCCAAGGCCATCCGGCAGTGCCCTATTGATCAGTCCGTCTCTTTTCAAATATCGACAAGAAAAATCACAAGTATGACATAGTATCACCACACTGTATATAATAGAAAATTCAAAATGACTTGAGGGGTTATTCAGACAGAGCCGAACTGACTCCGAAATTACACCGAACAGTGAATTTCCCCATACAGTGTAATTTCGTTGCCATTCAGCTATTCAGAAAGCAGGCAGTTCGCCAAATTTTGACAAATTGCCAGCAAAACACAGTGCTGTTCGGCAACAGCAAAAATCCCCATAGAGAACCAATGGTTAATCTATTCAGAAAACACCAAACAGCCAAAAAATGTCAGTGAAATGTCTCGTTGTTCGGTGTTCTTTCATTCGGCAGGTTCAATCAGACGAATCCCATAGGTTTCAATGTTAAAAATATTCCCTTTTTAGTCAATATCTAATAAACTGTTTATTCTTTTAATTTGCAGCAAAAAGTATCTTTATTTTATTTTTTTCTGGATTTTTTAGGCATTTTTCTGGATTTTTTTCAGCGAAATTTTTTTAATAGCGTTTTTTCTCTATAACAGACCTTTCCATTATTATTATTCATGGGACCTTATATGTTAATTGCAGACATTGTCATCCAGTAGTTTTTTTGGAAACAGCATTTCAAATTTGAAACGCAATAGTTTGGTTTTTTTGAGCACGTTCGTCGGGTTTCAGCTTTTTACCGGCAGCTGGTCCGTGCTGTGTTCGGCGGATCATCAGCTTTTTTTGGATGCATCATTGTTTTTTTCAGTGGTTTTGCAGTGTGCAGTGGGTGGTCGACTTTTTTCGGATGCGTGCAGTGTTTTTTGCGGCGGATTTTCAGATGCGGTCGGCGGATTTTCCCTGCACTTCGGGACCCTGCGGTGAATGCTGAATTCACTGCAGGGTCGGGGAATTTGATTCCTCGAAGTGCGTAGCACCCAAATGTCGGTGACATTTCGGTGCTCTCCGAATCACCCTGTTGGCCATATTCACAATCTCGTGAGCCTTTTTGAAAGGCACCTCATTTCTTTGGTCACTCCAAAGGTTTTTTTCTGACCTTAATCCATGGTATCAAAGGTTTTGTGTAGAAGAGCTGGATTAAGTAAATGGGATGTTTAGTTGTTTTGTGTTTTTTCAGTATTACCGTGTCAACAAGAAAGATAAAGCTTTGACCTGAGGGGAACCTTGCACAAGACCAGGGTCTGCATTGGCAAACCTCTACAATGTTTGCCGATAACAAAAACATGATTGTTTCGGAATTCTGAAATATTTCATAATATTTGTAGGCAGCTGATATGCCACCAGTAGCTGCTGGGACTCTTCTTTCTATTTTGTTTTAATTAAAGTTCTTTCTTGATTTTCCTATTAACCCTTTCGGTGCTGAGCCATTTCACCCCTGTGTGCTGAGCTAATTTTTACCGGTTTCACGCATCATGTTTAACCCTTTCCATGCGGTGGACGCGCTCAGCGCGTCCTGCCGCATGGCCACTTCGCTGCGGAGGACGTGCTGAGCGTATCCTCCCTTTGCAGCTGCGATCGGCCGGGATTCTGGCCGATCACGGGGCCCCCCGGGGCGGGCTGACGTCATCGATGCTGGATCGCGATATGACACTAACATGCGCCGTATCGGGTGCCCTCCCGGAGCTGGCCGACATCTTGGATGTCGGCCAAGCTTCTGGGATATCCCCCTAACGACTGGCATCCTCGCGCATAGCGCGATGGCGCCAGTTTCACAATTAACCTCTTGCTGCCACCTATGGTGGAGATAGGGGGTTCCAATGAAAGCCCTATCTCCCGATCCGTGGCAGCTAGGGGTTAATGTTTGATATCACTGGAACGGCCAGAGCCTGTAACCTGTAAAAACAAAAAAATTAAAAATAAAATTAAAAAAAATAAAAATACATTTTTTAATTTTTTTATAATTTTTTTGTTTTATTAGTGCAGCAATATTGTTCCCATTTCAGTTATAATGTGAACAATGATGCTGCACTAATGATTTTTTCTATGGGGGCGTTTGCTAAAAAACACGTAATTTTCCCCAAAAAAAAGTAACGATTCCCCGTTTCTAATTTTTTTAACAAGCGCAACCCATAGAAAATATAACCGCAAACGCTTGCATGTTAAAATGTGAAAAAAACACTTTACACGTTGTAAATTATTGAAAATTCAAATTTTATTGCGTTTTATGTTATAATATAGACACAGGACATAACATATACATATAATAATGATATATTATAAATCTGCCGAGTCTCCCGGAACGAACGATATATAATATATCTGGGTTGTATTATAAAATGTGACTTCAAATCGCATTTAAACATGATGAGCGAAACCGGTAAAAATGAGCTCAGCACAGAGGTGTGAAAAGGCTCAGCAGCGAAAGGGTTAAATGCGATTTGAAGTCACATTTTATTATACAACCCTGACCTTTTATATATCGTTCTTTCCAGCAGACTCGGCAGAGTCATAATATATCATTATTATATGTATACATCATGTCCTGGCTGAATATTATAACAAAAAATGCAATTAAAATTAGAATTTTCAGTCATCTAGAGTGTGTAAAGTGTTTTTTTTTTCACATTTTATCATGCAAGCCATTGCGGTTATATTTTCTATGGGGTGCGCTTGTTAAAAAAATTAGAATTGGGGACTCGTTACATTTTTTTTGGGCGAAATTACATGATTTTTAGCATACACCCCCATAGAAAAAATCGTTAGTGCAGCATCATTGTTCACATTATAATTGAAATGGGAACAATATTGCTGCATTAATAAAACAAACAAAAAAAACACTTTTTTTTATTTTTATTTTTTCTTTACATTTGCGCTGGCCATTCCAATGATATCAAACATTAACCCCTAGCTGCCACGGATCAGGAGATGGGGGCTCATAGGGGGTTAACTCCCGAACTGATGTCATCGCGCTATGCTCGATGATGCCAGTAGGCAGGGGGAGATCCCGGAAGCTTGGCCGACATCTAAGATGTTGGCCAGCTCTGGGAGGGGACACGATCCGGCACCTGTTGGGGCCGAATCACGATCCAGCCCCCAAGGGGTTAAAGCCAGCCACTGCCCCAAGCCAATCGGGAGGGAGAGCGGTCCAATGGACCTCCCCTTCAGGCACCTACCCTGCACTGGCGGGGGGGTGCCTGTAATAGATGTCATCGCGCTGACGTCTATCGTGCCCACCTGGGTCCCGGAGGCTGGGCTGACACCCAAGGGACCGCAGCGATCGGCCGGAATCCCAGCCGATCGCGGCTGCAAAGGGAGGACGCGTTCAGCGCATCCTCCGCAGCCAAGTGTTGATGCGGCTCATGTTCAGCGGCTTGTCAACGGCTGGTTGGCATCTTCCGGTGGCTGGACAGCGGTTTGTTCGGCGGGTCGGCGGCTTTTTTCGGATTGATTTGGCAGTTTGTCAGATGCATTCGGTGGTTTTTCAGATCGATTTGGGGGTTTTCAGCACTTTTGCGGCTGTTTTCCGATTCAAATCGGTGGTTTTGGGGCGGTTTTTTCCCAATAGATTCTGCGGTTTATCAGATGTGTTCAGCGGGTTGATTCTCTGCACTTCTGGGACCCTGTGGTGAATGCTGAATTCACGGCAGGGTCAGCAAATTTAACTCGCGAAAGTGTTGCGAAGGAGAGAGCACCGAAATGTCACCATTATTGGTGACATTTCGGTGCTCTCTGAATTACTCCTTTAATATGCGCATGCAAAATAGCCCAATTGAAAATATAATCTTCGACTCCATTGTTTTTATCTTATCAATAGGGATGAGCTGTTCGGCTCGATCAGTTCGGAGTTCGATTCGAACATCGGCAGTTTGAAAGTTCACGAACTTCGAACTTTTTGGCGTGTTGGAAAAAAAAATTATTTGAAAAAAGTATACAAAATGCTTAAAAAATACTAAAAAATCTAGAAATAAAGAGACTCTTTACTGCAGAATATTATAAGCAACGGTTTATTAGATATTGAATTAAAAACTAATGTCTAGGTGCAAAGATTCTCACCTCTAAATGACCTGTGCTCTCAAACGGCGTAAACAACAGGTGTTTAATTATTGTTTGGAAATAACATGTGCTTCTAATTAGACTGGGAGTGCTAGGTATCGTTTGTGGGTCTGTGATGTCGATGTTTCCATACATCCTACAAATCCGCCACTTCACAGGCAGGTTATGGGGACCTCCTAAGCACGATATTTGAAGGAATTTTTCGTTTTTATTTTTAACCCTTATTTTATGGACAACTCACTGTTCCTTTGACCCTTTCACTGCTGAGGCATTTCACCGCTGTGTGCTGAGCTAATTTTTACTGCTTTCACTCATCATGTTTAAACGCGATTTGAAGCCACATTTTATTATACGACCCAGACATATTACATATCGTTCTTTGCGGCAGACTCGGCAGATTCATAATATATAATTTTTCTATGTATACGTCATGTTCTGCCTGTATATTATAACAAAAAATGCAATAAAACTTGAATTTTTAATCGTCTGCAGTGTGTAAAGTGTTTTTTTTCACCTTTTATCACATGAACATTTGCGGTTATATTTTCTATGTTTGTACAAAAATTAGAAATGGGGACTTATTAAATTTTTTGGGGGGAATTATGTGATTTTTAGCAAACGCACACCATAGAAAAAAATCATTAGTGCAGCATCATTGTTCACATTACAATTGAAATGTGAACAATATTGCTGCATTAATAAAAATAACACACAAAAAAAATACCTTTTTTGTTTTTACTTTATACCTGGTCATGTTGGGTATCATTCGAAAGGCCATGCTCAGGTCTTTCGATTGACACCCTCCGTGACCCCCTAGCTGTCAGTGTTCTGGAGATATCAGGGTTCAAATGAACCCCCTATCTCCACCAGAGGATTCCGGGCAGCTAGGGGCTCCCCGGCTATCTGACGTCATCACGCTATGCGTGAGGACGTCAGGCAGTGAGGGGGGACCCGGGGTGGAGCCGCCATCCAAGATGGCGGCCCCCACCGGAGCTAGGCCGCACTTCGGCACCGCAAGGCGCCGAAGTGTGACCCGGTGCCTAAGGGGTTAAAGTCAGGTACCGCTTAAAAGGGGAGACTCTCCCCTTTTAAGCGGTGCCTGGCTTCTTTTTGTGGGACCTCCCGATCGGGAGGGATCCAAATGGATCCCCCCTCCCTTCCAGGCGATCTCCCGGCATTGCCAGGGGTCGCCTGGAAATGACATCATCGCGCATGGCGCAATGATGTCATTTATGTTGGGAGGAGCTTGACTTCAGCGTCTGAGGACGCTGAAGTCAGAACACCGCGGGACCCCGGACAGAGAGGTGAGTATCTCCGCCGGGAGTCCCGCAAAGCTGATGACGTGTGGGACACGTCCTCCACAGCATACAGCGGGAGTAACTGAGGACGTGTCCCACACATCGTCAGCAGTGAAGGGGTTAAAAACGTCTCTTTTTTAAAACTTTTTGTCCTTGTTTCCGGTCCCCCAGGGCACTACCCGTTACCAGACATTGTTTTTAAATGTTTCTATACATCCTAGAAATCCGCCACTTCACGGGCAGGTTATGGGGACCTCCTAGGCACGATATTTGAAGGAATTTTTTGTTTTTATTTTTAACCCTTATTTCATGGAAAACTCACTGTCCCTTTAAAAACTTATTTTTTTTAACTTTTTGTCCTTGTTTCCTGTCCCCCAGGGCACTACCCGGACCCCCATATACCTTTTATGACAAATATCTAGCATATATGCCCTCTCGGAGGGCACTCTAAAAATCGAACTTTGAGTCCCATTGACTTGTATTGAGTTCGTGTTCAAGTTCGAATTCGAACTTTTGAAAAGTTCGAGTTTGAATGCGAACTGAACTCGGGGGTGTTCGGCTCATCCCTACTTATCAACCCTTTTCTCCAAATTTTCTGTGAAGTGAATTAACCCATAATGGCACCCTAACACCCACCAATCGTATCTCCGCTAAATCACATTGATTTTATAGTGAAAATACACTTGATTTAAATAACTTTCAAGGTTAGTATTTTAAAAAACATAAAATACTTTGTTTCAAACTTACTTAGTATTATATAATGCAAGGATCTCAAACACCAGCCCACAGATATTGAAGGCCTACTCCCAGAGTTCTTTGAATGCAATAACTGGCATGGGAATCATGGGAGTTCTAGTTCAGAAACATCTGGGGGGGGGCCAGAATTTGAGATCTCTGATCTATTGTGCTATTATTCGCATCTAGAAGATATTTTGAAAAGAGATTTAAACCATTCATTGATAAATTGAAATTTACCAGATGCACATTATTACAGGCAAATCCACTGTTTCTGTCAAAAAAGTAAAATTCCTATTACTTGCCCCCTTGGCCCTGAAAGACAGTCTGACAGAGTGACCGTGACTGTATCCCCTACACAACAGAATAGCAGCTGTTATGCATATACTTTTAAAATGTCATCATAAAAAAGTTCTATATGGCAGTCGTATCTTTTTGCAACAAAACTGATGTTACAGCATATTTAATCGCATATTATGGTGCAACAGTTTTTGATAAATGGCTTTATGTTGACGTATGTGACGGAAAATACTAAAAGGGTTTTTAAAAGAGATCCGAATGGCTGCCTAAAGGTAACCGAATGCTGAAAATCCGCGTTCGGTTACCTCTCTTGGCCATTCGGCTATTCAGAGAGCAGCCAATTCGCCTAATGTTGGCGAATTGCCTGCACATACGGTGCCTGTTCGAGGGCAGTGAAATCCCCATAGAGAAGCAATGCTTCGGCTATTCAGAGAACAAAAACCAGCAGTGAAAAGTTGCCGAATTGCCCTGCCATTCGGTGGCTTCATGCGGCAGATTTATTCAGGCAAATCCCATAGGGTTCAATGTTAAAAATATTCCTGGTTTAACTCAATATCTAATAAACCGTTTATTATAAAATTCTGCAGTAAAAAGATTCTTTATTGTTCAATTTTTTAGGATCTTTTAAGCATTTTTTGGAATTTTTTTGCCAAAATATTTTTGCAGATTTTTTTTTTTAAATGTTTGTTCTTTTTTCTGTAACAGCCCTTTTTATTATCATTCCTTGGACCTCATATGTAAATTTCAGACATTTTCGCTCAGTAATTTCTTTGCAAATAGAGTTTCACTTTTCAAACATTCAAGCAAACTGTTTTTTTTCACTCCATTCATCTGTGGTGTCGGGTTTTTCCGGTGGCTGCTCTGCGCTTTGATCGGCTCCTGCTCGGGTTTCTCCGCCGTGTTCGGCGGGGTTAATCCAGATGTTTTTGCAGGTTTTCGGCGGGTTTTTCTGTGAGTTTTCGGCGGGTTTTCCCTGCACTACGACGGCCCTGTGGTGCTTGCTGAATACACCGCAGGGTCGCCGAAATGGGATCGCCAAATCGTACCGAATTGAAGAGAATGAAAAGTCACCGAACGTGCGGTAAATTTTCGATTCTTTTTGAATAACCCTGTAACATTTACCATCCATGACTATTTGAGGCAGACTGGTTGACCGCTTTGCATGGTTATCCCTTCCCTTTAGGATACTGTTTTCATGTTAAACAATTTACAATAATGCCAGGTAGAAAAAAAAATGGAATATAAATTATATTTTTTTTCACAGAACAAGAATAAACCAAGTCGGAGATTGGACCTTCGAAGAGTTTGAGCTTAAACCAAGCAAAAATTTTAATTTGCGATCTCTACGAGTCATGATTTTATGAAAACCACTTTTTGGCCTAAGCTAAAAAATATAACTTAGAGATGAAAGAGTGCTAAATGCTACTGACATTTGGCCTTTCATTTTGTCTAATTGATATTTGTGCTCTTCCCACAATGTGTGTCAGGTTGGCACCGGGCGTGTACCATGGTGGGACCCGGTTCAGGGATTAGGGGGTCTGAGCCCAGTATGCAGGGGCACACACAGATGGTACCTTTGTGTAAACAGACACAGGGGTGTTCCAAGGTGCAGTATGAGCGGGTGATCCAGAGAATGGTCAGTAGGTGATCCGTGGTCAAGGGGCTGGTACAGGGCGGTAGTCGGGAGGCAAGCAGGGTCTGGTACACGGTAGAATCAGGAGTAAGCAGGAATAGGTCTGAACTGGTCGAAGGGTATAGACTCAATACTGAGGCGAGGTATACAGGGGGTGTGGTCCTTTATTTCAGACAGGTAGGGGTGGTGTGTGTGTTCTAACTGATTGCGCACTGGTACGGTGCTAACCATGAGGGCAGCACTTTTCACATAGCTGTTTCTGGAACAGGCATGGATCCTGACAATGTGTCATTGTTATTTATTTTTTTGTAACTGTAATACTTACCCTAAAATCCACTTCTTTCCAGCGGCGTCTTTTTTTTTTTATATACTCACCTCCCTCCTCTTCCGCTCCCGTCCTCCTTGGCTTCTGGTTTACGTGAGAAGCGCGCATGCGCGCCTCTCACATAAGCCAGCCAATCGGCAGGCTTCCTCCCGGCTCCCTCTGAGGATTAGTGTTGCGCGCAAGAGGATGCGCGCAACACTAACCCTCAGAGGGAGCCGCCAGCTTCTGCGGTGAGTTGGAGACGTCATCGCGCTGAAAGCGCGATGACGTCTCCTACTCGGCAAAAGTCGGCAGAAGCGGGAAATATGATTCCCGCTCTGCTGACAGCTGGGAGGGCGGAGTAAACTCCTCCACCTCTCTCAGCTGTTTTCAGCTTTTTCAGCTGAACTGCCGAGCGGAGGGAGGGGAGGCAGAGGGCGGAATACTCCGGGCATCATGACCACCTAAAATAGCTTAGGTGGTCATGTTGCCTAGAGTGTCCCTTTAAGTTTTGCAACCCTGAGCACATCTATGTCAACAGACAGAAAGGCCTCTAATGTGCACATTATGTGCAAATACTCTGTCCTTCACACCTGTTGAGTGTAGCTATGCACCCAAACCCGTGTTAGTGGCCATGACTACTACTTTCTAGCTACAGTCAATCTATTTGTTAAAAGATACTCTTTGCAGTATAATCAACCATGTACCAAAGCATGCATCATCGCAACAAGCCAATGTCTTGAAGTGTTTCCAAATGCCTTTGTCGTCTTCAGATTTCAACGCATTAGGCTGAGGATCTCAACAATGTGCAGGAATCAATGCCCATTGCCTTGAGTGAGCAGGGGCCACGGTATCTATCTATAGATACTGGAATGTATGCACTCATTTATAGGGCATGCTCTATCTTTGAAAGCAGCACATCTGGATGTAGAGGTGTCACATCAAATCATACCTCATCATTTATTCAACAAAGGAAACTCAGAGATGCTCTCATTTTCTTCTTGGCATTCCACGTCAAACACGCTCTATAGACTGAAGTGGTCAATGCCCATTTAACAAAACAATGGTTCTTGTCAAAACCATGTGTTTAGGCAGGGAGTTGAAAAAAAAAGGATCTGTGCCCAAAAGTGTATCGTTTTTTGGCGGGTAACGTCGCTGGTTAAAATAGTGAGCTGATGATGAATGGCTGTGAAGCCTTTGTGATTGTTCAGGATGCATTGCTGGGCAAACAAAGAAGTAGGACACAAGTTTGGCTCAGGACAGCAACGGATAAAATAGTTTGGTCGAATGGCGGGCTCCTGCCGACATGACCACTTGTTGACATTAAAAGGATTTCACAACAAGTGAGCAGAAACAGAAAAGATTCTGTTCTCTGAGGCTATTAGCTGCAACGTGTGGCAGTGCATCGGTCAGTGCTGATGTATTTCCTTCCTAATGAGCTCTGAATGCCCTATTAAACTGGGACACTATAGGACCAGAGCCACTAGGACAATACTATGCATGAGTGGCTTCCTGGACCCTCATTGGATGACCCAGTGAACGAAGAGACTGGCAATACTCAGATTTAAGCAGGGTTGACAGCCCAGTTAAATGATCCTAAATTAACCATTAGAGTGCCAGAGGGATGATAAGTCTCCATCGGCCTGGAATGCTTTGTATCCCTCAGTGTGAAACCAAACTTATTTCTGCAACGACAAGATAATTTGAAATCTTATTAAATTTACTAGTGGGGCTTTCTCTACCCTTCATTTGTATGTATTTGCTAACTTGTCAGGTCAATGTTATTTTAGGAAAGCTAATGCGATGATAGTAATATTATTATTTTAATTTTGGTAGATATGCAAAATATAGGTGTCTATATAAGAAAGTTAGGTATTGAAATGGTTAAATTGGGGAAAATCCCAAAAACATTGCAAAATTACCGCTCTATTTCTACTCAGTCTGGTTAGACATAAATTCAAAGCTAGTTTACGTCAATATGGAGGTTATGTTTTGGCATCCATTGAATAAATACGTTATAAGTGGCAGAGATTTTTTTATCCACATTTTTTAAAAAAAAATGTATATTCATGGATAACCACTGTAATCTAAGATTATATGGAGTGATGGCAGAAATCACCAAAGTCAGCGGAACAGATCAAAGCCTGGTGGTCCTATTTACAGTTGATCAGTAAATTGCAATTGTAAGCTTGACAAATTTCCACTTTTTGTAACCCTCTGCCAGTAGTGTGTGTTTGGCCAATGGTATTCTTGTTGACAGTTATTATTAGTCATATACACTCTGGAGTCCATAGGATTCCATTGAGTGTTAACTCAGCAGATCTACAAGATATTTTGCAATGCAGAATTCCTGCAGCAGAACACCAAGGAACTATTTAAAAAATAATAACAGGCTTCCAGAACATGGGAAATCCAGTGCGGTTTTCTTGATGGAAGAGGTTATGGTACAATTTTAGCCTATTCAAATATTTCCCAAGCCAGGCTTAGTTTTAATTAACTTTGGAGGTTGGTCTCGCCGGTTCTGCTGCTGTAATTGGGTGTCTGTCTTCTATACTATTGAATCAAGGAACCGTTTGTCCTTCCAAACTTTATGAGAAGTCGGCAGATCTTCATTCGAATTTCAGGTGAGCGTACTAGTTTAATATAGACAAGGGGATGCTTTCTGTCATTTACTTGCATGGGGTTTAGGAAGAATTTGGACCAAAACTAAATTATAAAATAATCTTGGCACTAGGTTTACCTTTTTATATAAAGAGTTCTTGGTGTATCATTTGGAATACAAAATATATATTGATGACCCTTAGGAAGGCCAATTACCTTAGGGGGTAACCCTTATTAATATGTAACAAAACTAAAAGTAGTAGCCGCCATTAAAGCATATTGGGCAGTATTACAAAGTTGGTGCTAATTTAACCAGAGCTGTTGTAAACTTAACAACTCCACTGACTATAATGGCTCTGGGAAGTTTCCAACAGCTCTGGTTAAGTTAGCACCAACATTGTAATATAGCCCATTGTTTATTGTATAAATGAAAACAATAGCAAGGTTATTGCCACAACCATCTATTCAGGCCTTCAAGAGATCCCTCAAAACCCATCCCTTCAGATTAGCATACCACATCACTGATGCAACTCATCCCTCTGCTCACCTACTCACACATGATTGAAGCCGCTTCCATTGCCCCACCATTCCCAAACCACTGGCACTCATGATCCTGCTATCTAGTGAAATTCCCCTTGCCTTCCTCAATCCCAATCCCTCTAGACTGCAAGCTCCTATGAGTAGGGCCCTCTACACCTCTTGTTTCCATCATATGTCCATTTATCTGTATCACGTTCCCTTTGGTTATTGTAAAGCGCTGCGAAAACTGTTGTCGCTATATAAATGATGACAATTTATAAGACTGTTAAATGTTTTACAGTTATATTATATACTATATTAGGGCTTAAAATTTCCACTCGCCTACTAGCATTTGGCGAGTAGAAATTAAGTGAGGGCGAGTGGAAAAGCACACACAAGCAGCACAATAAATTATTTTGTGCTGCGTATTTGGCAGTGTCACCATGCAGTCAACCCTTCCCCAGGATGCACGATGGCTGGGATCAGCTGCCTAACCTGACCCAGCTCATCTTTGTCACTGGCAGGGGGTGGAGAGGAGCTTCCCTACCTCCTCGCTCTGCTCACAGTGGTGTCTGGTGACTGGGTATACGTGTATCTGGGGTCTGATGTCTGGGTATACGTGTATCTGGGGTCTGATGTCTGGTTATTAATGTTATTTTTGTAACTTTATTCTAAATAAAACCTTTAACAGTTTAATTTCATAAAATAATTTAAGGGGGTGTGTTTAGGGGCAGAGATAAGGGCTGGGTAGGGGTTAGGTGGAGCAATTGATGGCGAGTAACTCTTATGGCCTGGTTAGTAGCTTAGCACTTGAAATTTTGAGCCCTGTACTATATACCCTAGTTGTACTCTGTTATATGAGTTTGCATTGACAAGGTTAAGCCAGGTCCATGAACAGGCTATGGTCGGGTTTTCCATATGCAAATGGACACTGATTAATGTTACTTCGAGGTTTGCTCTCTTTGCTACAGTGTCCTTTAAAAAATGTTTCAGGATAGGTTTCTGTCAAGAAGAAAATACACCATGCCGTGCACTTGCATATTCCTCAAAGCGTGTCCTATCAAGAGGTAATTGAAAACATCAATCATTAGCTTTTATGACTGGCGGGACTACACAAGTAAAGGAAGAATTGTAACCCTTAATCTTATCAATCGGCTTCTTTTAAGTATAGTCCTATGTCCACCATCAGATCAATTTCCTTTTTTTTGCACTCACTTATTACAGGAAGCGAAAAGTACCTTTAAAATCTCTTTTAATCTCTCCAAAAAAACAAATAACACTTGGCTTTATAATTTGGCGTTTATAGCAGTGAGACGTTCTGCTTAATTCTGCATTTAGTAATAATTAACAAGTGCACAGGTTTACCGGCAACAAGTTGTTACAAAATATTGCACCGTTTAATTGCGATAAAATTTGAGTTTATGCATGTTTTATTTGGAAAGCAAAGATGTGGAGCAGATGGTCAGAGTGACTATTCAAGACAACGTAGCTACAGTTTGATAAATAATGACTATTACATTGTGTACACTAGAAATCAGAAGGAAAACCTACACTGAATGAGTTTGGTGACATTCCAAGATCAGGAAGCTATTATCTTTATTGCTGTATACCTGTTAGCACACCTACACACTTCACTGACGCCACCAGCACGTGCCAGACACACACTGCTTATACTATTATATCAGATTCCGTGCCAAAGGTGAAGATGTTTTCCTCTTTTATCAGGCGGCTTCTTTTTGAACACCGTTTCTTCCTCTGATTCTATTGAATCTATTGATCTATTGAAAACGTTGTGGTTTCTTCATTAATCGCAGAGTTGGAGACAAACTGACATTTATTAGGTTTACTATCAGTTGGTCGCGTGTATAAAAATGCTTATATAAAAATGACATGGTAAAAAAGTTGCGACTGTTACAAAGGTGCTCCAATTTGGCCGCAACTAAAGTGGACACCTGTCCAATTCTGTTGTGAATGAGTTTCGATGCTCTGTATTCTGGTGCAGCCAAATTGGACGCTCCAAGCCGAATCGGAATGTCTTTTTCTATAGTTAAGATTAAATATTAAGGTTAGAAATTAGATTTAGAAATTAGGGTTAGAAACAGAGTGAGGTTACTGTTTGTGCTTGTTTTTGGGTTAGGGTTACATTTAGGGTTACCTAAACATTCTGCTCTATTTTTGCTTGATTTTTAAGCAAAAAATTCTTATCCTTTTTTTGCATGAAAAGAAAGGGCAGTATCAGTACCCTAAAAATGACATTGCATCGCAATGAACAACCTAGTAAATAAATAACATTGCCGCCATGCTTTGTTTGTTTTCCTAAAGTATATATTGGAGAAAATTGAGAATTACAGGGAATATTCTGGGATTTCACTTAGATACATTTTGTTTTATCTTAATGAGATGTCTGAAACATCAATAATCAATGGCCCATTGGAAGAAAATTCTGAAACAAGGTAGCTAAGGCTGGGGTCAGACGAGCGTAGTGTTCACGTCCGTGATTGCGCCTAAAAGTACGTCCGTGATAGCATGACAGAAAGCCCATTGGAGCCTGACACATGAAGTACGTCCGCACTGAACTGCGGACGCACAACGGCCGCGGCCAATGGACGCAAGGCAGGCAAGACCGTACATCCACTAGAACGGCCGCACAAAGTGCGCTGCGTCCGCAACGTCTGCATAGCTTTGTGTGTGAGTGATGGAACGTGGTCAGACGGACTGCATTTATACGTCCAGCACTTTTCACGGACAAAATGGTTTTGCTTTTTAATTTATTTTCCCTCCTACATCCGTCAAAATATACATCAGTGAATAAACAGACTGTGTGGCCACTACTGCGTCTTCCGTACTGACGTACGTCCGTGTGCACGGACGTACAGTCCGTAGAAATCACGCTCGTCTGACCCTAGCCTTAATGAGATCCCAGCAATAGACAGACAACAGTATTGATGTCTTCCGTGATCAACATAATCATAAAATAACTAATCATGAAAGAAAATATTTCAGTTCTGATCACCCTTTTGAATGCTCCCAGGCTGATTTGCATATGGTAAAGTCTCCTCTGCAAAGGCACCTTCAGCTAAGGCTAGGGTCAGACGAGTGCATTCTGTGCGGACTATTGTGCGTCCGTGCACAACGGACGTACTTTCTGACTGACGACAAGGTAGTGGCCACATAGTCCGTTTTTGTCACTGACGTTTTTTTTGACTGATGTAGAAGAGAAAATAAATTAATATGAAAAACATTTTGTCCGTCAAAAATGCTATGCAGACGTTGCAGACGCAGTGCACTCTGTGCATCCGTTCTAGCGTATTTACGTTCTTGCCTGCCTTGCGTCTGTTTGCCGCGTCCGTTGTGCGTCCGCACTTCTGTGCGGATGTACTTCGTGTGTGGGTCTCTATTGATCATAATTGTATGCTACCATGGACGTTAAAATGTGCGGCAACAAGGTCGTGAACATTGCGCTCGTCTGACACGGGCCTTAAACCTTGTTTTGAAACCTGAGTGGGGACTCATGTAGAGACGGCCACTAGCGTCGTTATCCATTCACAGTGTTCTCAAAAACCTGTTTCTGTTGTCCATACAGTAACAATAATTTCCAGGTTTCAGTAGTGTACTTATGTATCTGTGATTTATGTCAAAATACACATTGCGTGTATGGCATATCTGCTTTATATCTTATCACAGTGGTTTCAACCCCAAATCCTCAGGTCCCCATTTCTCACCTGCCAGGCCCCGCGCTGCCGGCGTGCTTCTCACCTCTCACCAGGCGAGCGGCCGCTGACATGCAGTTTGGCCGCTCGCCGGGAACCACCTGACCAGCCGCGTTCTCGCGAAATCGCACGCTGGTCAGGTGGTTCCCATCCCAGGCGAGCGGCCAAGCTGCATGTCAGCGGCTGCTCTTCTGGTGGGCGGTGAGAAGCACGCTGGCGGCGATGATTTTCTCGGGGGGGGGGGAATTGCCCCTTCCTCCCCCTGGATCTGTCCCTGCTGCAAACCTGGCCTGTTCGGGGTGTAGTTAAGAACCATGGTTGAGAACCATTGCCTTATCATGATACTAATTACAACCAGGGTTATTCATAAAGCACATTCCGGTGCTCTCTTGTTCCCCGCACTTTGGGGAATCAAATTCCCCGATCCTGCAGTGAATTCAGCATTCACAGCAGGGTCCTCGAAGTGCAGGGAAAATCCGCCGACCGCATCCAAAAATCCACCTCAAAACCGCCGCATCGAACGATAAAACCGCCACAAAACCGTCAGAAAAACACTGCACGCATTCGAAAAAAGCTGACCATTCGCTGCAAAACTGCCGAAAAGACCCCGAACATGTCCGAAAAAAGCCGACGATCCACCGAACAGGGTAAAAAAGAAAAAAAAGGAAAGATTGAAAGTTTCTAATTTGAGACGCGGTTTTCAAAAAAGCTACTTGACTAAAATGGCTGGAATTAACATATAAGGTCCTATGAATAATAATAAAAAAGTTTGTTACAGAAAAAAACCATTGCTTAAAAAAATAAGAGTTGGGGGAAAAAAATCTGGTGAAAAAAAAAAAAAATCACAAAAAAAACTAAAAACATAAATAGATAAAGAGACTTTTTGCTCCAGATTAAAAGAATAAATGGTTTATTAGATATTGGATAAAAACCGGAATATTTTTACCATTGAAACTTATGGGATTCACTTGATTAAACCTGCCAAATGAAACCACTGAACATCAGGGCATTTCACTGACATGTCTCTGCTGTTCGGTGTCTCGGATTAGATTAACCATTGCTTCTCTATGGAGACTTTCACTGCCGCCAAACAGCACTATATTTCACTGGCAATTCGCCGAAATTTGGGGAACTGCCTGCTTTCTGAATATCCGTATGGCCACAAAATTCACTGTACGGAGAAATTCACTGTTCGGGGCCAGATCAGCTCTCTCCGAATAACCCGCAAAGTATTACTAAAAGTGGAGTGTGGTAGCTATTGTCCCAGGAATCCAAGTGGTCCCACAAACACTGTAGTCCATTTAGCAAGTCCCTACACCACTTTCCCTCTCTGGGAAGGTCAACAACTGTATTCTAATACTATTTCATATTCTCGCTTTAACCCATTAAAGCCTGTATATAGACTGAGGACTGAGGGAAGATGAATTGGTGACTCCTGCTGGTTTGTTGGATTATTTATGTATTTATTATATATAGTATATATATATATTTTAATATACTCAATATATTTTTTAAGGTACTCAGTTTGTAAGAAGGCAAATATCAGTCCCTCAGTCTTCATGCCCCGGTGCTCACACCTCCCTTAGTTATAATTCACAATGAAAAATAACAGGCACTCACAGGTCATTAAGGCTGGGGTCAGACGAGCGTAGTGTTCACGTCCGTGATTGCGCCTAAAAGTACGTCCGTGATAGCATGACAGAAAGCCCATCGGAGCCTGTTACACAAAGTATGTCCGCACTGAACTGCGGACGCACCACGGCCGCGGCAAACGTACGCAAGGCAGGCAAGAACGTACAACCACTAGAACGGCCGCACAAAGTGGGCTGCGTCCGCAACGTCCGCATAGCTTTGTGTGTGAGTGATGGAACGTGGTCAGACGGACTGCATTTATACGTCCAGCATTTTTCACGGACAAAATGGTTTTGCTTTTTAATTTATTTTCCCTCCTACATCCGTCAAAATATACGTCAGTGAATAAACAGACTGTCTGGCCACTACTGCGTCTTCCGTACTGACGTACAGTCCGTAGAAATCACGCTCGTCTGACCCTAGCCTAAAATGTTCATATTTCCACCTTTATTTCAACACCTTTAATTCAAACACAGCGGGCCCTATTACAATCATAGCGCTAACATTAGAGCTCACCTATGTGAGCGTTAACATTAGCATTAGAAACATAGTGGCCCTAGAAACATTGGTGGCCCTAGCGCAGGCGCACCATGCTGCAATTCAAACACTAACGTGTTAGTATTACAAATTCCTAACGCTAATTCCCATCCTGCTGTGGTTAATTTGAAAGTACACATACTCCTCTTCTATCCCACGGCGAGAACAGCGGCTCCATCCATCTCTTCTTGCTGCCTGGAGCAGAGAGAGACTGCGGAAAAAAGTCCCTCAGTTTCCCTCTGCGAATCACTGCGCCGACCTGCCGGATCTCGCGAGGCGAGATCCTGCAGGTCATGTGACCGGTAGAGGAGAAGCCTCAATGGAGTCCCATTGATAGCCGGAATGGACTACATCGAGGGGATGCTCGCGGCGGCGCTTAGCGCTGTGTTACGATGCAGGCTGCTGGTACGCCTGCAGCATAATGTCACGCTAAAACGGGGCGCTAAGGAGAAACCTGCAGGCGTTCTCCTTAGCATCCCCGTTTTAGTGTGATTTTTGTAATATGGCCCAGCATGTTTGAATTTTGAAATAAAGTTTGAATATATGTACAATTATACTGTGTATTAACACTGTGCATACAAGAGCTTTAAAACAAAATCAGGGATTGTAGAGGCACAATACAAATTTTGTTTGCAATAAAGAAATCTAACTGTACAGTATATCATGTACACACACTGGGCTCTATTACATTCTTGGCGCAAACGTTAACGCATGCGCAAAAACGCATTAATGCGAGGGGCAAAAGCCTTTGCGCAGAACGTCGTATTGCAACGTCCGCGCAAAAAATGCATGTTAACGTCTTAGGCTAGGGTCAGACTGAGGCAGTGCGAACGCGCGTTCTGGCGCACTTAATCACGGCCGTGCTAGCAGCAGATGCCGGGCAATGACGGCCAATATACGAAGTACGGTCGCACAAAAGTCCGGCTGCGCAACGCAAGTGGAAAATGAACGCATTTTTTCGAGAACGTTAAACCACTAGTACTGACGTACAGAGTGCGCTGCGTCCGCTAGAGGCGTGTGTGTGTGAATTGGAGACGTCAGACGCTGCTAATGTCCGGCCTACATAACGTCCAGATGCACAAAGTGTTTTATTGAAGATCCGTACAAAATCACGGATGAAACTGCGCATCGTATGACCGCTATTGCGTATTCCGTGAAAAAATACGTCCATTCTTCGAACGCACATTTTCACGGACAACGTGAAAAATGCGTTAGTCTGACCCTAGCCTTACGCGGGTGGACCTGCACAAACCCTTTGCAAGCGTGCTGTACTTTGCGCGTCCTAAACTTAACATTGTGAGCGCAAATGCATTTGTACGCTGGTACGCAGATGGTATTACAATCTATGCGCAAATTATAACGGACATAATTTTAACGTCTTTTAAAAGCTGGTGGTAACGGCAAATCTGAACGTCCAGCCCGAAAAAAAAATACAGCAAAGTATAGTTACACATTCTACACATACCCAAACAATAAAATTGATAAATTGTGCGTGTGATTTATTATTGCTGCAGCATATATACTCAGATTGACTTTGACAGGCGCAAAAACCTAACAGGAGACAATTGTGGTTCTTAATTCTGATTGGCTGAATCGCGTTAATGCGCGTGCATTTTTGCGTGCAATATTTTTTGATGGATGAAAAAATGCACTCGGATTGTAATACCAGCGCTAATTTACACGCGTTAACGTTTAACGCTTCGCGCACAAATTAACGTGCTGGGCGAATGAATGTAATACTGTAGAGCCCACTGTGTTCGGGTGTGAATTCACATATTTTAATACCTAATAGTAGTAGAAATGTGGCTATAGTTTTCCAGAAAACACAGGTATTTTTGGAGGTGAAGGTGAATTTACAGATTAATGATGATATTTTATATTTTCCACTTTACATTACTGCTGCAAGAAGAAAGTACCCAAAGCAAACAGATCTTTTCCTGTAATAATGACACAAATTCATTGCAATACACTCTTTAGACCGATGCATTTGTCCACAAACATATACAGGTTCCCGGCAACTATCCAAGCTATTATGGTCTTATATGAAAACATTCCCCTGAAATTACAGAACTCTGTGGGTGCAAAGTAAAAGAATTTCAATGGAATGGTTTTTAACATTCAGATACACAGAAAGCAAAGTGTGTCACCTCTCGGCTTATTGTATAACATATGGCTAGAGAAGAGCAGATGGACAGAGTCACACAGTGCACAAAAAAAAGAGAATTTCTGCATTGTGCCTCTGACCCATTGGGCTACCAGGGCCCCCAAGAGAAATGACTTTAGAGACCTTAACGCTTTGTTTGCCAAAATAGTGAGCAATGACATGAAAAGTTTCCAACTGTGTGGAATACAAGAATGATGATTAAACGAAAGCAAACGCTGCATTCCATTCCTGAATGGGGTTTCAAATCCCAAAGGCACTTTACCCATCACATTTTTTGAGAGAGCAAAATATCCCAAAATTAAATAATACTAAACAGAATTGTATTGTACATATTTCAGACCTTTTCCCACTATTGATTAAATAAAATTAATAATTATAAAGCATTCTGTAGGCCGGATCCAGCTACAGATAACATCTGGTCCAGCACACGTATGGCCTGGTCCAGTTACACAAACTGGGATACAGTGAGTTCTAGAAAATACAGAACTCAGATGTAATTTATCATGTCTTGATGAGCAAGTCGGCAAGTCATCTCCAGAATGAGCTAAACACCGAGGCCGATGTACACTGGAATCTGACAGCTCATTTGCTAAGTATATAAAAGTAATCAGGCAAGGGTCCGGTTGAGCAGGAGAACCTGGGAATGCAGTTCTCCCATTTTTCTTGCAGAGGGAACAGACTTGCTTTTTGTCCCACACTCTGTGAAGCTTTAGGTACTCAATCATATCACTATGAAGTCACAATAAGTATTTTATGATTCAAATAATCATTATATTACTAATTCCATAATGTTATAATAATTCCATAAAGCCCAGTGTATATGTCTATAAATACATTGGAAGGACATTAGGGAATCGCTATCATAATACACATGCACATGTAATAATATCAAATCTGAGTGTAGGAAGATGGGTTTAAATAGAAATGACCACTCTTAGGGACCAATTCCCTTGTTCGCACTAACATGGGGACGCTAACGGAGCAAATCTGCACCTGCAGGTTTCCCCATACCACCCCCATGTTACCTCTATATTCCAAAGCAGGCACTACCTCAGCACCTTGCCCCGGAACACAGTGCAAACTGCTGGGATACTCAGTGCTGGGATACTCAGTAGTGCTTCTGCGCCGCTGCATGTATCACCTCCTGGAGTACATAGAACTCCATGGAGGGTTGCGCTTCTGGGCTGCAAGCCCTGCGCCGCGGAGTGATCACAGGGGAAGATTGGGAACTATTTGCCCCCAGTCTCACTCTGCTCCCGGGGACAAGAAGCAGTGGATTAGAAACATCGAAAAATGTCGGCAGATAAGAACCTTTCGGCCCATCTAGTCTGCCCAATTACATGGATACTTTACCTGGATTTATCTTTTGTTTAGGATAGCATTATGCCTATCCCATGCCTGCTTAAATTCAATTACTGTTTTGGCCTCTACCACTTCAACTGGAAGGCTGTTCCATGTATCCACCACCCTCTCAGTAAAATAATGCTTCCTGATGTTACTTTTAAACCTTTGCCCCTCTAATCTAAGACTATGTCCTCTTGTTTTGCTGCTTTGTTTCCTTTTAAATATACTCCCTTCCTCTACCTTGTGGATTCCCATTACGTATTTAAATGTTTCTATCATATCTCCTCTGTCTCGTCTTTTTTCCAAGCTGTACATGTTAAGATCATTAAGCCTTTCCTGGTAACTTTTCTCCTTCAAGCCGTACACCATTTTAGTAGCCCTTCTCTGAACTCTCTCTAAGATGTCTATATCCTTCTGGAGATACGGTCTCCAGTACTGCACACAGTACTCCAAGTGAGGTCTCACCAGTGCTCTGTACAGTGGCATGAGCACATCCCTTTGGGCCACCATTCTCGCCGTGGAATGGGAGGTGAGTTTTGGATTTATTGTGGGGGGTTTAGGGGGTGCTACATGATTCTGTAAATGCAGAATCATGTAGCACCAGCTTTTAGAAGGTGATAACATTTGACTCTCTGCATCCCTGCAGTAATTAGCACTAGCGCATTATAAAACCTTACTTATCGAAACACTAATGTACATTTTTGCTCTCCATGTTTACTACAGGATGTGCAAAGTACAGGAAGCTCGCGCAAGCTAATGCAAAAAACGATACGCTAATGGATTACTAACGGGGGTAGCATCAGGAATGTATTATCGTGACATGCTTTAAACACACTAATCCTGGCTCTAACGCTTACATAGAGACGCTGACGTTAGCACCAACTAGGGAACAGTGCCCTTAATTGGGGAAAGAAATATTGGTGAGTTCCCACAGTTATATTTCTAAGACATGGCCCCTAAAATCTGATTATAAGTCTACCAAACATTTTGTCTTTGTGCTGCAAGTGGATGATCTTTCCACAATCTATAGTCTGCAGGTTTTGTTCAAGTCTAGGTCCTGGGTTATCACTAAAGATGAGCTGTTCGGTTCGATCTGTTCAGAGTTCGCATCGAACATCGGCCTTTCGACAGTTCGCGAACTTCGAACTTTTTGGGACGTTCACCAAAAGTTTGAAAAAAAATAAAATTGAAAACAGTATAAAAAATACTAAAAAAATCTAGAAATAAAGAGACTCTTTACTGCAGAATATTATAAGCAATGGTTTATTAGATATTGAGTTAAAACGGGAATATTTTTAACATTGAAGCCTATGGGATAAAACATTCTTGTTACTAAAACATCAGGCAGACACTGCCCTCTAATCAGGCACTGTAGAAGGCAGCCTGCAGGGGCCTCCCAAGTATCCCCTTGAGGAGCATGCGGCAGCTGGATGACAGAGCTGTGACTGTGCGGGCTAGCCGCCTGGGTGCATGTGGCAGAGACAGGCAGCGCAGGGAGGGAGCCACTGCACCTGCGGCCACGGCAGACCCCCCCACAACCAGGATCCAGGGAGCCCCCACTGACCACCAGGCTAAGGTCAGGCGACACATTTCTAAAAAAAATAAAATCCGAGGACGGAACATAAAATAAAACTTTTTTTTTTCTTTCTCTACCTGGCTGAATGTATTTAATTATATATATTAGATACATTCAGGCAGGTAGAGGGGGTAGCATGTGGGCTGCGCGGGGTCTCAGGCAGTGGTTTGTTTTTTGTGTGTGTATATTTTTAGCAAATTTATAGGGGAAGGTAAGGGCAGGTATGATATATATATATTTAGATAAGATATATATCTATATTTTTATAAATATATATATTCAGACTTGTATTACACATACATTTTGGCAACTAATTGCTCCTCCCCCCCCATTTGGCTGATCCCTCCAGAAGAAATGTTGAATCCGACAGAGCAGAGAATAATATATATATTCTCTGCTCTGTCGGGTTCAACATTTCTTCTGGAGGGATCAGCCAAATGGGGGGGGCGCATTTAGTTGAGATTGTCCACATGCCACCCCCATGTGCGTATGTGTATATATGGTCTGAGGTCTGTGGGTGGGTGTATATATATATCTGCGTGTTGAGTGTTGATATATACGTATATATAGGTCTGCGTGTTGATATATACCTATATCTCTGTGTGTGGTATCAATGCATCCCTACTCTATACACGGCGCTCCGTGTCCCTATAATATATATGATCAGGGGTTACCTTTTTTTATATTTTTATACTATTCCTATGAAATTAACAGTAATTTTTGATGTATTTTATTCAGTAGAAACTTTTTTTTGCCTATATAACATGTGCTTTGTGAAAATAAAACGATTTTGTGTGTACATTTTAATTTAGTTAGTGGATTCCTGTCCAGTGCAGTGAGAAGCAAACGTAATATAGTGTAGACACGCTGCGAGGTGGAGCGGAGTGAAGTCAAGCCTGCAAAATGTTTGCTTCTCTTCGCTTCGCTATGCTGTGCATCGCTACACGCTCAGTGTGTCTCAGCCTTTATTCATAAAATACTCATCCTAAAATGTCTCCTCTTTTCATACAGACTGCCGCCCCAAGCAGTTGTTTATGAATAGATTAAAGGAAAACCATTTACCGTCATTTGAAATGTCTTTTTTTTTTTTTTTAAATGTTTCTATACATCCTACAAATCTGCCACTTCACGGGCAGGTTATGGGGACCTCCTAGGCACGATATTTGAAGGAATTTTTCGTTTTTATTTTTAACCTTTATTTCATGGAAAACTCACTGTTCCTTTAAAAACGTTTTTTTTTTTACTTTTTGTCCTTGTTTCCTGTCCCCCAGGGCACTACCCGGACCCCCATACACCTTTTTTGGCAAATATCTTACGAACTTTCGAGTCCCATTGACTTGCATTGAGTTCGGTTCGTGTTCGAGTTCGAGCTCAAACGTTTGAAATTGTTCCAGTTCGAATGTGAACCGAACACGGGGGTGATCGGCTCATCACTAGTTATCACACTGCCAGAACATTAAATTTATATTTCATATTGATTTAAATTAGCCTCCATATATTTTAGAATTCTTTAGCTTTGTCACATCCCACCTCTCAATACAGTGATGATGGTCTATAAAAATTAAGTTGTAGTTTACAAACAAGTTGTCAGGGAGGCACCCGACGTTAGCCGTGGTGGGGCCCATTTTCAGGGTTGGTACTGGAGTTTGGGGGTTTGAGTCCAGTATACAGGAACACACAGGATGGGTTGTGGACTGTAGTATCAAACAGGTAAACAGACAGAAGGTACCAGGATACTTGGGGTGTACCTTGGGGTGGTAGACACACAATGGGATTCCAGGTGAGGCAGAAATGGGTATTACAAAGCGAGTAGTCAGGGGGCGATCCGTGCGTCAAGGGCTGTCAGAGAGGGACAATCAGTAGGCAAAGCAGGGGGTCTGATACACAATTAGTTGCAGGAGTAGAACAGGGTAGGACTGTTTGTGTACTGAATGTGTGCTGGGTCTCCAGCACAGGCAATGGATAACACACGTAGAGCGCTGCCAGGGGTTCAGCGCCAGCATCCTGATACAAGTGATGGACACAGAGAGGTTGTCTTTTATATATTAAAAAAAAGCTCTACAGAACAATTACAAAGTAAGTGGGCTATGATCAGCCTATTACCCAAAAGCTGAGATCTGATTTATTACAATCTTTGCGCAACGCGTGAATTTGTGCGCCAATCCTCGCGCATTTTTTCATCCGTCGAGCAATAATGCGCGTAAAATGGAAGCGCACAAACGCGCGCGCAGCAACGTTGCGTGCAGAAATCAGTGTCCGGACAGTTTTTTTCACGCGATTCAGCCAATCAGAATTAATAAAAACCCCAATTGTTTCACGATAAGTTTTTGCACCTGTCAAAGTCAATCTGAATATATATGCTACAGCAATAATAAATGCACACACAATTTCTCTATTTTATTGGTTTGGTATGAGTAGAATGTGTAAATATACTTTGCTGCGTATTTTTTTTTGGGCTGGTGTATTTGGGTTCGGCCAGGTCGTTCAGATTTGCCATTAGATTGTAATACCATCTGCTTACCAGTGCACAAACGCATTTGCGCTCACAATGTTAAGCATAGGACGAGCGCAGTACAGTATGCACGCACGCAAAGGGTTCGCGCAGGTTAACCCGCGTTTGACGAACGCGCGTGTTTGTTGCGCTGACTTTGTAATACGACGTTCTGCGCAAAGGGTTTTGCCCCTCGCAATAATGCGTTTTTGCGCCGGCGCAGTCGTTTGCGCGAAGATTGTAATAGGGCCCTATATATACTGTGAATGTACTGTGTTGTTTTTTTTTGTTTTTTTGCAGTGCTACATTAATATTTATTTATTTTCGAGTTTCGTAATAGCAGTACAAGATTATATAAGCCAGAGATGGCCACGCAGGGCCAAAATGTGTCAGCAGAAACGCAACCAACAGCAGAGTGAACGAAAGTCTTCAAAGCAAACATAGATGACCGCAAAAACATCCCCAAGTGGGGAGGGGTCTCAGCTAGATAGATAAACACTACATATATAAAAAAAATACTTTTGCAATGTAGCTATTATTAAGCAACTTGACATCAGTAAAACAGTCAATAAAAGTAATAAAAGTAAGACACATTGGAATACAACTACAGTTGTGTTCAAAATTATTCAACCCCCACTGAAATTGAGTGTTTTGGCCAGTTTGACATTGATTTTGATCATTCAGTCATCTTGCTTACAATTAAATCAAAGAGGCACGTGTAGGTCAGACAAATATAACATAACATTTATAATGAAATAACCACAAATGTCTTTTCTGTGCTCACATCATTATCAGTTTTATTCAACCCCCAAGTGACATTCAATCTTAGTACTTAGTACAACATTCTTTTACAGTTATAACAGCTTTTAAACGTGAAGCATAGATTGACACAAGTGTCTTGCAGCGATCTACGGGTATCTTCGCCCATTCGTCATGGGCAAAAGCCTCCAGTTCAGTCACATTCTTAGGCTTGCGCACTGCAACTGCTTTCTTTAAGTCCCACCAGAGGTTCTCAATCGGATTTAAGTCAGGTGACTGCGATGGCCACTCCAAAATGTTCCAGCCTTTAATCTGCAACCATGCTTTAGTGGACTTGGAGGTATGCTTGGGATCATTGTCCTGTTGAAAGGTCCAACGTCTCCCAAGCCTCAGGTTTGTGACGGACTGCATCACATTGTCATCCAATATCTCCTGGTACTGAAGAGAATTCATGGTACCTTGCACACGCTGAAGCTTCCCTGTACCTGCAGAAGCAAAACAGCCCCAAAGCATGATTGACCCCCCGCCATGCTTCACAGTAGGCAAGGTGTTCTATTCTTCATAGGCCTTGTTCTTCCTCCTCCAAACATAGCGTTGAACCATGGGCCCAAACAGGTCTAATTTTGTTTCATCAGTCCACAGAACACTATCCCAAAACGTCTGTGGTTTGTCCACATGACTTTTGGCATACTGCAGTCGACTCTTCTTATTCTTTGAAGACAGCAAGGGGGTGCGCCTGGGAGTTCTGGCATGGAGGCCTTCATTACGCAGTGTGCGCCGTATTGTCTGAGCTGAAACTTCAGTACCCACATCTGACAAATCTTTTCTCAGTTCCTCAGCAGTCACACGGGGACTTTTCTCCACTCTACGCTTCAGGTAGCGCACAGCAGTCGAAGTCAGCATCTTCTTTCTGCCACGACCAGGTAGCGTTTCAACAGTGCCCTTTGCCTTGAATTTGTGAATGATGCTTCCTATGGTCTCTCTTGGTATGTTTAACATCTTTGCAATCTTCTTATAGCCATTGCCCTTCCTGTGAAGAGTAATCACCTCTTCTCTTGCCTTCCTGGACCATTCTCTTGACTTCACCATGTTTGTAACCACACCAGTAACTGTCTAGAAGGAGCTGAGTATCACAGTCATTTTAAAGCTGCCTAATTGGTGCTTATTATGCTTTATTGCTGCTCCGTGACATCCACAGGTGTTTTCAATACCTGATTGAAAACACTTTAATGAACCTCTGTTCTTCAGAGTGGTAGTCTTTAAGGGGTTGAATAATTGTGTCAATGAAGAATTCACAAAAGAAACATTTACTACTGTATTACAAAACCAATTGATGTCATTTTAGTTGCATATGGTTCTTTAAAAAGTCCTTGTAGGATTTCATTCTGAATACAATTACAAATGTACACTAAATTCCCTAAAACCCTTTACAGCATTGGGGGTTGAATAATTTTGAACACAACTGTATATGCTGGCATAAACATCCCCATGCAAAGCAAAGCAGAGAAACTCTGCATACGGGAGAGGACGCAGAGATAACAACAAAAAAGGGGGTGGGAAACTTAACAGAAAAAATTAAAAAGAAAAGATGGCAAAGGGTGGAATTGTGCCAGCCCTGGTGTGTTCCCGGACGGCCTAAAAGACCACGGGGAGGCCAAGGGAGGTAATGGCACCCGGCCCGGGCACTCGGGGGCCAAATCGGACACCAGGCCACAGCTGCTCCCCCGGGAGATCCCGGAGGAGCCATCAAGAAAAAAAAATGGGGAGGGGAGAGACAAAAAAATTGAAAATGAAAAACCCAGTCCTCGAAAAACATTATAAGGGCAAGCAAAGTCTCAGAGAGAGGAGAAAAAAAAAAAAGTCCTCAGCAAAAAACAAATCAGGAGCAAAGTAAAAGAAAGGAATGTCCTCAGCCAGTATCCCGTAACGGAATTTTGTAGGCAGGGCGCCGCCGGCCAGGCCAGAAGTCGCAGCGCGAGTAGGCAGTGGCACATCAACAAAGCGTTAGGCCCGCTGCCCCAGCAGCGGTCGTACTGCAGGGTACTTCTCTTCCTGGTGCCGGTCAGGGTCCTGAGGCTCTGCTTGTGCTGTGTTCGGTGCTGCGCAGTCCGGCGATCCGTGGTCTACATACGCTCCAAGATCACACCCTGGCGTCTACCCAGTCACAGACAAAGCAGCAGGGAATAGCCGGGACTCCTGATTGCCACTCTCCTCTCACACAGCCAAAGGTCCCTCCTGGACCGCACCCCCGTTGCCAGCGGCACCACTCCCCAGCCGCAATCTCAGGGGCATTAACTCCTCGTCCACTCCTCAAGGTCTCCATAATGTGCCACCATTCGCCTTGCGTTAACGGCTGTGCGTCGTCCCCCATCTCCAGCAGCCCGTCTTCCAGGCTGGAGAGTACTGCCACCAGGCCTATAGCAGGGGGAAGCGGCGGAGCAGCCGAACGCCAATCCAAGCTCAATTCAGCCTCCTCCACCTCTCTGACAACCATGGTAGCCAGGGGATGTGGGATAGCTGGCCATCCCGTGAGCCTAGGTAAATATTTTCAGCGGTTTTAGTCAGCAAGGGATCCCGAAAGGAGAAGGACAGGTCGGAGCTCCAACAGAACTTGTCCTTCCCCATCAGCAGCCAGCCACGCCCCCCTCGTGAATATACTGTTAAATTAAAATAATTGCATTAAGTATACCAGTGTAATCCATTTCTCAATGTATATACTTGTTTTTGTTTTTTTTGAGAAAGGATTTTACCAGGAAGGATACATTGAGATTTCTCTCGTTTTCAAGTATGTCCTGGGTGGCGAGTATGAACCGTTGGGTGTCTTGCCCAAGGACACTTACTGGAGAGGTGCTCTTGCCCGGATCGAACCTGTGTCTCCACAGTCCCTCTCCATGGTTATAGAGCAGTGATGTTACCTCTACTGCACCCAGCCGGCACTTAAAAAGAAGAGAACATGTATTTTTATTTCTATATCACTTAGTGCTATTAACCCGAAGCAACATTGAACATACCCTGCCTGGCCCAAATATGTCACCACTTGGATTTAACTAAGCAAACGGGTGCGAACCTTCCATTGGATAATTACTGCTGTGATTAATATGTATCAGCTGGCAAAAAAATGAGGTCACGTTACTCCCTGAATATACTGAATGAGCAGGTTTTTCCATCAATGTTTTTTTTTTCCTGATGGTGCGGGCATATTCCAAGATGGCAATGCCAGGATTCATCAAGCTCAAATTGTGCGAGTGTGGTTCAGGGAGCATGAGACATCATTTTCACACATGGATTGGCCACCACAGAGTCCAGACCTTAATCCCATTGAGAATCTTTGGGATAATGTGCTGGAGACTTTATGCAACATCCGACTCTCCCATCATCCATACTAGATCTTGGAGATAATGCAACACTGGACAGAAATAAATGCTGTGACATTGCATAAGCTTTTCGAATCGATGCCACTGCAAATGCGTTCCCTAATCAAAGAAAAAGGTGGACGATATGCAAGAAACAGTTCCAGCAGGAGAGCAGGGAGAATGTGTAGGTGATGACTATATTCATGATGTTGCTGGTTGCTGGAAATATCTGTCTCCAAGAAAATTATAGGCTGTCCCCTCTCTGAAATCTCCCTTATTTCCCCATACCTTTTGTTGTTTTTCACATCCCAGCTCTGAATACAATAATAGTCTCTAATGATTAAGTTATATGTTGCGGTATTGGATACAGGAGGACGTCTTTTTACGTATTCCAATAAATCAAAGCAATGGGATCAGGTACAAAGGCGATGTGCTGACATCAGCAGCTCAAAAGGTGAGACCTGATTTCATTGATAAGTTGTGTTCTTGAGGGAAACATTCATCACCTCATGACCTAGATAAAGAAATTTAATGATTGTAAGGATGAAAGTGGAAATCTCCATATTAACACAACATCCCAAGGTAGATCAATATAGACTGAATAAAGCTTAGGAAGAAATAAGGCATTTTACTGATATAGAGGGACCAGTATGTTTTCCCATTCCATTTGGCTCTTATTTTGCCAAAGAGGTTATATTATAAAATGCGGATGGTTAACAGTATTCCACAGCTTTTAACCCGTTTAGGACATTTCATGTAAGTGTCACCATCTGGGCCCTGCAGACTGTGCCAGCTTGGAAAGTCCAGCTTATTTAGTATTGTGAGTTTTTTTACGGGCCTGCTGTCACCGGATAATTGGGACTTTTGCTACTTTGATAACTGAAAGGTTGAGATGGAATCATATTCTCATTGCTTATTAATGAACTAAACCAGGGTGTTACGTAGCTAAATTCTTTTTCAAGGCTTAAGTGCTCATCATCATTACAAGACGTTACTTGGAAATATAAGATTTTACCAGGAAGGATACATTGAGATTTCTCTCGTTTTCAAGTATGTCCTGGGTCCAGTGATTACATTCAATTATACAAGGATACATTATACAATTATATGTAGGATCCATTATAATCATACAAGGATCCAACATGCTGGCGCTTTATAAATAAAAGATAATAATAATAATGGATAATTACAGTTTACTTCTGAAAAATTGGATAACTCCAACTTAAACAGACAGCATGACAAACCAATGACCCAGAATCCCCCAAATTGTATGACTGATCCTCAAAAATAGATTAAACATTGGCTCTAGAGCGGTAAATAGAGGTACCAAGAGCTAGCTGAGGTCAGAGAGCGGAGAAAGATGTAAAATTAGATCAGGGGACAATAAAGCAGCACTGAATTTTGGCAACAGCCAATGTCTGGTAGTTCGAGGTTAAAGTTATCAAACCTGGGGGGGCGGAGCTAGCCGAGGAAGTGAGCGGCTGCATGTTGAAGGAGCTCCGTGATAAACACGGTTTTTAAAGTTATTTCCGCCGCTTGCTCGCACTTGAGAAACGCTCTACGGTCTCTGGGGGCACTGGGGGACTCGGTGAGTTTGCCTTACCCCCGAAACTGACGCTCCGGAGCGGATTAACCCCCGCGGCACAATCGGGGCCTAGTACTAGTGGCCATTTTAGAAGCCTGGAAGGAGATTTCTGAGACCTTTTACCGCTCTTCTTCCTTGTGCCTGCGCTTTTGGTGACATGCCCACCGGTCGCTCACAGAAGCTGCGGTCCAGACAGAGGGACATTCGGGACTCCATGAGAGGTGGGTCCACTTCGAAGGGAGATGCGATCTCCTCCTCCCTCCCCCGGGCTATGACTTTTCGGAAGATGAAGAGGACCCCTGGCACTCGGGTGGTAGCTCTGCGATGACCTGGATCTCCCCACAATCTTGGACACCAGACTCCCAACCACTATCTGCAGCAGCAAAAAAAAGGGCGCCAAAGAAACGAAAAGCAGCGCTGACGGCGTCTTTGAGTGCCTCACTTACTGCTGGTGGCCTCTCTGACGGGGATTCGGCCGAGGAACACCAGCTTTCAGCCAGCAGTAGTGTGGCTTCATTACGACAGGACATTTTGAGACCGGGTGCCCAACCGCAACAAACGAGAGCGACCTCACTCGAAACCCGTATGACACAGCCTGAGGAAAGTCGGCAGGAGGAGGATGATGATCTTCCTCTTACGAAAAGAGACCTTCGGAGGATCCTGGACGAACTCCGGGAGATCCGGGGGGTGTGGAAACCTGAAGTGGCGGCGGTTCGGGAGGAGGTTGTAACAATCCGTGCGCAGGTGACAGCAGTGCAGGCGACGACCTCTACAGTGCTATCGGAACATACTCACCTGTTGGGACAGGTCGCTGGTCTAAGATCCCAGGTCGAGCTTTTGTCCCGCTCTGTGGAGATGCTGGAAACCAGACACCGCCGTCGTAACATCAGGGTCAGAGGCATCCCGGACTCTGTGTCGTCGGATGAACTCCCAGCTTATGTGTCTCGTTTGGCCCTTCGGATGGCGGGACTCCCTCCTGACAAGCCAGATGTGATCGGATCGGTATTCAGGGTTCGGAAACCTGCGGCGCTTTCGAAGGGGACACCCCGTGATGTCGTGGTGGCCTTTCATGACGTAGCATTTAAGGTCAAGCTTATGTCTGCTCCTGGCGCAAGAGATCCAGTGAAATTTGAGGGCTCCACGTTGGCTTTGTATCACGACCTTCCATTCCAGACTCTGCTTGCTCGCAGGCGGTTCCGTCCTGTGATTGCGGTTCTTCGTCGGAGGGGGATCCGTTATCGGTGGGGCTTGGCGGGAGCATTGGTGGTGACACATAATAATGTCCCCTACACCATCACTGATCCTGAAACCGCCTGGTTCGACCTTGAAGCGGCGGGCATCTTGCCGGACCCTCCGGAACTTCAGCCAGACTGAGACCTGAGCGATATTGTTTACCCCCCAGCTTTTTTCTTCTCTGTTTACGTGTCACTGGTCTATAGATAAGCTCTGAGTATAATTTATCAGGACAATTTATGGCATTTACGTTGATAGTCCTACATGCTTATGTGTTTCTTTTGTGTTTTCTTCCTTCACTGAGGTTGGGACTTCTTGCTTTTTGTTTTTTGTTTTTATTATTCCCTTATTGACCTGTTATTACTTGCATCTTACATTATCTGACTGGCTGACCGTAGTTAGTCTGGCCAGCCCTAGACGGCTGTCTTTTTCTACGTTTGATTTCGTGAATTTCTTGTTATGTATAATTCTCTAAATAAAGAATTAAAAAAAAAAAAAAAAGTTATCAAACCTATGGAAAAAATAACAGATTAAGGAAGTGCTATTGGCTTAACTAGGAGTAATCACAACATGGCGAGGAGACATTGTCTCTAAGAGTATTTAAAGCCCACAGTGGATTGTCACATTCTGTACATCAAAATACGTGTGTGACAAGAATGAGGCGTGGTCCAGATGTCCACAATGTAACATAAGTAAGACTTAGTAAAAGTAACGGAGCGATTGCAGCATCCTGCATCAGACCTGCATCAGAATGTGTGCATGTGTCCACGTCCACGTGGAATCTTATAGGATCTATCTGGTCGTCGCAATGATGCACAGATCATACGGATCCAGTAACACAAGTTACACACTAGTTTATAATAATAAATGAGAACGGGCTCACAAATTCTGGTGATCTTTTAAACGCTGTCGCTCCAATGTCAGACCGCAACCAGCGTCTTCGCGACTCCCCCATTGAGTGGGCATGCATAGTGTCACACCTGCACAGTTCTGTCTTGCGTGGAGCACCATGGAGAAAGAATTGGTGGGGCTCTCTGCAGCTTGGGTGGGAATGGCAGACTCGGGCCGGGACATTTGCGGGGAACTCTACGGAACTTGGGTACATAAAGTGTGTGCAAGTCCTGTAGCAGTGCGCAATATGCGGTTCCTATGCTAAGCAAGTTGCGTAGAAGTGCAAATTGAGTTAGACAGCTTCAGAGACTTCTGGGTTTGGAAGAGCCAAAGAGGAGGAGCTGTGCACCACGAGAGACAAAAGGTGAGTGCAAATCACCTAGAAATAAAAGAAATTAAAAATAATTGGGCAGAGGCTGTCAACAGTCTCTGTTTAGTTATTTAAGGCAAAAAAGCACTCTATTTTTTTAATAGAGTATCCCTTAAAGTACTAAAGTAAGATGAGCAAAGAGCTAATAAAGAGATTACTTTGCAAGTACAGAAATTCTGTGAATTCCATTTCAAAATGTTGGTTCCGTCGTTCACTTTTACTCAATAAAAATATATATTTCTATAATACTTCCATATTATATTAATATATTTAATTATTATACAAGAAATAGTTAAAATGTTTGAAAATGTAATTTTTCTTCCAGATTTCCCATATATATCCCCCAAATATATTAAAATATATTTTGTTAAAACTGCTCCCTCGTCCTGCGCCTCCAGGAATTCCTCCATGTTTCTTGGTGAAGTTATTCTTTTGTGGATGCAAACAATTATACATTACAGATCTATGGGAGTCGAGCTTGATTAATCTGGTATTAAGAGACAGCTTTTTCTCGCTGGAGAGGAGACACTCGGCTCTGGAGTACCATCACAGATTTTTTAATTACGTTTTCTGGTGAAGAAGCCGTTTGCACCCTGCTTAATTCCTTTGTCAGCAACGAGTTAAAATTCATGAGCGTCCATGCTTTGAATACTCACTCTAGTGCTGCTATTTTCTGCGCCAAGCTAGACATCACCGCGAAGAGTCGTAGGTCTGTTAGGCCATCTGTTACATAATAGTCCACAATCTCTAAAATCTGGAAAAAGGGGGAGAGGGAGAAAAAAAAGAAGAGAATGGGAGAGTTGAGATGATGGACGCAAAACGACCAGATTGCAACTGGGCTTGGAAGGAAGGATAATGAGCTCTGATTGCTCCAAACACAAGCGATATTAGCATAGCAGGCAAAACAAGCTTTAAAAGCCAATCATCTGGGCATCAGCAATAGTGATAATAAATTGTCCACATGCTAGTGGAGGAAATCCCCTACTCATATCGATAGATGATTATGAAGTGCGTAGACGCTGTATTGCATTATGGGGTTTGAGTAATTTGTTATGTAGAAGTACACCAGATGACAGTTTACTCTGGCGATGCTCTTTTGTATTATTATTATTATTATTATTCTTTATTTATAAAGCGCCAGCATATTCCGCAGCGCTGTACAATAAGCACAGTATAGACAGGGTTACAATACATTGAACAACATTAGACAAACAGTACAGGAGGAGATGAGGGCCCTATTCCCGTAGGAACTCACAATCTGGGAGGGTTGGGGTTGGAAACAGGAGGAGAGGACTGCAATGTGAGAGTGATTGATGGTTGCGTCAGTGAGTTGGGTGGTAGGCTTCCCTAAATAGGAACGTTTTAAGGGAGCGTTTAAAGGAAGAGAAGTTAGGGGAAAGTCTGACAGTACGAGGGAGAGCGTTCCAGAGAATGGAGGCTGTGCGTGAGAAATCCTGCAGTCTATCATGGGAAGAGGTGATGCGGGGAGAAGCTAGGCGCAGGTCACTGTTTGACCTTAGGGAGCGGACTGGGGTGTATTTGGTGATTAGTGAGGACAGGTAGTGGGGAGCTGAGTTAGTGAGGGTTTTGTAGGTAAGGATAAGGATTTTGAACTTAATTCTGCAGTGGATGGGGAGCCAGTGTAGAGATTTATTCTTTTGTCCCTTCCTGGATTATAAATAGCATGCCTGGGCATTGCCCCTCTAGCTGCACAAATTGAATAGGGCCATTAGATTACCTACACATATTATACACTGTGACGGTCTGTATTGTGCATTCTAATAGTTATGCTTTTACGAGAAAATTCTGTTTATAAAATTCCTCACGAATAAAGGAATAAAAATATGTGTTTAATAAAGTATATATATATATATATATATGAGAGAGAAACCTATACACTTTCAAGCAAATCAGAGACTTTCAATGCCCACAGTATATATATATATATTTATAAATAATATATAAATAAATAATATAATAATATATATAATAAAATAAAGTTTTGTTATTTTATTGAGTCCTGGAGTGCCTCCCACCATTACTTATTTTTCTATATTTATAAATATATATATATAAATATATAAAAAAGTTTATAATTCTAGAAGACATCCCAGCAATTCAGAGAATTGCTTGCCCACAGAGCTCATGTGCTACATTCCCCATATGCAGCAAGGAACTCTGGGTAGGACATGCAAATAAGGTCTCCAATTTCTCACTTTTTTGCATCCTGGGTCTATTTTAAACACAGAACCCTCCTTGCCAGTGCCATACCATACTAGATGGCTTTTTAGCAAAGGTCAGGTTATGCAACAAGTCACAGCCACTCCTGGACAGCTGTTTCGGGCTTTCGAGTCAGGCCGTGACTCATTGCTCTTTGATGCTTTATCCGGAGGGCAAATCAATACACGTTTAAGTTATGCTGGAGGGCAAAAAGTGAGATTAAAAGCCTCCACACTGCAAATAATAAAGTTTATAATTGTAGAAGACATTTACACATCCCAGCAATTCAGAGAACTGCTTTACAGAACTAATGTGCTACATACATATATTATACATATATGCCAACTTTTCCAACAGAAAGGGGGTCGCACCTTTGCTGTAGGGGAAGCCGGTGTTCTATCAGATAGTGTGATTCCCCCACTAGGGGGAGGAACTCATGGGGGAGTGTGGCTGGGTGGGAGGTGCATGAAACTGATGGACGGCCCCTGCTGGATGGGAGGAACTGATGGGTTGGCGCAGCCACCTTCGTGGGCGTACTAGGCCTAAGGAGCATATCCCCGTATTGTCTCCTGAAAGGGGGTGGGGCCAGATCGCTCTCACTCTCTGATACTAGGGTGGATGCATCGCCTCTTGACAGGGGGGTGGGGCCAGACCGATATCCACAATCTGATTCTCCAGTCCTGACAGGGGGTGGAGCCAGAACACTCTCATTCTCTTACTATCCAGGGTAGATGCATCGCCTCCTGACAAAGCAAGGGTTGGGCAGGTACGGCTCAGTCTCCACCACTCCTGTTGTACAGCTCAAGAGCTAGCACTCTACCTGCTATGTTTCTTTTGCTTTTTAAGTTTTATTGTGTCCTGCCATGTGCTTCTCCCCCCCCCTGCCAGGCACGCAGGGAGGGAGAGAGTGAGTGAAGCAGCCCCCCCTGTCTCAGCGGAGGGAGAAAGTGAGTGAAGTGGCTGCGCCCACCCATCAGTTCCTCCCATCCAGCAGGGGACGTCCATCAGTTTCCAGCACCTCCCATCCAGCCACACTCCCCCATGAGTTCCTCCCCCCTAGTGGGAGGAATCTCACTATCTGATGAATCTCACTATCTGATAGAACACCAACAATCCCTGGGAACCCCCGCCTCTACCTGAGTACCTTGCTTATGTGTTTGGTTATGGCATTGTATCTCGTGATGAAAGCTCCAATAGAGAGCTGAAATATTGACCTTTTTAAAATTGATACAAAATAAAAACAATTAAAAATTTTAAGTATGAGATCTTATAGTGCTAGCTCTTAAGCTGTTCCTGCGTTTTTCGTCAGGCTAAGCACAAGGGCTTGTCAGTGGTCTACTTCCTAAGTGGGCTATTTTCAAGTGGAGTTTAAAAACAGGAATTCTACCTGTACTGGTCTGTGGTCTGTATCTCTAGAGGGAGAGAAACCTCTGGTTTATTTATCAATTTGTTTAATTTCTCTTTGTTTTGTTTTTCTGTTGTGCTTTTTGGTTTTTTTTTCCCCCTGAGTGGCTGGTGGCTTGTTAATTGGGGGCGTGTAGCCTGTCAGGTGATTTCACTTGTATGGCTACATAAACTCCATGGCAGCTCACTGAGCTTGCTCACAAGGGCTTGTCAGTGTTCTACTTCCTAAGTGGGCTATTTTCAAGTGGAGTTTAAAAACAGGAATTCAAATAACAGGTATCAATTGTGATATATAGTCTCTTGTTGTGGGTATGAGTGTTAGCAAGCTTGAAGGTTTGACCCAGTGCACATCCTGCTGCATGTATGCATGTCTGGAGGAATCCTTCCAGGGTCCATATCTCTGTAGCAAGTGTGAACGTGTAGCTCTTCTGGAAGCTCATATTGGAGATCTGGAAGGGCAAATTGTAACGCTGAGGCAGATTGACAATCTTGAAAGGAGCCTGCTTCTCACGGAGCAAAGTATAGTTGAGGAATCTAGGGGTGTGGGAGGAGTGGAGTTAACCGGGGAACAGGTTGGTAGCTGGGTGTCAGTGACACGTGGTAGCAGGGGGGGAGGGAAGAGGAAAAGGTTGGCTAGTCCTGATCTTGCGCACACCAACAGATTTGCCCCTGTGAGCGAAGATGTTGGGTGCATCAGCTCAGTAGGCATGTGCACCAATTTTTTTTTCGGTTCGATTCAATTCGATTTTTCGGATTTTTAAACTTTTCGATTCGGCTCGTTTCGACCGATTTCTGTTTTGATTCGGTTCGGCTCGACTCGTTTTTCGTGTACCTTTTTTTTTCGGAATATCGACCATTTTTCGTATTTTCGTGTCACTTAGCTCGTTTTTTGTATCGACTTTTTGTATTTTCGGAAATTTTCGTTTTTCGGAATTGTAAATGGTTTCGGAATATCGACCATTTTTCGTATTTTCGTGTCACTTAGCTCGTTTTTTGTATAGACTTTTCGGATTTTCGGAAATTTTCGTTTTTTTGGAACGTCTGTTCTCCTCGTTTCAAAGCAATAAATTTCGATTTGACACATTTCAAGTACATTCGAAAATTCCGAAAATATTTCGTTTCGGCTCGGAAAACTTTTCGGATCTGCCATTTTCGGATCTAAAAATTTTCGGAAAACCGGCCGCATCCGAATACACGAATCGGGAAATTTAGTGAAAATTCCAAAATTCTGAAACCCGAAACGCACATCCCTACAGCTCAGGTGTAGCAGTACTGGAGGAGGCTGCTCCCTCTAACAGCAGGGGGATCAGCCCACCAAGTAAGGGAGGAATAAAGAGGGCAAGTAAGCCTAGACAGGTTGTGGTGGTAGGGGACTCTATTATTAAGAGAGTAGACAGGGTAATCTGTCGCGCTGATCGCCTTAACCGGACAGTTTGCTGTCTGCCGGGTGCCCGTGTTAGGCATGTGGTTGACAGAGTTGATAGATTATTTGAGGGGCTGGAGATGACCCAGCTGTCATGGTCCATATTGGTACCAATGACAAAGTAAGAGGAAGATGGAAGGACCTGAAGAATGATTTCTGGGCATTAGGAAGTAAACTGAAGAAGAGGTCCTCCAAGGTAGTATTTTCTGAGATCCAACCTGTGCCACATGCTACAGTGGAAAGGCAGCGGGAGATCAGGGAGGTCAATGTGTGGCTTAAAGCTTGGTGCAGGAAGGAGGGCTTTGGGTTTTTAGAGCACTGGGCTCATTTTGCACTTGGGTACAATCTGTATAGTCGTGATAGATTGCACCTGAATGGAAGAGGGTCTGCTGTGCTAGGGGAGAGGATGGTTAAAAGGTTGGAGGAGACTTTAAACTAGTGGAAGGGGGGGAGGGATACAGTATCTTACAAAATGGAGACAGAGCAGATAGCGGAAGGGTTTCAGTTCGGACTAAGGGGGGTGGAGCTGGGGGATGGGTAATGTCAGAACAGTGGAGGCATGTAATGTAAAGTCGCATTCAGCATGTGTGGGTAGAGACAACATTAAATGTATGCTTGCTAATGCAAGGAGCCTCAATAACAAGATGGGGGAACTAGAGGCAATAGCATACACTAAGCAATACGACATAATAGGAATAACAGAAACGTGGTGGGACGAAACGCATGACTGGGCTGTAAACGTAAACGGTTATACATTGTTTAGAAAGGATAGGAAACATAAGAAAGGGGGTGGAGTGTGTTTATATGTAAATCAGGATTTAAAGCCTAATATTACACAACTGGAAAGCGATGAGGGAAATGTGGAATCCTTATGGGTAAATATTTCGTTGGGGAATAAACAGGGAAGTCAACTATTGGTTGGCATATGCTATAAACCACCTAATATAGATAATGTTGAGGAAGAACAACTGTTAGAGCAAATTAGGAAGGCTGCAGATCATGGTAGCACTTTAATTATTGGAGATTTTAATTACCCGGACATTAATTGGGATAGTGGGACTAGTAATTCAGCAAAGGGAATCCAGTTTCTGAACATTTTAAATGATACCTTCATGTCACAACTGGTAGAAACACCAACTAGAGAGGATAACTGTCTGGACCTGGTTATAACAAATAATGTGGATCTTTTCTCAAATATTAATGTAAAGGAACAGTTGGGAAACAGTGACCATAATATGGTGACTTTTGAAATAAACTCAAAAAAAACACATTCATAAGGGGCATGCTAAAACATATAATTTTAAAAAGGCCAACTTTATTAAAATAAAGGAAGCTCTCAATGTCATTGACTGGCAGAAACTCTTTCACGGGAAAAACACTGAGGATAAGTGGAATATCTTTAAACTAACACTAGAAAAGTACACGTCACAATATATTCCACTGGTTAATAAATATAAAAGAAACAGACTGAAACCAATGTGGCTTAGTAGGAAGGTAACTAAGGAAATGAAAAATAAAAAGAAGGCATTTAATGCTTTTAAATCTGATAAATCTGAGGCATCCTATAAAGCATATAGGGCAGCCAATAAAGCATGTAAAAATGCGATTAGATGGGCTAAACTAGAAAATGAAAAAGAAATAGCCAAAGAGAGCAAGACCAACCCTAAAAGATTCTTTAGGTACATAAATTCTAAAAAACCTAAGAGTGAAAATGTAGGTTCACTAAAATCTGAGTCAGGGTTATTGTTAACTGAAGATCAGGATAAGGCAGAAATTTTAAATGATTATTTTTCTTCAGTATTTATCAAAGAGAAACCTATAACAGGAGACATGAAATTCATTAATAAAAACTTACTAATACAAAGTGACTGGTTGACTCAGGACAAGGTTTTGCAGAAATTAAACAATGTGAATGTGAATAAAGCCCCAGGGCCAGATGGAATTCACCCGCGAGTACTGAGAGAGCTGTGTGTTGAAATATGTAAACCTCTGTTCTTAATCTTTCAAGATTCTTTTCTTTCAGGAATAGTACCAGAGGATTGGAGAAAAGCTGACGTGGTCCCTATATTTAAGAAAGGTTTAAAATTTGTGCCTGGGAATTATAGACCTGTGAGCTTAACATCTGTGGCTGGGAAAGTATTTGAGGGGCTACTAAGGGATAATATTCAGGAATTTATTGGGAGGTATAATGTAATTGGCAAAAATCAGCATGGTTTCATGAAACACAGATCATGTCAGACTAACCTAATTACGTTCTATGAGGAAGTAAGTAGAAGTATAGATAAGGGGGTCGCAGTGGATGTGATTTACTTAGATTTTGCCAAAGCTTTCGACACAGTTCCACACAAAAGGTTACTATTTAAATTAAGAAAAATTGGTCTAGATGAAAATACTTGTTCTTGGATAGAAAACTGGCTAAAAGATAGAGAACAGAGAGTGGTCATAAATGGTACATTTTCAAGATGGACACCAGTGGTAAGCGGTGTCCCTCAGGGGCCTGTTATAGGACCAATACTATTCAATTTATTTATAAATGACCTTGAGATAGGCATTGAAAGTCATGTATCAGTGTTTGCAGATGACACAAAACTAGGAAAAGTAATACAATGTGAGCAGGTTGTTACTTCGCTGCAGAGGGATTTAGATAGATTGGGGGATTGGGCACTTAAATGGCAGATGGAATTTAATCTAGATAAATGCAAAGTTATGCACTTTGGAGTGAAGAACACACAAGTAATTTATACCCTAAATGGTACGGAGTTAGGGAAATACAAGCAGGAGAAGGATTTGGGAATAATCATAGACTTCAAACTAAGTAACAATGTGCAATGTCAAACAGCAGCCGCCAAGGCCAGCAAAGTATTGGCATGCATTAAAAGGGGAGTTCACTCACGGGATGAAAACATAATTTTGCCTCTGTATAAATCAATGGTGAGGCCGCACCTTGAATATGCCGTGCAATTTTGGGCACCCTGTCTTAAAAAAAGATATTATATCGTTAGAAAAAGTGCAGAGACGGGCAACTAAATTAATAAGGGGAATGGAAGGGTTAAGTTATGAGGAAAGACTAACAAGCTTAAACCTGTTTAGTTTAGAGAAACGGCGCCTTAGAGGGGATCTGATAACCTTATATAAATATATACGGAGCCATTATCAACCATTGTCTGATAACCTATTCATTAACAGGACTATACATAGGACAAGGGGTCATCCATTTAGACTGGAAGAAAGAAAATTTAGCTTAAAGCATAGGAAGGGTTATTTTACGGTGAGAACAATAAAGCTGTGGAATTCTCTGCCTGTTGAGGTGGTTGGGTCAGAGTCTGTACAGACTTTTAAAAAATGACTGGATGACTTCCTGCAGACACAGAATATTAAGGGTTATAATATTTAATATGTGGGTAAAAGCTTCTTGATCCAAGGAGAAATCTGACTGCCATTCTGGGGTCAAGAAGGAATTTTTTCCCAGTATGTTGCATATTGGCAAGCATTTCAGACTGGGTTTTTTGCCTTCTTTTGGATCAACAGCAGTAGGTTATGTGGGAGAGGCTGAACCCGATGGACGCATGTCTTTTTTCAGCCTATATAACTATGTAACTATGTAAGGCATCTATTTTACTGCACGTCCGTGAGTGCAGGGATTTTTTGTTTCCTATTGGGGTGGACTTACAGATGGCCATTAAAATTGTTCCAGCAGGGTAACAGGGAGAATGTGAAGGTAATGACTCTGTTCATTATGTTACTGGGGCCTGAAATCTATTTTCCCCTAAAGGAACAGGAGGTATAAAGTGACAAAAGAATTTATGTATGTATATATATATATATATTCAATCAAAAGATCGCCAGCATTACAGGGTTTTCCGAAGTTGGAAAATTTATTAATCCATGTGCTTATAAAATCAATGTTTCGGTCCCAACCTGAGACCTTCTTCAGGACAAGAATATTACAAAATATAATATTACATATATATATAAAACATAGAAATTAAAGCAGCACTCTCAGTCTTTTTTAAATAATTTTGTGTTAATAAATGTACACAAAGTGGCTACATTAAGCATTGTATTCTAGTTTGAAAAATAACGAGTAAATATGTAATTTTCCTCATTTCCAAAACGATACACTGATACCCAATCCCTCTACACTACCGACATGTGCATTCATCGGGTTATGCCTGTTCCCCTCAAACATCACTGGGCAGCTGTCTTCTGATTTAGATGGGGTCTTGTTTGCTCCCTCTTGTTTTGGGGTATTTGATTGTCTACATCCTCTATGTTACCTGTTGGGTTAAATGTGTTCTCATTGGATTCTCTGTGAGATATCAATGGCCTGTGTATATCAAGGCGTGAATTGTTGCTGCTTTTTTTAAATCAAAATTACTTTATTGATATTTACACACTACATTTTAAAAAAATGAAATTACGTTTTCAGTGTAATATAATATATATTTCATATATTGACCTATTCCATCTGAATTCGGAATCTTATTTCCTTAAAATACACCTAAAATCCAAATTTACAAGCTTATGTTATTATATTTCATTTGTAATTTTTTTTAACAAGAAACCAAGAAGGAATACATTTTCTTACAGTTCCAGGTATGTCTATGGATAAACCATCAAAACAATTTGTTACCTGTATCTGATTTAGTAAATTATTCGTTAGCCAATTGTATCCCTGTCCACATGCAAGCCATACTGCTATTTTAATTCAAATTAAAATAATATGGATACTCATGTCCGCCGCACTTCGGTGAGTTAAATTCCCTGACCCTGTGGTGAATTCAGCATTCACTGCAGGGTCCCCAAAGCACGGCGAATCGACCTGCCAAACGAATCAAAAAACTGCCACAAAACTGCCAAATCGATCCGAAAACAAAATCACTGAAAAAACGCCAATTTGATCTGAAAAATGGCGTATTGATCCAAAAAAAACACAGACAAACCCACTGAATGAACCCCATGATCTGCCACAAAACCGCCGAATCGATCCAAAAAAAGCCGACGACCCACTTAGGCTAGGGTCAGACGAACGCAGTGCGAACGCACGTGCAGCCGCACTTTATCACGGCCGTAGTAGCAGCAAATGACGGGCAATGACGGGCAATATACAAAGTACGGCCGCACGAAAGTGCGGCCACGCAACGCAAGCCGCAAACAAACGCATTTTTTGGAGAACGTGATACCGCTAGTACTGACGTACAGAGTGCGCTGCGTCCGCTAGCGGCATGTTTGCGTGATTGGGAGACGTCAGACGCTGCTAATGTCTGGCCAACATAACGTCCAGACGCAAAAAGGGTTTTATTGATGATCCGTACAAAATCACTGACGAAAATGCGCATCGTATGACCGCTATCGCGTATTCCGTGAAAAAATACGTCCATTCGTTGGAATGCACTTTTTCACGGACGACGCAAAAAATGCGTTCGTCTGACCCTAGCCTGAACAGACCACCGACTATCCGCCAGAAAAAGCAGACAGGCTACCAAACAAGGATCAAAAAAAACCCGCAAATTTTAAAAGCCATTTTCCAAAAAACTGCTGCATGAAAATGCCTGAAAATAATATATAAGGTCTTATGAATAATAATAAAAGGTCTGTTACAGATTTTTTTTTTTTTTTTTTTAAATCAGACAAAGCTTTTTCACCTAAAATGCCTAAAAAAATAAATAAAAGAGACTTGCTGCAATTAAGAAAAATAAACAGCCGAATCAGGGGTCAAGTCCTGGGAAAAAAAGTGAGGGAACTCACCCACGAATTCCACAACCCCCATTACCTTAAGAAAATATATATATATATATCACGAGTATAGCCGGACGAGCCGGTGATACCATTTTTATTGGGTTAACTTTACATTTAAAAGACAAACTTTCAAGAGTGTAAACTGGAAACTATACTGATCAGTGAAAGGTATCACTACGTACAGGTATACTCGTGATTGTGGCAACTGGACTAACGCATTTTATATATAATATATATATATATATATATATCCAGGCACAGACCCCCAGAATAATATACACAGCACTGAGCCCCCAGAATAACATACACAGCGCTGAGCCCCCAGAATAACATACACAGCGCTGAGCCCCCAGAATAACATACACAGCGCTGAGCCCCAGAATAATATACACAGCGCTGAGCCCCCAGAATAACATACACAGAGCTGAGCCCCCAGAATAACATACACAGCACTGAGCCCCCAGAATAATATACACATCACTGAGCCTCCAGAATAATATACACAGCACTGAGCCCCCAGAATAATATACACAGCACTGAGCTCCCAGAATAATATACACAGCACTGAGCCCCCAGAATAACATACACAGCGCTGAGCCCCCAGAATAACATACACAGCGCTGAGCCCCCAGAATAACATACACAGCGCTGAGCCCCAGAATAATATACACAGCGCTGAGCCCCCAGAATAACATACACAGAGCTGAGCCCCAGAATACATACACAGCACTGAGCCCCCAGAATAATATACACATCACTGAGCCTCCAGAATAATATACACAGCACTGAGCCCCCAGAATAATATACACAGCACTGAGCTCCCAGAATAATATACACAGCACTGAGCCCCAGAATAATATACACACACTGAGCCCCCAGAATAATATACACAGCACTGAGCCCCCAGAATAATATACACAGCACTGAGCCCCCAGAATAATATACACAACACTGAGCCCCCAGAATAATATACACAGCACTGAGCCCCAGAATAATATACACAGCACTGAGCCCCCAGAATAACATATACAGCACTGAGCCCCCAGAATAATATACCCAGCACTGAGCCCCCAGAATAATATACACAGCACTGAGCCCCAAGAATAATATACACAGCACTGAGCCCCCAGAATAATATACACAGCACTGAGCCCCAAGAATAATATACACAGCACTGAGCCCCCAGAATAATATACACAACACTGAGCCCCAGAATAACATACACAGCACTGAGCCCCCAGAATAATATACACACACAGCACTGAGCCTCCAGTATAATATACACAGCACTGAGCCCCAATAATAACATAATAACATGCACAGCACAGAGCCCCCATAATAATATACACAGCACTGAACCCCAAGAATAATATGCACAGCACTGGTTATATGGATATATTTTCCCCAGTTCACATGGATATAATTGCCCCCAGCTCATATGGGTATATATTGCCCCCAGCTCTCATGGATATAATTGCCCCCAGCTCTCATGGATAATGCCCCCAGGTCTCATGGATATGCCCCCAGGTCTCATGGATAATGCCCCCAGGTCTCATGGATAATGCCCCCAGCTCTCATGGATAATGCCCCAACTCTCATGGATACTGCCCCCTGGTCTCATGGATATGCCCCTGGTCTCATGGATATGCCCCTGGTCTCATGGATACTGCCCCTGGTCTCATGGATATGCCCCTGGTCTCATGGATATGCCCCTGGTCTCAAGGATACTGCCCCTGGTCTCATGGATACTGCCCCTGGTCTCATGGATATGCCCCTGGTCTCATGGATACTGCCCCTGGTCTCATGGATACTGCCCCTGGTCTCATGGAAACTGCTCCTGGTCTCATGGATACTGCCCCTGGTCTCATGGATAGTGCCCCTGGTCACATGGATACTGCCCCTGGTCTCATGGATACTGCCCCTGGTCTCATGGATAGTGCCCCTGGTCTCATGGATACTGCTCCTGGTCTCATGGATACTGCCCCTGGTCTCATGGATAGTGCCCCTGGTCTCATGGATAGTGCCCCTGGTCTCATGGATACTGCCCCTGGTCTCATGGATAGTGCCCCTGGTCTCATGGATACTGCCCCTGGTCTCATGGATACTGCCCCTGGTCTCATGGATAGTGCCCCTGGTCTCATGGATAGTGCCCCTGGTCTCATGGATAGTGCCCCTGGTCTCATGGATAGTGCCCCTGGTCTCATGGATACTGCCCCTGGTCTCATGGATAGTGCCCCTGGTCTCATGGATAGTGCCCCTGGTCTCATGGATACTGCCCCTGGTCTCATGGATAGTGCCCCTGGTCACATGGATACTGCCCCTGGTCTCATGGATACTGCCCCCAGGTCTCATGGATAGTGCCCCTGGTCTCATGGATAGTGCCCCTGGTCACATGGATACTGCCCCTGGTCTCATGGATACTGCCCCCAGCCCAACTCACCTCTGCTGCTGCTGCCGCACATTGCCGGCGGCCACGTGTTTCCTGTTTCAGCAGCCGCTGACAGGAAGTGCAGCCGCTCGCCTGGGATCTATGAAACAGCCAGGCGAGCGGCTCCACTTCCAGTCACCGGCCGTTATAATAGGAAGCACGCGGCCGCCGGCAATGTGCGGCGGCCGCCTGCTAAGCGTTCGGGCTCGGGCCACAGCGGGAACGCTGCGTTCCCGCAGCGTTCCCGCTGTGGGAGAAGTGCAGGAACACCGTTCCCGCGCGTTCCCGCTCAACTCGAGCCCTGAGCTGAATAAATATTTAATGAAAACAGGGAATATTTTTTTACATTGAAACCTTTGGGATTTGCCTGATTAAACCTGTTGAATGAAACCACCGAAAATCAGGGCATTTCTCTGACATTTCTCTGCTGTTTGGTGTCTCTGAATAGATTAACCATTGCTTCTCTATGGGGATTTCACTGCTGCCAAAGATCACTGTATTTTGCTGGCAGTTCGCCAATATTTGGTGAACTGACAGTTTTTTGAATAGTGCATTGTACGGGAAAATTCACTGTTCGGGGCCAATTCTGTGTTTTTTGAATAACCCTACAAGTCTTCCATTATCCAGTGTGCAAAGAGTGATTTTTTTTTTATTTAGGCAGGGTTGCTCAAGGAGCTCTTGCAGACATTCTTTTTTCTGTAAAAGACCTTTTTATTATTATTCACAGGATCTAATATGTAAATTCCAGGCATTTTCATTCAGTAATTTTTTTGCAAACAGTGTTTCAAGTTTGACACTTTCAAGCGTATTTTGTTTACCCCGTTCGTCAGCTTGTCGGCTTTTTCCAGCAGCTGGTCTGTGCTGTGTTCGACGGCTCGTCGGCTTTTTCCGCCATGTTCGGAGTGGTTTTTGTGGCGGTTCCGGTGGGTTTCCGGCGGGTTTTCCCTGCATTCTGTGGATTGTCCGAAGTGCAGGGAAGTGCGGGGAATGAGAAAGAACCGAAATGATCGCAACATTTCGATGCTCTCTGAATAACCCCTCGTATATTAAAACAGAAATGCTGATGGGTCAGAATCATAGTGGCGCTCATGTTAAAGTGCATCTGTATGAAAGAGAAGATAAATGGCATGTCTAAACATGCAATTAATAACAGTATATCCCCAATGTTTTCAAATCGTTCAGCAATGGAAGGGCTTGTACTAGTTAAACTCTTTATGTTTGCTTATGCCGCTGTCAAAATGCAGATGTAAAAACCAAAAGGAACATAATAGTAATCTCCCACCTCCTCTCTTTTCCACTATCCCAGCTTTCATTACAATCAATTGTCTTCTCGCATGAAAGTCTATTAAGAACTTTCACAAAACTTTGTTCTAAGTCCTTTAAAATACTATTAGAACTAGTATTATGTTAAGTTTGATTATAGGTCCTTTCATATTCCACGCTCTGAATGCAGCCATTCTGTGGAAGGAAAAAAAAAAACTATGCTTCTGACCTACAAAGCTTTGTTTCGCAAACAAAAATCCTTTTTTTTCCAGCCAATTGCTTTTGTGTTTCTAGTATTGAATACAAACCCGCCGAACTCTGGATCTCCTTCTTCAGGTTTTTACAACAACAAAGTATTCGCTTGAAAGTCCATTGTGCTCAGGTGATGTCTTTTGCAGACAGTCTATCTCCCCATTCTAACCTGGGTACCCAAGTCACTTTTTTATAATTTGTCTTTGAAAACTTTGTTTAACTTGTTTTTTTTTATTATTATTGTGTTTTTTTTCTGTTGTACGAAACAAAACAGGGGAGCTGCGAATAAAGGCGATGTTTATTGGAGGCACACGTACAAGGCAGAAGAAAAATGTTCTGTGCTACCTTTGTGGTTTTACGTTTCATAAGAAAAGAAAACCACAGGTAAAGCAAACACACAATAATGGATGACAATAAAGGATTTTACTGATTCATTATTATTATTTTCATTATTTTACAGGAAGGACATTCATGCATTAAGGTCAGAGCCTATAGGTTAATACGTTCTCTTTTAGTCTGATTGGGAGATGGAACACAATGATGTTGACAGATGGATAAAATGGGTCTGGTAGAGTCAATGAGATGAAATAACAATAGCAAACATTGCTTAATTGATGTGTCATAATGTGAATATGAATGCTAGGGCAAGGAACAAAACATTGGTCCACAGCTATAAAACTACTGCCTCCCCATGGGTTTAGATTTTTTGTATGCTAGAATTAAACCAACTGGAAATCTGATATCTGTTTGATGTCTGAATAGCATTCAACCTTGCTATTGCAGGATAATTATGAATTAAGATACCACAAGGATTGCTTTACATGCCTATTATAGCACGCATTGGGCGCACTTGGACATTTGCCACCATGTACCTGAGGAGGAGTGTGTATTGAGAAGAATATTGGCTGGGTTTATGTGGTTTCTGATTCTTGTTTTCTTCTGATTTATTTAACCACTGTACAGACTAGGGATGTGTAACATGGGCATTTTATTTATTCTATCATTTCAATGATAAAAATGATGCAAAACTTCCTGAAATCACAAGATTTAAAGGGTTATACGGAGAACGGTGAAACTCAGGAGAATTGCCAGGAGAATGAACTATCTAGACTAAATAGCTGATTTGGAAAGTGAGATAAATTGGAGAAATTTTCTGGTTTGGCTATTTTGACCTAGAATTTTCACTTCTCCAGTCACTCTCCTGAGTTTCACCTTTCTTTGAATAGAGCTGATAGTGAATAGAATTAGTTTGTGTTTTATTCAGACAATCACTTTTTAGAGTCAATCTAGTGTTACAAGTTCTTATTTTCAATGAGCTACATACTGTATATTTTCTTCAGTTGAATTTAATGGTTTCGCTGTATCTAAGAATAATTTAATTCCAAATATAAGCATGCCTTTGAGTTTACTTAGGGCACTATTACGATCCTCACGCTAAAACGGGGACGCAAAGGAGAAAAACCTGTGCCTGCAGGTTTCTCCTTTGCATCCCCGTTTTAGTGTGATATTACGATGCAGGTGGTAAAAAGGGCGCCTGCATTGTAATCCGGCGAAAAGACCCGGGATGCGTGCGGCAGCGCTAAACGCCGCCGTGCGCATCACCTCCATGGAGTCCACAGGACTCCATTGAGGTAGATGCTGCCGGTCACATGACCTGCCGGATCTCACATTGCGAGATCCGGCAGGTCGGCGTAGTGATCCGCAGAGAGAGACTGGGGGACTTTTTTCCCCCAGTCTCTCCCTGCTCCCGGCAGCCAGAGGAGGCAGTTGGAGCCACCGTTCCCGCCGCAGGATGGAAGGCAAGTATGTGATTTTTTGGAGTGGTTTCTGCTGGTGCTGATGGATTCCGCAGAAGCAGAATCCGTTAGCACCAGGTCAACTTTTGAGTTAACCACAGACGGATGGTAATTAGCGTTAGGACTTTGTAATCCTAACGCTAATTAACTCTTTGCGCTCCCCATGTTAAGCATAGGGAGCACAAAGTACAGTAAGCTCCCACAAGGGAGCGCAAGCTCCGAATCGCTAACGTTTTTTTTTAATCCATTACCATTCGGATTGTAACATGGTGCGCCCGCGCTAGAGCTACCAATGCTAATGTTAACGCTCACACAGGTGAGTGTTAACGTTAGCGTTTGGAATGTAATAGTGCCCTAAAGGGGTTGTTCAAAGAGAGCTGAATTGGCTCCAAAATTGCTTCGAATAGAGAATTTCCCCGTACGGTGCAATTCCGTTGCCATTCGGCTATTCAGAAAGCAGGCAGTTCCCTAAATATTGGCGAACTGCCAGCGAAATATGGTGCTATTCAACGGCAGTGAATTCCCCCATAGAGAAGCAATGGTAAATCTATCCAGAGAATGCCCTACAGCAGAGAAATGTCAGTGAAATGCCTTGATTTTCGGTGGTTTCATTCAGCAGGTTTAATAAGGCAAATCCTTTAGGTTTCAATGTAAATAATATTCCCATTTTTATAAAATATTTATTAAACCATTTATTCTTTTAATTTGCAGCAAAAAGTCTATTAATTAATTTTTTAGGATTTTTTAAGGCATTTTTCGAGAACTTTTTTTTGGATATTTTTATTTTAGAATTTTCTGTAACAGACCTTTTTATTATTATTCATCTCATTTGTAATTTTCAGGCATTTTCATGCAGCATTTGTTTTGCAAACAGCTTTGTAAAGTTGCGGTGTTTTTGTTTTGTTTTTTTTTACCCCTTTCGTCTTCTTTGTCCGGCGGGTGGTCAGTGCTCTGTTAGGCAGATCGTCAGCTTTTTTTCGGATGCGTTTAGCGGTTTTGCGGCGGATCGTCAGGTACACTCGGCTTTTCTTCAGTGGTTTATCAGATTACTCCGATTTTTTTCCAGTTCTTCCATTCGATGCGGCGGTTTTTCGGATGCATTCGGCGGATTTTCCCTGCACTTCGGGACCCTGCGGTGAATGCTGAATTCACTGCAGGGTCTGGGAATCTGATTCCCTGAAGTACAGGGAACGAAAGAGCATCGAAATTAGGGTGCTCTTTGAATAACCCTGTTATAGTGATTCACATGCAGAGCTTAATTTGTGTGGGATCCTGGGGGAACAGGATCCGGTACCTCAGGTTTTGGCTGTCTGTGTTCCAGGACCTCATCACCCCTCTGCTCTTAATTGCAAAACTGCCAAAAGCTCTTACCCTGTACACATAGAGTTCTTCAGCATCACTCAATGAATGGGGTGGGACTATTTCTTTTAGAGCTGTCAGAACTTGTAAACAATCTAGATATCCATCTTCATCACTATCCGCCTAAAAGGAAAGTTTTTTTTGGTGAAAAAAAGACCACTGTTCAATGAAAGAAACAACAGTTTTCAACAAAAGTCCTGTAACTGGCATTATTAAAAGCAAAGTGGCATAAGCACATGTACAATATCTTGGGTGTTGCTTTCTAAGAATACAGTTGTGTTCAAAATTATTCAACCCCCACTGAAATGGAGTGTTTTGGCCAGTTTGACAATGATTTTGATCATTCAGTCATCTTGCTTACAATTAAATCAAAGAGGCACGTGTAGGTCAGACAAATATAACATAACATTTATAATGAAATAACCACAAATGTCTTTTCTGTGCTCACATCATTATCAGTTTTATTCAACCCCCAAGTGACATTCAATCTTAGTACTTAGTACAACATCCTTTTACAGTTATAACAGCTTTTAAACGTGAAGCATAGCTTGACACAAGTGTCTTGCAGCGATCTACGGGTATCTTCGCCCATTCGTCATGGGCAAAAGCCTCCAGTTCAGTCACATTCTTAGGCTTGCGCACTGCAACTGCTTTCTTTAAGTCCCACCAGAGGTTCTCAATCGGATTTAAGTCAGGTGACTGCGATGGCCACTCCAAAATGTTCCAGCCTTTAATCTGCAACCATGCTCTAGTGGACTTGGAGGTATGCTTGTGATCATTGTCCTGTTGAAAGGTCCAACGTCTCCCAAGCCTCAGGTTTGTGACGGACTGCATCACATTGTCATCCAATATCTCCTGGTACTGAAGAGAATTCATGGTACCTTGCACACGCTGAAGCTTCCCTGTACCTGCAGAAGCAAAACAGCCCCAAAGCATGATTGACCCCCCGCCATGCTTCACAGTAGGCAAGGTGTTCTTTTCTTCATAGGCCTTGTTCTTCCTCCTCCAAACATAGCGTTGATCCATGGGCCCAAACAGTTCTAATTATGTTTCATCAGTCAACAGAACACTATCCCAAAACTTCTGTGGTTTGTCCACATGACTTTTGGCATACTGCAGTCGACTCTTCTTATTCTTTGGAGACAGCAAGGGTGTGCGCCTGGGAGTTCTGGCATGGAGGCCTTCATTACGCAGTGTGCGTCGTATTGTCTGAGCTGAAACTTCAGTACCCACATCTGACAAATCTTTTCTCAGTTCCTCAGCAGTCACACGGGGACTTTTCTCCACTCTACGCTTCAGGTAGCGCACAGCAGTCGAAGTCAGCATCTTCTTTCTGCCACGACCAGGTAGTGTTTCAACAGTGCCCTTTGCCTTGAATTTGCGAATGATGCTTCCTATGGTCTCTCTTGGTATGTTTAACATCTTTGCAATCTTCTTATAGCCATTGCCCTTCCTGTGAAGAGTAATCACCTCTTCTCTTGTCTTCCTGGACCATTCTCTTGACTTCACCATGTTTGTAACCACACCAGTAAATGTCTAGAAGGAGCTGAGTATCACAGTCATTTTAAAGCTGCCTAATTGGTGCTTATTATGCTTTATTGCTGCTCCGTGACATCCACAGGTGTTTTCAATACCTGATTGAAAACACTTGAATGAACCTCTGTTCTTCAGAGTGGTAGTCTTTAAGGGGTTGAATAATTGTGTCAATGAAGAATTCACAAAAGAAACATTTACTACTGTATTACAAAACCAATTGATGTCATTTTAGTTGCATATGGTTCTTTAAAAAGTCCTTGTAGGATTTCATTCTGAATACAATTACAAATGTACACTAAATTCCCTAAAACCCTTTACAGCATTGGGGGTTGAATAATTTTGAACACAACTATATATTAAGGGTGATTCTCAGTTGCAGGATTTCATGAGGTGGAAGGTATGTGGTTGAAGTTAAATTACAAAGAAGCAGATGTAAAAATGGGAATTTAGGCAAAACAAAATTCTACAAATTAAACAATCGCTTGTATTCATTTGTAACGTTTTTTCCAAGCCAGGGCTATATTATAAACCTATCATTAACATAGGGACGCTAGGGACAGTATTCCAGGGCAGGTGATAGCTCAGCAACTTGCCCCAGAACACAGCGCCACCGTGAGTATCACCTCCTGGAATCCATAGGACTCCATGGAGGGTTTCCCTTCCAGGCCCTTCCCTTGTGAGATCGTGCAGCGCTACGAAGTGTTCGTGGAGGTAGACTAGGAACTATTTGTTCCCAGTCTCATTCTGCTCTCGGCCAGAAGCTCAATTGGTTAGTCCCTAAGTGCAATGTCACATAGGCGAAACACAATGGACCAAGTGCTTGGTAGGTGGCTTTTTATTATGGAATTTATAATTAAGTCTTCTTCACAAGATCCCTGAATCCAACAATATTCCTTGAATCCCATCCAGTTTCAATGTCCAAAGGAGGGAGACATTTTCATAACGGTAGTGCATCGTATTGTGTTGGCAATATCCCATTAAAAAATAGAATTCCAATAGAATTCCAACACTGCCTCTATGAAACAGTTCATACTAAATGTAATCTTTCATTATTATTATTTATGATTATCATAATTTATATAAGGAGTTATTCAAAGAGCACTGAAATGTCACCGACATTTTGGTGCTCTTTCGTTCCCAGCACTTCCCCGCACTTCGGGGTATCAAATTTCCCCACCCTGAGGTGAATTCACCATACACTGCAGGGTTCCCGAAGTGCAGGGAATCGGCCCCCGAATGCCACCCACCAACCTGCCAGCTGCTGCCGCAAACCTGTCACCCGCCGCCGCCAACCCGCCGGACATCCGCCATAAATCCACTGGACAGCCACCAAACAAAGCTGACTAGCCGCCGCACACAGCGCTGACCAGCAGCCTGAAAGACGACAAGCCGCCAGACGGAGGAAAAAAAAACAATACAATTGAAAGTTTCAAAATTGAAACGCTGTTTGCAAAAAAACTACTTAATGAAGATGTCTGAAACTAACGTAGCAGATCCTATGAATGATAATAAAAGGTCTGTTACAGAAAAAGAAAAACCGCTATAAAAAAAAGGAAAAGAAAATTCCCAAAAAATGCCTAAGAGATCCTAAAAGAAAAAACAATATATAAAGAGACTTTTTACTGCAGATTAAAAGAATAAACGGTTTATTAGAAATTGGGTTAAAACGGGAATATTTTTACATTGAAGCCTATGGGATTTGCCTGATTAAACCTGCTGAATAAAACCACCGAACGGCAGGGCATTTTTCTGCTGTTCGTTGTTCTGTGAATAGGTTAACCATTGCTTCTTTATGGGGACTTTCACTGTTGCCTAACAGGCACCATACTTGCTGGCAATTCGCCAAAATTTGGCAAACTGCCTGCTCTCTGAATAACCAAGTGGCCACGAAATGGCACCGTACGGGGAAATTAATTCACAGTTCAGTGCCCTTTCGGGGCCAGATAGGCTCTCCGTGAATAACCCTGATAGTGTCAACAGGTTCCGCAGCGCTTTACAATCCATTGCCATGCAATGTATTATATAAAAGAATTAATTATCAGAGAAAAGAAAGTCATGCCTTGATTTACATCAAAACACCCAGGATTCACATCGCTGAAATATGAATGACTAAAAATAATTTAGGTATATTTTTACAATTTCACACTTTTAACAATCAAATCCTAGACACGCAGGATATTTTCCACCTCCATTTAAATAAACGTCCTATTCGTACAATCGCGGGAGAGGGAATTCATCACCATAATTTAATTGTCCGGGGTTATTAAAGACCAGTTTTACTTCCCTCCTGCTTTGGCGCATCTATTGTGTATTAAATTCAGACTAATCAAATTGTGGATGCCAGGAGTACTGTATTAGTCATCCTCAATTCCTTTTAATTTGTTTAATGGCTTCTTTTTTTTGTGTGTGTGTTCTAAATGGCTGTGTATGCTCAGACTCACGACATGTAAATAAAGAATAGATTGGGGAACACTTTTCCGAAAAGAATAAAGCGTGCCTCTATTCTAAAGTTACATTTGATGTTCGGGCAATTCATGGGACGTGTACCACAAGCAGAGGTGCTTATTAGTTCTGCTTAACTGTCTACATAGAAGGAGTGTAAAGGGGGGAGGGAAGAAGTAAAAAAAGAAAAGGAGTCTGAATTTACACTTACCGCTTCAAAAGCCCTTTTATACTCCGCCAACTTCTCCTGGCTGAAGATGCAGTATTTTGCCAAAAAGTCGACTGAAAAAAAGAGGACAAAAAGTATGAAATAACCAATCAAGGAAGTCTTTTTTCCCTCCGTGCATTTTTGTTTTACATAAAGACATCCTTTAGTGTTGAAGAGTTCATGGTGAGGACAGCAATTCAGACCATGGAGCAGGGGATTAGTGCCCTCTATCTGGGCATAATTTTAATATACCGGTAGATTCACAAGGAAGTCTGTTCACCTGTGTGAAGGAACAAAGTCAACTGTAGGCCTTCAAAGACGAAGCATGTGGTTTAATACGTAAAACACGAAACAAAGAAAAGGTTTCGGCTCTTGGAAAGGATTTTGGCAGAAACAGAAAGTTATATAATGTTACAATAGGTTTTGCACAAAATGCTGATTTCTTCCAGTTAAAACGTTAGCGATTGGTAAGGTAACAGTGTCCACTTTACTAGGTAAATATCAAATCAGGAAATTGCATGGCAGCAGGACAAGGCCTAAACGTTTGCAAGCATGGTCAGAATGTTGAAGTTGAAACTAAACATTGGAATGGGAAGAAATTTGATCTAAGGTTTTGACATTGACATAAACATTGTTCAGTGATGCCAGAGGTTGTGGTTTGAGTAGCTGACATAGATGGAGCTATAATTGAAATATTGTTACACAGGGCTGTACAGAAGATCATAGTTAAATGGACAAGACATTGAACCTTCAAGTGAATGAACAAGTCATCAAATCCTAATTAGGACATTTTGGTGTTGGCAAGATTGATGCTTGCCAGCACTTACTTACAAATGCTTAGTCTACAACCTGACGTGCTTCTTCTTTTCTACTTTAACAGAGAGCTCCTGATTGCATTCTGGTAACATAGTTACATAGTTAAACTTACATAGTTACATAGTTATATAGGCTGAAAAAAGACATGCGTCCATCGGGTTCAGCCTCTCCCACATAACCTACTGCTGTTGATCCAAAAGAAGGCAAAAAACCCAGTCTGAAATATGCAACATACTGGGAAAAAATTCCTTCTTGACCCCAGAATGGCAGTCAGATTTCTCCTTGGATCAAGAAGCTTTTACCCACATATTAAATATTATAACCCTTAATATTCTGTGTCTGCAGGAAGTCATCCAGTCGTTTTTTAAAAGTCTGTACAGACTCTGACCCAACCACCTCAACAGGCAGAGAATTCCACAGCTTTATTGTTCTCACCGTAAAATAACCCTTCCTATGCTTTAAGCTAAATTTTCTTTCTTCCAGTCTAAATGGATGACCCCTTGTCCTGTGTATAGTCCTGTTAATTAATCGGTTATCAGACAATGGTTGATAATGGCCCGTATATATTTATATAAGGTTATCAGATCCCCTCTAAGGCTAGGGTCAGACGAACGCATTTTTCACGTTGTCCGTGAAAAAGTGCGTTCGAACGAATGGACGTCTTTTTTCACGGAATACGCGATAGCGGTCATACGATGCGCATTTTTTCGTACGTGATTTTGTACGGATCATTAATAAAACCCTTTCTGCGTCTGGACGTTATGTTGGCCGGACGTGTGCAGCGTCTGACGTCTCCCAATCACGCAAACACGCCGCTATGCGGCCGCAGCGCACTCTGTACGTCAGTAGTAGCGGTTTGACGTTCTCGAAAAAATGTGTTCGTTTGCCACTTGCGTTGCGCGGATGAACTTTCGTGCGGCCGTTCGTCGTATGTTCCCCGGCATTGGACGTCATTTGCTGCTAGCACGGCCGTGATTTCGTGCGGCTAAACGCACGTTAAAACTGCTTTTGTCTGACCTTAGCCTAAGGCGCCGTTTCTCTAAACTAAACAGGTTTAAGCTTGTTAGTCTTTCCTCATAACTTAACCCTTCCATTCCCCTTATTAATTTAGATGCCCGTCTCTGCACTTTTTCTAGCGCTATAATATCTTTTTTTAAGACAGGTGCCCAAAATTGTACGGCATATTCAAGGTGCGGCCTGACCATTGATTTATACAGAGGCAAAATTATGTTTTCATCCCGTGAGTGAACTCCCCTTTTAACCCTTTCGCTGCTGAGGCTTTTCCCGCCCCTGTGCTGAGGTCATTTTTTACCTGTTTTGCGCATCATGTTTAAACGTGTTTTTAAGGCTTATTTTAGTATATGACACCGACATATTATATATCGTTCTTTCCGTCAGACTCGGTAGATTCATAATATGTCATTATTATATGTATACGTTATGTCATGTCTGTATATTATAACAAAAAATGCAATAAAATATGTATTTTCAATAATTTACAACGTGTAAAGTGTTTTTTTCCACATTTTAACATGCGAGCAATTGCGGTTATATTTTGTATGGGGTGCGCTTGTTAAAAAAATTAGAGATGGGGTCTCGTTACATTTTTTTTTGGGGAAAATGACACTATTTTTAACAAACGCACCGCATACAAAAATCGTTAGTGCAGCATCATTGTTCACATTATAATTGAAATGGGAACAATATTGCTGCATTAACAAACCCAAAAAAAAGAAAAAAAAGTGTTTATTTTTTTTTTTATTTTTTATTTTTTTTATTTTTTTATTTTTATTTTAATTTTTTTTTTTACAACATTTTTAACTTTCATGTTTGGTATCGTTGGAACGGCCATGCTCTGGCCGATCCAACGATATCAAAATTTAACCCCTAGCTGCCACGGATCGGGAGATAGGGAGTTCATTGGAACTCCCTATCTCCACACTTGGTGGCAGTTAGGGGTTAACTGTAGGACTGGCGTCATCGTGCTACGCACGATGAAGCCAGTCCTCTGGGGGAGTTCCCGGAAGCTTGGCCGACATCCAAGATGTCGGCCAGCTCCCGGGAAGGATCGCGAATCGGCGCTTTTCAGCGCCGATTTGCGATCCAGCTCCCCAGGGGTTAATGCCAGGCATCATTTGGAAGGGCAGGCTGTGCCCTTCCAAATGATGCCTGGGTTAACCCCCTGTGCGCCGCCGATCGGGAGGGAGAGAGGTCCGAAGGACCTCCCCCCCTCCCTTTCAGGCGCCTCCTCCGCACATGCGGGGGGGGCGCCTGAATTAGGTGTCATCGCGCCCCCGCGATGACACCTAATAATGGCGGCTGCTGGTCCGGATGCCGGGCTGACATCCAGGATGTCAGCCCGCACCGGAGGGGCCAGCGATCGGCCGGAACCCGGCCGAACGCTGACCCCAATGTGAGGACGCGCTCAGCGCGTCCTCAGCACACCAGCGGTAATGCTGAGGACGCGCTGAGCGCGTCCTTAGCATTGAAGTGGTTAATGCATGCCAATACTTTGCTGGCCTTGGCGGCTGCTGTTTGACATTGTACATTGTTACTTAGTTTGCAACTTACCATATTTATATTTTTCATTGGTTTTACACACCATGTTTTCACTAGGTCCTACTTTTATGCTTGTTTTGAATCCTGGCCTGACTTCAGCTTCTTCATTTAGTTTGTTTGCTACCTTAGGGGAACTTAATGGTCTTGCATCTTTGGGTGTGGGTTTTTTATTAGTGCTAGCCCTTTCTGTTGTAAATATATGTGTATTATACAAAAGGTAAATTTCAACATTACATACATTGTGGTTATAGCAGTCTGGAGAGTATACAGAAAATTCGACAAGTAGATTGTGAGTTCAAAACCATTCGGGAACTCTCAGGTCCCACTTATTGCACCTAACAACCCAAACTTTATTTATACCATTGCGTTGTGTAAACCGATTTCCTTTGGAGGGGGAAGAACAAAGAACACTAAAAAGGGGAGGTTTCAGAAGCTCCAGGCGATAACACAACATATGTCACCAAACTTTCACCCAAGTTGGGTTATAGGGGAATCGAGAGTGGCACCGTATGAAAGTGGAGGGGCCAACCACTTTTGTCTGTTTGGGGTTACGGTAAGGGTACTTCAACAGGCCTGTGTAGTGTTGATACGCTATAGGAATAAAATAAGTATGGTAGTGCTGAGTACCATTTAAAGTTGTCATGATCTATTGTTGTGTCTTGAAGAAGGCATGGAAAATGCCCTAGAGTTAATGGGTTTATCAGTGCTCTGTTTATTTCATTATAGGGGTTTTGTCTTTTATTAGCTCTTTTTTTTATCCTCCTTGGTCTGGTCGGGCGTCTGGCCCGTGTTCCTTATTCCACTCAGGTAGAAGAATTCCTGGACTGTTCTTGTTCTTTTGTGCCTGGTTGGTTATATAAGACATACAGTTCTTTGTATATTATTTGCTGGGCTTTCAAAATGGGATTGATTAGAATACTTGTAGTAGCAAGTGAAGACATTACGAATATCGAGGAACAAAAATTTCCGTGATTTTGAAAGTATCAAGGTCAGACAACGCAAAGAAGGGAATATGTGACATAGACATGGAACCAATCAAGGACACTGCCTGTTAAGTTTGTAATGTATGGTTATTCTTTCACAGAACGTTTATGAAATGTTACTCTTCCTGAATTAAGTTTAATTAGGTATCATGAAGTAAAGGTTTTAAGGATATGTGGATGACTCTAATATTGAAATTCCAAATCTTCCCCATTGGATTTTGACCATACTATATGAAGAACAACTGGGTAACAATTGGCATATTCCCATCTGATCATTTATGGATCCCTCCCAAACTTTAGTTTACCTGTCCTCCCACATTCCATCTTAGGATCAGGCAGAGCCCCAAATAAAGGAGCAATGCACAGCAAAGGCTCCTCAACAGGAACAGGACATCCAGGCAGTTCATCTGATTACTACATTAGGTCATCATGTTTGGCATCCTCATGGTACATGGGAAACGGTGCCTCAGGGTCAATCTCTTGCGACCATCTTTGCCACTCTCTGTGTAGGTCAGTCAGAAGTGCCACTTATTTTTTGAGCGGGATCATTACTTCTTTTAGTCTGGTTATTAAATTGTACGGTTGTACGCTATGCCATTCTTGCCCTTTGTTTTTAGCCACCAAGAATCCTTGTAGTGTCTGCATCTAATTCGCATCGTCATTCAAGGACGGTATTTATGTTTGATAACCATATTTGATAACCTCATTGTCACTTTTTGGCTCTTATCGGTGTTTGCTTTTGAGTATTTTTTAGCACTGTTCAGGGGGGTGCTTGGGCCTGGTGACAGTCCATTTGGTGATTTACCCAATTGCTTGTACATAATAGATAGATTGGCGCCAACACACCAAATCTCTATAAAATATATTTTTCAATTAATGTTTTGTTCGCAGATACTTCTGTATTAATTATTACTAAAAAAAATATCTTAGAGAAATAATACTGTCATGAATTTTGTATTTAGTTTAACATGTTGGGCATATACACCAAACTGAATCTACATGGCCTGTACAGTGGTAGAATCAGGCTGGTGATGCTTCCAGAAGACATTGTTGCTTCATACTCTAGATGCCTCTAGTGGACACATGGTGAATTGTGCTAGAAAATGCTGATGTTGGTGAATGAAAATTCTTTAAATCACAGCAGAGCAGAATGAATTGCTTCCTGTCCTACGTAACAATGTTGACGTGTCTTTCTCTGGTTTAACCCAAGAGAGAAAAAAAACATTTAATTTTGAATATTAAAATAATTTTCTATTTTCACAAACCATGCATTATTTTATTTTTTACATGACATATAGTCCGTTTCAGTTCAAGGTTGGCAGCTCTACATAAAAAAACAAAACTCTAAAATAAACTGAGCAGCAAAGTTCTATAAAAGCTTACATTTAACACAGATGCAAGTCCTTATTCCAACTCAAAGACGTGTAAATAGGGTCAAGTAAAATAAAATAGTTTTCCGAAAAAACCCCAACTATTTTTTTTATTTTTTTTTGTGAAAGTATTTTACCAGGAAGGATACATTGACATTTCTCTCGTTTTCAAGTGTGTGTAAGGGGTGTAATAATGCATCCACGAGATTTTTTAAAACACAATAAATTTCAGAATGCTGATGTATTCGTCTAATCCTTTAATATGATTATATTGATGGCCCAGAGCCCAAATAACCGTTAGCGGGTAATGCAGCCTTGAAATGGTTGTTATTTAACAGGAATTACCTTCTTCCCTGAGATCGCTCCCTTTGCCAGGAACTGATTGATGATACTACATACTTTTTTAACGTCTGAACACAGCTACCGGATTTGTCAATACGTGTCAGTGCCAACCTGCAAACATTTTAGTTGTTGAGAACGCCAAGGCAAGCCAAGAAAATGAGTTTTGCAGAGGCAGGTGCATCAGAAACGCAGCAGGATTATTTAAGGTGTCAGAAAAAGCCATAGAGTGTAATATGAGCGTGCGGCATGCAGGTGCTGGGGCTCAGGTAAGACATACGAATAATAGGACAAAAAGTACAAAAGGAAAGTGGCTGCAAAGATTTCTCTTAATGTGATCAACTACAACATACAATACCTCTGGCGACTAAAAGGGCAGTCGGCACATTTGATACTAATGATGAAGATATTAAACCTTTTATATATGTATACATATATATATTGTTCATCCTACTGCTAATCATACAGTATGGGCTAAATTACAATCTTTACGCAAACGTTTGCGCCGGCGCAAAAAAACATTAACGCGAGGGGTAAAATATTTGCGCCGAATGCCGTATTACATAGTGAGCGCAACAACCTCGCGCAATCGTCTACCGCGGGTAAACCTGCGCGAGCTTACTGTACTTTGCGCGTCCTATACTTAACTTTGAGCGCAAATGCGAATGTGCGCTGGTACGCGGATGGTATTACAATCTTTTCGCGGTAATTACCACATGGCCTTTGCGCGCATAATTTTAGCAACTCCTAAAAGCTGGTACTAACGGCATATCTGAACAACCTGGCGAACCCAAAAAAAAACCAGCCCATTAAAAAGGAATGCAGCAACAATATAATGGATGATGGCAGGTGTGTGTGTGTATTATTACTTTAGCATATGTGCTCATTTTGCATCATAGACGCAGAACTCTTCTCTGATGCTTCTGGCAGACGCAATTCAGTTGCGTTTGATAGGTGTGTTTCTTCATTTTGATTGGTTGAATGGGTGCACAAAACTGTGCGCATCCTGTTTGCGCGCAATTGATCGGAGGAAGAAAAAATCCGTGAGGATTGTAATTCCAGTGGTGATTTGCGTGCGCAAAAGTTTAACGTTTGCTGCAAAAAAATTCGCTTTGCTCGAGGCTTATTGCGCGAAGATTGTAATTTAGCCCTATATGTATTATTAGATTATTAGGTGTTAAATAATAAATCATGCACTTATGTCAATACATATTGCTCTGGTAGTATCTATTTATCCCATCTCTGTATCTAAGAGGTATATATCAATATAGAGAGATATAGATAGATATAGAGATATACAGGGTTATCCACCGAAAAGGGAATTTCTGCGTACAGTGCAATTTTGGAGTCATTCGACTACTCAAAAAGCTGTCAATTCACCAAATATAGGCGAATTGCCAGCGAAATACGGTGATCTTTGATGGCAGTGAAATCCCCCATAGAGAAGTAATAGTTAATCTATTCAGAGAACACCGAACAGCAGAGAAATGCCCTGTTTTTCAGTGGTTTATTCGACGGGTTTAATCAGACGAACCCCATAGTTTTCATTGCAAATATATTCCCCGTTTTCATTAAATATTTATTCAACCGTTAAGGCTGGGGTCAGACCAGCGCACTTTTAACGTGCGTTCTGGCGCACATAATTACGGCCGCACTAGCAGCAGATGACGGCCAATGACAGCCAATATACGATGTACGGCCGCACAAAAGTCCGGCCGTGCAACACAAGTGGAATTTGAACGCATTTTTCTGAGAACGCTGAACCGCTAGTACTGACGTACTGAGTGCGCAGCTGCGGCATAGCGGCGTGTTTGCGTGATTAGGAGATGTCAGACGCTGCTAATGTCCAGCCTACATAACGTCCAGACGCAAAAAGAGTTTTATTGACGATCCGTACAAAATCACGACCGAAAATGCTCGTCGTCTGACCGTTTTTGCGCATTCCGTGAAAAAATACGTCAATGCGTTCGGACGCACTTTTCACGTTCGCGGGGAAAAATGCTTTCGTCTGACCCTAGCCTTATTCTTTTCATTTGCAGCAAAAAGTCTATTTCTTTTTTAGGAATTTTCAAGCATTTTCGGGATTATCTTGCAAAAAAAATTTCAGATTGTCTTAAAAATTGTGTTTTTTTGTAGCACAACCTTTTTATTATTATTCATAGGACCTCTTATGTTATTTCAGGCATTTTCGTGCAGTAGTTTTTTTGCAAACACCTTTTAAAAGTTGCCGTTTTTTGTTTTATATTACGCACTCGGTGGCTTGTCGGCTTTTCCCGGCGGCTGGTCAGCACTCTGTTCGGTGTTTTGCTGCATTGATTGTCAGTTACATTTGGCGGATTTTCGGATCGATATGGTGTTTTTTGCTGGTTTTTACGATTGATTTGGCGTTTATGCTGTCGTTTTTCAGATGCGATCGGCTGCTTCTTCCTTGCACTTAGGGGACCCTGCAGTGAATGCTGAAATTCACCGCAGGGTCAGCGAATCGGACTAGCCGAAGTGCGGGGAACGGGTGAGCACCGATATGTCGGTGACATTTCGGTGCTCTCTGAATAACCCTGATAGATTAATCGATAGATAGATATAGAGGTTTAGATATATAAATTGGTAGATCGATAGAGATAGACATGATTTAAGCAAAAGATCATGGCTTATCTCTTTACACACAATATATATTTTGTATATAGAAATCAGTGATGTAGTCTCATTGATTTTTGTGTTTAGTTTGAAGGCATGACATAGAACCCAAGTTTTATATTTACATATAGGTAAGGTGACCATATCGGCCATGTTTACAGGGACACATATAATTTAATCATGCTGATGGACAGCGCATGAAAAATGCCACCCCAAATCATGAAGAAACCATACGCTGCAGGTAAGAATTCAAAAAGTAATCCCAGGTGACCTGCCTTGATTTCCTTCCTGCAGCATATGGATTATACATGTTGCAGGGAAGCACTTTCCCCTGTGCTCTGCATTAAATAGCAACATGTGTCCCTTTAAACATGGCCGATATGGTTACTCTACATACAGGGCACAAGAACTGTTGGTTGTTTCCTTTCCTGCTCTATATTGCTTATAATGAAACAGAAAATTGATTCGCTGTAACAGTCACCTTTTTAACAGATCGCATCGAATTTTCTCCCCCAAAAATAAGAAGACGTTTTTGCCAGCAGTCCTGTCCATTTGTAATATGTAGGTAAATTGCATTGGGGTAAAGAAAACAACAACATTGCTACAATGTAATTATGATTTGGATTTGCCATCATTATTCTTTTATTACTTCCTATGAATATTAATTATATGCCGATGACATTATTGCGCCTGTTATACTGCACTCATCACAAACACTTCATGCATATAAGCATATATTTACTGCTTTGTGGGAAACTACTTTTTTTCTCCTCTGTATCATAATTTCTTACGCAAAATATGTCTACTCTGATTGCAGTTAATAAAAAGACGTCTCAGAGGACATTAAATTAATCTTTTAGCTGTTTGAACTCCATAGAGGCAGCTGGCAAAAACGTAATCAAATCAATCAAAGAGCACTGACTCCCAAGAATAGAATGGAAGGAGCCTTTTGTTTCTCCGAGCTCAGACTTTATCAGCTTATTCTGACAGTCAGACATTTCCAGCTCGCGTACAAATCCAATCCTCACGGATTTATTGCAGATGTATCAAGCCTCCTGGAAATAATGGCACAAGCCAAGAGGCTAGTCGTCTATCGACATCAAGCTCCGAGTAATACCAATGGGAAATTATCGACACAAAGGGTTCGCTGGGGTGACAAATTAAGATAGAGATTTGCCCTATTGAGGATGCTAGGTGTGGGACAAAGCTAGGACGCTAACACCAAGAAACTAGCTTTATCTGATTACATTCTAGCACTTCCAAGCACAACCCACCCACCACCAGCAAGACATACATCTTTAGCATCAGTATCAAGGGATGCTTCTTGATTGGCCCCGATAGATTATCTTCAGTGATAATGACCTCCTGACTATCTCTATTAGGTATCCCGCAATAAAAGGAATAAATTAAACATGTGCTACTTACTGCAATTTATGGCCAGATTTTGTGATCCAAACTCCCATTATTTTGAATTAAGGTTACAAGCCTTATAAAAAAATCTTTAATGGGTTAGAAATAGAATCTTTAAAGGGTTAAAATCTTTAAATGTATGAGCTACTTTAAAGTCTTTGAATGTATGAGTTGGTGTGCCCTTCTTCTGGTTTGTGATATATATATATATATACAGTCAGAAACAATGGATGGTAGTGCGCTTACACCATAAAGGGGGATCGCTATATTAAGCCCAAAAAGAAAGGTATTCTCCCCAATACCTCAAATTCACACATAAAATACACACAAATAGGGCAGCGCTCCTCCGAATAACAAGAACAATACAATATGTGAGTGGAAAACAAAAAAGAAAGGAAAGTGTTTCCTTACAGCAGAAAAGGTATGTTCCTTTCCTTTAGTCTCCTTAGACTTTTTCAGTAGGGGAATGCATGTAATATCTTGTATATACCTCAGAAAAAGAGAAAAAATATACTACATAGCGTAATATTGTAGGATTATCACATTAACAATATTTTAACCGCCAAGTGGGCACTCACGGTTTACGAGAGCTTCCAGCTCTCATATGGTCGCCTCTCAAGTGTTTAATGGGCCAACTTGATTGCCCGTGTATCCAGGTGGATGGATCTGGATGGACCTGGAGAAATATTGGGACATTGACACAATTCTAACATCTTTGGCTCTATACACCACCACAATGGAGTTGGAATGAAACAAACACAATGTGCTTTAACTGCAGACTGTCAGATTTAATTTGAGGGTATGTACATCCAACTCAGATGAATGGTGTAGGACTTACAGCAGTTTGCAGATGTGCCTCCCACTTGTTAAGGGACCAAAGGTAATGGGACAATTGGCTTCTCAGCTGTTCCATGGCCAGGTGTGTGATATTCCCTTATTACCCCAATTACAATGTGCAGATAAAAGGCCCAGAGTTAATTTCAAGTGTGCTATTTGCATTTGGAATCTGCTGCTGTCAACTCTCAAGATGAGATCTAAAGAGCTGTCACTATCAGGGAAGCAAGCCATCTGTCAGGCCCTGGAGGCCCTGACCCCCGGACGCCCCCTTTTTGTGTATCATCCTGCATGTCCCCTGCAGATTCCAAGACTCTTGTATGAACAATGCACCTTCCTGATTTTGATGTTCTGGCCCTGGATCCACACCTGTCCTTCATCCTCCCTGATTAGCCCTGCATATAAGGGAGTCCCGCCCTCAACCCTGGACTTCCACATTGAAGTTGCTGACTGCAAACCTATCTGCCAAAGCTCCCTGAAACCTCCTGACAATCTCCTGAATTCCCTACCAAAGACTCCAAGGACACTCTGCTATTATCTGGACTTTCATCGCTTCCATATACCTGTACCCTCCCATCCTGCTCCCCCTCTGTCCCCCATCTAAGACTCCCCGTGTACCAGACCCCTTGCTGAACCCTGACCACTCTATTGCCTGTTCCTTGTCTGATTCTATGCTACCGTGCTTGTTTACAATAAACACCCTTTGTTACCCTGAACCTGCCTCCATCACTGCATCCTGGGCTCACAACCCCATCCTGCTACACCAACCGCAGTCTACATGTGACACCATCATTAGGCTGAAGAAACAAAACAAACCCATCAGAGAGATAGCAAAAACATTAGGTGTGGCCAAAACAACTGTTTGGAACATTCTCAAAAAGAAGGAACGCACCGGTGAGCTCAGCAACACAAAAAGACCCGGGAGACCACGGAAAACAACTGTGGTGGATGACCGAAGAATTCTTTCCCTGGTGAAGAAAACGCACTTCACAACAGTTGGCCAGATCAAGAACACTCTCCAGGAGGTAGGTGTATGTGTGTCAAAGTCAACAATCAAGAGAAGACTTCACCAGAGTGAATACAGAGGGTTCATCACAAGATGTAAACCATTGGTGAGCTTCAAAATCAGGAAGGCCAGATTAGAGTTTGCCAAACAACTCCTAACAAAACCTTCACAGTTCTGGAACAAGATCCTATCGACAGATGAGACCAAGATCAACTTGTTTTAGAGTGATGGGAAGAGAAGAGTATGGAGAAGGAAAGGAACTGCTCATGATCCTAAGCATACCACCTCATCAGTGACGCATGGTGGTGGTAGTGTCATGGCGTGGGCATGTATGGCTGCCAATGGAACTGGTTCTCTTGTATTTATTGATGATGTGACTGCTGACAATAGCAGCAGGATGAATTCTGAAGTGTTTCAGGCAATATTATCTGCTCACATACAGCCAAATGCTGCAGAACTCATTGGACGGCGCTTCACAGTGCAGATGGGCAATGACCCAAAGCATACTGCAAAAGCAACCAAAGAGTTTTTGAAGGGACAGAAGTGGAATGTTATGCAATGGCCAAGTCAATCACATGACCTGAATCCCATTGAGCATGCATTTCACTTGCTGAAGACAAAACTGAAGGGAAAATGCCCCAAGAACAAGCAGGAACTGAAGACAGTTGCAGTAGAGGCCTGGCAGAGCATCACCAGGGATGAAACCCAGCGTCTGGTGATGTCTATGCGTTCCAGACTTCAGGCTGTGATTGACTGCAAAGGATTTGCAACCAAGTATTAAGAAGGGAAAGTTTGATTTATGATTATTATTCTGTCCCATTACCTTTGGTCCCTTAACAAGTGGGAGGCACATCTGCAAACTGCTGTAAGTCCTACACCGTTCACCTGAGTTGGATGTACATACCCTCAAATTAAAGCTGACAGTCTGCAGTTAAAGCACATTGTGTTTGTTTCATTCCAACTCCATTGTGGTGGTGTATAGAGCCAAAGATGTTAGAATTGTGTCAATGTCCCAATATTTCTGGACCTGACTGTATATATATATTTCTATTATATGTTTAACTTTAATATATAATTTACAATTAATATTTTTAAATATATTAATATTATTTATTTCAATAGACAAACATTCAGGTAAAAAGTCAAATGCCTGAAAGACTGTAAATTGGAGACATACATTTATATAAGTTGTATTTTTCTGTTATGTTGGGCTTTTTATTAAATTGGGCAGCTGTTTAAAGTCGATTACATATGTTCCAGCTGCTGGAGCTATTGGCAAACTTGAGAATGCTGTTTCGATTCCTGGCCATGCTGGTCAATATCTGTCAATTGGATTGGACTTGGTAGATAACGACTTCACTCAGATGAAGACAAGCCATTTTTTTTTTAAGTATTGCAAATTTTAACGAATAAATCTGTACTTTTACAAACATAAGGTTTAATTTAATTCTATCAGCAATTATTTTAAAAAAAAATATTGTCTGTTCGCTACCGATTTTATATATGTTTTTTTTTAAATAATGGTCGACTCAGTTGAAAAAAATTCAGCCCGAGCCGATATTCGAAAAATGTCACTCATGTGAAAATAAATGAGCCAGTAAAACACCCGAAAAAGCTTATTTTCAGTTAGCATCATACAGATTTGTGCTTTTAAATAGGGATGAGCTGTTCGGTTCGATCAGTTCGGAGTTCGATCCGAACATTGGCAGTTCGAAAGTTCGCGAACTTCAAACTTTTTGGGATGTTCGCCAAAAGTTAATTTTTTTTTTAAAAAAAGTATAAAAAATGCTTAAAAAAATACAAAAAATTCTAGAAATAAAGAGACTCTTTACTGCAGAATATTATAAGCAACGGTTTATTAGATATTGAATTAAATTGGGAATATTTTTAACATTGAAGCCTATGGGATAAAACATTCTTGTTACTAAAACATCAGGCAGACACGGCCATCTAATCAGGCACTGTAGAGGGCAGCCTGCAATGGCCTCCCAAGGATCCCCTTGAGGAGCATTGAGGAGCAAGGAGCATGCGGCCGCCGGATGACAGAGCTGCAACTGTGCGGACTAACCGCCCGGGTGCATGTGGCAGAGACAGGCAGCGCAGGGAGGGAGCTACTGCACCTGCGGCCACAGCAGACCCCCCAGCCCCCACCAGCATTCAGGGAGCCCCCACTGACCAGCAGGCTAAGGTAAGGTGACACATTTCTAAAAAAAATAAAATCTGAGGACATTTTTAAATGTCCCCGGGAACATAAAATAAAACCTTTTTTTTTCTTTCTCTACTTGGCTGAATGTATTTAATTATATATATTAGATACATTCAGCCAGGTAGAGGGGGGTAGTATGTGGGGTGCACGGGGTCTCAGGCAGTGGTTTGTTTTTTTGTGTGTATATTTTTAGCAAATTTATAGGGGAAGGTAACGGCAGGTATGATATATATATATAGATAAGATATATATCTATATTCTTATATTTAATATATATCCAGACTTGTATTACACACACATTTTGGCAGCTAATCCCCCCCCCCATTTGGTTTATCCCTCGAGAAGAAATGTTGAACTCGATAGAGCAGAAAATAATATATTCTCTGCTCTGTCGGGTTCAACATTTCTTCTGGAGGGATCAGCCAAATGGGGGGGGGGGCGGGGCGCATTTAGTTGAGATTGTCCACATGCCACCTCCCCATGTGCGTATGTGATCTGAGGTCTGTGGGTGGGTGTATATATATATATCTGCGTGTTGATATATACGTGTAGATATAGGTCTGCGTGTTGATATAAAATTTTAGTTTCGGCTCGTTTCGTTCGTAATTCGACAATTTTCATTTCGGATCGTTTTGGCCGATTTCCGTTTCAGTTCGTTTCGACTCGTTTTTCGTATCGACTTTTTTTCGTGATTTTGGCCATTTTCTTGTATTCGGTGTGGGAAACGTTTTGCCCCATAGACTTCAATGTTAAAAATATTCCCGTTTTAATTCAATATCTAATAAACCGTTTATTATTATATTCTGTAGTAAAGAGTCTCTTTATTTCTAGATTTTTTTAAACCTCACAGTAATGTGTGCCGTGTATTATGAGCATTCAGTATTATATGGGAGTACTGCTTTATGAGTAAGAGTAGTTAAAAAAATAAAAATAAACGTAAAACTCGAAGGGGGGGGGGTGACACCATGAGTTACCGCACCGGGTGACACCAACCCTAGTGACGCCACTGATGGTGTGAAGGCACTTGCTGTCACCAAAGGCAAAATATTTGGGTGCACTGCCACTGACGCCTGTACCACATTCATATAATTTTAATTTTGGACTGCAGGGTCCAACCCTGCACTCTTCCACAACACTACCACAGAGGGGTTACGGTGTGACAGCACTGTTGCCGACACTAAAGGCCCAATTTTAAAGCACCTATTGTTACTTTCATCCAAAGCCTGCATAAGTTTCACAATAATTTAGCCAAAAAATCACTAAACTTGTTCTGCGTGTCCTAAAATGTCTCCTCTTTTCATACAGACTGCCGCCCCAAGCAGTTGTTTATGAATAGATTAAAGGAAAACCGTTTACCGTCATTTTTTTCTTTTTAAATGTTTCTATACATCCTACAAATCCGCCACTTCTCGGGCAGGTTATGGGGCCCTCCTAGACACGATATTTGAAGGAATTTTTCATTTTTATTTTTAACCCTTATTTTATGGAAAACTTCCTTTAAAAACGTATTTTTTTAAACTTTTTGTCCTTGTTTCCTGTCCCCCAGACAGTGTTACATCCTGAGCCTCGTGGAGATAGCTGGCAGAGCGCGCCAGGGAGTGAAAGAGACAGGACACAGTGCTGCAGAGTGGAACAGTGACTAGGCCAGAACGCAGGTGCGGCCTATTAGGATTCCAGATTGGGTTATCCAGCCTTGTAAGAGGGAGACCCAGTGATCCACAGATATTACCCAAGCTGCTATCAAGGAAGCCGGAGGACCCCCGAGTTAGGAGTACTGCAGGTCTATCGGATTGGGAGAGCAGGCGGTAAGCTGGACAAGTCGTGGCCGGAGCAGAGAGAGCCAGACAACGGATCCAGTAGCCAGTATCCCAGTGAAGCATCGAGCGGAGAGACGTCCTGGGTCAGCGGAGCGTTGGTTATCGAGCGGATGGGTGAGAGGCCCCCAAGGCCGGTTGTAAAGCAAGAAAGCACGCTGTTGTTTGTTCCTAAAACCCACAGGGCCCCAACTTGACTAGTCGAAGACACCGCTTTAAGTAATTCACTGGCCAGTTGAATAGTACCCGGGTACCATAACACACACACACACACACTTACAGTCCGGGACTTAACCTGTGCGGGACTCACTCCCTAATATCCAAAAAGGGGTTAAAGATTCGTATCTTATTTTCTTTTCCGCTACGCGTTTTCCTCGAATTACGAAGCATTGTATTTTCTTTTCCGCTACGCGTTTTCCTCGAATTACGAAATACTGTAAATATATCCACGAACACCGTGTTATCCATTATATGCCTTTATTTCTAGTAAACTTTTTAATTTATAAAATCCACAACGGTGCTGGAGTATATTTATTCCCTAGTGCGGGGAGACTGACCCGTGGTTCAATTTCAGCGGCTCCTCCGGGAGTGAGCGCTACAATAGAAAACCCCGAATTTCAATCTCCTGAACCAAAAACTGACCACGATGCGGCTGAAAAAGATGCTGATTTTAGCTGTCGCACAATATTAAATTGAGGCAATAGTATGGTAGGGCAGATATAATGCTAAAGCTCACACACAGAAACAGTAAATGATTTCCCTCTCATACACTTAGGCCAGGGGTGGGAAATTACGGCCCTCCAGATGTTTTGAAACTACATTTCCCTTGAGGCTCTACAAACCTAATGAGCAGCCGAGCATCACGGGAAATGTAGTTTCAAAACATCTGGAGGGCCGTAATTGCCCAGCCCTGATTTAGGCTAATTGGGGAGATTCCATGAACACAAAAACCTAAAGAGGGCTCTGTGTGCTTCAAGATGTAAATTAGTATTTTTTTTTATTTTATTTTTACAAATATTCTTCTAGTTTCCAGCTTGAAAAAAAAGCTCAGCTAAAACACATGGACCATAATGTTAGATTTCAATTTAACCCCTCAAGGACCAATGGGTACAGACTGACTTCATTATACTGGGGTCCCTAAAGACCTTTGTGACAAAATGAATTTTCCGGCTTATTTAACTTTGACAGCTCCATGTAATTCAGTACTAGCTATGTTAGAGACGTATTGAAAATATACACCTAAATGGACAGATTATTACATGGAAATTGTTTTAATACCTTAAATAACAATTACAAACTAACAGTTATATTAAAAATAAATTAAGCACCATGGAAGCAGCACACTCTTTTATAGGAGTGGCAAATATTGAGACGCTAAATTCCAGGATGTTAAACATTCCAACAAAACAATTACAAATACTGTAGTCTTTTTGCTCCTTCCAATACGGGACTTCCTGGTCTGTTGTCCTTTACTTGGTGAAGGATCAATGCTTCATCCTCTCACAAAAATAAGCGTAACGTCTTTTCAGGGCCGGCCCAAGACATTGTGCTGCCTGGAGCGAAGGATGAAATGCTGCCCCCCCCCAAAAAAAAACACGCAATGTGTATGAGCGTATCACAGTGCGCCACAGCAATAAAATTCAAACACTCATACACACCGTACATTAGAATTTTCTTGCTGTGGAGCTCTGTGATACAGTAATGTGAGGTGTATATAACTGAGCCCAGCATCACATACCCAGCAGTGCCCAGTGTCACATACCCAGCAGTGCCCAGCGTCACATACCCAGCAGTGCCAACACATGGGTATATTGCCCCAGCTCACACATGGATATATTTGCCCTCATGGATATTTTTGCCCTCATGAATATATTTGCCCCCACGCTCACACATAGATATATTTGCCCCCAGGCTCACTCATGGATATATTTGCCCCCAGGCTCACACATGGATATATTTGCCCCCAGGCTCACACATGGATATATTTGCCCCCAGGCTCACTCATGTATATATTTGCCCCCAGGCTCACACATGTATATATTTGCCCCCAAGATCACACATGGATATATTTGCCCCCAGGCTCACTCATGTATATATTTGCCCCCAGGCTTACACATGTATATATTTTCCCCGAGGCTCACTCATGGATACATTTGCCCCAGGCTCACTCATGTATATATTTCCCCCACAGGCTCACACATGGATATATTTGCCCCCAGGCTCACTCATGGATATATTTTCCCCCAGGCTCACACATGGATATATTTGCCCCCAGGCTCACTCATGTATATATTTCCCCCACAGGCTCACACATGGATATATTTGCCCCCAGGCTCACTCATGGATATATTTTCCCCCAGGCTCACACATGTATATATTTGCCCCCAGGCTCACTCATGTATATATTTGCCCCAGGCTCACACATGGATATATTTGCCCCCAGGCTCACTCATGGATATATTTGCCCCCAGGCTCACTCATAGATATTTTTTTCCCCTAGGCTCACACATGGATATACAGTCAGGTCCAGAAATATTGGGACATCGACACAATTCTAACATCTTTGGCTCTATACACCACCACAATGGAGTTGGAATGAAACAAACACAATGTGCTTTAACTGCAGACTGTCAGCTTTAATTTGAGGGTATGTACATCCAACTCAGGTGAACGGTGTAGGACTTACAGCAGTTTGCAGATGTGCCTCCCACTTGTTCATTTATATATGGATTTTAGCAAAAATATTTGAGAAGTCCCAGTAAATACATGATTTAACAGAGAAATATATGATTGAGCGCCTGAATACAAGCATTATAGTATGGGGGACCAAAGTGAACTCAGTTCACTCAGCAAAACTAGTACAGGAACTCTGTTCCCACATGTTCCCCTTGGATGTGACCCCGACTTTCACCCTTTTTGGCCAAATTGTGGAAATCCAACTATCAGGGTTATTCAGAGAAAGGTGAAACTCTGGAGAACTTTTGTAGAAGTTAAAATTCTAGGTCAAAATAGCCAAAACATAAAAATTCTCTCACTTCCCAAATCGGCTATTTTGACCTAGAATTTACACATCTCCAAACGATTTCCAGAGTTCCACCTTTCTCTGAATAACCCTGCATGTTTTTTGTGTCTGGTGGCTGAAGATCTGCAACGAAGCACACATCAGACTCTGCATCAAAGAAGGACAGACTTATTTTTCAATGTTCTTGAACCCAGGACATACTTGAAAATGAGAGAAATCTCAATGTATCCTTCCTGGTAAAATCCTTTATAAATAAATTTTAAAAAAATATATATTTTTTTAGCAATTGGCAATGAAGGATTCAGGATTGGCAATGAAGTGGAGAGATACTGGGGATTCATAGCATTATTACTAGCAAGGAGCATACATTGTACCAGTGCTTGAAGCGGCATCATATTTTAAACAATAATATAGATATTCACAATCTTTGGGTTGAAATAAGGGAAGTGAAGATGAACCAGTAGACATGTGCACAGCCCAAATTTTTGTTTTGTTGGCAAATTTCTGAATCAAAAATGTTCAAGTATTGTAATTTTCAGAATGTATCTCCTTCAACTCTCCCTCCCTTTATACTACCCCCTATACCCCCAAATGTTAGGATTAGGGTTTGACTCTAATAAAGTAGCAATTTTCATCACCCCCACATCTCTACGAAATAACGTGCCCTATTCTCCAGAATCAATACTCCTACCCAGTCCCAGATCCTTTTCCCATAAAGTTTGGTAATCCCATAGAGGAAGTTTGCGGTCTGAGGAGGCTAAGTGATAACCAAAAGAAATTTAACCATACAGTAGATGGGAAGAGGTGCAAATACTGTCAGACACTGTCAAAGCCGGTTTGTGGAAGGAGTAAAAAAAGCTAGACAGCCTTGGCGTTGAAGATAAGCATGGAGCTGATGATAAGAGAAAAAGTAAGTATATTCATCTTAAATCTCGCCTTGAGAGTAGGGGAGACTAACATATGCTGCTTATCAAATAATTGATTGATAGTAACTATACCCCTTTCCTCCCAATGATGGCAATTAAAGTGGGGGAAAAGATTGCAAAGTATTCTTACTGGGGATGCAAGCAAAACTGGGCCAGTACTAGAAATTTTCAAGAACAAAGAATCCCACATCACCAAAAACACTGTGGTCGTGGGGAACATGGGAGAGTCCTTCCACCGCAGGCGGTCACACGGCAGTGTCTAAAGTAGTACCTGCAGTTCATGCGAACAGTAGGCCGCCGCTTCCATTCCCACCCACTGAGGACAATTACCGTATTATAGTGGAAACATGACATCATGGCAGATATTTGAACCGTTTTATAAAACGGATAAAAATCAGGAATACCCAGCCCACCCACCTTGTCAACACAGGCAATTTGATACAAAGTAGTCTATAATCCCAAATAAAGGCAGTAAATATCCTTTGCAAGGATTTAAAATAAGCTTGAGGTGCCAAGATCGGCAGGGTTCGAAAGACATAAAGAATTTTTGGAAGGGCTGTCATTTTCACTGCTGCTATCCATCTCAGCCACGACAGCCATTTAGGTCTCCAGGACAGTAAAAGAGTATAAGTGGCACTTAACAATTCAACATAATTCAAAGTATACACAGAGTCGATGGAGGCTGCTATCCATATAACCAGATATGAAATAAAGCAATCTCACATTCAAAGGGCTAGAGATCCAGTCTTGATAGAGCAGGCCCCAATAGATTAACAGAAGAGGCTTGGGTCTTCTCAAAATTTATTTTGTGATACGAAACCACCGAATAAGCTGCCAATACACTTTGCAAGGCAGGGGGAGAGGTCTGTGAGTCTGTAAGAGTCAGCAGGATGTCGTCTGCAAAAGGGATAAATTTGTGTCATTGAGGCCCAATAGCAATGCCTCGAAAGTCATCCGTTTGACAAATCGCCTGCCCGAGCGGCTCCAACAATAGGGCATACAGCAATGGGGATAAAGGACATCTATGTCTGGTCCCGTTTGTAACCTGAAATGAGGCAGAGTGGAAACCAGCAAAGCACACAGAGGTGGTTGGGGAAGCATAGACTGAAAAAAAAAACCTTAGAAAGTAAGGGGATACCGAATTTACCAAGAACAGCAGACATGAACCCCCAATGCACTCTATCAAATGTCTTTTCGGCATCAAGAGAAAGTATCAAACCAGGGGTGGACGTTTTGTGATACACATGGAGAATATCAAGTGAGTGTCTGGTGTTATCAGATTCCTGTCTACCTGGGATAAACCTGACTTTAGCTAGCCTATTTGCCAGAATTTTCGTGTAAACCTTCATATCCACATTAATGAGAGATATGGGTCTAAAAATTTTACAGAGTAAAGCAGGTTTGCCAGGTTTGGTCTCTGTAATAAACGCACTCTCCAGTAAGTCTGCTGGTAACATCCCCCGTTCCATTTCTGGAACAAATAAATTGTGGAGGTGCGGTACTAACTGAGTCCCATGCTTTTGGTAATAAGATGAGGTAAACCCATCAGGGCCCGGAGATTTGGCCTTTGGCACAGATTGATCAACGACACCTCCTCTACCTCTTCCCGCTTTATACAGTAGGTTGAGCAAGGGAGCGGCATTGATGTGTCAACAAAGAAGGGAGATGCAATCCATTCAAATAATCACAGATAGCTGTCAGAAAGGGGTATGGGGCTGTGCAATCCTCCCTTAAGTTATACAAGGACCCTCCGAGCTTTAATTTATTTGAATTGACAAAGATTGAATCCTCTGTGAGGCCACTGACTGTAACTCTTCAGCAATGACTTGACTATCCCATCGATATGTGTACTGTTCACATTTTATAATGATGTCAAGCCTTGTTACTGATCCCTTCCTTTTGAAAATAATAAAATTATCTAAGAAACAAAAAGAAAAAAGGAATTGAAATTCATCTAAGAAGAAAAGCAATGAGTGCTACCTTCTATAAATTCTATGGAGCAGATTTCTTCTTTGAAAAGGTCTAAGAAAATGAAATCACAAATAAATAATTTAAAATGATGTGAAATACACTTAGTGTGACAGGGTTACAATTTCCCATGCAACATTATAAAAGTTAACTCAATCAAAATACACTTACAGTCTTCAAATTTGGAAATGTTTATGAGCGTGGTTCTTCGAATGACTGTAGGTCGGGTCTTCTGGAGCTTAGAGTAGATGCATGCCGCTTGTGATCTCAGATCTGACAGCCTCTGACGCTCCTTTTCTTTCTTAATACCACAATTAAGCTTGGCAGGCTGCCTCCTACTTGATGGCAAATTCTGATGAAGTTCATATGTTCTTTCATTTTTCAAGTGGCAGGTGTCCTCTTTAAATGTATCTCTTCCAAATTTTGACACTGGGATGAAACAAGATGAGGAAATGTTTACCCCACATAATGAAGATGTTCAGAAAAATAAAAATCTGTGATTATTATTAACTGCTGCATTTCTACCATTGGCAAAATCCAATTCTTCCATACATATGTAACAGAAAATCCTTATACTTGTGAAAAACCTCTTCAACGCCAACTCCATTTTTTCACTGGCAGTACCTAGTGGATTTTTGGAAAATCACAATCATTAACTATACAGTAAAAAGATCATGATGTCGTTTTTACTGTAGAAACCCTATTTCACAGGCAGATGTCACCATCTGCTGGCCAAAAAGCGCTACTGCAGCTGTGGCTTTTTGCTGTATCGGTGGGGATCCGTGTTTTTTAGACACAGAGTCCCAGCTGTTCAAACAGTTTTATCACTCAGCTGTCATGCCTGAGGTGCTAAAACTTTGATCCACATTCTAGAGCCTACTTGTTAATGAATTTCATTTGCAATAAACAAAATTCCTTTACATTGTTCCAGAGTTAAACCAAATCAAGCAAACTATATATCGGGGCACCAACAGGTGCTTTTGAAAATCGACTATACTCGATCTTGGTAGTGAAGGGGTTGAGGAAAATCTGTCTAAAGTAAAGAAAGCTGGGATTAGAAAATATTAATAAGGCGCATAGATCTAAAAAAAATGTAGATTTTATAGATGATTCCAACTGCACAAACTTATAATTTTAGGGTTTTGACTACATATTTTTCTAGATTTGCCAAAATAAAAATATTTAAGAAAATTGCTCCAATCAACATGAATGGAAACTTTGCTAAAATTTGAAAGTCGGACAATACAAGTTTCTTTTGTTATTTTCAAATAAATAATATGTGTTTTAAAATCTCATTAAAATATGAGCTTGACTTAACTTACACATTATAAAACATATAATAAAAAAAATAGAGGTGGTATATTCTATATATTTTGGACACACTTGGAGGTTCTAGTTTGGTAGGTAATACTAAACTAAATCCTTCTTTAAAATCATTAATTTTAGTGACAGATAAAAGGTATATATTCCCAATAATGATCTTAAAAAATCTGAATTAACCCTTTTAGAAAATTATTTTAAAGAAATTTTGAACAAATAGACTTCTGAGTAGTGATGAGCCGAACACCCCCCATGTTCGGTTCACATTCGAATTCGAACAATTTCAAAAGTTTGGATTCGAACGCGAACACGATTTGAACTCAATGCAAGTCAATGGGACTCGAAAGTTCGATTTTTAGAGTGCCCTCCAAGAGGGCATATATGCAAGATATTTACCATAAAAGGTGTATGGGGGTCCGGGTAGTGCCCTGGGGGACAGGAAACAAGGACAAAAAGTAAAAAAAATAAAGTTTTTAAAGGAACAGTGAGTTTTCCATGAAATAAAGGTTAAGAATAAAAACAAAAAATTCCTTCAAATATCGTGCCTAGGAGGTCCCCATAACCTGCCCGTGAAGTGGCGGATTTGTAGGATGTGTAGAAACATTTAAAAAGAAAAAAATGACGGTAAATGGTTTTCCTTTAATCTGTTCATAAACAACTGCTTGGGTCGGCAGCCTGTATGAAAAGAGGAGACGTTTTAGGACACGCAGAACAAGTTTAGTGATTTTTTTTGGCTAAATTATGGTGAAACTTATGCAGGCTTTGGATGAAAGTAACAATAGGTGCTTTAAAATTGTGTCACACCGTAACCCCTCTGTGGTATTGTGGAAGAGTGCAGGGTTGGACCCTGCGGTCAAATATTAAAATATATGAATCTGGTATAGGGGTCAGTGGCAGTGCACTCAAATATTGTGCCTTTGGTGGCAGCAAGTGCCTTCACACCGTAAGTAACCCCTCTGTGGTATTGTGGAAGAGTGCAGGGTTGGACCCTGCAGTCAAATATTAAAATGATATGAATCTGGTACAGGCGTCAGTGGCAGTGCACCCAAATATTTAACCTTTGGTGGCAGCAAGTGCCTTCACACCGTAACCCCTCTGTGGTATTGTGGAAGAGTGCAGTGGTGGAGGTTTTGGTAATGCAGAAGAGATCCCCGATCTATTCAGTTACATCAGCAGCTATAACAAAACCGGGTCAGCAATGTTTAGGCACTTGTACTGCGCTACTGTATATGGTGAGAATCGGCGCACACCAGTAGCAACAGGAAGCAAACAGAACAGGCAGGGAATACACAGAGAGAATAGTCAAATGGCAGGCAAAGTCGGCAACAGATCGGGTCCTCAGAACAAGCAGGGTAAGTAACAAGTATACAAACTGATTCGGTAAGCTAGCAATGCAGGAATAAAGGCTGAGACACACTGAGCATGTAGTGACGCACAGCGTAGCGAAGCGAAGCAAACATTTTGCAGGCTTGACTTCACTCCGCCTCGCAGCGTGTCTACACTGCATTACGTTTGCTTCTCACCGCACTGGACAGGAATCCACTAACTAAATTAAAATGTACACACAAAACCATTTTATTTTCACAAAGCACATGTTATATAGGCAAAAAAAAGTTTCTACTGAATAAAATACATCAAAAATTACTGTTAATTTAATAGGAATAGTATAAAAATATAAAACGGTAACCCCCGACACGGAGGGACACGGAGCGCTGTGTATAGAGTAGGGATGCAACCCAAGGGCTGAATATAGAATATTTGATACAGTCCCAACCTCCACATCTGAGGAAGGGATTTAGGCATTATTACTTCAGAGGATCTAACGGTAAGTAGTCAATGTAATAGAGCAGCAGGAAATGCTAGCAGAATGCTTGGTTGTGTAGGGAGAGGTATTAGCAGTAGGAAAAGGGAAGTGCTCATGCCACTGTACAGAGCACTGGTGAGACCTCACTTGGAGTACTGTGTGCAGTACTGGAGACCGTATCTCCAGAAGGATATAGACATCTTAGAGAGAGTTCAGAGACGGGCTACTAAAATGGTGTACGGCTTGAAGGAGAAAAGTTACCAGGAAAAGCTTAATGATCTTAACATGTACAGCTTGGAAAAAAGACGAGACAGAGGAGATATGATAGAAGCATTTAAATACGTAAAGGGAATCCACAAGGTAGAGGAAGGGAGTATATTTAAAAGGAAACAAAGTAGCAAAACAAGAGGACATAGTCTTAGATTAGAGGGGCAAAGGTTTAAAAGTAACATCAGGAAGCATTATTCTACTGAGAGGGTGGTGGATACATGGAACAGCCTTCCAGTTGAAGTGGTAGAGGCCAAAACAGTAATTGAATTTAAGCAGGCATGGGATAGGCATAAGGCTATCCTAAACAAAAGATAAATCCAGGTAAAGTATCCATGTAATTGGGCAGACTAGATGGCTGAAAGGTTCTTATCTGCCGACAATTTCTATGTTTCTATGATACCACACACAGACATATACATATATATCAACACGCAGATATATATATATACACCCACCCACAGATCTCAGACCATATATACACATACGCACATGGGGGGGTGGCATGTGGACAAACTCAACTAAATGCGCCCCCCCATTTGGCTGATCCCTCCAGAAGAAATTTTGAACCCAACAGGGTTCTATCGGGTTCAACATTTCTTCTGGAGGGATCAGCCAAATTGGGGGGGGCAATTAGTTGCCAAAATGTGTGTGTAATAAAAGTCTGTATATATATATTTATAAGAATATAGATATATATCTTATCTATATATATATATATATATATATATATATATATCATACCTGCCCTTACCTTCCCCTATAAATTTGCTAAAACTATACACACAAAAAAACAAACCACTGCCTGAGACCCCGCGCAGCCCACATGCCACCCCCCTCTACCTGGCTGAATGTATCTAATATATATAATTAAATACATTCGGCAAGGTAGAGAAAAAAAAGGTTTTATTTTATGTTCCCGGGGACATTTAAAAAGTCCGCTCCACCTCGCAGCGTGTCTACACTATATTACGTTTGCTTCTCACCGCACTGGGCAGGAATCCACTAACTAAATTAAAATGTACACACAAAATCGTTTTATTTTCACAAAGCACATGTTATATAGGCAAAAAAAAGTTTCTACTGAATAAAATACATCAAAAATTACTGTTAATTTCATAGGAATAGTATAAAAATATAAAAAAGGTGACCCCTGATCATATATATTATAGGGACACGGAGCACCGTGTTTAGAGTAGGGATGCATTGATACCACACACAGACATATAGGTATATATCAACACACAGATCTATATATACGTATATATCAACACGCAGATATATATATACACCCACCCACAGACCTCAGACCATATATACACAAACGCACATGGGGGTGGCATGTGGACAATCTCAACTAAATGCGCCCCCCCCCCCCATTTGGCTGATCCCTCCAGAAGAAATGTTGAACCCGACAGAGCAGAGAATATATATATTATTCTCTGCTCTGTCGGATTCAACATTTCTTCTGGAGGGATCAGCCAAATGGGGGGGAGGGGCAATTAGTTGCCAAAATGTATGTGTAATACAATTCTGAATATATATATTTATAAAAATATAGATATATATCTTATCTAAATATATATATATCATACCTGCACTTACCTTCCCCTATAAATTTGCTAAAAATATACACACAAAAAAAACAAACCACTGCCTGAGACCCCGCGCAGCCCACATGCCACCCTCCTCTACCTGGCTGAATGTATCTAATATATATAATTAAATACATTCAGCCAGGTAGAGAAAGAAAAAAAAAGTTTTATTTTATGTTCCGTCCTCGGATTTTATTTTTTTTAGAAATGTGTCGCCTTACCTTAGCCTGGTGGTCAGTGGGGGCTCCCTGGATCCTGGTTGTGGGGGGGGGTCTGCCGTGGCCACAGGTGCATCGGCTCCCTCCCTGCGCCGCCTGTCTCAGCCACATGCACCGGGCAGCTAGCCCGCACAGTCGCAGCTCTGTCATCCGGTGGCCGCATGCTCCTCAAGGGGATCCTTAGGAGGCCCCGGCAGGCTGCCCTCTACAGTGCCTGATTAGAGGGCAGTGTCTGCCTGATGTTTTAGTAACAAGTATGTTTTATCCCATAGGCTTCAATGTTAAAAATATTCCCATTTTAATTCAATATCTAATAAACCGTTGCTTATAATATTCTGCAGTAAAGAGTCTCTTTATTTCTAGATTTTTTTAGTATTTTTTAAGCATTTTTTATACTTTTTTCAAATTTTTTTTTTTTTCAAACTTTTGTCAAACGTCCCAAAAAAGTTTGAAGTTCGTGAACTTTCGAACAGCCGATGTTCGATTCAAACTCCGAACTGAACTCTCATCCCTACTTCTGAGCCTCAGAGGGACATTTTGTTTATCCCTCCCAGAGAGATAAGATAATCTTTTGCATATTGGAAGCTTCTACCAAATGAGAGATATTTAGAGACATTTATCTCTAATGAATGGCGAACACACCCTAGTGTTTATAGTGTTTATATGTACATATATATATATATCACCTGTTTATTAAAGCACATTGAGAATCCACAGAGATAAATGTTTCTTCAATTAAAATGTAATTGTATACAGTAAACACTAAATAGGTCAGTATCTAGGATATTTATAATTCCATGAAGCAAAAAAATATGCTTTAGATGAATGAAAGCAACTATTTGTATACATACACTTTGGAGCCATGTAGGTTACAAAAAATATTACATTACAATGCTTGTTCATCAAAGGTAAATGCTAACACTTCATGGTAATACCACAAATACCTTCAATAAGCAACTAATACATACCACAAAAATGCCGCATTTGTTGCTTTCGGAAGCTATGTAAATGGTTCCATGATTTTAAATATATATAGGGTAAGTTTTATGCTTACCTGCGAGGAAGATATTTTGAGAATAAGGAGACTGTAAAATCACTGGGATAACCCATATCTATGCTACAGGACGGGCAATAAGTCATGGGTAGGAAATGACAACTGGCCTAAGTACTACGACTGTTAACAGGGTACATACCTTCCACAGAATTTGAAGAAAGCACAGATGACAGAAAGAAATGTTAAAATAAAAAGGACTCAACACCCACCCCTAAATTTTCTAACCCCTCCACTATCAAATGATGTAAAAAAAAAAAAAACACTCTGAGGAGCCACTGCTTTCTTGGAAAATTATTTTTAATCAATTAATGTCAAGGAATGGCCCATGAGATGGTATAGAGGGCAACAGAGGTATAGATATTGCTGGAGAAGAAGGGAGAGTGGCAAGCAGGAGAGGTCAAATGGATAGCTGGAGTCAGGGCAGGCAGCTGGCATGCGAGTTGGGTTTTACAAGCCTATGTCAGGGCAGACGGCTTGCAAGTGAGGTCAGTTTCACTGGCTGAGGTCAGGGGAGGTGGCTGGCAAGCGTGGTCAATAGGTCAGTCTGGGGTCTGGGTACCAGGAGGACAGAAAAACATAACAAGACGGAAATACTATGGAGGAGAAACTGCTTGAAACTTAGAGCAGTGCAGTACTGAGGAGACCTGCCTTTTATATTTAGGAGGCTCAGTGGCCACTACCTACTGCAGAGACGCCAGCTCTGACATCATCAGGAAACAAAGCATTTCTGACGCCATCTTGGTGGAAGAAGAAGAAGATGCGCACATTGCCATCTTGGGGCCTAGCGCGGGCACGAAGACTCGCACTTCTCTTGGCTCCATCCGGAGCCCCAAAAGAGGAAGAGCGAGTCTCGCACGCCACGGGACACTGTGGATTTTTGCAGGACCACTCGGTCGCCGTCAGGGAGCCACCGCAAGTAGCCGTGAGGGACCCCCTGAGACAACTACCAGCTGGTGAGTGGTGCCAACCCTGACGTCGGCCAGCAAAGCGCTCTGACAATTATACAGTAAGACATATTTTAGAATATTCCCAATGTATTCCTTACTGTAATAACCTATTTGACAGGAAGATATCACCATCTGCTGGCCCACGGGTGTTCAGGGCTCCGTTTAGGATGAGCTGGGGAAAAGGTCTGTTAGAGACATTTCCCCAGCTAGTTTTAAAAAGTGTTAGCACCTTGGGCATCATGCCCATGGTGCTAAGAGATTATGCTTTATATGATGCTTTGTTATGGCACACTTCTTTTTCTTTGACGCAATTCAATATTTCTTGAATTCTTGAAATGTTCCAAACAAACTATACCTGCTGCACATGTCACTTTTTGACATGCAAATCACAATACAACATTTTGGTAATGACATATAAGTGAATTTTACAGAGATATCATATGCAATAGTGGTTTCATGGCTGTGAGATTGTGCACACATTCATGCTGACTCTCGGCGCTCATTAGGTTACGCTGGCTAATGTGACCATTAAGGCTGGCAGTTTCCTGGCCGTTATGTCCATAGCGAATAACTTATGTTAGGAATATGTACCATGTATGACTCGCATCATGGCCATAACGGCCCATACAGAATCTAGGCCCTGTCTCAATATTCCAGTCCATTATGTCGAATTTCCATGTTTTATTGCATATTATTCCATAGACCAGGGCAGTCAAATTCCAGCCCCCCAGATGTTTCTGAACTAAAGCTTCCATGATTTCCTGGCCATCGTTACTTTCACAGTATTCTGGGAATTGTTATTGTAAACATCTGGGGGACCTTGAGTGTGACAGCTGTGCCAAAAGTAAAAGATAAAATTTGGTTTTCCTCTCTTGTTTCTATTTTGTGTATTTTTTCCATGATGCAACATTTACCAAAAGCTTTGCTTTTTGGCTCTTGTTTATTTAATCTACATTATTTAACAGTTAATGAGGCGGAAGAGGGAATGTTTAGATAAAGTGGCAGAAGGTCTATTTTTCCTGAGGCTACCTGAGATAAGATATAGTAGGTGATTGAGATATGACAGGGAGCTTAAAAGACTTCTAATCTACCCCCTGGCGATGTCTTGAATACATCCCACACAATACAATTATTTGAGTCTTGTGATCGACCAATCGACTCCATTCTATGGCCAATGTCATACAGTGAGGACCAAGTGAAGTAAAGATACTGTGAGGGGGCAGTTTACAACACAAAAGATCACGCAATGGATGCAACTAGTGACAAATATACAGGGTTATTCAGAGAGCGGTGAAAAGCAGGAGAATGACTGGAGAATGGAAAATTATAGGTCAAAATAGCCGATTTGGAAAGTGAGATGAATAAGAGAATTTTTCTGGTTTGGCAATTTTGACCTAGAATTTTCCATTCTCCAGTCAATCTCCTGCTTTTCACCGTTCTCTGAATAACCCTGTTAGAGTAACATTAATTCTTAACTAAACATACAAGAGAAAAACAAAATATCTTTAAGATATCAGCAACACAAACTACACACAATAAAGAAATTTAATTTTTTGTGGTACTGGCCCCTTAAATGTAGGCACTGTGCAGTTTTGGTTTTCTTCCTGATATAGTCTTACCTCATGTGAGGTGAATTTGTGCAAGAGTGGTCTTTTTTTTTTTTAAAACATTGCTTTTAAGTAAATGTAGGTAAGGGAGGCGTCCATACCTCTGCTCAGTGATACGGAACATATGTTTGGTGAAAGAAAGTTATCAAACCCCAAATTAAGAGAATCCATGAAGTAACTACTTCCTCCATGTCATGTTCAGTGAGGCAGATAATGATAATTGCATAGAGTAGTGTACATATTCCTTTTCTGTTCTTCAGATACAGGGTAATACACATATTGCAACAGTAATCCCTATAGCATTTACTATGCTCACATTTAGCAAACAGATACACCACTCCTCAAAAAGAGTAAAACGCAGGAGGGCCCTATTACAATCTTCACGCAAACGTTAACGCTCACTTGCGCGAGCATTAACGTTTGCTGCGGTGTTTACCGCATATTATAATCCAAACGCAAACGGGTTTGGCCACAAAGAAAATAAACTAGGTCCAGTTTTTAATTCAGCTGAATTAACCCTCTGGGCTTGTGCTCCAAACAAGATAAATACCCTAGATCGCCTTAGCCAAGGAATGTTGATACTGGTGACATCCTGCTCGAATCAATGGGCTAGATTCACTAGAGTTCCCTGCTACATAGAGAATTGAGCTGTGAGATCTTATGGGGATCTACCAGCCTTAAAACGTTTAAATCACCAAGGGCTGGATTCCCTCACAGCTGAGGCTGATGGATCCCTATGATCTAGAACGGAGCTCTAGTGAATCTAGTCCATTGTCTTGTAGCACACATGGCACTCAAAACAGGTTTCATGCAATGTTGGCAAGAATTTACCCTGGAATAGACTGACAAAGATTCAGGTTTGGAATCTCAAGCCAAACAGATAACAGCGTGGCTGTAAACAGCCTACAGAAATCTCTCCCTTTTAGCGCCGAAGCCGTTGAAAGATCCAGAGAGACAATAACCACCAGCATTTCTCAGTCTGACAACCGAAATTTAAAAGTCTGATTAGCCCCCGGTTTACTTCTTGGTGGCTGACGATATAATTTAGCATTCAGAACCTAATGGCATACTCGAGAAGTCTTCTGCTCACACCTGGCAATTTAATTAGAGGCTAATGATTCCAACCTCAAACAAAAAACAGAAAAATGAAACAAGTGATCGGCGCCAATTAGGTTAGAAAATAGAAACATTTAAGTACTGTGATTACACAAACAGCGTTTACACATAATAGACGCCGTGGAAAGTAATTATTATGCCGAGTATTCAATTATCCTTACAGGATGAATATTGTAGTCCCCAAACTCTCACACTGAGCAGGTACAATTCAAAAATCAGCTATTTATGGAAGTCTTTTGAGCTCACTTCAGGAAAAGGTTAACGAGATAATATATTATTGATGGCCGGTCATAGGCTCGATATTTGATGAAAGCAGAAATGCATTCATTGCTTGTGTGAATTGGAGTCAGTTATTAGAGAACATTAAGCGTTCGTGCTAATTGCGTGGATTAAACCATTTCAGGGATTCCCTCCATTTTAACTTAGAATAATGCCAGGCATTACTTTATTTTAAATTTCCTCTAGGATTATGTCATCTCCACGGGCTTCTTATTTACCGGCAAGGAAACAATTAATTAACTAATTTTTTAGGTTTTTGTAGACATGGGGACTAAATTTATTTTGATCTCGGATAAGCAAGCTGCTTCTTCTTCTACTTAATAAACCCTGTGAGCCGTTAGTGTTTACGCCCATTGCTGTTATACTTTACGGTTCACCCATTAACATAATGGCTGCCCTGCTATTTCATCTGAGTCGCAAACAAAGTTTGCAGGTTGCTTTAGAATTGACTCTTCCTAAATTTTGTTAATTTGTGGGCAGCAGGAGAATAACGAGCTATTCCAAGGCTGTTTGTTAATCTCATCTCAACATTCAGGGCTATTCACAGAAAGATGAAAACCAGGAGAATGGCAGGAGAAGAGAACAATCTAGAACAAATAGCCGATTTGAAAAGTGAGATAAATGGGAGAATTTTTCTGGTTTGGCTATTTTGAACTAGAATTTTCACTTCTCCAGTCATCCTCCTGGTTTTCACCATTCTCTGAATAACCCTGATAGTATTTTTAAAAGAATATCAGTTTTAAGACTCTGTTATAAAGTAATTTTTCAATGGCAAAACACTTAAAAATATATAGTTTAGGAAAATCTCTTAATATTTGCCCTTGATAAAGCTGTGCTATGTGGAGAAACGTGCATTGGGCATGTTTTTAGACCTCTTAAATTTTTTTGATATGCTAATTAGATTGACAAACAATTTCTACCTTCCTTAACCCTTTCGCTGCTGAGGCTTTTCACACCTCTGTGCTGAGGTCATTTTTACCAGTTTTGCTCATCATGTTTAAACGTGTTTTGAAGGCTTATTTTAGTATATGACCCAGACATATTATATATCGTTCTTTCCGTCAGACTCGGTAGATTCATAATATGTCATTATTATATGTATACGTTATGTCATGTCTGTATATTATAACAAAAAATGCAATAAAATATGTATTTTCAATAATTTACAACGTGTAAAGTGGTTTTTTTCACATTTTAACATGCAAGCAATTGCGGTTATATTTTGTATGGGGTGCGCTTGTTAAAAAAATTAGAGATGGGGTCTCGTTACATTTTTTTTTTGGAAAATTACACGATTTTTAACAAACGCACCGCATACAAAAATCGTTACTGCAGCATCATTGTTCACATTATAATTGAAATGGGAACAATATTGCTGCATTAACGAACCAAAAAAAAGAAAAAAAAATATTTTTTTTTTATAATTTTGTTTTTAAATATATTTTTATTTTTATTTTAATTTTTTTTTTTAAAAAAAAAACTTTTTTCACAGTAGTGTTTGGTATCGTTGGAACGGCCATGCTCTGGCCGATCCAACCATACCAAACTTTAACCCCTAGCTGCCACGGATCGGGAGATAGGGAGTTCATTGGAACTCCCTATCTCCACCGTTGGTGGCAGTTAGGGGTTAACTCTAGGACTGGCGTCATCGTGCTATGCACGATGACGCCAGTCCTCAGGGGGAGTTCCCGGAGGCTTGGCCGACATCCAAGATGTCGGCCAGCTCCGGGAAAGGATCACGAACCGGCGCTTTTCAGCGCCGATTCGCGATCCAGCTCCCCAGGGGTTAATGCCAGGCACCATTTGGAAGGGCAGGCTGTGCCCTTCCAAATGGTGCCTGGGTTAACCCCCGCAACGCCGCCGATCGGGAGGGAGAGAGGTCCGAAGGACCTCCCCCCCTCCCTTTCAGGCGCCTCCTCCGCACATGCGGGGGGGGCGCCTGAATTAGGTGTCATCGCGCTGCCGTGATGACACCTAATTTCATCGGCAGCGGTTCCGGATGCTGGGCTGACATCGAGGATGTCAGCCCGCACCGGGGGGGCCAGCGATCGGCCGGAACCCGGCCGAACGCTGACCCCAAAGGGAGGACGCGCTCAGCGCGTCCTCCGCACAGCAGGAGCCATGTGGAGGACGTGCTGAGCGCGTCCTCCGCATGGAAGTGGTTAACAATCTTGTGGTTTAGCTTGGTTTGCTTCTACTATAACTGCTGTACTTTACCTTCTTTCCCATATCCTTTAAAGCAGTGCTTCCCAAACCTCTCCTCAGGACCCTCAACCAGGTCAGAAATTGCAGATCACCTTGAGGAAATGCAGACTGAATCCTGCAATCACTGAGCAGCAAATCATATCCCCTGTGCTGTGGTTCAGATATCTGTCAAATCTGGTGTGTCAGCAGTTCCTGAGTAGGGATGAGCCGAACACCCCCGAGTTCGTTTCGCATTCGAACTCAAACTTTCCAAATGTTCGAATTCGAACTCGAACTCAATACAAGTCAATGGGGCTGAAAATTTGATTTTTAGAGTGCCCTCCAAGAGGACATATATGCTAGATATTTGCCATAAAAGGTCTATGGGTGTCCGGGTAGTGCCCTGGGGGACAGGAAACAAGGACAAAAAGTAAAAAAAAAACGTTTTTAAAGGGACAGTGAGTTTTCCATGAGATAAGGGTTAAAAAGAAAAACTAAAAATTCCTTCAAATATCGTGTCTAGGAGGTCCCCATAACCTGCCCGTGAAGTGGCGGATTTCTAGGATGTATAGAAATATGTAAAAACCAAAAAATGACATTTCAAATGACGGTAAATGCTTTTCCTTTAATCTATCCATAAACAACTGCTTGGGGCGGCAGTCTGTATGAAAAGAGACATTTTAGGCTAGGGTCAGACGAAAGCAGTCTTAACGTGCGTTTAGACGCACGAAATCACGGCCGTGCTAGCAGCAAATGACGTCCAATGCCGGGGAACACACAAAGTACGGCCGCACGAAAGTTCGTCAGCGCAACGCAAGTGGCAAACGAACGCATTTTTTCTAGAACGTCAAACCTCTAGTACGGACGTACAGAGTGCGCTGCGTCCGCTAGAGGCGTGTTTGCGTGATTGTGAGACGTCAGACGCTGCTATTGTCCGGCCAACATAACGTCCAGACACAAAAAGTGTTTTATTGATGATCCGTACAAAATCACGGACGAAAAGGCGCATCGTATGACCGCTATCGCATATTCCGTGAAAAAATGCATCCATTCGTTCAAACGCACTTTTTCACAGACAACGCGAAAAATGCGTTAGTCTGACCCTAGCCTGAGGACATGCAGAAAAAGTTTAGTGATTTTTTGGCTAAATTATTGTGAAACTTATGCAGGCTTTGGATGAAAGTAACAATAGGTGCTTTAAGGCTGGGGTCAGACTAGCGCACTTTTAACGTGCGTTTAGGCACACTTAATCACAGCCGCACTAGCAGCAAAGGACACGCAATGACGGCCAATATATGAAGTACGGCCGCACTAAAGTCTGGCCGCGCAACGCAAGTGGAAAATGAACGCATTTTTTCGAGAACGCTGAACCGCTAGTACTGACGTACAGAGTGCGCTGCATCTGCATAGTGGCGTGTGTACATGATTAGGAGACGTCAGACGCTGCTCATGTCCGGCCAACATAACGTCCAGACACTCAAAGTTTCCTGGTTTGGATCCGTAAAAAATCACACACAAAAATGCGCATCGTATGACCGTTTAAGTGCTTTCTGTGAAAAAACACCTCAATGCGTTCGGACGTACTTTTTGACGTTCACTGTGAAAAATGCGTTCGTTTGACCCTAACTGTCAGGATCGGGTAACCCCGCTTGCAGACTGTAAGCCAACAGACCCTGACCAACCGGTCCTTAGAAATGGCCGGGTTATGGTCAGTAATACTGAGAATGACGAACACAAATAAAGTGGTGGAGTGCAAAGAAAAACAACCTGCGGAATAAAGTAACCCACAATGCTCTAGCTAGCCGGTCCTTAATAATGGCCGGGTTAAGCAGGGCAAACCAACAAAACACACATAGGCAGGGGTTAAGGAAATAGAGGTCCGTTATACTATGCCAGAAATCAGGGCGCCAGAAGTACAGGGAAGTCGAGACAAGCCGGGATCGTATAAACCAGGAAATCAGTCAGAATAGGAATCAAGAAATAACAACAAGGCACTAGGAGTAACAGGAACCACGCTAGGGCAACTTGCTAAGAGAAAGGAAGCCCTTTGAATAGAACCACAGCACTACCTATTGGTGCTCAGAGGAGACGCCCTGCTCTGCTATAGGATAGCTGGTCATGTGCTGCGATTGGTTGTCCTTCCTGCATGTTGCATCTGATTCGCGGGCAGCACCATTCCCTGTCCTGTAGTACACAGTACCCTGGAATAAGGCTTTCTGGATATCAGCTGCTGTGACGGCCGCAACATTTCCCCGGACATGGGGCGAAGGTGCAACATTTCCCCAGACATGGGGCGAAGGTGCAACATTTCCCCAGACATGGGGCGAAGGTGCAACATTTCCCCACACATGGGGCGAAGGTGCAACATTTCCCCAGACATGTGACACTAACCTAAAATTGGGCCTTTAGCTTCGGCAACAGTGCCGTCACACAGTAACCCCTCTGAGGAAATGAATCTGATACAGGCGTCAGTGGCAGTGCACCCAAATATTGTGCCTTTGGTGCCAGGCCAGCAAGTGCCATCATACAGTAACCCCTCTGTGGTATTGTGGAAGAGTGCAGGGGTGGACCATGCGGTCAGGGCCGGTGCTAGACTATTTTGAGCCCTAGGCAAGACCAGCTACTTGCACCCCCCAAAAAAAAAAAATGACACAACATGAAACTGCAAAATTTATTTTTATTTAAGAATAAAGTTTGAAAAGCACCAATAGTAAAGGTAAAATAAATATGAATAAACTGTATTAAACCATTTTAAATTAACTCTATTAAACAAATTAAAATTAACTGTATTGAACAAATATAAATTAACGAAAAAAATAAATAAGAGTTGTCACGTAAGTTTCAATTTCAGACACATCAAAATTTCACTTTGCGTGCCTTATCCTCTGCAAATTTTCATCATGCGTATATATATATTGCCCAGGCCAGCTCACATCATGCGTATATATATTGCCCAGGCCCAGGCCAGCTCACATCATACGTATATATATTTCCCAGGTCCAGGCCAGCTCACATCATGCGTATATATATATATTGCCCAGGCCCAGGCCAGCCCACATCAAGCGGATATATATTGCCCATGCCAATCCCCTGGTGGAGATAGGGGGTTCATTTGAACCCCGATATCTCCAGGCAGCTAGGGGGTCATGGAGGGTGTCAATTCAAAGGCCTGAGCATGGCCTTTCGAATGATACCCAACATGACCAGGTATAAAGTAAAAAAAAAAAAAACATGTATTTTTTTGTGTGTTATTTTATTAATGCAGCAATATTGTTCACATTTCAATTATAATGTGAACGATGATGCACTAATGATTTTTTTCTATGGGGTGCGTTTGCTATAAATCACGTAATTCCCCCCACAAAATGTAACAAGTCCCCATTTCAAATTTTTGTACAAGCGCACCCCATAGAAAACATAACCGCAAACGCTGATGGGCTAAAATGTGAAAAAAAACACTTTACACTCTGCAGATGATTAAAAATTCAATTTTTATTGCATTTTTTATCATAATATACAGGCAGGACATGACGTATACATATAAAAATGATATATTATTAATCTGCGGAGTCTGCCGGAAAGAACGATATCTAACATGTCTGCGTCATTTAATAAAATGTGGCTTCAAATCGCGTTTAAACATGATGAGCGAAAGCGGTAAAAATGAGCTGAGCACACAGCAGTGAAATGCAGCATATTAGAAGAAGATTTAGGAGAGAAATTAACACTTCTCAGAAGCACAGGTGTTGTTTGACACATCAGGAGACACACCACACCCTGATTGTACATACAATGTATCAAATTCATTAGACCAGACTAAAAACACCTGTTTTCGCCGTTTGAAAACACAGGTCATTTAGAGGTGTGAATCTTTGCACTTAGACATTAGTTTTTAATTCAATATCTAATAAACCGTTGCTTATAATATTCTGCAGTAAAGAGTCTCATTATTTCTAGATTTTTTTGTATTTTTTAAGCATTTTTTATACTCTTTTCAAACATTTTATTTTTTTTGCGAACTCGAACCGAACACACCAAAAAAGTTGGAAGTTCGCGAACTTGCGAACGGCCAAAGTTCGAATCGAACTCTGAACTGATTGAACCGAACAGCTCATCCCTATTCCTGAGGACAGTTTTGAGAAACACTGCTTTAAAGTGTCTTTTCCAAATTAAATAAAGACTATGGACTGTATAGTGATTTTTTTATCGACTAAAGATTATAATTTCTAAATGTTATCCTTCACCCATGGACTTTTGTGGGTCCCCTGAATGTGTTTACCTTTCATGTTTTCAGTCAAGCTCACTCATTTAAGGTTTGCCCCCAATTTCTATGTAATAATCATTGCGTGATCAGTTTTAGTGCCATACAGGCTAGAAAAGTGTATGGTGAAAAATTTCAGTTTGGTTAGAGTTCAGAAATTTGTGAATCCAAATATTTTGGATCTCGAAATTTTCAATTCGGACCAATCTGGAATTGGACCGTTTTCGAATAATCAAACTATTCATATTCGGAAATTAGAATTAGTGTATGAGTTACCTTCAGGGCTAGAGGTTAGCTGTATGGTTACTGTAGGGTTAAGTCCAGGGTTAGAGTTACTTTTAGGGGTAGGGTTAGAATCAGATTTAGTGTTAATGTTAGGATTATGGTTACTTTTAGGGTTAGGTTAACTTTTAGCTTCGGGGATTACTATTTCTGATGGTTTAACAATTAGGGTTAAAGTTACTTTTAGGGTTAGGGTTCCTAATTCTGCTTGTTTTAAGTTTAGGGTAAGGGTTACTTTAGGGATAAGGTTTCTGTTTTTGCTTGTTTTATGATTAAGATTTCTTTTAGATTTAGGGTTACTGTTTTTGCTTAATTTATGATTGAAGTTAAGGTTCCTATTTCTGCTTGTTTTAATAGTTAATAGTTAAATAGTTAAGGTTACAGTTTCAACTTGTTGTGTAACCATTTCTACCATTTGTACTTGTTTTACTACAAGAAATAAGGAATTTGCAATCACAGTGAGTGTAATTGTTTTCAGTTCTCCAAATCAATCTGACACATTTGGGTCATTTCAGATCAATTGCGAACATTTTTTTAAGTAATTCAGTTTGGTGACTACAAAGAAAAAAATGAGGAGCATGCAGTGATCACACCAGCCTACTGGCACTCACATGAACCAATGAAGTCCTGATTCAACATTGGGACCTCCTGGCGTGTTAGCACAAAGCTGGATTAGATAGTCTGGGTACTCTCCGTCTTTAGACAGGAACCAATACTGATCCAACTGACAGATGGTGTGTTCCTGGATCGGCACGTCCAGCAGAACCAGCAGATTGATAAAACAGGGTATGCCAGTAAGCAAAGCCAGCCAGGTTGACGTGTTTTGTCTAACGACTTCCTCAAGAGCTGGCCGCGTCCCGGGAAGTGGCTGCCAGCATGTGTAAGCTATAACCTGGCTCCCGGACCTACAGCTATGCTCTCGTGAGATTTTAGAAGGCTGCATGTAAGATCTGGTGAGAGCACTACTGCAGGCCCCAATGGTGCTGCATTATAACTAACACACACTAGTGGCTGCTTGCTGGGACACGGCCAGCCGGGGAACCGGGCAGCATGCTAGTAGAGCATTATGCCAACCGGCCCCAGTGTGTCTGAGGTCTGTGTTGTGTTTCTGAGATGTGTATCTGAAGTCTGAGATGAGTGTGTGTAAATCTGGGGTCTGAACATTCTGCCAGATGGCCCGAGCCCTCCCATACCGTCCGGCAAGGCTTCCTGTATAGGTAAGAGTATTAGAGGCATTTGTTAGGGATGTGCGTTTCGTTTCGTACCGATTCGTTTTTCTCATGAAACGGGCCGATTCGGTGCTTCGGATTCATCCGATGTTCCGAACCAGACCGGCAACGCAATACACACCATCTGAAATATTTCCGGATACGAAACGAAAAAATTTCTTTATTTCGTATGGACATGAAATTTGTAAAATCGCAAGTCATTTTCGTTCTATTCGCAATTTTGGTTCCGTTTCGGTTAATTTCGGACAACGTATTTTCGTATCTTTTCGAGTCTGTTACGTTTCCATTGCTGATTTCGCAATTTAGTATCATCAGTCACTTTTTTCACTTGTTCCAGTACTTTCTTTCTACATCAATAATATATTTATTTTAAATATTTAATTAGCTTTTCACTAAATCCCCAGTCTAACAGTACAAGATATTGATATTTTATTTGATTAAATAAAGTTATGCAATGCATATTCTTAAGAAAAAAAGGATCTTTCATAAAAAATGATCCGTCCGAAAGAACGAATCGGCAGAATTACTGTATCGACCAAAATATCGGAGAAACCGAAATACCAAACGTCTAAATTCAAAATGAAATGAACCCTTTGAAACAAAGAGAACAGACGATCTGAAAGACTGAAATTCCCTGAATTCACGAAACAAAAATCGATATGAAACAACGACCCAGAATGAAACAAGCCGAAACGATCCAAAACAAAACTTTTAAAAAACTGAACGAGCCAAAATGGAACAAAACGGAAAAAAAAATGCATGCACAGCTCCATCATTTGTACTCCTACAATTACTCGTAGAAAGGTCCGGTATCGGCACCCATACCGATACTAGAATCAGTACATCCCTAATCTACTGTATATCTATATACATAAACGCGAAAGTCCTGACTGACTGACTGACTCATTAACGCCCAGCTGAAACCGTTTAACCTAGGAACGTGAAATTTTGAAGGTGCACTGTTTTTATGATGTAGGCACCCACTAAGGAAGGATTTTTGGAAACTCCGCCCCTAAGGGGGTGAAAAGGGGGTTGAATATTTTAAACAGAATACCTATAGCTCAAAAACAGAAGATGCTACAGATGTGAAAATCGGGATTTCGATTCGTCTTGAAAAATAAAAGAAAAAACACATAATTTACCGTTTTTCAAAAATTCGACTGGGTGGGGAGAAAAAAGGGGGTTGAATATTTTAAATATTTTAAACAAGGTACCTAAATCTTAAAAACAGAAGATGTTACAGACGCGAAAATCGGTATTTAGATTCTTCTTGAAAAATAAAAAAACACGTATTTTACCGTTTTTCAAAAGTTCAACTGGGGGTGAAAAAATGGGGTTGAATATTTTAAATATTTTAAACAGGATACCTATATCTTAAAAACAGACGATGTTACAGATGTGAAAATCGGTATTTAGATTCATCTTGACAAATAAAAAAAACACGTATTTTACCATTTTCTGACAATTCCTTGGGGGGCAAAAAGGGGGGTTGAATACTTTTATCATAAACGCGAAAGTCCTGACTGACTGACTCATCAACGCCCAGCTGAAACCGTTTAACCTAGCAATGTGAAATCTTGAAGGTGCACTGTTTTTATGATGTGGGCACCCACTAAGGAAGGATTTTTGGAAACTCCACCCCTAAGGGGGTAAAAAAGGGGGTTGAATATTTTAAACACGATACCTATAGCTCAAAAACAGAAGATGTTACAGATGGGGAAAATCGGTATTTAGATTCTTCTTGAAAAATAAAAAAACACAGAATTTACCGTTTTTCAAAAATTCAACTGGGGGCGAAAAAATGGGGTTGAATATTTTAAATATTTTAAACAGGATACCTATATCTTAAAAACAGACGATGTTACAGACGTGAAAATTGGTATTTAGATTCATCTTGACAAATAAAAAAACACATATTTTAGCATTTTCTGAAAATTCCTTGGGGGCAAAAAGGGGGTTTGAATACTTTTATCATAAACATGAAAGTCCTGACTGACTGACTGACTGACTCATCAACGCACAGCTGAAACCGTTTAACCTAGGAATGTGAAATTTTGAAGGTACACTGTTTTTATGATTTAGGTGCCCACTAAGGAAGGCTTTTTGGAAAATCCACCCATAAGGGGGTAAAAAAGGGGGTTGAATATTTTAAACAGGATACCTATAGCTCAAAAACAGAAGATGCTACAGATGTGAAAATCGGTATTTAGATTCGTCTTGAAAAACAAAAAACACACGTATTTTACCGTTTTTCAAAAATCCAAGTGGGGGTGAAAAAAAGGGGGTTGAATATTTTAAACAGGATACCTGTATCTCCAAAACAGACGATTGTTACAGTCCTGAAAATTGGTATTTAGATTCGTCTTGAAAAATAAAACAACACGTATTTTACCATGTTTTGAAAATTCCTTGAGGGGGGAAAAACGGGGGTTGAATACCTTTATCAGTATACCTATATTTCAAAAGCCGAAGATGTTACGGGTGTGAAATTTGGTATTTACAATCTTCGTGAAAAAAACCAAACATATTTTTTGCCATTTTCCACAAATCCAATTGGGGGGTCGGGGGAAAGGGGTCTGAATATTTTTATCATTATACCTATATTTCAGAAACCAAAGATGTTACAGACGTGAAATTTGGTATTTCCAATCTTCTTGAAAATAAAAACAGATGTTTTGACATTTTCCAAAAATCCCAAGGGGGATGAAAAAAAGGGGGGCTGAATACTTTTAAACAGGATACCTATATCTCAAAAACAGAAGATGTTACATACGTGAAAATTGGTATTTAGATTCGTCTTGAGAAACAAAAAAACACCTATTTTACCATTTTCCAAAAATTCAGTGGGAGGGGGCAAAAAGGGGGGGTTGAATACTTTTATCAGTATACCTATATTTAAAAAAAAAAAGATGTTACAGGTGTGAAATTTGGTATTTACAATCTTCGTGAAAAAAACAATCATGTGTTTTGCCATTTTCCACAAATCCAAATAAGGGGGTGGGTCGAGGGAAAGGGGTCTGAATACTTTTATCAGTATATCTATAGTTCAAAAAACAAGATGTTACAGGTGTGAAGTTTGGTAATTACAATCGTTTGAAAATAAAGAAACACGTGTTTTACCATTTTCCAAAAATCCAAGTGGGGGGGATGTTACAGATGTGAATATTGGTATTTAGATTTGTCTTGAGAAACAAAAAAACACCTATTTTACCATTTTCCAAAAATCCAGTGGGAGGGGGAAAAAGGGGGTTGAATACTTTTATCAGTATACCTATATTTCCAAAAACCAAAGATGTTACAGGTGTGAAATCTGGCACTTACAATCTTCTTGAAAAACAAAAAAACACATGTTTTACCATTTTCCAAGAATCCCACGTGGTGGGTGAAAAAAGGGAGGTGAATACTTTTCAACAGGATACCTATATCTCAAAAACAGAAGATGTTACAGATGTGAAAATTGGTATTTAGATTCGTCTTGAAAATAAAATCACACACGTATTTTACCATTTTCCAAAAATCCAGTGGGGGGGGCAAAAAGGGGGATGAATACCTTTATCACTATACCTATATTTCAAAAACCAATGATGTTACAGGTGTGAAATTCGATATTTACAAACTTCATGCAAAAAAAAAAACCATGTTGTACCATTTTCTGAAAATCCAGTTAAGGGGGGTGGGGGAAAGGGATGTGAATACTTTTATCAGTATACCTATATTTCAAAAACCAAAGATGTTACAGGTGTGAAATTTGGCACTTACATTCAAAAAAAACTCACGTTTCTTTTAAAAAACAATTTTAACAAATCCTAAAATCCACGCGAGTGAAGCCGCGGGCAAAAAGCTAGTAATACAGAAAACTGACTGTGGATTCTATACAAGCTGAGAAAATGAAACTGTTGAAATAGAGTGTAAAACAGTGCAGAGCATAGAAATAAAAAAGTAAATTTCAGAACAAACAGAATGCAACTCATAAACATGGAGCAGATTGAAGTGCTACTTCATCTGAAAGTACATGAGAGAGGATTCACTTGTGTATGTGGGATTTATCAAATTCAGCACAACTTCAAATCATAGGACCAAATGCAACCAATTTTTTTTGTTAATTACATTTTTACAAGATAAAAAAAAACTGATGAATATATGATGGAAATGTTCCATAAGTAGAGCATCCTTAAAGTATTTCAGAGTATGCACAATTTTTAGGGGGGGGGGTATTTATATTTAAGGTTATGAGTTTATGAATTGCTTATGAATGTGACACATAGAGCGCACAAGAAGAATGTCAATTCCATTATCACCTTTTTGTTTGATATATTTAGTATAAATACATGTTAAATCTCTGATAGTTTTTAGGTCCAAATCCTCAATACAGTATTTAAAAATATGTCCTTTAAATTATGTCAAAATAATTATATCAAAAATAATTATGTCAAAATAATACCTACTTCCTTTCAGATTCCATCCTCAATTAAATAAACTGTTTAGACAAAGAATTATAGGAAGTATATTACAGAAGTATTATTTTTTCGGATGCAGCATTATATGTTTTCAGTATCTTAGTTTCTTCGCTGCATCTTCATCTCTATCTCAGGCATGACAAGTGCCAATCAAATGTCCTGTTGCCAACGGTGTTGTAAGAGAACACCGAGGAAACACAAAACATTGTCTAAGAGTTACAGAAGGAAGATCCGCTATCAGTGTGTGGTCTTGGAGAAACATGTCTTTTATTGTTTTTTGCTTTTCTAATCTCTACCCTACTGTTTACATCTTTTTTTTATACTGTTTAATCTCTCTATAGCTCCTGGAAGCCTTAAACAAATTGTGGGTCAGTGTGGATTAGCTCACTTTGTTCCCAACGATTAGGATGTCTAAGTGTAAGATTTGCAAACTATCACACTTTTCTAAAGGATTCAGATGTAACATTTATTCCAGCCTAGTCGTCCAAAAAGAAATGTATTTAAGAGATTTGTAACTATTCGCTTTTGTGTTGCAAATCACATTTCCTGTATGAATAGCGATATTTGTTTGAAAAGCATTATAATCCGAAACTGATCCTTAAAGATAAGCTTTTTACAATAATAATTTAAAATTGCATACTTTTTTTTCTGGTTTTGTGAACTGATTTACGGCTGTTAATGAATGGTATTCATCGCTCAACATGGGCTAGCTCTGAGGGGTATGTGTAATTTGTTTCTTGCAGCACATTTTCTGTTATCATTATAACCTCTGCGAATTTAATTCCATGGAGTGCCAGGTGGAGTGTGGAAGAAGGGACTTTATAATTCAGGTTTATATCCCTGAATACGACTGGATTTTATGAGTATTTGCCTGAGACAATATAACATAAATATGCAAAAGATATAAACTTATCTGTTATGAATTTTACTATAGAAAAAAACTGGATTTGTGATATATAAAGAATATAATCGTGAATGTCCTCCAGCAAACTTTATCTCCGGTTTATGAAAAGATGAAAAGAATCAGATGGGTTTCTCTGGAAACAGGTATCAGAAGCTTTCCTATACCCCAAAGGCAGGAATTAAGAAGAATATGTAACTTTGTATTTCTATAACAATTCAATGTTCTTGAACCCAGGACATACTTGAAAACGAGAGAAATCTCAATGTATCCTTCCTGGTAAAATCCTTTATAAATAAATACGAGAGAGCTGGACTTTGCCAAACTTTAATTTAGACAAAACCATTTTCACTTGACCTTCAAAGTGACACCCCCATTCTTGGCACCTTTAATTTACACTGCCTGGCTAAAAAAAGAGTCACACACTCTGATATTTTATTAGTCTGCCTTTCACTGTGATAACGGCACGGATTTGCTGTGTCATCGTTTTGATAAGCTCATGCAATGTCACAACATTTATTTCTGTCCAGAGCTGCATTAATTTATCGCCAAGATCTTGTATTGATGATGGAAGAGTCGGACGCTGAGTAAAGTCTTCTCCAGCACATTATCCCAAAGATTCTCAATGGGGTTAAGGTCTGGACTGTGCGGTGGCCAATCAATGTGTGAAAATTATGTCTCATGCTCCCTGAACCACTCTTGCACAATTTGAGCCTGATGAATCCTAGCATTTGTAACTTGGAATATGCCCGCACCATCAGGGAAGAGAAAATCCATTAATGGAAAAACCTGCTCATTCAGGGCCCTTTTATAATCATCATGCTAAAACGGGGATGCTAAGGAAGAAAACCTATGCCTGCTGGTTTCTCCTTAGTGTCCACGTTTTAGCGTGATATTACGGGGCAGGCGCTAATCCAGCAGCCTGCCCGTAATGAGGCGCTAAGCCTTGGGATGCTCGAGGTAGCGCTAAACGTCATCATGAGCAACCCCTCCATGGAGTCCATAGGACTTCATTGAGGCTTCCACTGCCAGTCATATGACCTGCAGGATCTCGCCTCTCGCAGGATCCGGCAGGTCAGCAGAGTGATCGCAAAGGGAGACTGGGGGACTTTTTCTCTCCCCAGTCTCCCTCTGCTCCCGGTAGCAAGAAGAAGCGGATTAGGCCGTCATTCTCGCTGCGAGATGAGAGGTGAGTATTTGATTTTTTTGTGTTTTTTTCAGCTGGTGCCGACTGATTCTGCAGAAGTGCTATCCGTTAGCACCAGGTCCTAGCTGTGGTTAACTTTTGAGTTAACCGCAGCGGGGCATAATTAGCGTTAGGACTTTGCAATCCTAACGCTGATTAACACTTTGCGCTCCTCATGTTAAGCATAGGGAGCGCAAAGTAAAGTAACCTCGCGCTGAAAAGCCCAAGCTCCGAATTGCTAATGGGTTTTTAACCCGTTAGCGTTCGGAATGTAACTGACCAACACCCCGGAACGAGCATAAGGTAGCAGGAATTCAGAATGCCATCCAACGCTATCCTCCAAAGAAGGCCATTCTTGCAACTGTATTTTATTTCTAAATGTATTCATTTCTGGCTGATTCCATGTTTCAATGTTCCCTCGTTTTTTACTTAAACTTTTTTTACTTGGCCTTCTCCTGTGCCTCTCACCCTCCCCCCTCTTCCTGCTCCTCCCCTCCCCCTCCTGCTGTGTAGTTTCTTAAAAGCACACTTAGAAAATATCTATTCTATTTTCTAGCATACACTGACCAACACAGACCACAAGATTCTCCACTCTGCACCCCCGAACCAGCATAAGCATACACTGACCAACACCCCGGAACGAGCATAAGCATACACTGACCAACACAGACCACAAGATTCTCCACTCTGCTGTTAGCGAGAGTTAGTGAGAGCTTTGTAGGTCAGGGTAAGGATTTTGAATTTAATTCTGCAGTGAATGGGGAGCCAGTGAAGGGACTCACAGAGGGGAGCGGCAGAGACAGAGCGGCGGGTGAGGTGGATGAGCCTGGCAGAGGCGTTCAGAATGGATTGCAGGGGGAGAGGCGGGACAGAGGGAGGCCAGCTAGAAGATTATTACAATATTCAAGTCAGGAGCTTAAAAGGGCGTGGATGAGTTGCTTTGTGGTGTCAGCGGTAAGAAATAGTTGGTAGCGGCAGGAGGAGAAAAAAAGACTGTATATGCATTACATACAAACTAAATAGAGAATATTGAATTCTAAATAAAGAAGATGTTTCTCTTTACATTACAGCAGTTGCTGTGAATTCCCAGAATACATATGGTGCTCTGCCCAGACCAGGAAGTGGCTCAGCCAATCGTACCTCCCATATAGATATAACAGAGATAAGATCAAATCACACATTTTGCACAAATAGTGTTCATGTGAGCAGTTATTCAGTAAGTCCAATAAATGAGTATATCTTAAAGTTATTCCAGCCAAATGCTGAATTATAACTTATAGTTTGCACTATTTATAGCAAAAGAAAATGCAAGAAACATAAACCGTTCAAACTGATTTAAATGATGATTTATTCTAGAGCCTACAACAATTTGACCACCAGGGGGAATACAACATATCCTGTCACACAGCAAAGTGAAACAGTCAACATAGAACTAATAGATAGTAAGGAATAAAAACCAATTGCAATGCGTTGCTTTATAATGGTATAATATTACATTGTAAACATAGCAATGGTAGAGATGAAGAATCTTGCTTTTGTATCAAATGCTATTTTAATAGTAAAACAATGGGATTATATTATTGTTCTTATTGTTTTATTTTAAAATAGATATACAAATGAAACATGTAAGTGGTTATTCTCTAAGTGCTGATGTTCCAAACACTTTACAGTAAAGCTTGTCTTTTTTTCTTCTTTGGATTGTAGTTTTGTGACATGCTGGTGTTTGTTGTTGCTGCAAAACCAGCAATTTTCATTGCTTAGCAACATCAGTAAATGCAGATGTGATTTCCCTAGAAAACTCTGGTCTTAAATAATGTAATTCAAATTACACCATCAAATCTAGGGTGTTATCCAATAAACCCCGGTGTGGATTATTGGTTTGAGAAGTGCTGGGGTTTCTCAGCAATACTGGCGATTTTAGGCCCAGTTCACACTGTGCGATTTGAAAATCGCGCGATTTTCATATTCGCGACATAGAGCGATAATGTCGCGCAATGTCGCGGTTTTACGAGATTTTGCAAAGCACCACCAATGCAAATTGCAAAAGGCAAAACGCAAATTGCAAAAAAGGGTCATGTACCAGCGACATGCTACCGTGACGCGCAACATGCGACATCGCGCGGCAAGATGTGAACAGCTCCATTGAAATGCATCGGATACATAGCGCGACATCGCACGGATTTTGCGGCAAAATCCACATGATAAATCGCAAAGTGTGAACGGAGCCGACGGTTTTGAAAATGATGGTAAACACCACGGCTTAATGGACACCCTCTAAATGCCTAAAGCTGTATTTAAGAAGTAAAATAGGTTTATCGCAAAAAGGACAGTAGGGGTAGATTATTTGACTAAAGGGGTTATTCAAAGAGCACCAAAATGTCACAGAAATTTTGGTGCTCTTTTATTCGGTGCACTTAGGCGAGATCAATTCGTCGATCCTGCGGTGAATTCAGTGCGCCAAATCAATCCGATGATACACTCACCAAATGCAGCCACAAACTGCTGAATGCATTTGATAAACTGCCGAAATACTGCTGACAAAAAAAACGAATGCATCCGATGAACCACCGATCGCAGCCGACAATCCGCTAAACAGACCACCAAACGCCTCAGATCAGCCGATGTGCGCAGCCAAAAAAAGGTGACCAGCCGTCAAACGCCGCCACCAAAAGCCAGCCAGCTGTCGAACAGGAGTAAAAAAAAAAAAAACACACAATTTTTAAAAGGCATTTTAAGCAAAAACAGTACATGCAAATGCATGGAAATAAAATATAAGGTCCTATGATGATCAATAAAAAGGTCTGTTATAAAATTTTAAAAAAACGCCATTTTAAAAAACAATTGTCTGAATCACATTTAAACATGATGAGCATAAAACGGTCAAAATGCGCTCAACGCACAGAGGTGAAATGGCTCAGCAGTGAAGGAGATAAAAAGCAAAAACATGTAAAAACTGGGTACAGTATTTCTAATTTTAGAACAAAGTTTCAAAACTGTTTAGCCGGGATCTTTTTTGGCGGTTGTAGATTTTGGGGATTAAAGTTCGAAAAAGTGTTTTTTTCATTTTTTTCATCATATTTCTTTTTTTTAATAGTAAATTACCGTATTTTTCGCTCCATAAGACGCACCTGACCATAAGACGCACCTAGTTTTTAGAGGAGGAAAACCGGAAAATAAATATTCTGAATGAAATAGTGTAATAATGGATATTGCCCCAGCTCGTGGATATGCCTTAGCTCACACGTGGATATGCCTTAGCTCACACATGGATTTGCCCCAGCCAGCTCACACATGGATTTGCCCCAGCCAGCTCACACATGGATTTGCCCCAGCCAGCTCACACATGGATTTGCCCCATCAGCTCACACATGGATTTGCCCCAGCCAGCTCTCACATGGATTTGCCCCAGCCAGCTCTCACATGGATTTGCCCCAGCCAGCTCACACATGGATTTGCCCCAGCCAGCTCTCACATGGATTTGCCCCATCAGCTCACACATGGATTTGCCCCAGCCAGCTCACACATGGATTTGCCCCATCAGCTCACACATGGATTTGCCCCAGCCAGCTCACACATGGATTTGCCCCATCAGCTCACACATGGATTTGCCCCATCAGCTCACACATGGATTTGCCCCAGCCAGCTCACACATGGATTTGCCCCATCAGCTCACACATGGATTTGCCCCATCAGCTCACACATGGGTTTGCCCCTGCCAGCTCTCACATGGATTTGCCCCAGCCAGCTCACACATGGATTTGCCCCAGCCAGCTCACACATGGATTTGCCCCATCACCTCACACATGGATTTGCCCCATCAGCTCTCACATGGATTTGCCCCAGCCAGCTCACACATGGATTTGCCCCAGCCAGCTCACACATTGATAATGCCCCAGCTCACATATGGATATGGCCCAGCAGCTCGTGGATGTGCCTCCGCTCACCTGCCGCCGCCGCCGCCGCGTTCGTCTCCCTCTGAGCATGCGTCCGGCGGCAGGAAGCTTGGGCACTTGCCTGGGGGAGCCACGTGACCGCGATCTCGGGAGATCGCGGTCACGTGGCTCCCCCAGGCGAGTGCCCAAGCTTCCTGCCGCCAGACGCATGCTCAGAGGGAGACGAACGCGGCGGCGGCAGGTGAGCGGAGGCACATCCACGAGCTGCTGGGCCATATTCGCTCCATAAGACGCACCCACTTTTCCCCCCACTTTTTGGGGGGAAAAAAGTGCGTCTTATGGAGCGAAAAATACGGTATATAATATGATGGAAATAATGGTATCTTTAGAAAGTCCATTTAATGGAGAGAAAAACTGTATATAATATGTGTGGGTTCCATAAATGAGTAAGAGAAAAATTAGAAACAAATAGCGCAGAAATGTAAAAAGTAGGTACTTTCGGACAGACAATGGTAATTTTGATTTTGGGGATTAAAGTTCGAAAAAGTGTTTTTTTCATTTTTTTCATCATATTTCTTTTTTTTAATAGTAAATTACCGTATTTTTCGCTCCATAAGACGCACCTGACCATAAGACGCACCTAGTTTTTAGAGGAGGAAAACCGGAAAATAAATATTCTGAATGAAATAGTGTAATAATGGATATTGCCCCAGCTCGTGGATATGCCTTAGCTCACACGTGGATATGCCTTAGCTCACACATGGATTTGCCCCAGCCAGCTCACACATGGATTTGCCCCAGCCAGCTCACACATGGATTTGCCCCAGCCAGCTCACACATGGATTTGCCCCATCAGCTCACACATGGATTTGCCCCAGCCAGCTCTCACATGGATTTGCCCCAGCCAGCTCTCACATGGATTTGCCCCAGCCAGCTCACACATGGATTTGCCCCAGCCAGCTCTCACATGGATTTGCCCCATCAGCTCACACATGGATTTGCCCCAGCCAGCTCACACATGGATTTGCCCCATCAGCTCACACATGGATTTGCCCCAGCCAGCTCACACATGGATTTGCCCCATCAGCTCACACATGGATTTGCCCCATCAGCTCACACATGGATTTGCCCCAGCCAGCTCACACATGGATTTGCCCCATCAGCTCACACATGGATTTGCCCCATCAGCTCACACATGGGTTTGCCCCTGCCAGCTCTCACATGGATTTGCCCCAGCCAGCTCACACATGGATTTGCCCCAGCCAGCTCACACATGGATTTGCCCCATCACCTCACACATGGATTTGCCCCATCAGCTCTCACATGGATTTGCCCCAGCCAGCTCACACATGGATTTGCCCCAGCCAGCTCACACATTGATAATGCCCCAGCTCACATATGGATATGGCCCAGCAGCTCGTGGATGTGCCTCCGCTCACCTGCCGCCGCCGCCGCCGCGTTCGTCTCCCTCTGAGCATGCGTCCGGCGGCAGGAAGCTTGGGCACTTGCCTGGGGGAGCCACGTGACCGCGATCTCGGGAGATCGCGGTCACGTGGCTCCCCCAGGCGAGTGCCCAAGCTTCCTGCCGCCAGACGCATGCTCAGAGGGAGACGAACGCGGCGGCGGCAGGTGAGCGGAGGCACATCCACGAGCTGCTGGGCCATATTCGCTCCATAAGACGCACCCACTTTTCCCCCCACTTTTTGGGGGGAAAAAAGTGCGTCTTATGGAGCGAAAAATACGGTATATAATATGATGGAAATAATGGTATCTTTAGAAAGTCCATTTAATGGAGAGAAAAACTGTATATAATATGTGTGGGTTCCATAAATGAGTAAGAGAAAAATTAGAAACAAATAGCGCAGAAATGTAAAAAGTAGGTACTTTCGGACAGACAATGGTAATATCGCCTGGTCACTAAGGGGTTAAATCAATAAAAATGCAATAAAATGTGTCTAAATAATAAAAAAGGTTCTATAAAAAAATAATAAAAAGGTCTGTTACAGAATTAAAAAAATCACCTTTTAAAAAAAAAATTAGGAATCAAAAATTTCATCTAAAAAATATAAAAAATGCATAAAGGTTTTCCAAAAAAAGTCGGTTTGCTGAAAATGAAAAGAATAAACGGTTTGAATAAAAAAAATTTAAACGATAATTTTTTTTACATTGTAATCTATGGGATTTGCCTGTCTAACCCCTTAGTGAGCAGGCGGTTTTACGATTGACAGTCCGAAAGTGCCCATTGCTGTTTTTACGTTTCTGCGCTGTTTGTGTTTAGGTCAAATTTTCCTCTTACTCGTTTATGCAACGCAACCCACACATATTATATACCATTTTCCTCGGCATTAAATTGACTTTCTAAAGATACCATTATTTCCATCATATCTTATAATTTACTGTAAAAAAAATACGAAATGTGATGAAAAAATTGAAAAAAACAAATTTTTTCGAAATTTAATCCCCAAACTCTACAACCGCCAAAAAAGACCCCGGCTAAATAGTTTCAAAATTTGTCCTGAGATTAGAAATACTCCATTTTTTCAGGCTTTTGCTTTTTAACCCCTTCACTGCTGAGTCATTTCACCTCTGTGCGCAGAGCTCATTTTGACTGTTTTTTGCTCATCATGTTTAAATGCCAATTGAAGTCCTATTATATTATAAATCCCAAAAATTTGTAAAAAAAAAAAACGAACAATTTTTTAAATTATTATTATTATTTTTTAATAATTATTAGTTTTCTTTTAAAATACTTTTTACACCAAACCTAGTCATGTTTGGTATCATTGGAATCATTGGAAATGCCATGATCAGGCCTTTCCAATGATGTCAAACATGACCCTATAGCTGTCACGGATTGGGAGATGGGGGATCCAAAGGATCCCCCTATGTCACATCCTCGGCTCCTGCGGCGCTCCCTGGGGGGTCTGGACACCCGGCTGCTTCGCTGGTGCCAGGAGTTCCGTCTGATCGGAATGCAGGGCGCGAGATTCAGCTCATCGCCCTGACGTGGAGTTATTCCCGCATCGCCTGCTGTGTTACTGATCTCTTTGATTTCATTGCTCTGTTGCCATTATTGCCTGTATGAGGACCCTGCTTGTGTTTGATCCGGATTGCCTAATTGACCATTCTCTCTCTGACTCCTTCTACTTATGCACTGTACTCTCGGCTGACACTGAGGTTAAGTGTAATAGACACCATGCAGCCTCCAATTGTAGGCCTGTCCTGCAGGGTGCTGAATCCTCGAAATACATTGCTGACACGAAGCTAATGAGTGTCTTCTCTGTTGCCAAACCTGCCTGCACGACTACCCTCTCTGTTGCCAACCCTGCCTGTACGACTATCCTCTCTGTTGCCAAACCTGCCTGTACGATTACCTCTCTGTTGCCGATTCGGATTATATATTTGACCATGCTTATGTTAACCCATGGTGCATGAAACTTCTGCATAATCTCTGTTCGTGCATAGTTAACTTGTTTTTGCTCAGTAGACACTTGGTCTCGAAATCATTTGCTACTGAGTGGTACTTAGTGTGGGTGTTCTGTCTTACCTCCCTGGCTGGGAGTAGGGATGGGCTGGCGGTTCGATCCGAACAGGAGATCGATTCGAACATTGACAGTTCGGCCGTTCGGTGAACATCGAACATTTCCAGGTGTTCGGTTCGTGTTCGCCCACAATGCACCACAATGGACCACAAAACACTTTTCCACTGGCCTGAAGCTTGTAATTGGCTACAGCCTTGGCTACCAGGTCAGGTGCAAGACAGGTGCAAGACTTTTCCAATCAGGGCTCAGAGTCCTGATTGTGCAAATTTTGCCCAATCATGGACTCACAGAGCTAAATCCCGCAGCACACTATATAAGGCTTCCCCACAGCCCCAGCACGTGTTTTCTTTGCAGGAGTGAGAGGAGATTGTTCTTTCAGTGTGTCTCACAGACGTCTAGCAGATTTCTGTGAATTGTAATCTGTGTCTTCTCACTGCCAGCTATTGGGGGTCTCACTTTCTTCTAGCAGATATCTTGGAATTGTAATCTGTGTCTACTCACTGCCAGCTATTGGGGTCTCACAGACGTCTAGCAGATATCTGGGAATTGTAATCTGTGTCTTCTCACTGCCAGCTATCAAGGGGTCCCACATACTTCTAGCAGATATCTGGGAATTGTAATCTGTGTCTACTCACTGCCAGCTATTGGGGTCTCACAGACGTCTAGCAGATATCTGGGAATTGTAATCTGTGTCTTCTCACTGCCAGCTATTGGGGTCTCACAGACTTCTAGCAGATATCCGGGAATTGTAATCTGTGTCTCCTCACTGCCAGCTATTGGGGTCTCACAGATTTATAGCAGATATCTGGGAATTGTAATCTGTGTCTTCTCACTGCCAGCTATCAGGGTGTATCACTGAGGCATAGCATACTTCTTGAAATTTTAATCTCTGTCTTGGCACTACCAGCTATCAGGGACAGGGTGTATCACTGAGATATAGCAGAGTTCTGCAAATTTGAATCTGTGTCTTGGCACTGCCAGCTATAAGGGTGTATCACTGAGGCATAGCATACTTCTGGAAATTTTAATCTCTGTCTTGGCACTGCCAGCTATCAGGGACAGGGTGTATCACTGAGTTTAGCACATTTCTGGAAATTTGAATCTGTGTCTTGGCACGGCAAAGGCTATCAGGGACAGGCTGTATCACTGACTTATACCAGAGTTCTGTGAATTTGAATCTGTGTGTTGGCACTGCCAGCTTTCAGGGACAGGGTGTATCACTGAGTTATAGCATAGTTCTGAATATCTTTAATCTAGATAACACAGTTGAATCAGAGTTCTGCATATCTCCAATCTTTAAACCAGAGTTGAATGAGAGTTCTGCATATCTCCAATCTTTATAACAGAGTTGAATCAGAGTTCTGTATATCTTTAATCTATATATCACTCACCATGTCAGAAAGACCAAAAAGGACAGGCAGACGCTCCCAGACACAGATAAGAGGGCAAGCAGCCTCTGTGTCGGAAGGCTGTGCCCCTGGTTGTCATGGACGTGGTGCATCCTCTGCAGGGGCACGCTTGTGCTCCTTTCTAAATGGTGCTGGCTGTCTTAAGCAGCAGCAACATACAGAGGATTTGCAGGATTGGCTAACCAGGCCATCCTCATCCTCCGAGTACTCTGCCAGCCAGGCTTGTAGTGGTTTACAGTCCACCTCAGCTGCCAAAACATCTAATTCAGCCTCCATGTCCACAGCTACTCCTGCCGTAGCCTCACCATCATACACGGAGGAGTCAGCTGAATTGCTTGACTACAATGACAGTGACATGCTGCTTGAGGATGCACAGCAACTCCAGTGCTCTTATTCAAACTCTGAGGTTGAGGAAGGGAGTAAAATCAGCCTAGAGGGAGGGGGTGCCAGTGACACACAAAGAACTGGCACTCATGTTCCCACAGCAGCTGCAGCATATTGCCAGGTTGGCTCCAGTGACGAAGAGATAGGGGGTGATGACAATGATGATGAGGTCACTGACTCCACCTGGGTGCCTGATCGAACAGAGGAGTCAAGTGAGGAGGAGGAGGCGCAACAAAAACGAGGCACAGCGTCCTCTATGACCAACCGTAGCCAGTCCAAGGAATCAGAAGTCAGAGCTGCTCAAGTGCAGAGTGCTGTTGTCTCAAAGAACACGTGCAGGAACTCTGCTGTCTGGGAGTTCTTCACAAAATGTGCAGCAGACTGCAGCATTGCTATTTGTAAGCTATGTCTGAAGAGGATCAAGCGTGGGAAAAACATCACACACTTGGGTACCACGTGCGTGATAAGACATATGACCCCCTGCCACGCATCCTGTTGGCACAACACTTTGTATAGGTCATCCTCCTCATCCTCATCTGTCTCTACCCCAACTATATGTCCTGCCATGTCATTGCCTAAAACCTCCACTGACAGGGATGATGCTACAGTAATGGGTGTACCACGTCCTTCCTCAGAATGTGACAGCATCCCATCAGCTGCAGATTTAAGCAGTCAGATTTTGTTGCCTGAGCTGCTGCAACGTAAGAAAAAATAAAGTCCCAACCATCCCCTTGCACAGAGTCTAAATGCCAGCTTGGCAAAATTACTTGCATTACAGCTGCTGCATTTCCAGCTGGTGGACTCTGCCTCCTTCCGTGAATTTGCCAAATGTGCTGTACCACAGTGGCAGGTTCCAAAACGCCAGTTCTTTACACGGAAGGCCATTCCAGCACTATCGCAGCACACGGAAGACAATGTTATGGAGTCAATGGGAAAGGCAGTCAGCAGCAAGGTGCACATTACTTTAGACACGTGGTCCAGCAAGCATGGACAGGGCCGTTACATTTCCTTCACAGCACACTGGGTAACTCTGCTTGCAGCTGGGAGGGATCCAAGACGGGGCTCTGTGCTGGAGCTTGTTCATCAACCATGCCTCCAGAAAGCTGCTTATATGAGGTCTGTCTGCTCCACCACCTCTTACTCTTCCTCCTCCTTCTCTGTCTCTGGCGAAGTGGCAGTTAAACCGACACGTGGCAGGGGCTACGCAATGGCTCAAGCAAAAAGATGCCATACTGTGCTTGAGCTGGTTTGTTTAGCGGACAGGAGCCACACCGGGCCAGAAATTCTGTCAGCTCTGCAGGGGCAGGTGCAGAGATGGTTAACACCACGCCAGCTTGAGCTGGGAATGGTCGTCTGTGATAATGGCAGCAACCTTCTCTCCGCCCTACGCCTGGGTAAGTTGACGCATGTACCATGCCTAGCACACATCCTAAATCTGGTGGTACAGCGTTTCCTAACCAGGTACCCAGGCCTGGCAGAGCTTCTCAGCCAGACCAGAAAAGTCTGCAGCCACTTCAGATGGTCATTCCCAGCAAGTGTTCGCCTGGCAGAAATTCCACCTTCCCACAAACCGTCTGATCTGTGACATGCCCACCAGGTGGAATTCGACATTGGCAATGCTGTAGCATCTGCACAAGCAGCAGAGGGCCATCAGTGAGTACCTGTGTGAGTATGGCACAAGGACAGGTTCAGGTCAACTTGGTTTCTTTTCCCCCTGCAGTGGCTGATGATCAAGGATGCATGCACTGTACTTTGCAGGGACAGTACATGCATCAGTGACACAATTCCTTTAGTGTTCCTGCTGGAGCGTACTCTGCGGGGAATTATAGATGCGACACTAGAGGCAGAGCAGCGGGAGGAAGAGGAGGACTTCGCTAGCTCTCAAGGCCCCAGTCTTTCCGCAGACAGCATTCCTGCGGGTCCTCAGGTCCTACAGGAGGAAGATGAGGAGCATGAGGAGGAGGAGGAATATTTAAGTTGTGGGGACATTGAAGGTGGGGATTCCTCAAGGGAGGGTTTTGTGTCCCCAGAAACCCAAGGACTAGTACGTGACTGGGAGGAGGTAGTGCATGATACAGTCATCAGCGACCAGGAACACTCTGAAGCTAATGCCACCTCCAACCTACGCTGCATGGGCTCCCTTATCCTGCAAAGCCTGCTAAAGGACCCCAGGATTCGTGCTATCAAGGAGAGGGATCATTACTGGTTGGCAACCATTCTTGATCCATGATACAAGGGTAAGGTTGCAGAGCTCATCCTGTCCGCACAGAGGGAGCACAGGATGAAACAACTTAAGGACACTCTGAAGCGACACTTGTGTAACACCTTTCCAGACACTGGTAGGTTACCAACTGATGACACAGGTGCTTCTGAGGCTGCGGATGATCAGAGGAAGAGCGGTGAAGGGGGCCACTTGACTGATGCCTTTTCCAATTTTTTTAGTCCACGACGCCCAGGGACGTCAAATGCAGGCACCCATTGCCAGCGTCTTCACCATATGGTGCAGGTCTATCGGGGGCAAGGGCAGACCTGGATACCTTTCCAGCAGATGATCCACTGGCTTACTGGGTGTTGAGATTGGATCACTGGCCAGAACTTAGCCAATATGCTATGCAGCTACTAGGTTGCCCTTCATCCAGCGTGCTTTCTGAAAGGACGTTCAGTGCCGCTAGAGGTTTTGTCACAGATAAAAGAGTGCGTCTGTCCACCGACTCTGTAGACCGGCTGACATTTATAAAAATGAATCAGTCCTGGATCAGCAGCTATCACTCCCCTGATGCTGATGTAACTGAATAGATCGGGGATCTCTTCTGCATTCCCAAAACCTCCACCACTGCACTCTTCCACAATACCTCAGAGGGGTTACTTTGTGAAGGCACTAGCTGGCACCAAAGGTCCAATTTTAATGCACCTGTTGTTACTTTCATCCAAAGCCAGCCTAAGTTTCACCATAATTTAAACAAAAAAATCGCTAAACTTGTTCTGCGTGTCCTAAAACGTCTCCTCTTTTCATACAGGCTGCCGCCCCAAGCAGTTGTTTATGAATAGATTAAAGGAAAACATTTACCATCATTTGAAATGTAATTTTTTTCTTTTTAAATGTTTCTATACATCTGACAAATCCGCCACTTCACAGGCAGGTTATGGGGACCTTCTAGGCACGATATTTGAAGGAATTTTTCGTTTTTATTCTTAACCTTTATTTCATGGAAAAATCACTGTTCCTTTAACCCTTTCGCTGCTGAGGCTTTTCCCGCCTCTGTGCTGAGGTCATTTTTACCGGTTTTGCTCATCATGTTTAAACGTGTTTTTAAGGCTTATTTTAGTATATGACCCAGACATATTATATATCGTTCTTTCCGTCAGACTCAGTAGATTCATAATATGTCATTATTATATGTATACGTTATGTCATGTCTGTATATTATAACAAAAAATGCAATAAAATATGTATTTTCAATAATTTACAACGTGTAAAGTGTTTTTTTTCACATTTTAACATGCGAGCAATTGCGGTTATATTTTGTATGGGGTGCGCTTGTTAAAAAAATTAGAGATGGGGTCTCGTTACATTTTTTTTGGGGGAAAATTACGCGATTTTTAACAAACGCACCGCATACAAAAATCGTTAGTGCAGCATCATTGTTCACATTATAATTGCAATGGGAACAATATTGCTACACTAACAAACCAAAAAAAAGAAAAAAAAAATGTTTATTTTTTTTTTTATAATTTTTTTTAAAATATATATTTATTTTAATTTTTTTTTTTTAAAACTTTTTTCACATTCAAGTTTGGTATTGTTGGAACGGCCATGCTCTGGCCGATCCAACCATACCAAACATTAACCCCTAACTGCCACGGATCGGGAGATAGGGAGTTCATTGGAACTCCCTATCTCCACCGTTGGTGGCAGTTAGGGGTTAACTCTAGGACTGGCGTCATCGTGCTACGCACGATGACGCCAGTCCCCAGGGGGTGTTCCCGGAGGCTTGGCCGACATCCAAGATGTCGGCCAGCTCCGGGAAAGGATCGCGAACCGGCGCTTTTCAGCGCCGATTCGCGATCCAGCTCCCCAGGGGTTAATGCCAGGCACCATTTGGAAGGGCAGGCTGTGCCCTTCCAAATGATGCCTGGGTTAACCCCCGCAGAGCCGCCGATCGGGAGGGAGAGAGGTCCGAAGGACCTCCCCCCCTCCCTTTCAGGCGCCTCCTCCGCACATGCGGGGGGGGGGCGCCTGAATTAGCGCGTCCTCCGCACAGCAGCGGTAATGCGGAGGACGCGCTGAGCGCGTCCTCCGCATTGAAAGGGTTAAAACCTTTTTTTTTAAACATTTTTTCCTTGTTTCCTGTCCCCCAGGGCACTACCCGGACCCCCATACATACACCTTTTATGGCAAATATCTTGCATATATGCCCTCTTGGAGGGCACTCTAAAAATTGAACGTTCGAGTCCCATTGACTTGCATTGAGTTCGAATCGTGTTCGAGTTCGAATCCGAAGTTTTTGAAATGTTCGTGTTCGAATGCGAACCGAACACAGGGGTGTTCGGCCCATCACTAGCTGGGAGTACTAGGGCTGGAAATCTTGACTACTTGCAAATCGAGAAGTACAGAGGTCTGTCCAAAAGGATCCATATCACGGTTATCAGGGGTGAGCGCTACGGCGAACGTAACACCCTATCTCCACTTGGCAGCTAGGGGGTTAACTGGCCAACTGATGTCATCGCACTTACGGCAATGACGCCAGTGGGTGGGGAGTGACCTGGAGGCTTGAGGTCATCGCGACGGCCGGCCTTCATTAATAGGTGGGGCATGCTTCAAGCATGCCAGACCATCATGGAAGCCCGGCCAGAGAGGTGAGGGGGTTAAAGGACCATGACATACATAGTACGTACTTGGTCCTGAAGGGGAATTGTCCCCAGGATGTACTATGTACGTCAGTGGTCTTTTAGGGGTAAACCTGTCAAACTGAATCACCGAAAATCAGAGCATTTCACTGACACTTTGGTGCAGTACAGAATTCTCTGAATAGATTAACCGTTACTTCTCTATGGGACCATTTCGCTGCGGCCGAAGATCGCCAAATTGTGGTGAACTGTAACATCTTTCACCGTCAATTCACCAATATTTGGCGAACTGACTACTTTCTGAATAGAAATAACTGCCTCGAAATTGCACCGTACATTGAAATTCACTGTTTGGTGCGATTCGGGGGCAAGTTCATCACTTTCTGAGTAACCTTATAGTGTTTTTTTTTACAGCCAATAATGAATGGGCTTGCAGATCGTCTTGGGATAAAAGCCTTTGGAGCGACAGATATTCTAAAATATTTATTGGAAACAAAATAGAATATTGAATAATGTTGTACAATTATTTCTGTAGTGTTATTTTACCGTTGGAAAGTATCTGTATACCCATCTATACTATAATAGAGTAAGGCTTTGGCTGTCCGTCGCCAAAGCCCTACTGCGCATGCGCGCGCAACCAGCGGCGGTTGGTTGCGCGCGCATGCAACCGCCGCGGCACGAGCCGGCTGCCGGCTCGCCGCGGCGGTTACACATGCACACAGCAGCCGGGTAGAGGCTGCGCTCGCAGCCTCTACCCGGCTGCCGCGCGCATCCAACCCCCCGAGCGGCGAAGGGAAAGTTTCCCCCGCCGCTCGGGGGTTGGATGCGCGCGGCAGCCGGGTAGAGGCTGCGAGCGCAGCCTCTACCTGGCTGCTGTGCGCATCTAACGGGTCCCCCGAGCGGCGAAGGGAAAGTTCCCTCGCTTCCGCTTTGAAGGACCCAAGCCCCGGTCACGTGACCGGGGCTTGGGTCCTTCAAAAACAGGAAGCGGGGAAATCTTCACTTCCCTGGCGCCGCTCGACAGGTAAGTATGAGCGCTGGGGGGGCCATATCCATGACCTGGGGGCAAATCCATGAGCTGGGCAAATCCATGAGCTGGGCAAATCCATGACCTGGGGCAAATCCATGAGCTGGGGGCAAATCCATGAGCTGGGGGCAAATCCATGAGCTGAGCAAATCCATGAGCTGGGGCAAATCCATGAGCTGGGGCAAATATCCATGTGCTGGGGCAGTATCCACGTGCGGGGGCAGTATCCACGTGCTGGGGCAAATCCATGAGCTGGGGGCAAATATCCACGTGCAGGGGCAGTATCCACGTGCTGGGGCAGTATCCACGTGCTGGGGCAGTATCCACGAGCGGGGGCAGTATCCACGAGCGGGGGCAGTATCCACGTGCTGGGGCAGTATCCACGTGCTGGGGCAAATCCATGAGCTGGGGGCAAATATCCATGTGCTGGGGCAGTATCCACGTGCGGGGGCAGTATCCACGAGCTGGGGGGCATATCCACGAGCTGGGGGGCATATCCACGAGCTGGGGCAGTATCCACGTGCGGGGGCAGTATCCACGAGCTAGGGCAGTATCCACGTGCTGGGGCAATATCCACGAGCTGGGGCAGTATCCACGAGCTGGGGCAGTATATCCATGAGCTGGGGCAGTATATCCACAATAGACTGCCCTCTGGGCAGGCTTTACAACTAGTATACTATAAGATAATGTGCTTTGCAGCATACCTTTAGTATAATTAACGTTGTGCTCATTCATTGTTAATATAGTGTTTCCATTTCCTTCTGTGTTTTCATCGGTGTGTAGGTCTGGAAAAAAAGAGCAGAAGAAGAAAAATGACCTCCTGATGGAAATTTATTATTCACAATCGATTTAAAAATCAACTGTATTATTTTTTCATTGCGCAATAATTACGTTATATGAAAGGCACATAACATATCAAACTATAATACTCCTTCAAAGGCACCAAATTACATATGCTTGGCTATAGTAGCAAGAGTTTCTATTACTTCATCTCCCTGCAGTTTTATGTCGGCTGGAGGTGGTACTGGGCAAGAAACCTAAAGATTTACAGGTCTTTTCAAAGAAAGGTGAAACTAAGGAGAATGACCGGAGAAGTGAAAATTCAAGGTCAAAAAAGCCAAACCAGAAAAATTCTCGCATTTATCTCACTTTCCAAATCGTCAATTTGGTCTAGATTGTTCTCTTCTCCTGACAGTTCTCCTGGTTTTCACCTTTCTCAGAATAACGCTGATATACTTCCCTAGAACTCTATATATATCCCAGGACAATTGAAAACGAGAGAACATTTCAGAGCTCAGGAATAGTTGTTGGTATCACAGTAAATGTATCAACCCGATGAGTCTGAGGTGAAATATATCTATGTTTTATTAATTTATTTATTTTTTGTTCTTAACCGTTCACTACCAAGTGATTTTCCAAAAAAACATTCAGGGTTATTCAAAGAGATCCGAATTGTGGCTTGAAATTCAGCGTACAATTTCCTGGCCATTCGGCTATTCAGAGAGCAGGCAGTTCGCCAAATGTTGGCGAATTGCCTCCACATACGGTGCCTGTTCGAGGGCAGTGAAATCCCCATAGAGAAGCAATGCTTCGTCTATTCAGAGAACAAAAACGAGCGATGAAAAGTTGCCGAATTTCCCTGCTGTTCGGTGGTTTAATTCGACAGGTTTATTCAGGCGAATCCCATAAGCTTCAATTTTAAAAATAGTCCCGTTTTAATCCAATATCTAATAAACCGCTGATTAAAATATTCTGCAGTAAAAAGTCTCTTTTTGTATAGATTTTTTAGGATCTTTTAGGATTTTTTTCTATTTTCTGTAACAGCCCTTTTTATTATCATTCATTGGATCTTATATGTAAATTTCAGGCATTTTCGTTCTGTAGTTTCTTTGCAAACAGCGTTTCACTTTTCAAACATTCAAGCGTACTGTTTTTTGTTTTTTTCACTCCATTCATCTGCGATGTTGGCTTTTTCCGACAGCTGCTCTGTGCTGTGATCGGCAGCTGCTCGGGTTTCTCCGGCGTGTTCGGCAGGGTTAATCCAGATGTTTTTGCGGGTTTCGGTGTGAGTTCGCCGAGTTTTGCGGTGAGTGTTCGTTGGCGGGTTTGCACGCAGGTTTTCCCTGCACTACGACGGCCTTGTGGTGCTTGCTGAATACACCGTAGGGTCGCCGAACTGTGCTCGCCGAATCGCACCAAATTGAAGAGAACGAAAAGTCAATGAATGTGCGGTGACTTTTCGATTCTCTTTGAATAACCCTGATTGTCAGAAACCAGTGTTAATTTGTAAAATCATTTTAAATTAACTATACATTAATATTTGAGCTTATACCCAATGAATTTCTTACTGTAAATAACCTACTTTGGCCAGTAGATGGCGCCATCTACTTCCAAATCTATTTTCTTCTTTTTTTCCCTGCAGTGTCTGCTGAAAGTCCGATGTAAGGGCATCATCAGACGATTTCACACAGTTTTAGCTCTTTGGGCATTATGCCCACAGGACTGAAACTTTGGGGGCACCTTCTGCAGCCCAAAAGCAAATGAAATTTGTTTGCTTTTGGGCTGTAGATCAGCAGATAGAGATATCAGATGGTGCCTTTGAAGCCTGAGATGTCTCGATCTCGGTAGTGAATGGGGTTAAAAGAAAAAAAGCACGATCAATTATAATATTATGGCATTGCTTAAAAAGCATATTTATACATGCAATGTGTTTTTAACGATACACGCATTTGTAAAGAAATATGAGTTCATGAGCATCGTATAGCTGCTCTAAAGAATTACCAAAGAAACATCAGCACTTTAACAATGAACTGAAACAGCCTAAGATAGGAAGCTGTTCTGCTGACTGTTAGTAATTAAGCTAAGCATCTAGTACACAATAATGTTATGATTATATAAAGCAATGTGTTAGGAATAATTTAATCAGCTAGTCATCTAACCACATGCACACTAATATAATTAGCTGATTGGCTCCATACAAAGTGTGTTTTTTGTTCTTTCCTCCCTCACTTGGTCACATTAGCAACATAGCAAACCAATACAATTTATGTGAATTACTACTTTTTTGATAATTTAGTTCGTGAAGGGCACCCAGTGTAGGGTACTTTGAATGTGAAGTGCTAATTTGCAGGCAGCCAGAGAATAATATTTTTATTACATGCTGACTGAGGAAGCGATTTATCGCGAAACGCGTCTCAGCACTGTTTTTTGATTGATTTTTATTTAAATTTTAACGGAAAAAAGCTCTTTTAATCTACTTATTGATGGTCTTACTGCTGTACTTTTCTTTTTACTAAAGCAAGATACTGGGCAATCATCAGAAGGGGGATCTGGTATCTCCATAATATACCGGCTGCTTATTCATCTGGTGTCCGAGGGGTGACACCATAACACGTGAGTGTTCCGTTTATATATTTCCCCTGAATCTTGCTGGTTCTACAGGCTAAACCATGTCCTGGTTTATGTCTTATGTTTTTTTCGAGGGAAGAAGACTTTCCAAATAAGAAGGGAATTTAAAGAGAAAGAACTCTGTCCCACTAGAAGGAAGTCCTATTTTTCAGAAGGAAGCGCTTTTTTCACCGCAATTCTTTGTAGAGAATAATATGTCACTCGTTATTCTCATCTTGAGACAGTATTTGAAACAGTACTCTAAGGACCTCTCATTTGCAAAATCACTCAACGCAAAATAAAAACTGCATGAAAATGACGAATACTTACCTCTGGTCCCAAGGTGCAGAGCAAGGTGCGATCTGACACCTCCTCTCGCCCCTTGCAGAAGAAACAGGAAGTAAATAGTTTGTATTGCGGATAGCTCTCATTGGTCTCCACATAGTCTTATGGACTCCAGGAGACACTTCCAGCAGTGGCGTACAGTACTACTGCCAGTAAGTTATAACAGCTGCTGTATCTTGTAAATCAAGATGCTACTATACCGGGTCACTCATAACAGACCCAGTAATAGGGAGCCGCTAATGTACAACACCTCTTATCATTTCCCATTAGGGGTTCCCTATTACCATCTCAGCTGGAATAGGGCGCCTTGTATTTCAAGATGGTTTCCAAACATAATAATGAAACTGCAGCCTCCACTATCCTACTTATGATTAGCCAACATCTGCTCTGTCTGTCTTAGGAGATATGAGTGAGGAGCAGGTTGAGCTTGGGATATTTGGACACAACAGGAAAGTGACCATACACAAATCTGGATGGTTTTTGGCCCCAGTTCATCCCTGGCTGCCATGAAAGTGCAAATACAAGGGGTAGCCGCAGACTGTATCATACTGACAATAGCAAACCATGACATTACTGTAGACACTGTTGTCTCTTCAAGCCTTATTGTAAATGGGAGACATTGTGCATTTTTTTTAAAGATTTTGAAAATTTTTGCAGACAGAACGAATGCAAGGTTTAAGAAAATCAGGATTTTTTTCTACCTTATGCTTTATCAGATGCATTTTTGCCCTTTTGGCACTAGAAGCATCTCTGCAAAGAATGCCAAAAGCAATCAACCCTGTATTCTGAAGACAAGCTTATCAGTGTCCATGTAGTGTCAGCCATAAAACATTAAAGAGGAACTCTTATGCCATATAAACAAAGAAGGCTCTTTTCATCTGTCACTATGATGATGTTGAAACAGAAATCTTATCAATAACAGGTAACTAAATACAAGAGAATGAACAAGCTTCTGTGATAATTATGACATTTGGTTAACTAATATCTGAAAACTAGGTTCAACTTGCAGTCATTCTCTACCGAGGTTTTTTTTTTTCCTGAAAGCCATTACAATAAAATAATAAAAACAATAACCTTAACACGGAATATTACATGTCAATAAAGAATAGTGTCTGGTTATTGGCTACCTCAAGGATTAACCTAGATAAGCTATTTATTAACAAGGGTATCGGTGCTTTCTTCCATTCTAAATAGCATATGTATTATGAAGCATGTGCAGAAAACAATGCTAAATAAAGCTGATTTATTCCACTAATTTAAGAAGAAAATAAAGCAACACAATCAACAATCTACACCATGATCCACTGAGGGAGTGTAACTTTATCCTTTGTCTTTCAGTCGAGTACATGTAGTAAAATATCTTGACCCCTATTCCAAACGTGGGCCCTATTCCAACCAAGAAGTTAAACTAATGGCTCCAACCGATATCATAACCTAGCTGCAACATTTGCTTGAAGCTCACACATTGCAATGTAAATTACTGGCTGCTAGATTTTGTATACTTTGTATAGGAGATGGTCATTAACGGCTATCCGATGAAGAACAAGCTATTCCAACCTTGCTAGTTCTTCATGGCTGGAGACATTTTTAAGAAATGAATGGTGGCTCCTAAAACCAGGTGTTAAGTGATTTTGCTTTTGCATAGTTACTTAACACTTGCATATAAATACTTCAAAAAATCCCTTATGTACCTCCCATCCAGCAGTGCAGAGTACCGTTTCCTCTTGCCGTGAACAATGGAAGACTCTGAACAAATAGGTCACATTGTTATTCCTACCATCCCTGTAGGACTCCATATACCCAGGGTTTTGTCTGACTCCATAAAGTCCTTTAGACTGCTAGCAGCTCGCACAGGATATTTAGGTTTCTGAGTAACTTTTAACTGCTCAGTCAGAATAGGGTTCCTTATTGGTAACAGGAAGCTGCAAAGATAAAAGTGAATATCAGCGTTCCTAGATACCAGCATTGACCCACCAAGCTGGCGCTGGTATCAGCTCCTAGAGGCCAGAGGATTCCATGGAATGAAGCACAACCCTGCACAAGCTATTTTTGTGCGTTGTCACACCTGGACTGCAAAAGGTCAATGGGAACTATTTGTTTCCGGTGGTCGGCTGCATATGACCTGACCCTCTGCACCATGGGATCAGGGGTAAGTATGGAATTTTTTACAGCAATATGAATTTGAGTAATTTTGTAACTCGCTGTTCTCATGCCAAGATGATTTTAATGGCTCCCATGCAAAGTATAGGAACTGCTGATGTGCAGTAATGCGCTGCCATAAGCAAAGTCTGCAGCATGGTCAGAATAGCGATTCAAGCTGTTAACATCAGATTTGGAATATAGCCCAGTAGATTAGGCAGCAAGTTCAAATGGTCATCTAAAACACGGGTAACAAATTACAGGGGATTTTACTCCTTTTTTTTTTTTGAGAAAGTATTTTACCAGGAAGGATACATTGAGATTTCCAGTATGTCCTGGGTGGCAAGTATGTACCTTTAGGTGTCTTGCCCAAGGACACTTAATGGAGAGGTGCTCTGGCTTGGATTCAAACCTGTGTCTCCACAGTTAGAGCAGTGATGCTACCTCTACTCCACCCAGCGGGTTTAGGATGACTTAGCCAAATGACAAATTTGATAAATATAGTTTCATCTCCTTTGGCCTAAATTTTGTAAATTTGCCACCAATTAACTGGTTAAAGAATAGCCTCTCCTTTAATTATATCAGGATCTCTAGATCAGTGGTTTCCAACCCTGGCCCTCAAGTACCCCTAACAGGCCAGATTTTGCAGATCACCTTGGGGAAATGCAGACTGATGCTGCAATCACTGAGCAGCAAAACATATCACCTGTGCTGTGCTTCAGATATCCTGCAAACCTGGCCTGTTAGGGAGACGTGAGGACCAGAGTTGGGAACCATTTTCTTATCATGAAACTAATTACAAAGTATTACTATAAATTATTGTCCCAAGAACCCAGGTGGTCCCGTATACATTGTAGTCCACTTAGCAAGTCCCTACACACTTGCCCTCTCTGGGAAGGGGCAAAAATTGCATTCTAATAATAGTAAGGGTTTCATATTCTCAGTAAAGCCTTTATATATAGACTGGGGGAAGATGAATTGGTGACTCCTGCTGGTTTGCTGGGTTTTATTTAAAATATCAGCCCCTCAGTCTTCATACCCCAGTGCTCACACCTCCCGTAATTATAATTCACAATCAAAAATAGCAAGCACTCACGGGTCTTCATTAAAATTTTCCTGCTTCCACCTTTATTTCAACAAATGTAATTCAAACACAGACTGTTTGAATTTTGAAATAACCGAGCAGCACATCACATCACATCATATCACCGGTGCTGTGCTTCAGATATCTGGCAAACCTGGCCTTTTAGGGATACCAAAAGATCAGGGTTGGGAACCACTGGCCTAGATAATACTTTCCTGGTTTGGAAAGAAACCATACAGCTTTAATATGCTGAAACCATACTGCTTTACCAGTGGAAACACAATTTGCTCTCCTTTCTTCTTCACAGTAGGGTATACAGATTGATAACAGCTTGTAGAGATCCAATGTAAATATTGTCTATTTCCAGATAGACAAGAAAATGTATCGCAATCGTCCCATGAGCCGAAACTTGGATGGATAAAGTATCCATGTAATTGGGCAGACTAGATGGGCCGAGAGGTTCTTATCTGCTGACATTTTTCTATGTTTCTATGTACAGCTTGGAAAAAAGACGAGACAGAGGAGATATGATAGAAACATTTAAATACATAAAGGGAATCCACAAGGTAGAGGAAGGGAGTATATTTAAAAGGAAACAAAGTAGCAAAACAAGAGGACATAGTCTTAGATTAGAGGGGCAAAGGTTTAAAAGTAACATCAGGAAGCATTATTTTACTGAGAGGGTGGTGGATACATGGAACAGTCTTCCAGTTGAAGTGGTAGAGGCCAAAACAGTGATTGAATTTAAGCAAGCATGGGATAGGCATAAGGCTATCCTAAACAAAAGATAAATCCAGGTAACTTGTACAATATACAACAAACAAAAAAAACAGGAATACACTGTATTTGACAAAACAGTAATGACTGAGGATGTTTTTCAACACTCTGAGCCATTGCTGTTAAGCCAGTGGCTGAGATGCACTTTCTGGTGTCATCTCTGATAATCGCAAGAGGAAATCTCAGCTAATTTGATATAACAGGTGGGCTGCTCTACGAATTTTTTTGCTATTTATTTATGTTTACTTTACGAGTGGTGGTTTCCATGGCAATGGATTGTATGCATATTCTGTGCTAAGTGAAGAGTTTTGAGATTTATTTTTTCTTGACACTTGTATTAAGTGTTAGGAGGAAGAACAAAGAAAGATATAACAAGAGCAGTGAACTTCTTTTGCAAAACCCTTTATTCTTACCTAAAGTTAGTCTATTATTCTCATTTTATACAGGTCAGCTCTTTATTCAAGTAAAGTGTGCAGAAGTGTGAAATCAGGAGCTCGGGAGCTGAATGCAGCGATAGCAGAGCTCAATGACCTGCTAAACTCCGTGAAATAAAGTGAATACACACCACTTTTTGGATTTTAGTGAAGTTATCAGCAATGCGTCCTTTGTTTCATTTTGCTTAATCCTGTCACTCTTATCTTGAAGTGCAGGCTGAATATTTAGCATTCGATTTGTCTAATCTCGGTATGGGAAATTTTAAGTTTAGAACAGCGAGTTTATCCTTCATAAATGTAAATATTCTAAATGAAACGAACAAATGAAATAAATACAATATTAAACACTATTGTGCCAAAACACTGATTTCTGGATTAATTAATTTTGCTATTTAAATGCAGTTCAGATCTGTAAGGAAATGTTTCAATTCACCCTTTTCATACTGAATAACACGTAGCTGCAGCTTCAGTTTAGCCCACAGTAACACTTTGTTTAGCAAGCAGCTGCCCTAGTTACTTATTGGTTATTCATATATTTACTTTTTAATGTTGGCTTTGAATTGCAGCTATATAGCAATGTTCATGAATTGCTTTATTGCATGAGCCACGGTTGCAAAAGGGAAGTAACTTTGCTGTTTGCAGCCGATGCGTGCACACAGCAATAGGTGTGAATGCCAGCAGTAGTGAATCATTCCTGATAATTACTTCATTCAAATCCTAGAAGGCCTTAATATAATAAAGATATTAATGGTACCTCTTCTGCTTACAGGCCCTCTGAAAGAAATGCAGCAGATTATGAGGGCAGCACATTGGCAGTATCCTTTGGAATTTCGCCACCTGGTGGCTGCAGTTAAAAGTGCTGCCTAAAAAAAATGTCTTTTTTTTTTTTTTAAATGTAGTATAAATTTGGCTGTGTTAAAAAAAGTTGTCATTTGCAGCCACAGGTATGGTGAAAAAATGACTGTAGCTTTAGTTTCAGGGATAGTGTTAATATTTGTGCTTGTTTTAGGGTTAGGGTTAATGTATGGGTTCCATTAATCCAACAGATTCTGTTCAATTTCTCTATGCAATCTTCATTACAATTCTATTTGTCACATCCTGTGCCAGGGATTTGACCTGGGGCCCGGCAGTGCTGTCCTCTCTGCTCACTGGCCAGGCGCCAAGTGAAGTAAAGGGGGCAGGACGCGGCACCGCCAGGATTAAAACCAGTCTGCCTCGGCAGACTCATTGCCCTGACATGAGTTTTGCTTCCCTCAGTGCTATTGGCGATTTACCTTTACGTGCATGACTCTGGCTATTCCGAACGAACCCTCTATGTGTATTACCCAGGCTATTTCTGAGAACCCTGCTTTGTGTATGACCCCTCGCTATGATAACCCTGCTCTGAGTGTAACCCTTGGTATAAGGCTGGTCATCTCTCCTGACCATAAGACCTATGCTACCAGGGCTAAGGGTGTTCTCCTATTCTGTGGTCTGTTAACTCTTGCTGGGTGCTGCAAAATCAATTCCCTGAAGGTAGTTAGCTTTACCGACCAACCAAGGATCGGAGGGGTAGATAGTATACTTTGTACGGGGACCTGTACCTGTACCCGAGGGGGTGATAGTTATGCTTACATCATTTTTAGGCAACAAATTCTGCTCTTTTTTTGATGCAAGCATAGCTGCAATGACTGGAAGAACTGCCTTATGGAAACTCTACTGCTCATCTAGTGCAATAAACACTCTCTCCATCATATAAGTCTGCCCAGGCCTCTCTGCCAACGTAAATAAAACGAAATAAAGGAGTCTTTTAATGCAGATTGTAAAACAAATGCTTATGCCGGCTATTAAATACGGAGATGTAGTGTATGCAGCTGCCCCGCAAACACACCTCCAGAAACTTACTACATTGTATAACTCATTCTGCCGCTTTGTGCTACAATGTAACTACATGACCCACCATTGTGACATGTTAAAAGAACTAAACTGGCCATCCAGACACACCCTTCACCTTTCCAACCTGGTGTTTAACCCTTTCGCTGCTGAGGCTTTTCCCGCCCCTGTGCTGAGGTCATTTTTACCGGTTTTGCTCATCATGTTTAAACGTGTTTTGAAGGCTTATTTTAGTATATGACCCAGACATATTATATATCGTTCTCTCCGTCAGACTCGGTAGATTCATAATATGTCATTATTATATGTATACGTTATGTCATGTCTGTATATTATAACAAAAAATGCAATAAAATATGTATTTTCAATAATTTACAATGTGTAAAGTGTTTTTTTTCACATTTTAACATGCGAGCAATTGCGGTTATATTTTGTATGGGGTGCGCTTGTTAAAAATATTAGAGATGGGGTCTCGTTACATTTATTTTGGGGGAAAATTACGCGATTTTTAACAAACGCACCGCATACACAAATCGTTAGTGCAGCATCATTGTTCACATTATAATTGAAATGGGAACAATATTGCTGCATTAACAAACCAAAAAAAAAAAAAAAGTGTTTATTTTTTTTTTTATAATTTTTTTTTCCTTTTTTTTTTCATTTACAAAATTTTTCACTTTCATGTTTGGTATCGTTGGAACGGCCATGCTCTGGCTGATCCAACCATACCAAAATTTAACCCCTAACTGCCACGGATCGGGAGATAGGGAGTTCATTGGAACTCCCTATCTCCACCGTTGGTGGCAGTTAAGGGTTAAGTCCAGGACTGGCGTCATCGTGCTACGCACGATGACGCCAGTCCTCAGGGGGAGTTCCCGGAGGCTTGGCCAACATCCAAGATGTCGGCCAGCTCCGGGAAAGGATCGCGAATCGGCGCTTTTCAGCGCCGATGCGCGATCCAGCTCCCCAGGGGTTAATGCCAGGCATCATTTGGAAGGGCAGGCTGTGCCCATCCAAATGATGCCTGGGTTAACCCCCGCAGAGCCGCCGATCGGGAGGGAGAGAGGTCCGAAGGACCTCCCCCCCTCCCTTTCAGGCGCCTCCTCCGCACATGCGGGGGGGCGCCTGAATTAGGTGTCATCGCGCTGCCGCGATGACACCTAATTCGGGCGGCTGTGGTCCCGGATGCGCGGCTGACATCCAGGATGTCAGCCCGCACCGGGGGGGCCAGCGATCGGCCGGAACTCGGCCGGAACTCGGCCGAACGCTGACCCCAATGGGAGGACGCGCTCAGCGCGTCCTCCGCATACCAGCGGGAATGCTGAGGACGCGCTGAGCGCGTCCTCAGCATCGAAGTGGTTAAGAGCTTTTCTGGGAAGCTACCACCCTACCTGAATAGTCTGCTTCCCCCCCAGCAGTTCCCTCATCCTATAACCTCCGATCCAGGACCTGCACCTCACTTGCAATACCGCAATACTAAAAGAAAGTGGCTCGATACTCATTTTCCTACAGAGCACTGCAATTATGGAATAACCTCCCAGACGCCATCAAATCTTCCCCCAGTCTAAAGTCCCTTAAGAGCTCCCTATTAACCCCTTAAGGGCCGCTGACGTACCCTGTACGTCTTGTCCTCGGGTCTCCCTTAGAACCGCGGACGTACAGGGTACGTCAGCGGCGCCTAATCCCCCTCCCGCCCGATACTCACCTCCCTCGCCGGATCCCACGGCGATCTGGCAGGGAGGAAGCCTGCCCATGTGATTTACATGGGCAGGCGAGGCTGATGACGTCGCCACGGTGCGTGGTGATGTCATCAGCAGGCGTCCCCATGCATTTCAATGGAGGGGAGGGGGGGCTTCTTCGGAGCCCTCTATCTCCCCAACCATTGAAGCTAGGGAGATGCTGTTTGCACCGCTGGAGAGGGGAGAGCCTCCCCTTTCCAGCGGTTTATGGGATTAACCGTTTCGCCGCCGGATCACGTTGCGGCGCCAATTGGCGCCAAAACGCGATTCAAACCTGGAGGGGGCTGACATCTTGGATGTCAGCCAAGCCTCCAGATCCCCCCCCCACCCACTGACAACCTCACCATATGTACCTCACCATAAGGATCCCTTTATCTCCCGATCCATGGCAGCTAGATAGTCATATTTGCCATCATTTGAAAGGCCTGATTATGGCCTTTTAAATGATACCAAACATGACCAGGTTTGGTTTTAAAAAAAAATAAAAAATAAAAATTAAATAAAAAAAAAAAATAATAAAAAAATTAAATAAAATAAAAAAATGGGTTTTTTTAAAGTTTTTTTTGTCTGGGGGAGTTTAATTAAATAGGACCTAGGCTGTCATCTAAAAATAATTAGCACAAAATGGTCAGAATGAGCGCAGCGCACATAGGTGAACTGTCTCAGCAGTGAAGGGGTTAAAAAGCAAACACATGTAAAAATTGGGTATTTGTAGTCTCGGGACAAAATTTTAAACCTATTTAGCCAGGGTCGTTTTGGGTGGTTGTAGATTTTGGGGATTAAATTACAAAAAAGTGTGTTTTTACCATTTTTTTCCTCATATTTCATATTTTTTTTTATAGTAAATTATTCGATATGATGGAAATAATGGTATTTTTAGAAAGTCCATTTAATGGCGGGAAAAAGGGTGTATAATATGTGTGGGTTGAATAAATGAGTAAGAGGAAAATTTGACCTAAACACTAACAGCGCAGAAACGTAAAAACAGCAGCGGTCACTAAAAGACGGATTTGTGTAAAACCGCCCGGTCACTAAGGGGTTAACATACCTCAATACAGAATGCACCTGTAAACATGTAACATAATCAGGGTTATTCAGAGATTGTGAAAAGCAGGAGAATGACTGGAGAATGACTGGAGAATGAAAAATTCTAGGTCAAAATAACCAAACCAGAAAAATTCACCCTTTCATCTCACTTTCCAAATCAGCAATTTTGACCTAGAATTTTTCATTCTCCAGTCATTCTCCTGCTTTTCACGCTCTCTGAATAACCCTGAATGACTTTATTTCCTCCATATTAATTTTTCTGTTAATCTGTATATTTGTTTTGTGTTAATAACTTGCATTTTACTATTTTGTATTTCTGTAACCACTCAATGTTCTTGAACCCAGGACATACTTGAAAACGAGAGAAATCTCAATGAACCCTTCTTGGTAAAATCCTTTATAAATAAATAAATTAAAGAATCTAATTATCTATGATGTGATCCAAAGTTGTGTGAGACATAATGTGACATTTCAAAATGTTCAATGATTATTATAAATATAACTCATTAAGAAAAATATCACTTGTTCAATAAGCTTACCTGGGTGCCTGAATAAATGTGATGGGGCAACAGATTAAGATTAATACATAAAAAATTGCAAAATTATAAAGAAAATGTAATAATCAACTGCTATATTGCATATGGCCTTTCATGTACACAAACTTTTCAGATTTGAGGATTTTCCAGTTTTTAAAAAAAGAATCCGGCCAAGATTCCAAATAGCCAGAGGGAAGAAAGGACGAGGCAGAGCGGCTGCCAGGAATACGCTGCCCTGCACCTGTCAGGGGACATGCTGCAAAATGCCAGTGAGGGGCATACTGAGCTGTAGCAGAGCTTGTCTCCCTGGGACCCTGGGGCTTCACAATGTGTCCCAGCACATTCCTCGCTAGTGCAGAGGAACACACTGTAGTGTCCTGCTGCAGTTAACTGAAAAATAAACCACAGATAGGACCTGGTGCTAACTGATTACGTTTCAGCAGAACCCCCCCCAAAACAAAATCACATACTCACCTCTAATCCCGCGGCGAAAACAGTGGCTCCATCCGCCTCTTCTTACTGCCGGGAGCAGAGAGAGACTGTGGGGAAAAAGTCTCCCAGTCTACTTCTGCGAATCACTCCGCTGACCTGCTTGATCTCGCGAAACCTCAATGGAGTCCTATGGACTAGATCGTGGGGATGCTCACGGTGGCGCTTAGCGCTGCCGCGAGCATCCTGAGGCTTAGCACAGCATTACGGTGCAGGCTGCTGGTTTAGCGCCTGCACCATAATATCACGCTAAAACAGGGATACTAAGAAGAAACCTGCAGGCGCAGGTTTTTCCTCCTTAGCTTCCTCGTTTTAGCGTGAACATTGTACTAGTGCCCTCTCTGTGTGAGTATGTGTAAATATATATATATATATATATATACACTATATTGCCAAAAGTATTCGCTCACCTGCCTTGACTCGCATATGAACTTGTGAGCGAATACTTTTGGCAATATAGTGTATATTTATCTGCACAGCTTCATGGATCATACAGGTATAAATGACATAATACCTTGTGTAAAGTTAGTTGGAGGGAGATTATGATCAACGTCCCGTTCAGGGGAATTTATTTTGTTATTGTCATTGTTATCTGCGTATTCCACTGCAAGGTGAGAAAGATTCTCCTTGCTGCTTGTAATATCGATTTCTTCCAATCCTGTGAGCTACAATGGAAAAAAAGGACAGAACATAAAGTTTTATTAATCTCAATGGCATAAATAAATGTATTCACTAAATAGAACAGAAATAAGAATCTGTAAAATAAAGACAGAAATAACAGTCTTTGAATACAGTCACAATTCTGGCTGCATTCCATATATTTTTCCACCAAAATACACTTTTAAAGATGTTTTTTCACTTCACTGCACTTTGCCGTTAAGTGACTAAGTCACTGGGTATTTAGGGGAACTTTGGTTCCAGTGAGAGAGTACAGCATGAAACTATTAATGTCTCTCTCTGAATCATTAGCAAGCCTGGACTGAAACCTATCTAAATATCAGAGTATTTTTGGGAGCTCTAATTACGCACAAAGCACCTTCCAGTCATTGCATTTGCAACATGAATCTCCTGTATGGAGCACTGAACACAATAAGCACATCTGATTGCTGTAGTGATAGCTCCAAGTTGGTATTAAAAATTACAGCATCGATGATTATTCTTATTAAATATTTCCCAATTATGGAGGAACAGTCAGTCTGAAATCAAAAACATAATATTAAGGCTAACGTCAGGCGAACGCAGTCATCACGTCCGTGTCGCCACACAGTTTAACGTCCGTCATAGCATTGATTTGTGATCAATAGAGACCAACACACAAAGTATGTGTGCACCGAAGTGTGCACACACCACGCTGGTGGCAACGGGCGCCATTTAGGCCTCGACGTAAAAGCGCTACGATGGACGCCCAGAGTGTGCTGTGCCCGCGTAGCGGCCTGTGTGCGTGATGACGCAACGTCAGACGCAGCGCATTTGCGACGTCTATTACGTTGATGCTCAGATGTTTTTTATGGTCTGGTTGACTGTACCTGTCATTTAATTTCAATTAAAAGCTCACACATGGATATATTGCCCCCAGCCCACATAGGTATATATTGCCCCCAGCTCTCATGGGTATATATTGCCCACAGCTCTCATGGGTATATATTGCCCCAGATCTCATGGGTATATATTGCCCCCAGCTCAAATGGGTATATTTGCCCCAGCTCACATGGGTATATAATGCCCCCAGCTCATATGGGTATATTTGCCTCCAGCTCTCATGGGTATATATTGCCCCGAGCTCACATGGGTATATTTTCCCCAGCTCACATGGGTATATTGCACCCAGCTCACATGGGTATATATTGCACCCAGCTCACATGGGTATATTTGCCCCCAGCTCACATGGGTATATTTGCCCCCAGCTCTCATGGGTATGTATTGCCCCAGATCTCATGGGTATATATTGTCCCCAGCTCACATGGGTATATTAGCCTCCAGCTCTCATGGGTATATATTGCCCCCCACTCACATGGGTATATTTGCCCCAGCTCTCATGGGTATATATTGTCCCCAGCGCTCACCTCCTCTGCTGGTCCCAGGCTCCACCGGCGTTCTTCTCTTCTCCCCACGAGGCGAGCGGCCGCTGGCATGATGCAGCTTGGCTGCTCACCGGGAACCACCTGACCAGCCACACAGTCACGTTCTCGCAGGCGGCAGGCGAGCGGCCAAGCTGCATCATACCAGCGGGCGCTCGCTTCTTAGGGAGAAGAGAAGAACGCCGGCAGCAGAGATTTTCTCAGGGGGGGCAATTGCCCCATTGCCCCCTCGGATCCGCCCCTGTGCCACTCGTCCACCAGCCAACCGCGGTCCACGTGCCCCCCTGCCCCCCTCGCTACACCACTGCTACTCATTAAAGCAAGGATGGCTGCTGTTATTAAAACTAAATAGTGGTTGTTTATTCCAGATGTTTAAAGCTGCCAGGTACCTTTAGGATTTGTGAATATGCACTAAGGGCCCCTCTCTCTCCTTCCAGTGGTTTAGTGGCTTATGTTTTAGATGAAACAATGCATAATAAAAGGAAAAAGTGGGCACTGCTGCTGCTTTAGAGTAAGAAAAACATGTTTTTTATTTTATTTTTTACATTTTACATACATGATTGACGTCATTGATAAGGTCACACTCTGATAACTCATTTAAGTTGATAGCTCATACCAACGGCTAGCTCTTGTTTCTGACATCATGCCACCCATGTGCTTCAACGGCAGTCCCACATCAAATTCTGACTCCCAGGAATCAGGCTACATCTATATGACACTAGCCTGATTAGCAGAATGCCCCCCTTTGCTGCAACGATGTCTGGGGATGTCATCCACAAACAGCGGAGAAACATGGCGACGTCTCCAAGACATCACCCTCAACGAACAGGTTATAGTATAAACCATAATGCAGGCAGTTCATGAAACCGCATTCATCCGTCTCTTATGTCCTAACACCATCTGGTGACCTCCGCTGTTCCTCGGTCTGTCCCCGCAGAGAGTCCTTCAGAGAACCAGTTAATAATTATTCTCTAGCCTTTATTCAGGTTTGATTGACTTGCAAGGCCCTTAGAACATCTGTAGATATAATCCCCAAAAAAGCAGCGTGGGCCGAAGTTCATGGTATTAGGGGTTACATGGAATCTGCGTCTGAAAGTTCAAAGGTTGCCCACTCGTTTTTAGGTTTCTTAGAAAAAAAATGGCATGATTGTCATTATAAACAAATTAGACGTTCATATATGCCTAATCATGACATATTTAAATATACGATCCTACATATTCTGGTAGTTGAATCACATTTCGGCAGCTGTGCTACCGAATGAAGATCACGGCTCAAACAACGGGACACTGCCTACCTACGCATTTTATTTAAATTTATTTCCACATTCATTTTAAATTTGCCAACAAATAATCTGGGGTTAAACATTTATCTGCAAGAAGCCACATCTTCAAGAATTCATTTTTCTTGTTTGCAATAAAAACGCAATCTTAATATAGTTTTAATATGATATTATTTACTGGAATAGCAGAAATAGCATGTCTGAAGCAAGGATAACATATATATTCTGCTTGTGTTATATTTTTTAACATTTTCATCTGTTAACTAAGATTATTAATATTACATACATACTGTAATATTATAAAAAAATATGAAATTTTTGTACATCGTTACATTATACTTTTTAATAACAAGCACACATATATAAATTTATATGAAGTATGTCTTTATATATTTATTTGGACTATATATAAATATTTATATGGACGGCACATATATTTACTTATTTATGTGGACTGTAAATTTATTTATTTACAGCCAAAATATAATCTGTCACAGCGACAAAAAGTTAAAGAAACCAAATTAATTGAATATACAACATTTCAGTTCTACCAATCTTTGTTCTAGGTATGTACATACACAAGTGCAAGGAATCATATATATACAGGATAACTCACCAAATGAAGCCACCCCTGCTCTTGTGTATTTATATATTTATATGGACGCTATATATTCATATTGACTGTAGATTTCTTTATATACTTATATGCATTGTAGATTTGTACACACACACACACAAAAAAAAAGTTGGATGGACGCACTCAGGGACTTCAAAAGTGAGTACGCCCCAAGGTGTAAGGTCTCTAACATCCACCAGCTCCGTGATGTCGTCATGGAGGTGTGGAAGAGGACTCCAGTGGCAACCTGTGAGGCTCTGGTGGACTCCATGCCCAAGAGGGTTAAGGCAGTGCTGGAAAATGATGGTGGCCACACAAAATATTTACACTTTGGGCCCAATTTGGAAATTTTCACTTAGGGGTGCACTCACTTTTGTTGCCAGCGGTTTAGACATTGATGGCTGTGTGTTGAGTTATTTGGAGGAGACGGCAAACTTACACTGTTATACAAGCTGTGCACTCAAGTGTAATTTCTTCAGTGTTGTCACATGAAAAGATACACAGGGTTATTCAAAGAGATCCGAATGGCTGCCGGTTACCTTTCTTGGCCATTCGGCTATCCAGATTGCAGGCAATTCGCCAAATACTGGCGAATTGCCTGCACATACGGTGCCTGTTCGGTGCCTGTTCGAGGGCAGTGAAATACCCATAGAGAAGCAATGCTTCGGCTATTCAGAGTGCAAAACCCAGCAGTGAAAAGTTGTTGAATTGCCCTGCCATTCGGTGGCTTCATGCAGCAGATTTATTCAGGCGAATCCCATAGGCTTCAATGTTAAAAATATTCCCATTTTAATTCAATATCTAATAAACCATTGATTATAATATTCTGCAGTAAAAAGTCTATTTATAGATTTTTTGGGGATATTTTAAGCATTTTTTGGGATTTGTTTTCCAAAAACATTTTTCTGATTTATTTTTTAAACGTTTTGTTCTTTTTTCTGTAACAGCCCTTTTTATTATCATTCCCTGGACCTCATATGTAAATTTCAGTCATTTTCGCTCAGTAGTTTCTTTGCAAACAGCGTTTCACTTTTCAAACATTCAAGCAAACGTTTTTTTTTATTTCCACTCCATTCGTCTGCGGTGTTGGGTTTTGCCGGCGGCTGCGCTGAGTGTGATCGGCTCCTGTTTGGGTTTCTCCGGCGTGTTCAGCGGGGTTAATCCAGATGTTTTTGCGGGTTTTCGGTGTGCCTTCGCCCGGTTTTGCGATGAGTTTTCTGCAGGTTTGCGGCGACTTTTCCCTGCAATTCGGGGACCCTGTGGTACTTGCTGAATACACAGCAGGGTCGCCGAAATGGGATCGCCAAATCAAACCGAGTTGAGGAGAACGAAAAGTCACCGAACATGCGGTGACTTTTCGATTCTCTTTGAAGAACCCTGATAATAAAATATTTACAAACATGTAAGGGGTTCTACGCACTTCTGTGAGATACTGTATATTTATAGTTACATGGACTGTGTATATATTTTTTCTTTTCTTTTTTTAAGTGTTAATTGAATTCTATAATATTTTGCACAAATCCAACAAGAAGGACATTTTCTTAACTTAAAGATATTCAGACATCAAACCTTTTTAGTGAGTTACATATATATTATGCTACAGCTTGTCTACTTTGCTGATTTGTGATAGCAATGAGGGGAATACCTAAAAAAAGTTGTTTTTTTTTTTTTCAAAAAAGGCAGGGTAATGTATTATATCCAATAATACGGATGGTTGATGATTTTTCCTAGAGGAATACAAACTATATTTTTTTTATATACAAAGTGGATTCACAGTGTTTTCAGGGGTTTTTCCTTTTTTCCCCAGCTTGCTTTTATTACTAACAGTGCATAAAATGACTCAGCTTCCCATAATGAGTTAAGCCAACCATTTATTTGAGATGTATGCTGCCACGGCATATTAACAAAGCCCTGAAATTTATTGCACATCTTTTCAGTGCCTGACTGCAGATGGAAGACACTGGCCATTGAGATCTATCTGCACGCATCTTCGCCAAGCTCATCTATTTATCTGCATCAAAGATGAATGCAGACAGTGGTTCATTTTTATTGGATATAAATATATCAAGGGCAGATGAATAGGATCTCTAAATGAAGACGTTTCTCTTGGACGTCAATGCTATTGAATAAACATTAGCGGGATGGCAGAATGCTGTATGTATTTCATTCCGCTATGAATTACACCAATTTAGTGAAATCAGCCAAACGAATGGATTTCATTAATCATAAAGCTAAATACTTTCATCGATGCAAAAAATAAATAAAATGGATTATTCGGCGGAATTTACTATTGCGTGGATATCCTTCGGATCGTCTGGTGCTGTATATGATGTTGTCTCTGATGTATTGGTCACGTTGCGAATCGCAGGTGCAGGAGGAAGCAATGGTCCTGCCAAGAAAAATGACAAATAGCCATTTAGTTGTTTTCGTTGTATCAACTTAGTTCAGCTTAAAGGTTAATGAGTAATAATACAGAAATGAAAGACCCCTTAAAGCTCGGGCTTGTTTTTTTTTTATATGAATAAATAATTCGTGTTATATAACAAGACCGACGCAGACCGAAAACCAACATTTTTGGACGGCTAGTAGAAAAATGAAATGAAAGAAAATGCAGTTTTGTGTAAAGAATGAATATGTTTGTTCTAAGAGTGAACAAGTTAAAAAAAAAAAGACTGAAGATAAAGAAAATAAAGGCTTCATTATGAGGCCACGTGTGAAACGTTTAAGTCTGCCTTTTATTAAAAAAAAAATGGAAAGAAAGAAACTGGAGTCAGAATATTGGGTTATTTGTTATATTTTTATTTCTTTTTGTGCCCTCAATGAACTGAGGAAAATTACTGGAAAACAAGTAGTTGTAATTGTAACGTGTTTGGCCTTGCATTTGAAGGGCAACAGTCAGTCACCTTATACATGACCATTATATCGTCTTTATAGTAGAACAAACTTTAGAATAGTTATAGAATATGGCACAGGACATTCAATGACATAAAAAAAACACATATTTTAGATATGTATTATAACTGGACATTTTACAGCCATGTTTTAGGCTGGGGTCAGACCAGCGCACTTTTAACGTGCGTTCTGGCGCACATAATAACGGCCGCAGTAGCAGCAGATGACGGGCAATGACGGCCAATATACGATGTACGGCCGCACAAAAGTCCGGCCACGCAACGCAAGTGGAATTTGAACGCATTTTTCTGAGAACGCTGAACCGCTAGTACTGACGTACTGAGTGCGCAGCTGCGGCATAGCGGCGTGTTTGCGTGATTAGGAGATGTCAGACGCTGCTAATGTCCAGCCTACATAACGTCCAGACGCAAAAAGAGTTTTATTGACGATCCGTACAAAATCACGCCCGAAAATGCACGTCGTCTGACCGTTTTTGCGCATTCCGTGAAAAAATACGTCAATGCGTTCGGACGCACTTTTTCACGTTCGAGGGGAAAAATGCTTTCGTCTGACCCTAGCCTTAGGGACATTTTTAATATAACGTTTCTTTTTTATTGTATTCTGTAAAATAAGTCATTTGGGAATTCAAAATTTGTTTATATACAGAAGAACATATTTTACCTTGAGCCCCTCCACTACCAAGTGATTTTCCAAAAATCCACTGACAGGAACCAGTGTTTTTTTGGAAAATCTTTTTTGGTAATTTATACAGTACGAAATATTTGGGAATATTCCTAATGTATTTGTTAAGGTAATAACCTTTTCAGAAGGCAGATAGTTTTAGCACCTTGGGCATTATGCTCACAGGCCTAATTCTTTGGGGACACCTTCTAGAGCCAAAAGCAAATGAAATTTGTTTGCAACAAACAAATTTCTTTTGCAATCATAAAGCACAGCCCCAGATCGTGTTAAACACGATCTTGGGCTGCTGTGTCTGCTACCGCTGATCGTGTATACATCATCACAGTAGCGAAGGGGTCAATTATCCATACTACAATGTAATCCAAGCTTCATGGAACAGATGCCAAGTGTAAAGGTGGGCATAGTAATTTCCCTCTAGAACAGGGGTCGGAATCCTTGGCCCAACAGATGCAGATGTTTTCGAACTACAACTCCCAAGATGTTTAGTCATTCATTAGTTTGGCTGAGCATCATGGGAGTGTACTTCCAAAGCATCTGGAGGGTCAAGGTTGCTAATCCCTGCTTTAGAACAAGGATGCCAAACGCTGATCTCACAGATGTTGATGGCCTACAAATTCCCAGAAATCTTTGAATGCAATAGATGGCCAGAAATCCATGGGGGTTGTAGTTCAACAACATCTGGAAGCCAGTGTTTGACATCCCTGCTCTATAAAATCAATTTCTGTAAAGTTGCATTATACCTGTTTTATCCTACTTCTTTGGATGCATCTTCCTACGAAAAATTATTTAGTTATTAGATGTGGCGCCACATGCACAAGTGAATATATAAAGCCAGAGACAGGATTACCCTTCAAATCACAAGACTAGCGGTATAGACTGCAATATATCTCTCAAATCACAGGATAGGTAACATATACAGCAGTACATCTGCAAGTACAAAGTTAAAACACATAACATGACACCGCAATGTATAACCACAATATGATGTAGTATGAAACGCACTCACAAACTTGGAGCCGATTTGGGGCTCAACCAATCATCCACCTGTGAGTTGTTTGCAGGCCACTCATCCAGCTCTTCAGACGGTTGCACAATCACCAGTATAGTTCCTCAAAGTTAAGAAACAAATTATAATGCAAACGGTTGAAAAATAATAATTTGATCCATTCGTGGTGATGCGTACTCACATTTGTTGAAGCCTTAATGGCTTATTCCAATCACCCAGAAGATGTTTATTTCCAGGCACAACTTCAAATAAAGCCACTACCAGATCCAAAAGGGTAAATGTAGAATAAAAACATTTATTTTAAAACAAAAAAAACAGAAATGTGTTTTTCCTATGGTATCACGGCTTCATTAGTCGGGTTCTAATGAATACCATACAGATCGCCATATATATACTCCACTTAACCAATAGTTTTACACATAAAAGTCCTGATATCCATTGTATGTATTACGTTTCATCAATCCCAACTGCCATCGCACATCGCAATCCACCAACTCCTATTTCCATTGTGCTTCAATTCCGTTCCACGAATTCAACGTCACTCTCAGGAGACGTCCTTCGGCACATGCGTGTTTCTCAATCTCGTCCGTTCTTCATAACTCTACCTCCCATCACTCATGATCCTCGTATAACATAGTACCTCAGTCACAATAGTTTGAAAAACCAAAACAGGAATCCAAATTACGCAACTGCATATATACATATACACCGGGACATGAACATCAGCCACAACCTCTAACTTCATATATATACAGTCAGGTCCAGAAATATTGGGACATCGACACAATTCTAACTTCTTTGGCTCTATACACCACCACAATGGAGTTAGAATGAAACAAACACAATGTGCTTTAACTGCAGACTGTCAGCTTTAATTTGAGGGCATGTACATCCAACTCAGGTGAACGGTGTAGGACTTACAGCAGTTTGCCAATGTGCCTCCCACTTGTTAAGGGACCAAAGGTAATGGGACAGAATAATAATCATAAATCAAACTTTCCCTTCTTAATACTTGGTTGCAAATCCTTTGCAGTCAATCACAGCCTGAAGTCTGGAACGCATAGACATCACCAGACGCTGGGTTTCATCCCTGGTGATGCTCTGCCAGGCCTCTACTGCAACTGTCTTCAGTTCCTGCTTGTTCTTGGGGCATTTTCCCTTCAGTTTTGTCTTCAGCAAGTGAAATGCATGCTCAATGGGATTCAGGTCAGGTGATTGACTTGGCCATTGCATAACATTCCACTTCTGTCCCTTCAAAAACTCTTTGGTTGCTTTTGCAGTATGCTTTGAGTCATTGTCCATCTGCACTATGAAGCGCCGTCCAATGAGTTCTGCAGCATTTGGCTGAATGTGAGCAGATAATATTGCCCGGAACACTTCAGAATTCATCCTGCTGCTTTTGTCAGCAGTCACATCATCAATAAATACAAGAGAACAAGATCCATTGGCAGCCATACATACCCACGCCATGACACTACCACCACCATGCTTCACTGATGAGGTGGTATGCTTATCATGAGCAGTTCCTTTCCTTCTCCATACTCTTCTCTTCCCATCATTCTGGTACAAGTTGATCTTGGTCTCATCTGTTCATAGGATCTTGTTCCAGAACTGTGAAGGCTTTGTTAGGTATTGTTTGGCAAACTCTAATCTGGCCTTCCTGTTTTTGAGGCTCACCAATGATTTACATCTTGTGGACCCTCTGTATTCACTCTGGTGAAGTCTTCTCCTGATTGTTGACTTTGACACACATACACCTACCTCCTGGAGAGTGTTTTTGATCTGGCCAACTGTTGTGAAGGGTGTTTTCTTCACCAGGGAAAGAATTCTTCGGTCATCCACCACAGTTGTTTTCCACGGTCTCCCGGGTCTTTTGGTGTTGCTGAGCTCACCGATGTGTTCCTTCTTTTTGAGAATGTTCCAAACAGTTGTTTTGGCCACGCCTAATGTTCTTGCTATCTCTCTGATGGGTTGGTTTTGTTTCTTTAGCCTAATGATGGCTTGCTTCACCGATAGTGACAGCTCTTTGGATCTCATCTTGAGAGTTGACAGCAACAACAGATTCCAAATGCAAATAGCACACTTTAAATGAACTCTGGGCCTTTTATCTGCACATTGTAATTGGGGTAATGAGGGAATATCACACACCTGGCCATGGAACAGCTGAGAAGCCAATTGTCCCATTACCTTTGGTCCCTTAACAAGTGGGAGGCACATCTGCAAACTGCTGTAAGTCCTACACCGTTCACCTGAGTTGGATGTACATACCCTCAAATTAAAGCTGACAGTCTGCAATTAAAGCACATTGTGTTTGTTTCATTCTAACTCCATTGTGGTGGTGTATAGAGCCAAAGATGTTAGAATTGTGTCGATGTCCCAATATTTCTGGACCTGACATATATATATATATATATATATATAAATTAACTGTATATATCAAAATATATTACTCTTTTTATATAAATACATCCCTCCGCTATACTACCTAAGCAATCTCTTGTTTTGCATCTATTTACTAATTTTAAAGAAGTTTACTAAACCTTGAAATTATATAATTTAATATACACATTTAATTACATTATATACTGTATCTATTAATACACCCATATTTTATACTTATAATAGAAAGATAGGTTAATATAACTAATATAATGTAATAATTAATATAAGTTATTTATACATAAAAAATATTTTTAAGAAGGAATATATGTATATAATATATTTATATATATAATATTTAATAACTATATACAAATCCCAAATTCTAAAATTATACCTCATAAAAAATTACTTATTTTAAAGTGCATACAATTTACACCTATGTAATATTTTTTTTTCTCAGATGCCTCTGCAATATTTACTTTTCAGTGTACATTTACTATATTTTTACGTTCATTACATACACTTTATTTCTATTTATTTATTTATAGGGAATTTTAAGCTAGGTAATAATTAATATCAATTTATACATAAATTAAGTGATAATTTTTATAAATGTCTTTATTTTTACACGCTTATAATTTATCAATTTAAACAAAAAATAAGTGATAATTAGTTTTATATAGTTCTGGCTTATTTTTACGTGTACTTGCAGATGTACTGCTGTGTATTCTATCTATCCCATGATTTGCGAGATATATTGCAGTTTATACCACATTCTGATTTAAAGGGTAATCCTGTGTTTGGCTTTATATATTCACTTGTGCATGTGGCGCCACACCCCGTAATAACTGCATAAGATTGTTATTGCATATAAAATGTATGGTGAATTCATGTTCTGAGGGTGGTGAAGGCAACAAGTATCCTGCTCTAAGAGGATTGTGATGCTGGTGTGTTTTTTTTTGTTCCTATGAGACATGTCACCATTTGTCCAGGAATATCAGATAAGTTGCACAGTTTGAGGAATCTTGATAGATGTCATGATTGAGTTTAAGTCAGAAATTGATACATTTTGCCAGAATTTTATCTTTTTATCTAAATACCAGGGGCTTCAAACCAAAGTGTCGGGTGTCTCTGGGACCACCAATAAAAGAGTCTTTGATAGGACATGTCATACCTTATTGTGATTAATCCCTATGTCCAATTAATGGAATTTTACATTGTTTGGTCAAACAAATTATTCATACTCTACCTGTGCTCTTCGAGGCACCGTTCTCCCAATCCTGGCCATGTTCTAGAAAAATATGATTCTCATTTCCCCAGTTTTCATGGTCTAAGAGGGACAATCGTAAATCTGCAAGTAATCCTTCATCGTTCTGGCTGCACCCAAAGTCTGGAATCTCATCCTTTTTATAAATGGCAATATCTGGAGGGAATCAAAACCACTGTTAACACAATCCAAACACAGTAACATCATTCATGGGCTTTTCTGTTAGGGTTCATTTGCTCTATAAGCATATTAAATTTTCCACCAACTGTGTCATGATTCTCTTTAAATCATTGAAAAATCTCAAATGACCTTCCTTTACCTTTACAGTTGGATACCCTGCAATTTCTGTTGGTTTTCTTAAGACATCTATCGACGTAGATCAGCAGACAGCTATTGTGGCCCTTCAGATGTTATGAAACTACATTTTCCACAAGGCTCAGCCAACATGATGAGTGACTGATCACATGGAAGATATACTGTAGTTCCAAAACGTCTGGAGGACCAAGGCTACTGACCGTTGATCTAAATGACTCCAATCTCCCTCCATTCGGCTTCTCAGCACTGACCGGGAAGTTAAGGATAACAGAGTTAAGCCAGAACTGAGTCTTTGGGCTAATGAAGAAATAAAATAAACTCCTTGTAGGCAGAAAATTACTATTGGTTGGTAATAGCTGGTAATCGGGAGCCAGCAAGAGGTGTCGGCTTGTCCCGTTTTTCGATGTTGGCAGGAATATGCGCAAACATTTTTGCACTGTGAGCTTTCTTTTATGATTTAGTTGCTGTTAAATCTATCTCACATCACTGCTCTATAACTGTGGAGAGAGACTGTGGAGACCCAGATTCAATCCCGGCAAGAGCACCTCTCCAGTAAGTGCCCTTGAGCAAGACACCTAACGGTACATACTCGCCACCCAGGACATACTTGAAAACGAAAGAAATCTCAATGTATCCTTCCTGGTAAAAACCTTTCTCAAAAAAAAACTACATACATGTGTACAAGAGATGCAACAGACATTTAGGTATACAGTAGTAAAGGAGAAATTCCTGGAGTGTCTCATATGCCATTTTTTTGAGCTCGAAGCTGAAGCACAAAGACAATCACCTCAATAACTTCTGTGTTTATTTAAGAGACAGAATAACGAACCGTTTCAATTCCCCTTTATATTTCTCACTTTCTTTTCTCTTTTTCAGTAGTATCATAAATACAGTGTTCATTATAAATTATTGCTCACCTCTTCCCTGGGTTTTTTCTCTGTTGTCCCAGTTCTGGAGACTCCAACATCCCCATTCGGTACTGTGCCTCTTTATCATTATACAAACTCATTTTCCATCCATGAAAAGAGCATACGCACAGACGGCTGGTGCCAAAGGGCGAGGACGCAGGCCAGCTTGATGTGCTGCACCTCTGACTGACAAACTTTATGATTATGGTGCAAAGAGTCCCATGTTCCTCTTTCCCTTCAGCTAGTTCTGATAGGTGCTTTCTTCTACATTTACAATAATGGCTGCAGCTATAATTCAGTTCCAGTAAGCATGCATTAAATAACTGATTCAATGTATGGTAAATGTAGGCAATGCTATATATATATATATATATATATACGTATATACTGTATATCAGGCCTCAAAATTTCCACTCGCCTGCTCGCATTTGGCGAGTGGAAATGACATGAGGGCGAGTAGAAATGCAGAGGCAGGGCAGGATAAGGGGTTAGGTGGGGCATCTAGTGGCGAGTAACTTTTAAGGCCTGGCTAGTAGCTTGGGACTTGAAATTTTGAGCCCTGCTGTATATTTGGGTTGTGGTGGAGGGGAAAAAAATGAGGTAAAAAGCCTCCATTCAATAACCAATAAGGTTTATTATTGCAGAAGCCATTTGCACATCACAGCAATTCAAAGAACTGCATCACAGAGCTCCTGTGCTATATTCCCCATATGCAGCAAGGAATTCTGGGTTAGACATACAAATGTCGTCTGTCTCACTTTTCATCCTGGGTCTGTTTTCACAAAGCGTGGATGCTTTTTATCTCACTTTTTGCCCTCCACCACAACCCAAATAAAGTACTCATTTGCCCTATGGGTCCAAGTATCCAACTGCAACTGGTCATGCCTAGCTCCTGCTGAAGAGGGTCCAATAAACCCAAAACAGCGCTGTCCAGGAGTGGCTTTGACCAGTTGCATAAACCTGATCTCTGCTAACAAAAAATCCATCTAGTATGGCATGACATTGATTGAAGGATTATGTGTGAAAACAGACCCAGGATGCAAAAAAGTGAGACAGACGGAATTTGCATGTCTTACCCAGAATATCTTGCTGCATATGGGGAATCGAGCATAGGAGCTCTGGGATGCAGTTCTTTGAATTCCTGTGATGTGCAAATGGTTTCTGCAATAATAAACCTTATGTATATATATATAGTATATATATATATACTTGGTGCTCTTCAACTTAATTCTTTTTAAAGACTTCTTTTTGTTTAACGTGAAATAAGATTAGATCCGTTTTGGTGAAACACACCCAAGCAAAAATTTATCTGATTGGTCATGGGTGTTGCATGATAATAATATGTTACAAATCAATTCTTATGAAGCCTGTTTAACCCCTTCACTACCAAGTTACTTTCCAAAAACCACGGTAAGAAGCCTGTGTTTTTTTGGAAAATCACTTTTAATTAATTAAACAGTAAGAAATATTTGGGAATATTCCCAATGTATTTCTTACTGTAATAACTAATTTGGTAGGCAGTTGTCTCCATCTGCTGACCAAAAGGAGTTACTGCAGTTCTGATCTCAATGAAGGATCAGCTGGAGAAAAAGTCTGTTAGAGACATTCCTCAGCTGGTTTTAAAAAGTGTTAGCACCTCAGACATCATAGAGGGGGGTGTTAAAAATTGGGGGGGGGGGCGTAACTTCTGGAGCCCAAATGCAGACAAAATTGATTTGCAAGAAATGAATATCATTTTCAATGATATAGCATAGACCCAGATTGTGTTAACATAATCTGGGGCCTCTGTGTCTGTTACTGCTGATCATATATTCAAGATCATGGTAGTGTAGGGGTTTATATAGTTGTCAGAACGGTGAGGACAAAGAAATTAAAACATTACATTTATTTGTACTTAAAAAAAAAAAATCGAGCCAGACATACATACACACATGGAAAAGACAGAACAGAACGTTCAAAGTGCTCGGCGCTATATAATTAAAGATTATAATCGTTTTTGCTGCTCACATAGTCAGGCGTACTCTTCACCTCAAAAAATTCCCACCCGCATGTCAGAAAAAAAACATGCTCCCAAAACATGCTCCCAAACAGCACTATTTTTTGCTCCTGAGGACGCCCTAGTGGCGAAACGCGTCGAGCATTTGTTTGCTACGGGATAAATTTGTGTTTTTTTAAATTTTTGGTTACCAGCAGCAGAAGCTATTATTATTTTTTGTTTGCCAGATGTATTTTGCCTATGAGACCATTCTAAGGATCTCTGTATTAGCTTTCCCTTTGTGATTTGTTGATTCATTTAGGCCAATCCTTCCTGTTTGTTTGGCTTACAAAATTACTAATTGGCTTTCAGATGCTCCCGCTGTATAGGGAATAGGCTTTACTCTGCTGCACTGGTCACCAGTGTCTCACACACCCGCAATTTCTAGGTTGCTCCCCTTGTGGAGGCTCCATTCTTTATCTTTTTGGGTGGTGTCTGACACCGATATGTGTGTATGTATGTCTGGCTCGATTTTTTAAGTACAAATAAATGTTATGTTTTAATTTCTTTGTCCTCACCTTTCTGACAATAATGTATTAGGGTTACACCCATTATATTGAAGATTATCAATCCTGTCTTCCTGTCTATTCTTTGATAGCTAGTCTGCTGTAATATCCATCTATACACAGCGTTTTTCAATATAGGGGTTTATATAGTCATGAAATCCAAAGAAGTGAGGGACATAGTGCTTCAATATTACATATACAAGAATGTAGAATTAGGAAAACCATTAAATGTTATGTCCAGGGGCGGACTGACAACTAATGGGCAGTGGCGTCACTAGGGTTGGTGTCACCCGGTGTGGTAACTCAAGGTGTCACCCCCCCCCCCCCCGAGTTTTACGTTTTTTTTTTTTTTTTACTACTCTTACTCATAAATCAGTACTCCCATATAACACTGAATGCTCATAATACACGGCGCACATTACTGTGAGGTTTATTGCTGTGGAGCGCTCTCATATACTCACACACAAATTTTGGTGAACTGCCAGCAAGTACGGTGCCTGTTCGACGGCAGTGAGTCCCCATAGAGAAGTAATGGTAAATCTGTTCAGAGATATCGAACAGCAGAGAAATGTCCTGATGTTCAGTGGTTTCATTAGACAGGTTTATTCAGGCGAACACCATCAGGGCTATTCAGAGAGAGGTGAAAACCTTGAGAATTGCCAGGAGAATGAACAATCTAGACCAAATAGCCAATTTGGAAAGTGAGATAAATGGGAGAATTTTTCTGCTTTGACTATTTTGCCCTAGAATTTTCAATTCTACAGTCATTCACAAGGTTTTCACCTCTCTCCGAATAACCCTGCATAGGTTTCAATGTTAAAAATATTCCCGTTTTTACCCAATATCTAATAAAACGTTTATTTCATTAATCTGTAGTAAAAAGTCTCTTTATTTGTTGATTTATTTTTCTTAGTATCTAATAGGCATTTTTAAAACAATATTTTTTTTTTCTTTCTAATAGTGTTTTTTTCTGTAACAGCCCTTTTTATTATCATTCAGAGGATCTTATATGTTAATTCCAGACATTTTTCGTTCAGTAGTTTTTTGAAAACAGCTGGTGACGGGTTCGCGGTGGCATTCGGTGGCTGATTCCCTGCACTTCAGGGACCCTGAGGTGAATTCACCAGGGAAATTTGATTCCCCAAAGTGTCTGCGTCATTTCGGTGCTCTGTGAATATCCCCTTTAGTGGTGATTTTTTTGCTGCCCCCTGGAAAGTGCCAGTCTAGGCCTTGCCTACCCAGGACATACTTGAAAATGAAAGAATTCTCAATGTATCCTTCCAGGTAAAATAGTTTTGTGTAAAAAAAAAACAAAACATATTTTTTTCAATGGTGTCACCATAGGGGGTGGTGCCACCCGGTGCGGGCCGCACCCCCGCCCCCCCTAGCGACGCTAGTGCTAATGGGACACCTGGGCAATAGGAGGTCATGGGGCCCCCTTGTTCCGCACCCAGAGGAGGCCACACCCATAAAAACCGACCCCCTACAACACAACACCCACATGTACATTATTCTGCTAAATAATTTTTTTCTGGACTCCTAAAAATAACCTTTTTGAAAATCCACTTGGACCCAGCAGCGAATTGTGCCCCCTCCATACTTACAGATGGCCACCGCACTGCTGTAGCAGCCACCACCCACTCATTGCAGCTAAGGCTACACCCCGGCACAGAAAGCCCCTGTGGAAAATGTGGGAAACTGCCGATCACTTTAAAAGATACTATACAATCCTGACACACTGCACATTACAGAGCTCCACAGCAATAAAACTCACTGGAATGTGCAGTGTGTATGAGCGTATTACAGAGCTGCAGAGCAATAAACCTCACAGTAATGTGCAGCGAGTATGAGAGCATCACAGTGCTCCGCAGCAATAAAACCCACAGTAATGTGCAGCTCACACATGGATATATATTGCCCCCAGCAGCTCACACATGGATAAATATTGCCTCCAGCAGCTCAAACATGGATATATATGCCCCCAGCAGCTCAAACATGGATATAAATTGCCCCAGCAGCTCACACATGGATATATATGCCCCCAGCAGCTGAAACTAAATATATTTCCCCACAGAAGATATATATTGCCCCCCCCCCGGGTTCTCACCGGCACTGTCTGAGGGCCCACGGGTCGGTAGGGGCCCGGTTTGGGGCGACACAGTGGGCACCCGCCGGTTTCCTCTGATGAGCGTAGAAATTAAAAGGCAGCCTGGCCAACAGTGCACTCTGTAAATGACGCGGTGGTACCCTGCAGCGTGCCCGCCGCATCCCAGTCAACTGGAGCAGGCACTTTGCACTGGCGCTGCTCCTCACGTGACACGTCATGTGAGGGGACGGAGCAGGCACCACCGCAGCATTTACAGAGTGCGCCGCTGGCTGCCTTTTCATTTCTACGATCATCAGAAAGAAACCAGCGGGGGCCCACTGTGTCGCCCCAAACCGGGCCCCTACTGACCCGCGGGCCCTCGGGCAGTGCCCGAGTGCCCGATGGGTCAGTCCGCCCCTGGTTATGGGATCCTATTCATAAATACACAAAAGAAAATGTAATTTATTAAAAATCTGTGGATCCATGGTGTTACAATAAATTGGTGGTATTACATTTTATAGGTCATATGATATACTACCTATGTTGTTCAAAAATTTATTACGACTCAGCATTATAATGTGGTCACATTGTTTTCCATTCGTCAATAAGACTTTACTTGGGAAAGCACAGCAGATACATGTATAAAGCTTTTACCTGAGGAGTCTGACAATAGGAAATCTTTATCAGACATATTGTCTACATTTCCTATGGACTCTGTTGAACCAGTGCAAGGAGCGATCAGTTCAAGTTCATCAAATGCATCCTGGGAATCATTGCTGGATTCAGACATTTGGGATTTTGCTCCATCCTCACGAGCACTACAGAAACGCTCCAAAGAAACTATAAAACAAGTAACAGAATTTAAAATGATAAATTAATAACTGTTTTTTCAGAATGTAAAAGTCTTAGGGGATTATACCCTAACCAACGCATTTTATGGATGTTATAAAAAATGGCTGCAAATACAGCTTTTTTCACATTGATGAAGATTTTTTTTGAATTTTCCTTTCGAGAAACGGTAAAAATATTTATCTTTATTGCAACAACAGCAAACTGTGATGGTTAGTGAATAACAATAAAACAAATGTACCTCAAAACGTGTAATAACACACCTTCCATTATTAATAGTAATTAATAGTAATTAGGAGCAGGGTTATTCAACGAGATCCGAATGGCTGCCGAAAGGGAACCGAATGCTGAAAATCTTTCTTGGCCATTCGGCTATCCAGAGAGCAGGCAATTTGCCAAATCATGGTGAATTGCCTGCACATACGGTGCCTGTTCGGTGCCTGTTCGAGGGCAGAGAAATCCCCATAGAGAAGCAATGCTTCGGCTATTCAGAGAACAAAAACCAGCAGTGAAAGGTTCTCGAAATGCCCTGCCATTCGATGGTTTAATTCGGCAAGTTTATTCAGGCGAATCCCATAGGCTCCAATTTTAAAAATATTCCCGTTTTAATTCAATATCTAATAAACTGTTGATTATAATATTCTGCAGTAAAGAGTCTCTTTATTTCTAGATTTTTTTAGGATATTTTAAGCATTTTTTGGTATTTTCTTTATAAATCCCAATTTTTTTTTTTACTTTACTTATTTTTTCTGTAACAGCCCTTTTTATTATCATTCCTTGGATCTTATATGTAAATTTCAGACATTTTCGCTCAGTAGTTTCTTTGCGAACAGCTTTTCACTTTTCAAACATTCAAGCAAACTGTTTTTCTAATTTATTCACTCCATTCGTCTGCGGTGTCGGCTTTTTCCGGCAGCTGCTCTGCGTGTGATCGGCTCCTGCTCTGGTTTTTCCGGCGTTTTCGGCGGGGTTAATTCAGATGTTTTTGCGGGTTTCGGTGTGCATTCGCCTGGGTTTTGCAGTGAGTTTTCGGCGGATTTGCGGCGATTTTTCCCTGCAATTCGGGGACCCGGTGGTGCTTGGTGAATACACTGCAGGATCGCCGAAATGTGATCGCCAAATCGAACCGAATTGAGGAGAAGAAAAGTCACCAAACGTGCGGTGACTTTTCGATTCTCTTTGAATAAGGCTAGGGACAGATGAGCGCATTTTGTACGGACTGAGCGTCCGTGCAGTACGGACGTACTTTCTGACTGACAACAAGGTAGTGGCCACACACTCCGTTTTTTCACTGACGTATTTTTTGACTGATGTAGCAGGGAAAATAAATTAAAATGAAAAAACATTCTGTCCGTCAAAAATGCTGGACGTATAAATGCAGTCCGTCTGACCACGTTCCATCACTCACACACACAAAGCTACACGGACGTTGCAGACGTGGCGCACTCCGCATGTCCATTCTAGCAGTATTACGTTCTTGCCTAACCTGCGTCCATTTGCCGCGTCCACCATGCATCCGCACTTCTGTGCGGACGTACTTCGTGTGTGGGGCTCCATTGGTCAGAATGCTATGCTGCTGCGGACGTACAAATGTGCGGCAACACGGACGTGATAACTGCGCTCGTCTGACCCCAGCCTAACCCTGTATGTTTTCTGTGTGGTTTCAAATTTTAGTACATTATGTATTAAAAAGCATTAGAGATTTGAAAAATTCAGTATTTGAGTACCATCCTATGAGGCCAAAACTACTGATAACCGCAGAATACACAGATTTCACTAAACTCTTGAATATCTTGAATATTAGTAAATCATAAATAAAAGACATGTTCAATACACTATAGGGGTTATTCACAGAGCAGCGAAATGTCAACGACATTTTGGTGCTCTCTCATTCTCCATACTTCAGGGAATCAAATTTCCTGACCTTGCGGTGAATTCAGCATTCACCACAGGGTCTCCGTAATGCAGGGAAGGGACTCGAAAATCCACCGCAAAACTGCCCAAAATCCACCGAAAATGCAGCAGATAAGGTCCGAAGTATCGGATCACTTGGGACCGACGCAGAAAACACAATAAACACGTCCGAAAAAAGTCGACAATCTGCCGAAGGCAGCATCGACCAGCCGTCGGAAAAAGCTGACAAGCCGACGAATGAGGTAAAAAAAAAACAATTGAAAGTGTCAAAATTGAAACATTGTTTGCAAAAAAACTACTGGATGAAAATGTCTGGAAATAACATATAAGGTCCTATGAATAATAATAAAAAGGTCTGTTACAGAAAAAGAAAAACTATTTAAAAGAATATAACAGAAAAAAAATGCCGAAAAAATCCTTAAAAAATATAAAAAATGGGAATATTTTTAACATGGAAACCTATGGGATTCGCCTGAATAAACCTGCCGAATGAAAGCACCGAACATCAGGGCTTTTCTCTGACATTTCTCTGCTGTTCAGTGGTCTGAGAATAGGTTAACCATTGCTTCTCTAAGGGGATTTCACTGCTGTTGAACAGACACCGTATTTGCTGGCAATTTGCCAAAATTTGGCAAACTGCCTGCCTTTTGAATAGCTGAATGGCCACAAAAATGCACCGTATGGGGCACGTTCGGATCTCTGTGAACAACCCTGTATGTGTATTTTTTATACTAAATAGATTTATGAGAAAGAAAGAAAGAAAGAAAGAAAGAAAGAAAGAAAGAAAGAAAGAAAGAAAGAAAGAAAAGATATAGTTTTAATGGCACAGAGCGTCAAACTTTTTATCACCAAATTGATAATATATATATATTTTTAAACTTTGCAGGACTAAATATGGTGAGAGTGAAGATAGAGGGCTCTACCCAATCTAAGGAAAACAAAAATAAATAAATATGCAGAGTAGGATGTCAACTCGATGTGCCACTCTGCTGGGAAAATACAACACAAAAGCACTGTGTGGCAAGACAGTTCAAAGCATATTGCACCTGTCAAAATGTCTGTCATCGTCTATAGAAGTGTATCATTCTTTGAATCAAAAGGGAAACTCTAGGAAAGTCACTCAAAAACAACAGACCACTTTGTTTCCTTCCTCCAGCAAACGCCCCGCATGTGAACACCATTTAACTCCATGTTATAGATTGCGGAGAGGGAACTCACAATGGGAAGTTCTCTTTCATTGTCAAGGACAGTTACACTTTAAAGATGACGCTGAAAGAAGGTTAAAATGGGTCAACAAGCAATTGCAGTGCATGTGCATAACTGCACAAAAAAAGTGCTAAAAATTGCACAATGCAGTCTGCACCACCCCCTGAAACTAAGAGAGGAACACAAAATACTGCTCAACATGGACAGTATAAAGATGTGGCAGAGCCAAGGACCTTTGACCTTATGTGTCAGTGACTTTGATTTAGTTTGTGAATATTTCATGATAGTATTGGCTGCTTGTAATTTTCTATTATTTTCTTGTTCTGCCGATTGACTTTAGCATTAATAATCCAGATTGGAATTGGTGGTAGGCGACAAGGCTTTTTATTGTCGAAAGATCAGTGTTTTCTCAAGCTTGTTAAGCTATCACAGGCCAAAGCTTTTTTTTAATACCTTAGGTACATTACCCTCATAGTTAATGCTTTTTTTTATACAAAATCCCCAAGTGACCAACTTTGGTCTATGCAGTCATCACAGTTCGGTCCATAAGATCAAAGGATTTTCCTGCGGCAGTAGCGATGTTATCAATAAGCATAATTTTTTTAATATTATTTTTGTTCAAGATTAGGGTGATGGTTTCAAATTCTATACTTTGGAGGGACATCTTGAAACTTTTCTCAATTTTATGGAAACTGCATAATTAGTACAGTACCTCCATTTATCTAGCACCGCACAAGGGGCAAAGTTAAAAAGGCAACAGTGTTTTTCTTCTTTCAGTCACTCATGTGGAGCCATGAAAAATTATATTCAGAAACTTAATGTTCCCTGGGACTCTAGTGAAAAAATCCTAATCCAAAGCGCTTTAATCTCTTTATTAGTAAAGCACATAACATGAAGTAACACCTCTAATATTTTATCCATATATTATCAATAAAACAACTGTATTACAAAATGATTTCCTGGTCAGCAGATGAAAAAGTTGGCTTTCTAGATGGTATGTGATGTTAGCAATCACATAACAATTCCATTCCTGCCGCTAACATGGAAGCGGTAAACAGGAGAATCTGCGCTTGCTATCTCAGCCTGGAACGGAGCGCTAAGCACCCTGATACCCGCAGTAGCGCTTCTTTGCGGCTGCAAGTATGAGCTCCTGAAGTCCATACGACTGTGAGCTCTGCGCGACCTTGCTCTCTCGAGGTCACGCAGCGCCATGGAGTGATCGAGTTGATCTCACCTTGCTCCCGACAAGAAGAAGGGGTGGATTCGGCCACCCGTTTCGCTGCCAGGTGAGAGGTAAGTATGGGATTTTTGGAGGAAGGAGGGTCGGAGCGTGTTTAATGATTTTGCATTTGCAGAAATATTTAGTACCAGTGTAGTGCTCACTCTCGGAGGAGCCGCTGAAATTGAACCTCGGGTCAGTCTCCCCGCACTAGGGAATAAATATACTCCAGCACCGTCGTGGATTTTATAAATTATATAGTTTACTGGATAAACTGGCATATAATGAGTAACACGGTATATATATATATATTTACAGTACTTCGTAATGTGGGAAACGCGCAGCGGAAAAGAAATACAATGCTTCGTAATTCGAGAAACTCGCAGTGGAAAAGAAATACAATGCTTCGTAATTCGAGAAACGCGCAGCGGAAAAGAGAAGAATATATCTTTAACCCCCTTTGTGGTTGGGGAGTGAGTCCCGTACAGGTTATGTCCCAAAGAATGTATGTGTGTGAGTGTATTGGTACCCGGGTACAATATTCAACTGGCCAGCAAATTATTTATGAGGTATCTTCGACTAGTCACGTTGGGGCCCTGTGGGTTTTTGAAACAAATTACAGCGTGCTTTAGATTTTTCACAATGGCCTGGAAGGCCTCTCACCCATCCGCCAGATACTTTGTGCTCCGCTCGACCCAGGACGTCTCTCTGCTCGATTTTGACTGGGGTTCTCTGTGTCACTGGCTCCGCTGTCTGGCTTGTCTGTATCTGCCTCAGAAGTCCAGCTCACCGCCTGCACTCCCTCTTGGATCGATCTGCGGTTCTCCTAACTCGGGGTCCTCCAGCTCGCTCGGTATCAGCTCAGGTTACTGTGGTGGATCACTGGGTCTTCATTAGATAAAGGCAGAAAACCCGGTCTCCAGCTCGGCCAGGCCCCACCTGCGCTCCGGCCTGGTCACTGTCCAGTTCAGCTACACTGCGTCTTGCTTCTCTCACTCCTAGGCGCGCTCTGCCAGCTCTTTCCACGAGGCTCAGGATGTCAGCGTCTCTCCCCCACCCACTTCCTGTCCCCGCCCGCAAAGCATGCCAGGAAATGTAGTCCCAATGTTCAGTGTCTCACATCGCGCTTGTCTCCCTCCGATGGCCAAAAATAAGTACTACACGGCAGGGGATTTAAAACCAGCGCTACACCAGCTTTTAGGAGGTGATAAAATTCTTAATTTCGTGTCCTGATAGTAATCTGTGCCTGCTCCTTGGAATACCTCACTTATGGAGACGGTAAAAATAGATTGCCCGAGCCCATGTTAAATATAGGAGATGCAAAGTACAGTAAGCTTGCGCAAGCTGCGAGGCGCAAACTGATTTCACCTCAGTTTAGCATCAGCTTTGGAATATCGATGCTAGACGTTAAACTTACTTATGCTAGCACTACGTTTACATACCTAGAAGCTACAATAGCACCAACTATGGAATAGTGCCCCTTATTGGGTAACATTTTATAAACGTGCCTTAGAACAATGAGTTTCAAAAGCAAACAGTGCTGAAAAGTTGAAAAACTTTGATGGAAAGGTCTCAAGATATAGAAAACATGTCCATAAGGAAGTGATTGATTTGTGTCGTATCTTATTCTGAGGGATTCTGTAATACGTTATACTTTGATACTGAAAAGAATTGTGCTATTTTTAAGATGTTGATTGTATTCCCAAACATATAATCGCATCACAAATGAACCTCATAAGATTCATCACAGCCTGGGGAAATTGGATCAGATGTAAGATACGTTTGGATTCATGAGAATCTTGGGTTGCACACTCAGTAGTGTAAGCAATTGGGAGTTAATAATGGATAATTTTTTTCCTGAAAAAAATGTGAATATTTAGAGTAAGGAAGCAAGCGATTGAAGAGTGAGTCAGAGTTTAGAATAGTGGTTCGCAGACCTGGTCTTCGTGAACCCCATGCAAGCTAGATTTACCTATAGTTTTGTCTTGGCGAAATGCAGACTGAACCCTGCAATCACTGAGCAGCAAATACTGTCACCTGTGCTGTGCTTCACATATCTGGAAAACCTGGCTTGTTAGGGGGACTTGAGCATGAGGGTGTAGGACCAGTGCTTTAGAAAGTAGCCACATTTTCAGCCTTCAATGCTTATAACAATGAATGGACAAAAAGCCTAGACACTTGCCCTTCACTCTATTAAGCCCTCTGGTTTCATAAGTGCAATTTGAATGCATTGAACACGAAACCAATAAAATGAAATACAGTGAGGGCAACCAAATTTGTCAGTCGAACAGGTGAAACCAAAACAGCACTACATGCACCATAAAACAATATTATACCACCTCAAACTATGTCAATCATAGCAAAGTACACAACCCGACAAAGAGTAACCAGGGACCAACTTATAGTAACTGTATGAAACATGATTTGACCTTGCTTGACCCCTTCACTACCGGGATCGAGATATCTCGATCATCAAAGGCACCATTGAGTCCCTGATATTGAGATATCGAGATACAGTATGCAGCTCTGCAGCCCCAAAGCAAATTAAATTAGTGTGCTACAAACGAATTTCCTTTGCTTTTGAGCTGCAGAAGGTGCCCTCAAAGTTTTGGCCCTGTGGGCATGACGCCCAAAGAGCTAAAACTGTGTAAAATCAAATAACTGAATGTCCTAACAGACATTCAGTAAGCCGAAACAGTTGCAGTCCATGGTTCACTGCAACAGCTGCAACTCAATTTGGCAGTATACTGGCCAAATATGGCCAAATATGTAATTCCAAATATGTTATTACAGTACAAAATACATTGGGAATATGCCCAAATATTTCTTACTGTATAATTAATTAAAAATGATTTTTCACTGGTTCCTGACAATGGTTTATTAGAAAATCACTTGGTAGTGAAGGGGTTAATTAAGCAAAAAGTGCCAGCAAACCTTCCTCAAGCATCTTATGTATTATGAGGATTAGAATCTATTCTGCATCAGACACTACATACAAATACAAAATATAAAAAAGAGGAAGAAAATTATTTAAAAAATGAACACAATTTTGGAATTCAGTGTAACAATCCTTAATGAATTTGGATAATTTTAACTGTGGTTATGATTGACAGCATGATATTAAAAAAAAGTAAAATTTGTATTTTAAAATTTTGAAAATCGTAAAAATTAACGTGACAATAACAATTAAAATTATATCACAAATACAAACTAAAGGTGTAATAATGAATTTTATATATATTTAGAAATAATTTCCCCAAGATATCAATACACTGCTTTTTCCACTCTGCCTTCATTCTGATATACAGAGCTTGTGATAAAAATCATATATTTAATTTATACAAAATACTCCCTGAAAACTATATATTTGGACCCAAGTAAAGTTAATAAAGAAAAAAGAGGGCATAATTTCCCGTGTGGCACGCGATACAGCACATTCCTTTTGTATAGCACAAATTCTTTGTAACACAGGGAGACATGGCAGAACAAAAATACTATTTGAAATGTTTGAAAAGGAACATTTTTGGCCATGATAGAGGCTTTTGACATTATTTATTAGGTTCAAAAATGCTTGACAAAAGCCTAACAATGGTCCTGTGGAAACCACTACATCTGAGGCACTTTCTGTTGTTACGTGCATGCATTGATTTAAGGATGGCCTCCGATAGCTGAACAATTCCCTCACAGCAGTCTATGGAAGCCAGCATTCAGGCGTACACAAGCAAAGGTCTGTGAACAGACCATATGGATTCAGACAGAAGCACATTTAAAATAAACATCTACTAACCTCTTTGTGGGGAGATGGGTGGCAGGACTGGCCAGTGCTGAAGATGTTGGTTATGCCACATTTCAATGAAAGACGAGGTAGGTTTCATGATCTCTGGGTCCTTTCCAACTGAATATGAGGAGGCCTGAAGAATCTTTGTCTTGGAATGGTCACTGTTACTGTTTAGAAGAGGACTTAAGCCATCGTGGAAGTGTTCACTCTGAGCTGGAATAGAGTTTTCACACAGAATGTTTTTTCCGGAGAATTTTCTTAAAGATTTTCCAGAGACGGAAGCATCTCCAACGTTGAGGGATAAAGAAGACGAAGAGCGAAGTTGTGATAGCGATGTGCTGCAAGATCTGTAGATGGTGCTACAGCAAGACAGTCTTCCAGACAAATCTGTAAAAGTTAAAATAAAAGACAAATATCACCATATATTTCATTGATATGTCACACTATAGGGCAGTGTTTCCCAAACCTGTCCTCAGGAGACTTAACAGGCCAGATTTTGCAGATCACCTTGGGGAAATGAAGACTGAATCCTGCAATCACTGAGCAGCAAATCATATCATGCTCTGCTTCAGATATCTGGCAAACCTGGCCAGTCAGCGGGTCCTGAGAACAGATATTTGATGCTGATCTGCTTGCACTGGGCAGACAAATCGCAGGACATAAGTGACAAGAGAAATGTTAAAAATATATTGAACTTTATTCAGGCATATAGCCAATGCTAAAAACCTGATTCAGTATGATCATGCTGGACAGATATACAGACAAAAATAGTTTAAAAAGTGTTCAGTTCAATTGGTCATCTTTATGCACATAGAGTATCTAAAGTGCAATATTCACATCTGAATCAGCTGGTACTGATATATGAATTTAAAGATCAGTGGAAATAAAGTGCCAAGGAACACATAAATGAAAGGAGCAAGGACCCTCAAATGTTAGTCAGTATAAGTATATACAGTTGTGTTCAAAATTATTCAACCCCCACTGAAATTGAGTGTTTTGGCCAGTTTGACATTGATTTTGATCATTCAGTCATCTTGCTTACAATTAAATCAAAGAGGCACGTGTAGGTCAGACAAATATAACATAACATTTATAATGAAATAACCACAAATGTCTTTTCTGTGCTCACATCATTATCAGTTTTATTCAACCCCCAAGTGACATTCAATCTTAGTACTTAGTACAACATCCTTTTACAGTTATAACAGCTTTTAAACGTGAAGCATAGCTTGACACAAGTGTCTTGCAGCGATCTACGGGTATCTTCGCCCATTCGTCACGGGCAAAAGCCTCCAGTTCAGTCACATTCTTAGGCTTGCGCCCTGCAACTGCTTTCTTTAAGTCCCACCAGAGGTTCTCAATCGGATTTAAGTCAGGTGACTGCGATGGCCCCTCCAAAATGTTCCAGCCTTTAATCTGCAACCATGCTCTAGTGGACTTGGAGGTATGCTTGGGATCATTGTCCTGTTGAAAGGTCCAACGTCTCCCAAGCCTCAGGTTTGTGATGGACTGCATCACATTGTCATCCAATATCTCCTGGTACTGAAGAGAATTCATGGTACCTTGCACACGCTGAAGCTTCCCTGTACCTGCAGAAGCAAAACAGCCCCAAAGCATGATTGACCCCCCGCCATGCTTCACAGTAGGCAAGGTGTTCTTTTCTTCATAGGCCTTGTTCTTCCTCCTCCAAACATAGCGTTGATCCATGGGCCCAAACAGTTCTAATTTTGTTTCATCAGTCCACAGAACACTATCCCAAAACTTCTGTGGTTTGTCCACATGACTTTTGGCATACTGCAGTCGACTCTTCTTATTCTTTGGAGACAGCAAGGGGGTGCGCCTGGGAGTTCTGGCATGGAGGCCTTCATTACGCAGTGTGCGCCGTATTGTCTGAGCTGAAACTTCAGTACCCACATCTGACAAATCTTTTCTCAGTTCCTCAGCAGTCACACGGGGACTTTTCTCCACTCTACGCTTCAGGTAGCGCACAGCAGTCAAAGTCAGCATCTTCTTTCTGCCACGACCAGGTAGCGTTTCAACAGTGCCCTTTGCCTTGAATTTGCGAATGATGCTTCCTATGGTCTCTCTTGGTATGTTTAATATCTTTACAATCTTCTTATAGCCATTGCCCTTCCTGTGAAGAGTAATCACCTCTTCTCTTGTCTTCCTGGACCATTCTCTTGACTTCACCATGTTTGTAACCACACCAGTAAATGTCTAGAAGGAGCTGAGTATCACAGTCATTTTAAAGCTGCCTAATTGGTGCTTATTATGCTTTATTGCTGCGCCGTGACATCCACAGGTGTTTTCAATACCTGATTGAAAACACTTGAATGAACCTCTGTTCTTCAGAGTGGTAGTCTTTAAGGGGTTGAATAATTGTGTCAATGAAGAATTCACAAAAGAAACATTTACTACTGTATTACAAAACCAATTGATGTCATTTTAGTTGCATATGGTTCTTTAAAAAGTCCTTGTAGGATTTCATTCTGAATACAATTACAAATGTACACTAAATTCCCTAAAACCCTTTACAGCATTGGGGGTTGAATAATTTTGAACACAACTGTATATTGCCCATGTCATAATCTCATATTGTATGGCACATATATATCAGCTAGGGATGTGCGTTTCGGGTTTCAGAATTTCGGAATTTTCACGAAATTTCCCGATTCGTGCATTCGGATTCGGGCGATTTTCCGAAAACTTTCAGATCCGAAAACGGCAGATCCGAACAAAGTTTCGAGCCGAAACGAAAACTTTTCGGAGTTTTCGAATGGACTAGAAATGTGTAGAATCGAAATTCATTTTCGTTCCATTCGTGATTTCGGCTCCATTCCTGATTTCGTTCCATTTCAGTAATTTCGGACATCGTATTTATATCGCTGATTCTGTAATAAAATTTTGTATCATTCCCATCTCAATGTATCCTTCCTGGAAAACCAGAGAAATCTCAATGTATCCTTCTTGTAAAACATGAGAAATCTCAATGTATCCTTCCCGGGAAACCAGAGAAATCTCAATGTATCCTTCTTGTAAAACATGAGAAATCTCAATGTATCCTTCCCGGGAAACCAGAGAAATCTCAATGTATCCTTCTTGTAAAACAAGAGAAATCTCAATGGCAGAATTATCGTATCGGCAGAATTATCGTATCGGAAGAATTATCGTATCATATAATTATCGTATCCGAAAAACCATTAGTTTACGTCAAAACGAATAGACACTTTGAAACGAGGAGAACAGACGTTCCAAAAAACACGACAATTTCCGAAATCACGAAAAACGTACCGAACCGAAACGGAAATCTGTCGAAACGAATCGAAACGAAAATTTTCAAAATCCGAACAAACCGAATCGAACCAAAAAAAAAATATCGGTGCACAAGCCTAATATCAGCCACAACCGCCTGTGTTGCAATTACAGCAGCAATATGCAAACCAATAGGCTCTCAATGCAATCTGAGGACATGCCGTCCATATAATAAATAGCCACAGTTGCACACACAATAGAATTGTCAAAAGATTGCTAGATAAAGGAGATTTGGTGGTAAGGGTAGATAGCCCACACAGAGAGAGCACCCGACGCGCGTTTCGCCTTACACAGTAGTAGGAGTGCTGGGAATATGTTTGAGAAGAACGTGTATATTTAAACCAACTCACAAAAGGATGGTGCCTTATTTAACCAATCAGAATGATTGTATGTAATTGTTGTGTGATGATACCGCACGGATAGTTGATTGGCATAAACCTCATCCAATCCAGAGGCAGCATTAATCGGTGGTCATGGTTAACATTGCAGAGAGCTTGGAAGCCAATGATGAGGCAGTAAATTGATTGACATTTACTCCCACAAATGGGATAGAGATGACATCCTGGAATCGCCGAGCTCGCGTATTTGTAAACATGTAGGCTGGAGATCTAAGGTGCTTAAAGGTGCCTCTATAAACTTTGAAATTGCGATGTATAAATGCAAGATTAGTATAAGGATAGTATCAAAGCTGCATGCAAATAGCAAAATGGCACCTTCCGATAACACTAGTAGCTCACACACGATGCGGAGCTGAGGGCTGGGCAATAATTTGCACGTCATCTGTCCCCAGTACCTACATGGTAAAATAACCAGACCCATTATATGATACATAATACAAACTAAGCATTCGCAATGTACTTGTAGGTGCCTCTATTGATCGTTAACATAAAATTAAGCGTGAAAAAGAAGTCACGATTGCACATGATTGAGACATTGTCTAGTGATGCATGGGTTTGAAGAAACTCCTTGATGTAGAATGGTGGCATCAAAGATTAAACTATAATAATCCTGTAGACGATAGCTAGGATTCTAGTGGATTATTTGACAAAGGGAATGCTATAGCATAAAAAGATCTTCTATTTGAAAATAAATCACAATTATTAAATATGCTGATACTAAACAAAAAACATATAAAAAAACATATATATATTGTGCAGATATAGGCATACAGATCTGAATAGAGGTATATATAAAGAGTAACCATAAAAACTTATGCATGACGACCACTGACCGCTGGATGGATAGATCAATTTACTGCTGTGCATGCAATAAAGGATATTGTACACAACGATAACGTATGGAGAATTAATCTTAATCAGATCAAAACTGACTGGTTATTTTTTTTTAAGAAGGGGGGAGAGATATTGATGGTACATTGTCTCCTAGACTATAGGAACATGATGGCAATCATATTTGATTTGTAAATTAATATATATATTAGAAAAAATAATAAATGGGAACCAAACTTAGAATGAAAGCCAGGGATCAAATATATTAAACTGATCGTATAGACATTACACATATTGTGTGTCAAAGAAATTCATTACCATCTTGAAAGAAGAGAGACTAGCAAACATGGACTAAAAAGAATACACATTACCAACTCAAATAAATGGGGTATAATTACATTCCTCATTAAGACCATGAGGGTACAATGTTTTGAGGGTATAAATCCAAAATGATTCTCGGCGGCACAAGCGTTTATCACAATTCCCCGTTCTGAGAACAGGTTTGGGAAACACTGCTATAGGGGTTATTCAAAGACTGCCTAATTGGCCACCAAATTGCCCCAAATGGTGAATTTCAACGTACGGTGCAATTTCGTGGCCATTCGGCTATTCGGAAAGCTGGCAATTCGCCGAACATTGGCAAATTGCCAGCAAAATACGGTGCATTTCGATGGCAGTGAAATTCCCAATAGAGAAGTAATGGCTACTCTATTCAGAGAACACCAAACAACCCTGAAAAGTTGGTGAAATGCCCAGATTTTCGGTGCTTTCGTTCAACTGGTTTAAAAAGGGGAATCCAGTAGATTTCAATGTAAAAAAAATTCCCGGGTTTTATTGAATTGTTATTCAACCATTTATTCTAGTCATTTGTAACACAAAGTATTTTTATTCATTTATTTTTTATAACTTTTTTAGGCATTTTTCTGGATTTTTTCAGCAAGATGTTTTGATTCTTTTGAAATGGTGTTTTTCTAAAATACTGTAATAGACCTTTTTATTATTAAAAATATTTTAATAATTAAACAAAAAAAATCTCAATGTTCCTGGGTGAAAAAATGGTGACTCTTGGAAAGAAAACCCCTATAAAAATTACCTGATTCTTCACCATCACTATTATTATTATTAGAACCTCTTGCTGACATATGGAAGAGATCTAAATCACTAAGAGGATTTTCAAAGCTGGTCACAGATGCCTGCTCATTGGGCTTTCCATTTTCCTCGGGTTTTACGCATCTTTTTGTTTTGGGAGACTCATCGATTTGAGGAGAATTATTTTGCTGTTCTTTTTCCTGGTTTGGTAAATGGGTTACTTTATCATTTGGAGAATAAGGTTCTTCAAGAACTTCCTCTTCTTCACAAACGTCACTGGAGACCAGGCTGGGCAGACGTTGCCTGGAAGAATTTCTTGTGATAGTTCTCAGCGACCTTATCTTTGTTGTCTGTCTCTGTCCTCCATGCATGGGATCTATAAAATAAAATAAATATTTTTAGCTGCTGAGTTTTCCTTTTTTTTTTTAAATTTATCATTTTTATTCTGAAAATATGTCAGCGGTACATTAGAGAACAAATCAGTGTACGGGAGAAACATACACAGATCCAAAAATAAGACATTGAGCGAATCATCACATCCAAAACCTTACAATAAAGAACACGGCAGGCAACAACTGCAGGGAGAATGGCCGAACTCACAAAAAGACAGCAGTAGGGGACACCAGGACAAAAAAAAAGGAAGGAACATACCCACGTAAGTTGGGGGGGAATGGGGAACTGCCTGCATTTAGGCAGCTTTCCCAACCTGCTCCAATGACCGATGGACAGTCGGAGGCCGAGGAAGAGGCCACAAGGCCGGGGATCCCAAGGCCTGAGGTGGGTGGCTAAAGCAATGGTGGCCACCCAAACAGCTCGCCTGGGTCACCCCAATTGTTCTCACACTAAATTAAAGAAAAAGGGGGGGACGTCTGGGGCCCCAGCAATCCAGCACCTCGTTCCAGCAGTGGAACAGAAAAGTCTTGGTGCAACAAAGAAAAAACAATATGGTGGAGTTTTTCAAAAAGCACAGAATCACAGCAAGTGTACATCAGCAACAGGGGAGGGTGCTCAAATCCTGCCTGGGCCTCCAGGAAAACGATCCAAAATATCGAGAAAAGGCGGTAAGACATGAGCAAACAGCAGGATAGCCTCAGGGAGTGTCCAGGCACAAGCGGGCAAACAGGACACCCAGTACGGCGATGAAGGGGTACAGCGGGGTAGGAGGCACACCGTCCAGGGAGACCATGGCAGTGGGAAGGGAAGGACATCCAGTTCTCAGCAGCCACGAGGGAGGAACGAACTCCACCGTCCCCGGTGATCAGGGCCAGCCAGCCATCATCAGCGAGCTCTGGAGCCACCGAATGGACGATCCGCCATAGACCCTCACTGATCCACAATCGGGTGGAAAATATGCATCGTTCACCGCTGCAGGTAAGATACTCGTCGCGCACAAGCAATACACCCAACTGCTCCAACCAGTCCATCACTCTCACCTTGCAGTCCTCTCCTCCTGTTTCCATCCCAACCCTTCTAGATTGTAAGTTCCCACAAGAACTCCTGTACTTGTTTATCAAAATGTTGTTCAATGTATTGTAACCCTGTCTATACTGTGCCCATTGGCCAGCGCTGCGGAATATGCTGGCACTATATAAATAAAGAACAATAATAATAATAGCAATTGAAAGCTTAGCTTACCGTATTGTTTACAATGACATTCAAAGACTTTAAACAATTCCCAACAGCACACTGCGTAGTTATATTCTACAAACCTGTCCACTTTCACTTTTTAAAGTGGCCAGTGTGAGTGGAATATCCTCCCTCCACCTCCACCTCACCAGGTGCCCCGAACTGCTTAAATTGTGGGGTGAAATGGAGAGCTTGACCACACTGAGTGGTCACAGAGCAGAGAGTGTCCCTTTAAATATAATAGTTTTATTTTGGCGCATTGATTAGTGTGCGTGATTAGAAAGATCAATACTTGACAGGTTGTATAATGTGTGTGGTGGTGGAGGTGGGGTGGTCCTCTTGTACTGACAGTTCTTTAGTGGATAGATAACACAACACATTAACACTACATAAAGTGCCAGTTACATTGTAAATGTCACATTGGGATGTGCTCTGGACAGAAGATATAAATAGAATTAATTACATTTTAACACATCTTACTCCCATTCTGGCTATACTATCAAGATATCTTTCACCCAACTAGGCCCTTTTCTTTCCTATAGCAAAATATTCTCTGGTACAGCAGAAAACTAACAATGAAGAGCACAAAGTGAACACTGGGATATTTCCTGTTCTACAGTCGACTGACACGTCCAATAACATGGTAAACGATTAATTAACACAAGATATTATTTTTTAATTGCTGTTCATTTCTTCTCTCCTCTTCGCTAGTATTGTTCAACGTGCCTCCAGGACTATATTTAAAAACGTGTTGACAGTTGTATATGCAGCTGCTTTTTTGGCAAACAGCCTCCACCAGGAAATATAGATAAAGTAACAAGTATTTAGCTGATAAGCAGTGTGTGCAATCAGGTGTTGAGTGAAGATATTCAAATCCTATGCTGAATGCTAAACCTTGTAAAGCTTGCTATGCTTTTGTGCTTCGTGATGCTCATTTTTATAGAGTTAAAACGTTAATAGGACAAGCCTGTGCTCTTTCAGACCACCTGAACGCTGTAAGGTTAATATACATCTCATAATTAGATGGTGCCGTGTTTGGATCCTTTTTTTTTAATGATGGACACACAGCTGGCATAATGTGGTGGGTGGAGTGGAGGTAACATCATTGCACTATAACCATGGAGACACAGGTTCGATCCCGGCCAGAGCACCTCTCCAGTAAGTGTCCTTGGGCAAGACACCTAATGGTACATACTCGCCACCCAGGACATACTTGAAAATGAGAGAAATCTCAATGTATCTTTCCTGGTAAAATACCTTCTCCAAAAAAAAAACTTACGCAGTGCCGAATTTATAATTAGGCAGAGTAGGTGCCATAGAGGTGCCAGCCACACAAAGGGGCGCCTTGCTCTGTAAAAAAAAAAGGATATCATTTCCAATTGTTTAGAACACTCTATATCTAGAGTCCTAGAGGTTAGAGGGACGTATAAAGGTATCATTGCAAATTAAGGTCTTTCCATTGATATCAAAATAATAAAAAATAAAATATATTATTTTTTGTTCTTGCGCAGCATAGTCATTCACTTTACAATTATAAAGTGAATAATGATGCTGCACTAACTCTCCTTCTCATTTCCCACACTGCCAGCAAGTGTGGAGGTGATGGCACAAAGCATTGCTTCATTGACAATCTAGACTCCAACACTGCAGTGAGGAGAGACAGGGGGGCTTTGGAAACCTGTATCTCCATTCTTTACAATCCAAAAGTTCAAGTTAGGGGTCATTGGATGGGCCAGAGTCTGGCCTTTCTGTTGATATCAAAGGTGTAGAATGTAAAGAAAAACCAAACAGGTTTGCTCCAAAGCAAAGCAAGTTTTGACATCCTATTGAAAAATTGCAGAAAATAAAGCAGCATCAAAAATGAAGTGATATAAAAGTCATTTCTTGAAAAAGACACTCATCTGGGGCCGTAATTTAGGTTAGGGTCAGACAAACGCATTTTTCACGTTGTCCGTGAAAAATTGCGTTCGAACGAACGTACGTATTTTTTCCCGGAATACGCGACAGCGGTCATACGATGCGTTTTTTCGTCCGTGGTTTTGTACGGATCATCAATAAAACACTTTTTGTGTCTGGACATTATGTTAGCCGTACATTAGCAGCGTCTGACGTCTCCTAATCACACACACACACCGCTATGTGGACGCAGCGCACTCTGTACGTCAGTAGTAGCGGTTTGACGTTCTCAAAAAAATGCGTTCGTTGGCCACTTGCGTTGCACGGACGAACTTTCGTGCGGCCGTTCGTCGTATGTTCCCCGGCATTGGACGTCATTTTCTGCTAGCACGGCCATGATTTCGTGCGGCTAAACGCACGTGAAAAATGCGTTCGTCTGACCCTAGCCTTAATGCCCAAACTTTTGATTGCTCTGGGATGAAATGGAGCATCATTTTCCATAGCTAAGGTTAGAAATTAGGGTTAGGTTACTATTTGTGCTTGTTTAAGGCTAGGGTCAGACTAACGCAGTATTAACATGCGTTTAGCAGCACTAAATCACTACCGCGCTAGCAGCAAATTACGTCAAATGATGGGCAGCATACGAAGAACGTCCGCACAAAAGTGCGGCCGTGCAACGCAAGTGGCAAACGAACGCATTTTTTCGAGAACGTCAAACCACTAGTACTGACGTACAGAGTGCGCTGCGTCCGCTAGCGGCGTGTGTGTGTGATTAGGAGACGTCAGACGCTGCTAATGTCTGGCCAACATCACGTCCAGACGCAAAAAGTGTTTTATTGATAACCGTACAAAATCACGGCCGAAAATGCGCATCGTATGACCGCTATCGCGTATTCCGTGAAAAATGCGTCCATTCGTTCAAACGCACTTTTTCACGGACAACGCGAAAAATGCGTTAGTCTGACCCTAGCCTTAGGGTTAACCAAACCTCTAACATTCTGCTCCATTTTATGGCAACAGTGTGTGTCCCTTTTTTGATATGAGTGCAGCGAGAAACTGTTGATCAGTTTTTGAAACAATCAGGGTTATTCAGAGAGAGGGGAAACTCAGGAGAATGACTGGAGAAGTCAAAATTCTAGGTCAAAATAGCCAAACCAGAAAAATTCCCCCATTTATCTCACTTTCCAAATCGGCTATTTGGTCTAGATTATTCTCTTCTGCCAATTCTCCTGGTTTTCACTTTTCTCTGAATAACCCTGTTGATCAACAGCTATTCATTTATGGAAGCAGTCGTAACATAGTCAACTAATAATATTTGGCACAGACATAGGGCACTATTCCCTTGTTGGCGTTAAAACGGGGATGCTAATGGGGAAAGCCTGAGCCTGCAGGTTTTCCTGTAGGTCCCCATTTTAGCACCATGTTCTGAGGCAAGTGCCCCCGGATTCATGCACTACCCTCAATGATATTCGCGGTAGCACTTCCGTACCGCCACGAGTATCACCTCCTGGTGTCCATAGGATGCCATGGAGGGTTCTGCTGCCGGGCCACAAGCAGGACCGTGGAGTGATCGCGGAGGGAGAATAATCTAGACCAAATAGCCAATTTGGAAAAAAAGATAAATGAGAGAATTTTTCTGGTTTGGCTATTTTGACCTAGAATTTTCACTTCTCCAGTCATTCTCCCGAGTTTCACCTTACTTTGAATAGACCTGATAGTGTTTCCCAACCCTGTCCTCGGGACCCAATAACAGAACAGGTTTTGCAGATCACCTTGGGGAAATACAGACTGAATCCTTCAATCACTGAGCAGCAAATCATATCACCTGTGCTGTGCTTCACATATCTGGAAAACCTAGTTTGGGAAACACTGATTCTGAAGGCATTGTTGTCATTCCTCAGTTGCTCACCCTAATAAAAGTTGTTAAAATGTGTTTTGCTCTGTTTAATTAAAAAAAAATCAGATAATAGGTTAGAGATTTATTAAAAATTATAATGAAATAAAAAATAGCACCAATAAGCAGAAGTGTATTTGTCTACTTGCAGAAATGTATCCTATAGCTGGAGCGTTAATGACATTTAGTTCATTTAAATCACTATTATAGCGAATAGAATAAGTTGATATAGGGAGGGAGTGACAAGCGGCAGGGGGCAGATCAAAGAAATGGATGCGATGCGAGAGCGTGCCCGACCTGCCAGGAGGTCACAAGAATTAAACTAAAATACGCTTGTATAGGCTGGGCCATGATAGAGGACACTTTCTAATTCTATTACCTGAATATACAAAGGCTCGCAGCAAGAGCGCTACTTCTTTTGCAATTCACCCAGTAAACTGTACCAGTTGACGTGCTGACTTCTATTAAGATATATATTCAGCGTTCGATTTCATTATTCTGCACCTGTACAATGGTCAGCAAGTCAAGTCGACAGCTCTATTGTAACATTAAAACGATGCTTCGATGTAAGGCTGTAAAATAACCATCTATGCTTGATTAATTAGGTTTGTAAGTATTGTTACCATACCAGACAATATTTCTAAAGATTTCAATGGTTCAAAGATTGCCCTATGGCTGTCTGGCCAATACATCTTCCAGCACACCCCGTTTACAAGCATTTTTCTTCTCAATATGTTGTCTTTGGTTGGTGCGACATTGTTTGAGTACAGGTCTGTTTGGGTCACCGTGGTTTTCTTTACATCACAGCAGTGGTGCTGAGTGCAGCACTTCGACCATACATCTTCTATGTCACTTCCATCAAAGGCACATGGATCTGTCCTGTTGGCCAATCGGGAACAGCCCAGCACCCTCACCGAGGGGCATATTGGCAAATCAAGGTTTTTATTTGTCTGTTTAAATGGCAGTCATTGTTCCATATGAACAAAAGGGAAGTACGGAATATTTACATTTACCCTCCTATGGGGGTCGTGTGTATTCCACATTCATCATATCCAAAAATCACAGGAAGGACATCAGACAAAATCTGCTATTGTCATATGTATTCCAATGTCTTCTGACACATGAGCAGAACAATGCCTTTGATTAATTGCTTTTACTTGCCAAGTGCATTTTAGATTTTTTTTTAGCATCTATTTTCATTTATATTAATGCCCTGCGGGGATTTTAATAATAGGAAACTCCATATCTGATTTGAGATGGGATACGGATCAACTAAGTGTATGTCAACTGAAATAGGCTTCCCTAAATTTCCATCTTAATTATTAGAATTTAATTTATAACACACATATATATATATATATATATATAATCAGGCTAAATGTAAAACGCTGGACAGGACACCAGTCAGTGGTATAATGCATGGAGAGTTTGATGTAACACAAACATTTAATTCCTTTTGGATTAGCTGGGAAATCGTTGCTAACAAAACACCGTAAACAAAACACATTGTAAACCTTATCTCTAACTGTTGCCTTTCAGCCAACAGTTAGAGATAAATGTGATTCAATTGTATTTTATCATACAATTTTGCATATGTCCATTTATCAATCAGATATTAATTAATGTACAAATTCACTGTGCAAACAGCATGCTTTATCTAGCGGCAGAGTACGCGCCTATCATATACATGCAAATGAATGCTGTAATGGTTCAGTCATTCACATGAAAGTGCGCCATGATAACAGATTAATGAGAGTTTCTAGGAACAACCGGAGAGACTGGAAGATCTTGAAAAATAAATCTTGAAATCTTTAATCCAAAGAGTAATATTGCCAAGAGATACATGGTAGCAGGCTACCATCAAAAATATTAGGGCCGCTTGCTGAGCCACGGCTCGTGGCCCCCCCTTCCCTCAGCTACATATTTCAGTAAACCTAGAAAAAATTAAACATTTTGCTTCTTCTCCTGGTTACTTTTTTTGTTTTAGTACAGGGAATGGGCTAAATCCTTGGTGGTCGAGAGGATAAAACATATATCCTGGTGGGGTGGTGGGAGAGCTGTGGCTGGTTCAGACTATTATAAAGCGAGGAGTCAGAGATTCAGGCTAGGGTCAGACTAACGCATTTTTCGCGTTGTCTGTGAAAAAGTGCGTTCGAACGAATCAACGCATTTTTTCACGGAATACGCGATAGCAGTCATACGATGCGCCTTTTCGTCCGTGATTTTGTACGGATCATCAATATAACACTTTTTGTGTCTGGACGTTATGTTGGCCGGACGTGTGCAGCGTCTGACGTCTCCCAATCACGCACACACGCCTCTAGCGGACCAGCGCACTCTGTACGTCCGTACTAGCAGTTTGACGTTCTAGAAAAAATGCGTTCGTTTGCCACTTGCGTTGCGCGGACGAACTTTCGTGCGGCCGTACTTCGTGTGTTCCCCGGCATTGGACGTCATTTGCTGCTAGCACGGCCGTGATTTCGTGCATCTAAACGCACGTTAAAACTGCTTTCGTCTGACCCTAGCCTTAGAGTACTCTACTTGGCCCCAGACGCTGCGGCCTACCGGGAAATTTTTTAGTATGCTGGTGGGTCAGTCCTGGTGGCCCTTACATTTGTGGCACTCAGACAACCTACAGGTTTTGGCAAAAGCCAGGGTCCCCTGCAGCCACTAGGCCCCTGAACATACCATGGGCTGTAAACATGTAATCGCTAACAACTGGATATGATAGAAGACGTTGCTCCTATTCCTGGTTACGATGCAGCTTCTGTGGCAGCTCTACTTATGTGGCTGCTTATGGAATGTTCACATTTTCTGTACTTTATGCAAGAAGTACAAATGTCCAGGAAGCTCGTGAAAAATCAGGGGGAAAAAGGACTGTCTCTGAAAACTAGAACCAGCTGCAAATTCCCCTAGCACCTTTAAAATTTAACATTTAAAACAAACTTTACATCCCTTAGAAAAGAAAAAGGCACTATCCACCTTCTCCTCTCTCCATAAATTGATGGACACCCCAAGGGAACAAATAGGTCTCCGGAGTCCTTCCACTGACACAGATCAATCTAATGCAAATCCACAGTGACTCTCCATGAACTCCAGGAATGAAAAAGCATTATATATATATATATATATATATATATACAATTCCGAAGGTCCAGCACACAAGCTATGGCTATAGAGATGTCCCGTGCCGTGGTGCTGTACAAATCCCGATAGAATACGTATGGATGAAGCAAGTGGGAGCACTCACGGACTTGCGTAAAACGAAAAAAGTTTAATGGGTATGCATTAAAAAATCCAGATTTTTTAATGCATACCCATTAAACTTTTTTCGTTTTACGCAAGTCCGTGAGTGCTCCCACTTGCTTCATCCATATATATATATATATATATACGTATATAGCAGTTGACTCACATTCGTTGGGTGGCAGCCACAAAGATATAACACTCACATTCAAGATTTAAACCTTAAAGACTGGCAAAAAGCAGCTCACTTGCAAGAGGTGCCAAAGTCTTTTATGAGAACCATATGTATTCAGTTCATTCTTCAATACTTACTGTGAATGGATTACAACAAGAACATTTTTTGACTAGTCGAGTGAATATGGATTGACGAGGATAGGTATAAAACCTGTTTGGTGCATTAGTAAGTAATATGTATCAGTAGTCCTAGCGGGAAATTATGAGGACATGTATAAGACTATACCTCCAAGTTTCTAGATTTATTATATGCTTGTGTCTATCTTAAAAATTTAGGCGTTATATATATTTTAGAGCTGCAGAGCAATAAAACAGATGAATTTTTACAGTATGATAACTAGTGTTAGAAGCTGTAGTACACAGTTTAAAGATGAGCCCCAAGACGATCAGTGCTAGTGCGAGTTGTTCAGATACTGTTGTGCAACTACTAGACAAGCAGCCAATCAGAGGACTCTCAATGCATCTGCAGTAGCATACCTACATACTTTTTGGTCATCGAAATCCCAACAACCATTAGGCTGTCCTGGATCCATTGATGAACAGTCTTCCTGGTTGGTGGGAGACAGGGGGATACATTACAGATTCCATAACCAGAAATGGTCATGGTGGATAAATGTCCCTTTATGCCGGTAAGAAATGGTGGGAGGTGTGTATGAGTAGGTGTTTTAAATCTTCAGAGTATAACAAAGAAATAAACTGTTAGTTGAAGACAAAAGAGGTTATAAGTGACCTACAGAAAAGATACACAGAGGCAAGTGTGGAGACCAAGAGCAGAGACCTATGTTACAAACACATAAAGTAAAAGTACTAGACGACTGGAAACGATTAGGTAATAAAAATAAAAAGATAGTACGGGCGCTAATTAGGGATGAGCCAAACACCCCCGAGTTCGGTTCGCATTCAAACTCAAACTTTTCAAAAGTTCGAATTCGAACTCGAACACGAACTCAATACAAGTCAATGGGACTCAAAATTCGATTTTTAGAGTGCCCTCCAAGAGGGCATATATGCTAGATATTTGCCATAAAAGGTGTATGGGGGTCTGGGTAGTGCCCTGGGGGACAGGAAACAAGGACAAAAAGTAAAAAAAAAAACGTTTGTAACCCTTTCGCTGCTGAGGCTTTTCACACCTCTGTGCTGAGGTCATTTTTACCGGTTTTGCTCATCATGTTTAAACGTGTTTTGAAGGCTTATTTTAGTATATGACCCAGACATATTATATGTCGTTCTTTCCGTCAGACTCGGTAGATTCATAATATGTCATTATTATATGTATACGTCATGACCTGTCTGTATATTATAACAAAAAATGCAATAAAATATGTATTTTCAATAATTTACAATGTGTAAAGTGTTTATTTTTCACATTTTAACATGCGAGCAATTGCGGTTATATTTTGTATGGGGTGCGCTTGTTAAAAAAATTAGAGATGGGGTCTCGTTACATTTGTTTTTTGGGAAAATTACACGATTTTTAACAAACGCACCGCATACAAAAATCGTTAGTGCAGCATCATTGTTCACATTATAATTGAAATGGGAACAATATTGCTGCATTAACGAACCAAAAAAAAGAAAAAAAAAATGTTTATTTTTTTAAAAAAAAATTTTTTAAATATATTTTTATTTTTATTTTTAATTTTTTTTTAAAAAAAAACTTTTTTCACTTTCGTGTTTGGTATCGTTGGAACGGCCATGCTCTGGCCGATCCAGCAATACCAAACTTTAACCCCTAGCTGCCACGGATCGGGAGATAGGGAGTTCATTGGAACTCCCTATCTCCACCGTTGGTGGCAGTTAGGGGTTAACTCTAGGACTGGCGTCATCGTGCTATGCACAATGACGCCAGTCCTCAGGGGGAGTTCCCGGAGGCTTGGCCGACATCCAAGATGTCGGCCAGCTCCGGGAAAGGATCGCGAACCGGCGCTTTTCAGCGCCGATTCGCGATCCAGCTCCCATGGGGTTAATGCCAGGCACCATTTGGAAGGGCAGGCTGTGCCCTTCCAAATGGTGCCTGGGTTAACCCCCGCAACGCTGCCGATCGGGAGGGAGAGAGGTCCGAAGGACCTCGCCCCCTCCATTTCAGGCGCCTCCTCCGCACATGCGGGGGGGCGCCTGAATTAGGTGTCATCGCGCTGCCGCGATGACACCTAATTTCATCAGCGGCTGTTCCGGATGCTGGGCTGACATCAAGGATGTCAGCCCGCACCGGGGGGGCCAGCGATCGGCCGGAACCCGGCCGAACGCTGACCCCAAAGGGAGGACGCGCTCAGCGCGTCCTCCGCACAGCAGGAGCCATGCGGAGGACGCGCTGAGCGCGTCCTCCGCATGGAAGTGGTTAAAGGGACAGTGAGTTTTCCATGAAATAAGGGTTAAAAATAAAAACAAAAAATTCCTTCAAATATCGTGCCTAGGAGGTCCCCATAACCTGCCCGTGAAGTGGCGGGTTTCTAGGATGTATAGAAACACTTAAAAACAATGTCTGGGTCCGGGTAGTGCCCTGGGGGACGGGAAACAAGGACAAAAAGTTTAAAAAAATAAGTTTTTAACCCCTTCACTGCTGACGACGTGTGGGAAACCTCCTCAGTTACTCCCGCTGTATGCTGAGGAGGACGTGTCCCACACGTTACCAGCTTTGCGGGACCCCCGGCGGAGATACTCACCTCTCTGTCCGGGGTCCCACGGCGTTCTGATTGCAGCGTCCTCAGACGCTGAAGTCAAGCTCCTCCCGACGTAAATGACGTCATCGCGCCATGCGCGATGATGTCATTTCCAGGCGACCCCCCGGCAATGCCGGGAGATCGTCTGAAAGGGAGGGGGGGGGATCGGTTCGGATCCCTCTCCCTCCCGATCGTGAGGTCCCACAAAAAAAAGCCAGGCACTGCTTAAAAGGAGAATTTCCCCTTTTAAGTGGTGCCTGGCTTTAACCCCTTAGGCACCGGGTCGCACTTCGGCACCTTGCGGCGCCGAAGTACGGCCTAGCTCCGGTGGGGGCTGCCATCTTGGATGGCGGCTCCAGTCCACCCCTGGGTCCCCCCTCACTGCCTGATGTCCTCACGCTTAGCGTGATGACGTCAGATAGCCGGGGAACCCCTAGCTGCCCGGAATCCCCTGGTGGAGATAGGGGGTTCATTTGAGGGTTCAACAGAGATGTTGTGAGGTTGTGTATAGAGATGCTGTGAGGCTGTGTATAGAGATGCTGTTTGTGTATAGAGATGCTGTTTGTGTATAGAGATGCTGATGGGGTTGTGTATAGAGATGCTGTGAGGCTGTGTATAGAGATGCTGTGAGGCTGTGTTTAGAGATGCTGATGGGGTTGTGTATAGAGATACTGTTTGTGTATAGAGATGCTGATGGGGTTGTGTATAGAGATGCTGTGAGGTTGTGTTTAGAGATGCTGATGGGGCTGTGTATAGAGATGCTGTTTGTGTATAGAGATGCTGATGGGGTTGTGTATAAAGATGCTGTGAGGTTGTGTATAGAGATGCTGTGAGGCTGTGTATAGAGATGCTGTGAGGCTGTGTTTAGAGATGCTGATGGGGTTGTGTATAGAGATGCTGTTTTTGTATAAAGATGCTGATGGGGTTGTGTATAGAGATGCTGTGAGGTTGTGTATAGAGATGCTGTGAGGCTGTGTATAGAGATGCTGATGGGGTTGTGTATAGAGATGCTGTTTGTGTATAGAGATGCTGATGGGGTTGTGTATAGAGATGCTGTTTGTGTATAGAGATGCTGATGGGGTTGCGTATAGAGATGCTGTTTGTGTATAGAGATGCTGTTTGTGTATAGAGATACTGATGGGGTTGTGTATAGAGATGCAGTGAGGCTGTGTATAGAGATGGTGTGAGGCTGTTTTTAGAGATGCTGAAGGAGTTGTGTATAGAGATGCTGTTTGTGTATAGAGATGCTGATGGGGTTGTGTATAGAGATGCTGTGAGGTTGTGTTTAGAGATGCTGATGGGGTTGTGTATAGAGATGCTGTGTATAGAGATGCTGATGGGTTGTGTATAGAGATGCTGTGAGGCTGTGTATAGAGATGCTGTGAGGCTGTGTATAGAGATGCTGTGTATAGAGATGCTGATGGGGTTGTGTATAGAGATGCTGTTTGTGTATAGAGATGCTGATGGGGTTGTGTATAGAGATGCTGATGGGGTTGTGTATAGAGATGCTGTGAGGTTGTGTATAGAGATGCTGTGAGGCTGTGTATAGAGATGCTGTGAGGCTGTGTTTTGAGATGCTGATGGGGTTGTGTATAGAGATGCTGTTTGTGTATAAAGATGCTGATGGGGTTATGTATAGAGATGCTGATGGGGTTGTGTATAGAGATGCTGTGAGGCTGTGTATAGAGATGCTGTGAGGCTGTGTATAGAGATGCTGTGAGGTTGTGTATAGAGATGCTGTTTGTGTATAGAGATGCTGATGGGGTTGTGTATAGGGATGCTGATGGGGCTGTGTATAGAGATGCTGTGTATAGAGATGCTGATGGGGTTGTGTATAGAGATGCTGTGAGGCTGTGTATAGAGATGCTGTGAGGTTGTGAATAGAGATGCTGTGAGGCTGTGTATAGAGATGCTGATGGGGCTGTGTATAGAGATGCCTTGCGGCGCCGAAGTGCGGCCTAGCTCCGGTGGGGGCCGCCATCTTGGATGGCGGCTCCACCCCCGGGTCCCCCTTCACTGCCTGATGTCCTCACGCATAGCGTGATGATGTCAGATAGCCGGGGAACTCCTAGCTGTCCGGAATCCCCTGGTGGAGATAGGGGATTCATTTGATATCTCCAGAACCGTGGCAGCTAGGGGGTCACGAAGGGTGTCAATCGAAAGGCCTGAGCATGGCCAGATGAACGCAGTCTGAGCGCACTCTGCGTGCATGCACAACGGACGGACGTACTGAAGGAAGATACGGTAGACACCACACGGTCAGGTTATTTTTGACGGACGTAGAACAAAAAAGGGAAATATGGGAATCAAAATGAATTATAATTAAATGACAGGTACAGTCAGCCAGACCATAAAAATCTCTGAGCATCAACGTGATGCACGCCGCAAATGCACTGCATCTGACGTTGCGTTATCACGCACACAGGCCGCTACACGGACGTGGCGCACTCTGTGCGTCCGTCATAGTGGTTTAACGTTCTTGTCTAAATTGCGTCCATTTGCCACGGCGTTGTGCGTGCGCAGTCTGTTGCGCACGTACTTTGTGTGTGGGTCTCTATTGATCATGATTCTATCAGGGTAATTCAAAGAGATTCGAAAAGTCACCGCACGTTCGGTGACTTTTCGTTCTCTTCAATTCGGTTTGTTTTGCCGATCCCATTTCAGTGACCCTGCGGTGCAAGTCGGGGGACTTGCAGGGAAAAGCTGCCGCAAACCCGACGAAAACGAACCGCAAAACCCGGCGAATGCACGCCGAAAACCCGCAAAAACATCTGGATTAACCCGCCGAAAACCACAGAAAAACCCGAGCAGGAGCCGATCGCACGCAGCGAAGCCGTCGGAAAAAGCCGACACCGCAGACGAGTGAAGTGAATAAATTAGGAAAACAGTTTGCTTGAATGTTTGAAAAGTGAAACGCTGTTTGCAAAGAAACTACTGAGCGAAAATGTCTGAAATTTACATATGAGGTCCAATGAATGATAATAAAAAGGGCTGTTACAGAAAAAAATAAGTAAACTTTAAAAAAAATCGGACTTTTTTTTAACCCTTTCCATGCGGAGGACGCTCTCAGCGCGTCCTGCCGCATGGCTACTTCGCTGCGGAGGACGCGCTGAGGGCGTCCTCCCTTTGCAGCGGTGATCGGCCGGGATACCATGTACAATGTAAAAAATACTAATGAAAAATAAAAATAAAATTAAAAAAATGGAAAAAAATGTTTATGTTTTATTAGTGCAGCAATATTGTTCCCATTTCAATTATAATGTGAACAATGATGCTGCACTAACGATTTTTGTATGCGGTGCGTTTGTTAAAAATAGCAAAATTTGCCCCAAAAACAAAATGTAACGAGACACAATTTCTAATTTTTTTAACAAGTGCACCCCATAGAAAATATAACCGCAAATACTCGCATGTTAAAATGTGAAAAAAAACACTTTACACGTTGTAAATTATTGAAAATTCAAATTTTATTGCATTTTTTGTTATAATATACAGACAGGACATAACGTATACATATAATAATGATATATTATGAATCTGCCGAGTCTCCCGGAAAGAACGATATATAATATGTCTGGGTTGTATAATAAAATGTGACTTCAAATCGCATTTAAACATGATGAGCGAAACCGGTAAAAATGAGCTGAGCACAGAGGTGTGAAAAGGCTCAGCAGCGAAAGGGTTAAAAAAATCCAGAAAAATGCTGAAAATATCCTAAAAAATCTATAAATAAAGAGACTCTTTACTGCAGAATTTTATAATGAACAGTTTATTAGATATTGAATTAAAACGGGAATATTTTTAACATTGAAGCCTATGGGATTCACCAATAAATCTGCCTCATGAAACCACCGAAAGGCAGGGCATTTCGGGAACCTTTCACTGCTGGTTTGTGCTCTCTGAATAGCCGAAGCAGTGCTTTTTCATGGGGATTTCGCTGCCCTCGAATAGGCACCGAAAAGGCACCGTATGTGCAGGCAATTCGCCAGGATTTGGCGAATTGCCTGCTCTCTGGATAGCCGGATGGCCAAGAAAGGTAACCGAACGCTGTTACCTTTCTCCAGCAATTCGGATCTCTTTGAATTACCCTGTATGCTACGACAGACGTTAAACTGTGCGGCAACACGGATGTAATCACTGCGTATGTCTGACGCAGGCCTAAAACTTGGACACCCACATCTAGTTCAATGAGATTCACTCACTCATTTCTGAGTCATTAAATAGTAGGCTCTGGACCGCTTATAAATTAGAAGATATTGTATCCTCACCACCACCAACCAGGCTGAAACATTGCTGATCATCACCAAATAATAAAGACGTTTTTATTTGGGACAACAAGTGGCAGCAAACATTTCTTACTTGAACCTGGTTAGGATCATAGGTGGTAAAGAACTGGAGAACTATAGGTAAGTATATAGCCTATAGAGAAACTAGTTACCAGGTATCCAGTTCCAATAACCACAGCATGTAAGAACATGACAGGAACCCAAAGTATGACAGAGCACAGATCCTCCAGACTGACATAAATACAATCAATACTGTACTCTCTCATATCATGAAAAGCCTAAAGGAACCTAAATGCAGGAGTCATAACATACCGCACCTATTATATAGCTGTGTTTTTATATACTGTAGTTTCTACTGAAACATGGCATAATCCACAGATTTCTAATTAGTTTCTATAAACCTGTGTAGCGCTGTGTTTAAACTCTTACTGTGGCAGTACCTATTTTTGGCCACCGGAGGGAGACAAGCGCGATCAGAGACACTGAACATTGGGACTACATTTCCCGGCGTGCTTTGCAAACAGACAGGAAGTGGGTGGGACACAGACGCTGTACATCCTGAGCATCGTGGAGAACGCGCCAGAGCGCGCCAGGTAGTGCATGGAAGAGGACGCAGTGCTGCAGAGCGGAACCGTGACTAGGCCGGAGCGCAAGTGTGGCCTATCAGGAATCGAGTGGGGTTATCCTGCCTTGCCAGAAGGAGCCTTACCCACTGACCATCATCACCCCAGTGTTTGTCCAGACAAGCTGAGGACCCCGAGTGAGGAGTACCGCGAGTCCATTGGATGGGAGAGCAGGCGGTAGCTGGATAAGTCCGGACCGGAGCACAGAGAGCCTGATTATCGATCCAATAGCCGGTGTCCCAGCGCGGAGACAAGCGGAGAGACGTCCTGGGTCAGCGGAGCCTTGGTGATCAACGGATGGGTGAGAGGCCTCCAAGGCCGGTTCTACAAAAGCTCAAGCACGCACGCTGTTGTTTATTTCTGAAACCCACAGGGCCCCAACTTGACTAGTCGAAGACATCACTTAAAAGATTCACTGGCCAGTTGAATAGTACCCGGGTACCATAACACACACATACACTGACAATTCGGGACTTAACCTGTTCGGGACTCACTCCCTAGTATCCGAAAAAGGGGAAAAGATTGCATCTTATTTTATTTTCCGCTGCGCGTTTCTCGTAATTACGAAGCATTGTATTTTTCTGCTCGGTCGCGTATTTTTTCCAGAAATACGAAGTCTCGCATTTCTTTTTCCCGCTGCGCGTTTACCGCAATACGAAATACTGTAAATATATCTACGAACACCGTGTCTTATTATATGCCTTTTACTTCAGTAAACTATATAAATTATAAAATCCACAACGGTGCTGGAGTATATTTATTCCCTAGTGCGGGGAGACTGACCCGTGGTTCATTTTCAGCGGCTCCTCCGGGAGTGAGCGCTACACGTGGGGGCTCGTTTCCGGGATCCAGTCTCTGGAAAAACCGCATCTAAAGGGTTAAATATGGATCCAGATACTGTTGCCGATTGGTGTGAGGAGCACAGTAGTCAGTTAGAATGTTGTATAGTCATAGATATTCCCGCAGACACTTGGGCCGAAGATCAGATTCGCCAGGCCGTGGCCGCGCTGACACCAGACCATCGGGGGTTAATTCTGGACATTAAAAAGGACACAGATACCTCTCACACGTATGTTCTTTTTGAATGGAGAAAGGGTTTTCCAGTATGTTTTCAGGGTGCAAGCATGAAGCTGACCGATGAGGTGGAAGTCCAACTGATTCAGCCAAGTGCGCCACGTGGCGAATCCGCAAGTGTTCCCGCGCCCAGTCCGTTGGCCATGATCGGGCCTGAATTCATAGTGGCTATTGGAGATTTGCTGGCTAAGTGTCAGAGAACAAGCCCTCCGCACACTAATTTCGGTTATCGACGGTTGAGAAATTTTACAGGAAACGTACCAACTCCGGCGGGAGAAGAAACCTTTGAGGAATGGGTGGAACAGGCGATCCAGGCTCTGGATGAGTGGGACGTCCCTGAAGCCCAGAAAAAGCAAAGGATCACCAAGAGTTTAAAGGGACCTGCGTCAGAAGCGGTGAGAAACCTAAAACTGAGTAGAAAAGACTGTACTGCTTTAGATTATTTAAACGTTTTGGAGGAAGTTTTTGGGCGAACAGAAAAGGCCGCAGAGCTTGTATATCAGTATGAACACACCTATCAGCGGAAAGGTGAGAGAATGACCGAATACATGAGGCGTCTAGATAAGATTCTGCACCAGATACTCCTCAAGAAAGGGGCCGAGCCGGCCGAAGTGGATAAGATCCGAATAAAACAGATCCTGAGGGGCTCTCAACCTCTAGATCCAGTGATGCTGCAGCTGAGAAGCAGAGCAGGTAATCAAGAACTGAAGTACCTGGAACTGATCCGAGCTGTCAGAGAGGAGGAGGCTTTGCTGGAGGAAAAATCCTTCAGGCGAGGGGAAAGAGCTTACGCACAACCTGTAAGGCATAACGACGGTCTGCAGACTGAAAGCGATTCGCTGGATACTTACGGGTCCGACGTGGACGAGCAAGAGCACCTGATCGCTTTTAAATCCACAGAGAGGGCTGCCAAAGAATTACACCTCTCTGAACGTGGTGAGTTGCACAAAACTGTTAAGAAAGTACAGGAAGCTCAAGCCGAATTGCAGCAGGCGCACGCGGAACTGTGCCGAGTGTTGATGAAGGTGACAGAGATGCAGGCAGAGATGCAGAAGTTCCTTACAGGCATGCAGACAACCGGAGTTGCTGTGGCGTCTAGCCAAGGTCCTTTAACTGAACCACAACAGGCGACTGCGTCTCCGCTTTCTAAGAAGAGGTGTTTCGATTGTGGAGAAATGGGCCACTTCCGCGCACAATGCAAAGACCGAAAGCCTGAGAGGAATAGAGTTGATGAGTTGTTAAAAGCCTTAGAGGGACTGTTATCTACCTCACCGGCGGGAAACGCCAGAGGGCGCCAGTGAAGGAGCAACCTAGGTGCCCGAAGATTGAACCCCGCTCCAAAAATCAAGCCAGGGCCAAGAGGGCGAGAGGGCCCAAAGTCCGGCCAACTGCTGAGCCTGCCAGGACTGAAAGAGTTACTCCCTTAGCATCCGGACCTACGTCATGGGGAAGCAATGCACACCCAAAACCTATACGGGCCAAGAAAAAGGCCAGGGTACAGCAAACTGGGTCTAAATGTCCTGATACCGTCACCAAGTTTCCTGATCAACTGATAGGTCCTTCTCCTATTGTGCCAATCCAAGTGGAGGGAGTCTACACTAAAGCCCTGTTGGATTCAGGGGCTCAAGTGACACTGATCTACCGAGACTTCTATGAGAAACATTTGAAGCACATTCCTTTACAGAAATTGAAGGATCTGGAAATCTGGGGTATCGGAACTGAGAAACTCCCCTATGACGGGTATCTACAGGTGAAATTGGAGATCGGATCCGAAGTCATCGGACAGTCGGGAGGTTGTGATGCATTGGCCATTGTGTGTCCTCGACCCTCAGGTGCAAACAGAAGTTCCATGATAGTGGGGACGAATACTGATTTGGTGCGGCGTCTCCTGACACCTATCGTATTGGAAGAAGGTTCTACTCAAGGAGTGCACCCAATGTTGCGTCCGGTCTATCAGAGGATGGTCGAAGAACAGAAGGCACCTGCAGAAGTGGGGCGCCTATGGAGATTAGAAGAGAACGGAGAAGGTTCTGCAAGCAGGAGAAGTAGCAAGTTTCCGGCTTCAGTCAAGTTGAATGGGTCGCAACCAGGTCCCTATGTGGTGCTGGAAACCGATTTTAATCATGGGAGTGAAACCGGAGTCGAAGTAATCCCTGAAATAATCTCCACTAAAGCTCTGAAAAGAACACGAGGAAGAGTCTCAGTCAGCGTGGGCAATGTGTCTGATTCTCCAGTAGTCCTTAACCACTTGAATGCTAAGGACGCGCTCAGCGCATCCTCAGCATTCCCGCTGGTGTGCTGAGGACGCGCTGAGCGCGTCCTCACTTTGGGGTCAGCGTTCGGCCGGGTTCCGGCCGATCGCTGGCCCCTCCGGTGCGGGCTGACATCCTGGATGTCAGCCCGGCATCCGGACCACCAGCCGCCATTATTAGGTGTCATCGCGGGGCGCGATGACACCTAATTCAGGCGCCCCCCCCGCATGTGCGGAGGAGGCGCCTGAAAGGGAGGGGGGAGGTCCTTCGGACCTCTCTCCCTCCCGATCGGTGGCTCTGCGGGGCTTAACCCAGGCATCATTTGGAAGGGCACAGCCTGCCCTTCCAAATGATGCCTGGCATTAACCCCTGGGGAGCTGGATCGCGAATCGGCGCTGAAAAGCGCCGGTTCGCGATCCTTCCCGGAGCTGGCCGACATCTTGGATGTCGGCCAAGCTTCCGGAACTCCCCCAGAGACTGGCGTCATCGTGCGTAGCACGATGACGCCAGTCCTACAGTAACCCCTAACTGCCACCAAGTGTGGAGATAGGGAGTTCCAATGAACTCCCTATCTCCCGATCCGTGGCAGTTAGGGGTTAAATTTTGATATGGTTGGATCGGCCAGAGCATGGCCGTTCCAACGATACCAAACATGATAGTTAAAAATTGTAAAAAAAAATAAAAAAATAAAAATAAAAATAAAAAAAAATAAAAAAAAAAAATAAAAAAAAAAAATAAACACTTTTTTTTTTTTTTTTGGTTGTTAGTGTAGCAATATTGTTCCCATTTCAATTATAATGTGAACAATGATGCTGCACTAACGATTTTTGTATGCGGTGCGTTTGTTAAAAATAGTGTCATTTTCCCCAAAAAAAAATGTAACGAGACCCCATCTCTAATTTTTTTAACAAGCGCACCCCATACAAAATATAACCGCATTGCTCGCATGTTAAAATGTGGAAAAAAACACTTTACACATTGTAAATTATTGAAAATACATATTTTATTGCATTTTTTGTTATAATATACAGACATGACATAACGTATACATATAATAATGACATATATGAATCTACCGAGTCTGACGGAAAACGATATATAATATGTCGGTGTCATATACTAAAATAAGCCTTAAAAAACACGTTTAAACATGATGCGCAAAACAGGTAAAAAATACCTCAGCACAGGGGCGGGAAAGCCTCAGCAGCGAAAGGTTAAAGCACGAATGCCTATCGGGCAGGTAGAGTCCGCTACGCCCCTCTCCACGATTTAGGAGGGGGAGTGGATAAAGAGATTCCAGATGAAAGATTCTACCCCAAGGACGCTCCCATTTCATCCGAGTGGAAGAAACGTCTTCAGTCTCAAGTTTTGAAGTGGAGAGAACTGTTCTCGAAAGATGAGTTCGACGTAGGCCTAGCTAAAAGTACCGAGCACCGCATTCGATTACAAGAAGACAAGCCGTTTCGTGAAAGGTCAAGGCGAGTTCCGCTGGGAGACTTAGATGATCTGCGAGAACAGCTGAATGAATTGCAAAGAACCAAGGTGATCCAAGAGTCCAGGAGTCCATACGCATCTCCAATAGTGATGGTCCGGAAGAAGAACGGTTCTGTCCGCCTATGCATAGACTATCGCACATTGAACCGGAGAACCATCCCAGACCAATATGCTACTCCTCGGATATAAGATGCCTTACAGTGTTTGTCTGGAGCAAAATGGTTTAGCGTGCTAGACCTGCGAAGTGGGTATCATCAGATACCAATGCATCCCAAAGACAAAGAGAAAACTGCGTTCATCTGTCCACTGGGGTTCTTTGAATTCAACAGAATGCCTCAAGGCCTTACGGGGGCTCCAGCCACGTTCCAACGGCTGATGGAGAAGACAGTCGGGGACATGAATCTGATCGAAGTATTAGTGTACCTGGATGACATAATCGTGTTTGGGAAGACTCTGGAAGAGCATGAGCAACGTTTGGAGAAGGTCTTGAAGAGGCTCCACGAAGAGGGATTGAAACTGTCTCTGGAGAAATGCCAATTCTGTCTACCGTCTGTTACGTATCTGGGACATGTGGTCTCAGCAGAAGGTGTTTCGACAGATCCTCGGAAGTTGGAGGCCGTAGCTTCTTGGCCCAGACCCAGAAACGTCACTGAACTTAGATCTTTCTTGGGGTTCTGCTCTTATTATCGAAGATTTGTAGGAGGATTCACGAAGATAGCTCAACCACTGAACAAACTCCTACAGAAGGAAAACACCGAAGAAGGCTGCAAGGCCTCTGACCGAAACCCGTCAGCTCCAGGGCCAAGGAAAGCTCGAGAGTCCATACAGGGCACATGGACTAGTCAGTGTGAAGGTGCTTTCTTGAAGCTAAAAGAGAGTCTAACTCAAGCTCCTGTCTTGGCCTATGCGGACCCGCACAAGCCATATGAGTTACATGTGGATGCCAGCAGAGAAGGTCTAGGAGGAGTCCTGTATCAGGAGTATGGCGGATTGCTGAGGCCTGTAGCGTATGTGAGTCGGAGCCTTACGCCTTCAGAAAAGAATTATCCTACCCACAAGTTGGAGTTTCTAGCCTTGAAGTGGGCAGTGGTAGACAAGTTAAAAGACTATCTGTATGGAGCCGAGTTTGTGATAAAAACGGATAACAATCCTCTTACCTATGTTCTCACTACTGCGAAACTGGACGCAACGGGACATCGGTGGTTGGCCGCTCTGTCAGGGTTCCGGTTCAGCCTGAAGTATCGCCCTGGGGTGAATAATCGAGATGCTGATGCTTTATCGAGAAGACCCTACACTACAGAATGGACTCAGTTAACTCCAGACGGGGTGCAAGCTTTGTGTCAAGGAGCAGAGCGCCGGGTCAAGGGAGGGATTGAAGCGGAGGCCATAGGAGTCATGGCTGCGGCTGTTCCTGAGTTTTACTGTAACCCTACACAATTGAGGGATGAAAGTCTACCTACCTTTTCAAAACAAGACCTGAAGGCAGATCAGGCCAGGGACCCTTTAATTGCATTGACCATAAAGGCCCTAACTGCGAACCAGCGGGAAATTCTGCTGACCAATTCCCCGGATGGAGCCAGATTGGTCTACAAAGAGTGGGAACGGTTGAAGATGTTGGATGGGGTGGTCTACCGAAGGGGCCCCTCAACAAGCGCTGAAGAGACTCAACAGCTATTCCTTCCCACTAAGCATAGAGAGAGTGTGCTGCGATCGTTACATGATGAGCATGGATATTTGGGTGCTGAAAGAACTTTTAAGCTGGTGCGAGACAGATTCTATTGGCCTTGTATGAGAGCTGAAGTGGAAAGTTACTGCCATTCCTGTCTGAGGTGTATTCAGAGGAAGACTCTACCAACCCGAACCGCTCCAATGAGCCATCTACAGAGTCAGGGACCCATGGATTTGGTGTGCATTGACTTCCTGTGCTTAGAGCCGGATGCTAGCGGGCAAGGGAATATTCTGATAATGACTGATCATTTCACCCGTTACGCCCAAGCCTTTTCCACGAAAGATCAACGCGCTCCGACAGTAGCCAAGGTTCTGATGGAAAAGTTCTTTGTTCACTACGGCCTGCCGAGGAGAATACACTCTGATCAGGGTAGAGACTTTGAAAGCCGACTTGTTGGGCAATTGTTGGAACTGTTGGGAATCCAAAAGACCCGAACTACACCGTATCACCCTCAAGGTGATGCTCAGCCTGAAAGGTTTAATCGCACGCTGCTGAATATGCTGGGGACTTTGTCGAACATAGAGAAGCAGAGTTGGAGTCGTCACATAGCTACTCTGGTGCATGCATATAACAGTACGGAGAGTGATGCAACTGGATACTCACCGTACCGTCTTATGTTCGGAAGAGAAGCTCGACTGCCGGTTGATTTGGCGTTTGGGTTATCTCTAGACCAGACGTCGGTAGCTTCCCATAGAAACTAAGTGGATTGACTTCGGAAGAACCTGGCTTCTGCATTTGAACAGGCCCGTTTGACCTCGGGAAACAGGGAGCAAAGAGGAATTATGACTTGAAAGTTCGGATACAAGATCTGCAACCCGGTGATAGGGTTCTGTTGAAGAACTTGGGTGCTGCTGCGAGACACAAGTTGGCGGATAGATGGAGTTCTCAAGTCTACATTGTCTGCAAGCAACTGCCGGGTCTGCCGGTGTATCAAATCCGGCCGGATGGAAAGGCTGGGCCTCTTAAGAACTGGCACCGGAATCATTTGTTACCTTTGAGAGAGGCTGTGAGGATGCCAGTTGGGGACGAACTGCCTTTGTCAAATCCGCCTGTTCCACGTTTGCCTCCTGTTACTCGGTCTCAACAGACCCGGGTTGTCGAAGAGAGCAAAAGAGACAGTGAAGAAGAGAGTTATTGTCTGGACTGGATGCGCTCACCGGAGCCTGAGGAGATTGTCGTTGTTCCTGAGCGGTGGGAGAGTAATTTGAGGCCTGAAGCTCCTGAATTTCTGCTGGAAGTCCCTGAGACTGTTGAAATCCCTGAAGCTCTTGAATTTCAGCTAGAGATTCCTGAGACTGTTGAAGTTCCTGTAGCTCCCGAAGCCGAGTCTTATGACTACAGTTCTATGCCTTCACTGGAGGGATCATACTCCGAAGAGATGTCTGCTCCAGTAGTAGAAAGAAGGACTGAGCCAGCGCCTATAGTACTTCCACCTGAAGAGGAACTGATTGAGCCAGAACCAAAACGCTCTGTTCGACCGCCCCAGCGACTCACCTACGACTCACCAGGACATAGCACTGAAGAGGCCATCACCACAGTGCAGAGGTTGCCCGAAGTGTCTGCTATGTTAGCTGAGGTAGCACAAAACATGAGTCAACTTGAAGAAGTGTATCTAACCACTGTATGTTTGCTGCCAACCCTGTATCTGTTATCTAATTGTATAAAAATGTAAATGTAACTGTTGTACCTCCTTGGAGAGACCCAAGAGTTCTAGGAGGGGGAGAGTGTAGCGCTGTGTTTAAACTCTTACTGTGGCAGTACCTATTTTTGGCCACCGGAGGGAGACAAGCGCGATCAGAGACACTGAACATTGGGACTAAATTTCCCGGCGTGCTTTGCAAACAGACAGGAAGTGGGTGGGACACAGACGCTGTACATCCTGAGCCTCGTGGAGAACGCGCCAGAGCGCGCCAGGGAGTGCATGGAAGAGGACGCAGTGCTGCAGAGCGGAACCGTGACTAGGCCGGAGCGCAAGTGTGGCCTATCAGGAATCGAGTGGGTTATCCTGCCTTGCCAGAAGGAGCCTTACCCACTGACCATCATCACCCCAGTGTTTGTCCAGACAAGCTGAGGACCCCGCGTGAGGAGTACCGCGAGTCCATTGGATGGGAGAGCAGGCGGTAGCTGGATAAGTCCGGACCGGAGCACAGAGAGCCTGATTATCGATCCAATAGCCGGTGTCCCAGCGCGGAGACAAGCGGAGAGACGTCCTGGGTCAGCGGAGCCTTGGTGATCAACGGATGGGTGAGAGGCCTCCAAGGCCGGTTCTACAAAAGCTCAAGCACGCATGCTGTTGTTTATTTCTGAAACCCACAGGGCCCCAACTTGACTAGTCGAAGACATCACTTAAAAGATTCACTGGCCAGTTGAATAGTACCCGGGTACCATAACACAGACATACACTCACAATTCGGGACTTAACCTGTTCGGGACTCACTCCCTAGTATCCGAAAAAGGGGAAAAGATTTGCATCTTATTTTATTTTCCGCTGCGCGTTTCTCGTAATTACGAAGCATTGTATTTTTCTGCTCGGTCGCGTATTTTTTCCAGAAATACGAAGTCTCGCATTTCTTTTTCCCGCTGCGCGTTTACCGCAATACGAAATACTGTAAATATATCTAAGAACACCGTGTCTTATTATATGCCTTTTACTTCAGTAAACTATATAAATTATAAAATCCACAACGGTGCTGGAGTATATTTATTCCCTAGTGCGGGGAGACTGACCCGTGGTTCATTTTCAGCGGCTCCTCCGGGAGTGAGCGCTACACCTGTATCACACGTCACAGTTAAAGATATTCATGGTTATTGAAAGAGAATCGAAAAGTCACTGCATGTTCGGTGACATTTCATTCTCTTCAATTCGGTGAGATTTGGTGATCCCATTTCGGCGACCCTGCGGTGTATTCAGCAAGCACCACAGGGCCGTCGTAGTGCAGAGAAAAGCCGCCAAAAACCTGCCGAACACTCATCGCAAAACCCAGTCGAATGCACACTGAGACCGGCAAAAACATCTGGATTAACCCCGCGAACACGTTGGAGAAACCCGAGCAGGAGCTGATCACAGTGCAGAGCAGCCGCCGGAAAAAACAGACACAGCAGACGAATGGAGTGAAAAAAAAGTACGCTTGAATGTTTGAAAAGTGAAACGCTGTTTGCAAAGAAACTACTGAGCGAAAATGTCTGAAATTTACATATGAGGTACATATGAGGGCTGTTACAGAAGAAAGAAAAAAACAGAAAAAAGAAAATTAAAAAAAAAGTTAAATTGTTTTTGCTAAAAAATCCCCAAAAATGCTTAAAAGATCCTAAAATATCTATAAATAAAGAAACGTTTTACTGCAGAATATTATAGTGAATGGTTTATTAGATATTGAATTAAAACAGGAATATTTTTAACATTGAAGCCTATGGGGTTCTCCTGAATAAACCTGTCGAATGAAGCAACTGAATGGCAGGGCATTTCGGCAACTTTTCACTGCTGGTTTTTGTTCTCTGAATAGATGAATCTATGGGGATTTCACTGGCCTCAAACAGGCACCGACCAGGCACCGTATGTGCAGGCAATTCGCCAACATTTGGCGAACTGCCTGCTCTCTGATTAGCCGAATGGCCAGGAAAGGTAACTATACGCTGATTTTCAGCGTTCGGTTACCATTAGGCAGCCATTCGGCTCTCTTTGAATAACCCTGATTGTCTCCCACCAGACATAACAAGTGACAGCTGATCAAAAGAGGCTACGTACAACAAAACTCAATAAAAATCCATCATTAAGCATCCACCATGTTCCTGGAACAAAGAAGCCATTAGTATACTTCTAATCTCCATATTTTGATTCTTTGTGTCAGAATACGTAATGAAATTCCAACCACGGAATCTGGGTTTCCAGGAGAATTGCACCTGTAACTTGGAAGAAACAGTATCCTTTTAATATGTTCTGAATTCAGAATTCAATGAAAGATACAGAATGTTCCACCAAGATCGATATGCTACTCACTGTCTCAGCTATAATATCTTAATAATCTAACTTGAATGTTGTTCAAAAGAAGAAAGTATTATTTATGTATGGTATGAAAGATGCATTTGATACTTTTAAAAATACTTTGATACGGCTTGGATTTTTTTCTCCAAAAAATGAGATGAAAATATGTTTAATGACACAGACCAAGCTGTTTAATTCCAGATTCAAGTCTATATTTTACCGCAGTGCTTGGTTAAGAAATATAAAGGGCACTGGTTTAAAGCTTTTTTTGGGGGGGGGATTGATTCTATGTTTGAATACATTAATTCCTAGTGATTCTCCCTTTGACTTGCTTGAGGAAATTTACAAGTGAAAAGGGTAGAAAATGAGTTTAGGTTTTAATTTGAAGCCTGCTATATTGTTATCTGACATCAACCTGCCAACTAACTTCTCCTCGCGAACAATAAGGAGAGGGTCATTGGCAGAAACTGCCTAGGCCACAATCAAGTAATCTCTTTCATCCAGTAAAAAAAAAAAGCCTGATCCCTTTAATAAACAAAATGGGAAAAAAGGCAGTCGAAATTACGCCCAGTCTGTTTGAAAAGCAAGGAAATCCTCCTACGAGTACAATCCCCCACTTGTTATGTACTTGGACCATGTGACTTAAAGTCATTCTGTTGGATAAAAGAGCCAGGCTGGTATCAGAGTATTGCCATGCTTTTTCTTAAATTCCCAAGCCTTACCCCATCTGTTATTCAGAGACCAAATGAATGGCATGTGTCAAGAAAGCCTCCGCTGAGCAAACTGCCCAAAGAAATCAGCCGGGGGAACTTCCTTTTTTTTTCTTTCTTACAGAGCATCCAACAATTGGTGTGTAGTCAGCCACCATATGGCGAATAATTAGTTTCTGACCCTACTATAGTAAAATCTGCCTACCAGTGCCAGACATTATCAATATGTGTATTAGAGGAACGCCAGAATGCCTACACATTAACAAACATTGGTATTTCTCTGGTGCGTGACTCTACCCGGCTGAAGAAGGAATCTCGCCACATAGAATTCTTATACACATGACAACTGCAAATCCTCTGTTATAAAGACACAACCAATTTGCGATTTTCAATCCTAGATTATAAAATAAACAGAAAGAAATATAACGCTGAAGTAAAAGAATAAACAAGCTTGTGCAATATATGTCTGTATTCCATTATGTTTTGATTTTTTTATGGCGCTCATGAGGCCAATGTTCAATTATAAAGGTTTGATCCAGTGATAATAAGCAAATTAGCTCGTTATAATTATGATGTACACACATCTGTTTCAATCGATTTGTTGTCCTCTTACAAGCTATGTCTGTTGCATGGGAGCGTTGGGTGAATGTAATGAATTGTATCTCTGATGCTTTCCTACTGGTTGTGGGTTTACCTCAAATTAACTATTATGTAAGGTAGTTTAATGGAAAACATGGAGGAATTGGATTTATTGTGTGCTGTTCTACGCCTAATTACAGAATGAAAAAAAGAATGTTCAAAACGTTAAATATCAAGTGGATGTGTATTTCTGGTACTATATGTCTTTAGTCGTCAGCTGAAGTTACCTTTGCTACAATTGAAAAGAAAAACTTGAAAGTGACTGCAGACTGCATCCATTCATTTGTGCTATTAGGGTTTAGGGGTTAGGGGTTCGCAGTATAAATGCAGATGTCAGTGAAAGAACATCATTTTCATTCTAATTAGTCTTTTTCACGTGTTGAACACTGCTATAGATATCCAACTGTGTGCTTTGAGAGAAAAACACATAGCTTGCCATTATGTCTACTGTGCTTTGATTAGATAGATAGATAGATAGATAGATAGATAGATAGATAGATAGATAGATAGATAGAGAGATGGATACAATAGAATATGATATATACAGATAGATAGATATAGAGATGGATATGGATACAATAGAATATGATAGACTAGATAGATAATAGACTAGATAGATAGATAAAGAGATGGATACAATAGAATATGATAGATAGATAGATAGATAGATAGATAGATAGATAGATAGTAGATATAGAGATGGACATGGATACAATAGAATATGATAGATAATAGACTAGATAGATAGATAAAGAGATGGATACAATATAATATGATAGATAGATAAAGAGATGGATACAATAGAATATGATAGACAGAGGTAGATAGAATATAATATGATAGATACAGGTAGATAGATACAGGTAGATAGATACAGTTAGATACAGGCAGATAGATATATAAAGAGATGAATACAATAGAATGTGATAGATAGATAGTAGATAGATAGATAGAGATAGATAGATAGAATAGTAGAATAGATAGATAGATAGATAGATAGATAGATTGATTAGATAGATAGATAGATAGATAGATAGATAGATATAGATACAAAGATAGATAGAATAGATAGATTCTAGAGATGGATATGATAGATAGATAGATAGATAGATAGATAATAGAATATTAGATAGATAGATATAGAGATGGATACAATAGAATATGATAAGATAGATAGATATAGATAGATGGATAATGGATATACAATATAATATGATAGATAGATAGATAGATAGATAGATAAAGAGATGGATACAATAGAATATGATAGAGTAGATAGATTAGATAGATAGATAGTAAGATAGATACAGATAGATAGATCAGTGATAAAGAGATGGATACATTATAATATGATAGTAGATCATAGATAGATAGATAGATAGATATAAGAGATGAATACAATAGAATATGATAGATAGAGGATAGAGTAGAATATATATGATAGATACAGATAGATAGATAGATAGATAGATAAGATAGATAGATACAATTAGAATATAATAGATACTAATATGATAGATAGACTAGATATAGGTAGAGCATAGATATATAAAGAGATGAATACAATGAATATGATAGATAGATAAGAGATGGATACAATAGAATATGATAGATAGAGAATAGATAGATACATAGATAGATTAGATATAGAGATAGAATATGGATACAATAGAATATGATAGATAGATAGGATAATAGACTAAGATAGATAGATAGATAAAGAGATGGATACAATAAATATGATAGAAAGAAGATAAAAAAAGATTATGAATAAAAAATTAGAATAGATAAAAATATATAAGAGGATTTGATTATTAGGGATAAAATAAACAGATAGATACAAATAGATAAAGAAATATAAGAAAATAGAATTTAAAAGAGATGGATAGAATATAATCTAGATAGATAGATAAGAGATGGATAATATAAATAATGATAGATAGATAAAGGATGGATACAATAGAATATGATAGATAGAGGTAGATAGAATATAATAATGATAGATAACAGGTAGTAGATACAGGTAGATAGATACAGTTAGATACAGGCAGAATAGATAGTATAGAGAGATAATACAATAGATATGCTAGATAGATAGATAGATAGATTAGATAGATACAGAGATGGATACAATAGATAGATAGATCAGATAGATAGCATAGATTAGATAGATAGATAGATAGATAGATAGATAGATAGATAGATAGCATAGATTAGATAGATAGATATAGAGATGGATATGGATATGAATATGATAGATAGATAGGATAGATAGATAGATAGATAAAGAGATGGATACAATAGAATATGATAGATAGATAGATATAGAGATGGATATGGATACAATAGAATATGATAGATAATAGACTAGATAGATAGATAAAGAGATGGATACAATATAATATGTTAGATAGATAGATAGATAGATAGATAGATAGATAGATAGATAGATAGATAAAGAGATGGATACAATATAATATGATAGATAGATAGATAGATAGATAGATAGATAGATAGATAAAGAGATGGATACAATAGAATATGATAGACAGAGGTAGATAGAATATAATATGATAGATACAGGTAGATAGATACAGGTAGATAGATACAGTTAGAATATAATATATCTATCTGATAGATAGATAGATACAGGCAGATAGATATATAAAGAGATGAATACAATAGAATGTGATAGATAGATAAAGAGATGGATACAATAGAATATGATAGATACAGATAGATAGATAGATAGATAGATAGATAGATAGATAGATAGATAGATAGATAGATAGATATAGAGATGGATATGGATACAATAGAATATGATAGACTAGATAGATAATAGACTAGATAGATAGATAGATAAAGAGATGGATACAATAGAATATGATAGATAGATTTAGAGATGGATATGGATACAATAGATAATAGACTAGATAGATAGATAAAGAGATGGATACAATATAATATGATAGATAGATAAAGAGATGGATACAATATAATATGATAGATAGATAAAGAGATGGATACAATAGAATATGATAGACAGAGGTAGATAGAATATAATATGATAGATACAGGCAGATAGATATATAAAGAGATGAATACAATAGAATGTGATAGATGCATGTACAGTTGTGTGAAAAAGTGTTGGCCCCCTTTCTGATTTTAATTTTTTTTCACATTTGTCACACTTTTCAGATCATCAAAAATAATAATATTAGTCAAAGATAACACAAGTAAACACAACATGCAGTTTTTAAATGAAGGTTTTTATTATTAAGGGGAAAAAAATTCCAAAAACACATGGCCCTGTGTGAAAATGTTTGCCCCCCCTGTTAAAACATAACTTAACTGTGCAACAAACAGAGAAATGGTGTAGCGATATCAATGTCGCTGCCAGCTGAGGAAGCCTTTTGATACATTATCTAACTGGCGAAACGCGTTCTGGCGTTTGTATGTTTGTTTTACTTTTTTATTAAAGTTTTTTACTATTGCTACTGGAGTCTTCATTTGGAGTGAACTCTTTCATCCAGAGCAGACTTTCATCAGTATCTTCACTGCACTTCTTGGACGTCATCCATTTGGACGTGGAGAGTGGAGCTTTTTCGGAAGGGCATTTGGGTGGCCAGAAATTACCCATAAGCGGTTTACCAAGAACCAGGAGGGTTCCACCCCATGTGAGTGTCATTGTTCATCCACACATATTTATGTGTTTTTCTATGGGTTGCACTATGATGCACTTCTCTTATGTTTTTATCTGAGGGTATCTAAAGAGGAAGACCTCAAGAGTGCAGCATTGGGACTTTGACTCGACCCCAGGGAGGACATTGATATCGCTACACCATTTCTCTGTTGTATATTTTTCTGATGGTTGAGCTACAAGGACCATTTAGTGTGTATTAGCGATTTCCTACGCCTACATATCAGCGCTACTAGTGGTCTTTTGTATAACTTAACTGTGGTTTATCGCACCTGAGTTCAATTTCTCTAGCCACACCTGATTACTGCCACACCTGTTCGCAATCAAGAATACACTTAAATAAGACCTGAATGGTAAAGTGAAATAGACCAAAAGATCCTCAAAAGCTACACATCATGCCGAGAACCAAAGAAATTCAGGAACAAATGAGAAAGAAAGTAATTGAGATTTATCAGTCTGGAAAAGGTTATAAAGTCATTTCTAAAGATTTGGGACTCGAACGAACCACAGTGAGAGGCATTATCCACAAATGGCGAAAACATGGAACAGTGGTGATCCTTCCCAGGAGTGGGCGGCCGACCAAAATTACCCCAAGAGTGCAGCGACGACTAATCCAAGAGGTCACAAAACATCCCACAACAACATCCAAAGAACGGCAGGCCTCACTTGCCTCAGTTAAGGTCAGTGTTCATGACTCCACCATAAGAAAGAGACTGGGCAAAAATGGCCTGCATGGCAAAGTTCCAAGACGAAAACCGCTGCTGAGCAAAAAGAACATAAAGGCTCGTCTCAGTTTTGCCAGAAAACATCTTTATGATGCCAAAGACTTTTGGGGAAATACTCTGTGGACTGACGAGACAAAAGTTGAACTTTTTGGAAGGTGTGTGTCCCATTACATCAAGACAATTATAATACAACATGTTGTATTATAATTGTCTTGAGATGCACCCACACTGAATGTTTAGTAAAGGCTGAGTGCTACCCTCTTTGTGTATTCTGTATGAAAAGGGCTGACACCCCTAGGGCAAGCACCCCTTCCTGACACAGGTGCTCCACCCACAGGTTCTATTTAACCTTGAACTGCAGGAAGCTCCAGTAAGGACTTAGTCCTCAGTAAATTAGTTATTCCCATGAGAGTAGTCATTAGGTTGGCATGACAGGAGCAGAATAGGACCAGCCAAAGGGTGGAATACATTGACGCTGTTGGCAGGCTTAAGCAATTTATGCCATTCATTGTGAACTAAATTTCCACCATCTTTCAACAGAGCTTAAAACCTTGTGAAAAGTTTAGAATGGGTTAAGTACTGCTGTGATCCTGAAATGGGTAGGAATGGTTGCAAGCTTTTATAGGGGTAAATATGGTAAAATCTTTGCTTAAATGCATTAAACGGCTGTTGCTTTTCCTTAGAATTTTTCATATGATGTTTGGTGTGCTCTCTTTTTGGTTTGCTGTATTATAATTGTCTTGAGATGCACCCACATTGCATGTTTAATAAAGGCTGCGTGTAACCCTCTTGGTGTATTCTAGCTGAATGAGATAAGACATGGAGCTTGAAAGACTTTTATTCTACCCCCTGGTGATGTCCTTCGAATAAATCCCACACAATATAATGATGTGAGTCAGTGATCTACCTATAGATTCCATAATATGGCCAATGCCAAACAGTGAGGAGCAAGTGATGTAAAGATACTGTGTGTGGGCAGTTTACAAGACAAATCTCACATTGGATGCATCCTGGGACACATATAGAGTAAAATATTTCTTAACTAAATATACAAGAGAAAAACAAAGCACATGTAAGATATCAGCAACATAAAATAAACACAATAATAACAACATTTCGTTTTTGGTGGTAGTGGCCCATTAATCATGGGTACATCACCAGAAACAGAAAATATTTATTTATTTGTATTTATTACTATTAGTATTTATTTTTAACTTTCAGTGCATTTATATTAAAGAGTGAGGTTTGTAGGAGAGTAGTAACTACGCTACTCACACAATAGGTAAAAAACAACAACAATCATATAGTTGGGGATCAAGACCAAGTCCCCTAATGATCTCTAAAGATGTATAGCTCTTACATTGAAGGAAACATCAAAACGTCATTATTCTATATGTTAGGGTTATTTTGTGATTAATGTTCCTTTACATATATTGAAATCTTTGTCCATCTTTACTACCTGCAGTATTACGTCTAGGCATAGGAGTAGATGATTTTCCATGTTGGTAGCAGTTTTCCTGTCTGGGTGAGTAGGCAGAATGGGGACCAGGTACTCTGGAATGATGCTCAGAATCTGGAGAGGTTGCCATATGAGCAATAAATCTCGGACAAACCGGTGTAAGTCTTTTAGGGCGGTGGTTGTCCTGCAGGATAAAAACAATGATACCGAATTAAAATTCATCTTTTTGGATTGTTCATTGAGAAACATTTACTGAAAAAGTAATATCATCTTTCTTGGGAGGTACAGAAAATGAATTTTAAATTTGAAGATATATCCAGATTGGAGAGGCATTAATGGCCATATCTTGATGATCTTAATGGGCCACTCTACACACCCTGACCACTTTAGCTTGTTAAAGTGGTCAGGCTGCGTGGAGTGCGCCACTCCTCCCCTCGGTGCTGTTTTGGAGATATGGCTGTATGAAGTGAAGGAGTTTCCTCCGCCCACACAAGCGTCACCAGGCAGACAGGATTTTAATATCCTGCCTGTTGGTCACAAAGTTGGTCATCGATGATGCTACATACTCTGTGTGCTGAGGTCATCCTGTCTCCAAAAGCTCACATTCTGGGAGACAGGAGCCAAGGGATTGGTTCCGCGCATGTACACAAGTTCCGAGTGATGCACAATTTGCATGCCCTACGCGACGCAAGTTGTGTACCTACACAAATTGCGTTCGATAGCTGCGGGACCTTCTGCATTTCAGATGCCATGAGACAAAGTGGAGGAGCAGCACATGTCAAGGTAGAAAAGGCAAGTATTTTCACGCAAGATAAAAAAAAATAGAAGAAAAATAATTGGCCAGGAGGCTGCCAGCAGCATTTGCCCAGCTATTTAAGGGCAAAAAAGGAGGGTCAATTTTTTAAAGAGTCCCTTTAATTGCTATAATTTATAATTCTTTTGTAGGTTTCCAGATTGCTCTGTATATATATGTATATATATAAAACAAAACGAGAAGAGAGCACACCAAACTATACAAAAGAAACCACAACAGCAGCTAAATACGTTTAAACAGAGTTTCAGATTTAACCCTTTCAGTGCTTAAGAACATTTCCTAAACCCCTTCAAACATTGCAGTTCTTAACCCTTGCATACATTTAATACTGAGCTCTGTTGAACAATGGTGGAAGTTTAGTTTGCAATATGATGGCCATGGATTGCGTAAGCCTGCCAACAGCCAGGGCCGGATTAACGTAGGGGCGGATGGAGCGGCCGCTCCAGGCCCCGTACTGAAAATAGGCCCACAGCCAAGATCTCAAGGGGGGAAGAGAAGCTGTTCGGCTATTGCTTGCAGCAGCTGATTGGTCAGAGCTAGCAGGAGCCGATTGGTCAGAGCTAGCAGCAGCCGATTGGCCAGAGCTAGCAGCAGCCGATTGGCCGGGTTCTCCAGCAGCCGTTCAGCTGGTTCATCGAGGCGTCACACAGTCTCCCTCTGGTGCTTTCTGATTTACTTAGAGCATTACAGGGAATACAGATGTCAGGGGTCTGCGTCTTGTGGGAGGGGGACCTGGCTACACCCAGTGGCAGCAGTTAGCTGCCTTTGGGCAGTGTGCCTGACAGGGCCCTCCAGAGTCCCTGTAATCTGTTGATTCCCCGGTGGTACAGTGGCAGGTAACTGCCTTCTAATCTGCACCTCCAATAGCCAGCTGTTTTAAAGTGAAAGTGCTGTGCAGGTAACTATTTCCATACCCCCTAGATGTTCCAGCTGTCACGTAACTGAAGACTAGTGATGGCCGGATCATGAACGAATCGTTCTTTTGATCCGGATCTTTTCACTGAACGGAGTGATTCGAATCACCAAGCTGAACGATCCGGATCTGCAAGCTCCACTTCCGGTGCCTGGTGGAAAGGGGCTGCCCACCGCGCTGCCTGCAAAGAAATGGAACTGTCCAGTGTCCATGCTAAGCTCACCGAGCTGGCTGCCGCAGCACAAGATTGGGAAACTAACGCGTAGCGCCTACACGATACTTCGGACCAGGCGAGAAGGAGACACCGCGCACACCTGTGGAAATATGAACTTTTTCCAGCAGGCAATGCGTTAGCCACCTCGATTACAGGGAGGAGGCGTTAAGAGCAAACCTGCTAGGGGTCCTCAATGAGAATAAAAGCATTTTCAGTTACTGCTGGTGGTGGTTTCTGGGTTCTTGTTGTTGAAGCTGCTCAGAGCAGCACATCCTGCAGCTGGAATCCAGTCAGAAAACACACAGAACAGTGTCTACAGGGAGCGCTTAAAAGTATATATACATGCAGGTATTAATATCCAATGTATCCAATGTATACCGGTGTAGACTTAACTTCTATAAACCATCAGGAAGAATTGACTGTAGATTCTCAAACCCAGATATCCTATATTGGATCTGTGTTTAGAATCTACACTCAATGCTTCCTGTTGGTTTATAGAAGTTAAGTCTACACCGGTATACATTGGATACATTGGATATTAATACCTGCATGTATACACTTTGAGGCTGGGGTCAGACGAGCGCAATGTTAACGTCCGTGTTGCCGCACATAAGTACGTCCGTGATAGCATACAATTGTGTTAAATGGAGCCCCACACACGAAGTACGTCCGCACAGAAGTGCGGAGGCTGACGGACGCAGGTTAGGCAAGAACGTAATACTGCTAGAACGGACGTGCAGAGTGCGCCACGTCCACAACGTCCGCATAGCTTTGTGTGTGAGTGATGAAACGAGGTCAGACGGACTGCATTTATACGTCCAGCATTTTTGACGGACAGAATGTTTTTTCATTGTAATTTATTTTTCCCTCCTACATCCGTCAAAAAATACGTCAGTGAAAAAACGGACTGTGTGACCACTACTGCGTCATCCGTACTGACGATGTCCGTACTGCACGGACGTACAGTCCGTAGAAATCACGCTCGTCTGACCCTAGCCTTAAGCGCTCCCTGTAGACACTGCTCTGTATGGGTGTGTGTTTTCTGACTGTTCTAATACTAGGGGTGAAGGGTGCACCTAATACAGGTGAGCAGCTACAAATATTCGCCATTACCCAGTTATATATAAGTAGCGACAAACACTGTGAGCCTATTAGGTTCTGTGTCCCCCCCCCCCTGTTTAACTTAGTGATCCGGTGATTCGGATCATGATCCGGATCATTTTTATGAACGATCCGAATCGATCCGATTCACAAAAATGATCCGAACTTCCCATCACTACTGAAGACCACCAATTACCCTAGTTCCTCGCCCTGTTCAGGATTTGACCACTAGGGGGACAAGTCTTTTAGCTGTAGGGGGTCCTAGTCTGTTTACAGTGAGGCTAGTTTGCAGACTTGCAATGGACTTTTTTCCATTAGTGCAAGGTGAAGCTGTCCTGACTCTGTGCGGCTGTTCCTCCTACATGAAGTAGCAGTCCGTGTCACAAAACATCTCTACTCCCAACACCCTGTCCTCCAGTCTGTCCACCTACATCTTGGACCCATCTTACAAGCTCCAGAACAGCTGCAACACAAGCCAGGTAGGGAGTCCAGTTCATGTTAAAGTGCGTTTATGATGGGCAAAATTTGCCCCTGACAGTGACACTTTTAGAACCGGTCTGTCAATGGGATTTTTGTGGGACTCTGGACCAGGTGTGGAGCAGTTACCATGCAAACCAGCAGGATACTGCACCTGGATTGCACCACTAAAACAACTTTGCTCTTATTCAGCAGTGCCATTTCAAACTGCTGTGTTTTTACTATACAGGTCACATACTTATCACACATCATATGAGACACATATCACACGTTACAATTTAAAATTCTTTAATTCAAATTTTCTCCTCGACGCAATTTTATTTTTGTTAAAATCCTGTTGTGATTTTTTTTTTCTAGTTGTTCCGTGGGTTCGGCAGGCTCAATGGGGAGCCGGTGGCAGTTTTCTCTGTATTAAAATCTGGCGCTGTGTACTCGCGCAAATGTGACCTTGTGTTGCCTGCGTGCAGCTCTGTAGTCATTGACCTCCAGCTTCTGTGATAAGTGAATCAGAAGTTTATGTTGACACTGGAGGCCAAAAACTATGGAGCTGCACTCATGCAACAATATGTGGGTTATGTAGATGTGTGACACTGTTTGGATGTGTGGCATTGTGTGTAGATGCATGTGCGCATATGTGGGTATGCATATGTGTGGCGCTGGGAGCTGCGTATAGATATGTGACATTGGATGTATTTGGATGTGTGCGTATGTGCATGTGTGACACTGTGGGTATGTGAATGTTATTGGGTATGTGGATATTGGACACCATGTGTGGGTATATAGATGTGTGTGCATATGCATGTGTGACTGTGTGTGGGGGATATAAGGATTTGTGTCTGCGTGGGTTCTCTGACACACTCATACAGAGTATACATTACTGTGAGTGTTATTGATGGGGAGCTCTGTGATACAGTAATGTGCAGTATGTATGAGAGTGAGTCTTGTTGTGGAGCTCTGTGATACACTCATACACAGCACACATTTTGGAGTTGTATTTGCCTTTGAGCTCTGGGATGCGTAGCTATGTTTTGGTGGGTGTGGGGGGGGTTTTGGGGGGGGCATTCAATCCTTGGACCCAGGCATCACAATGTCTTGGGCTGGCCCTGGCGCCGCCCATCTCTCTAAACGAGAAAGCACTTCAGCAATTAAAATATTCAATTTATATTAACAAAAAATGCTTTGCGTTTTTCATTTTATTTCTATAAAAAGGCCCACCAAAATCCTCATCACCAGGCCCATGATTCGCTTAATCTGGCCCTGCCAACAGCGACAATGTATTCCACCCCTGGCAGGTCCTATCATACTAACCTAATGTCTGCTCTTATGGGATAAACTTACTGTGGACTCAGTCCTTTCTAAAGCTCCCTGCAGATCAAGGTTTAAATAGAACCTGCGGGTGGAGCACCTGTGATAGGTGCTTGCCCAAAAGGGTTGTCAACCCTGTAATATACAAAATATACGAGAGGGGCAGCACTCAACCTTAACTACGCTTTCAGTGCGGGTGCATCTCAAGACAACATAATACTAAACTAAACTTCCACCATTGGTCAACAGAGCTCAGTATTAAATGTATGCAAGGGTTAAGAACTGCAATGTTTGAAGGGGTTTAGGAAATGTTCTTAAGCACTGAAAGGGTTAAATCTGAAACTCTGTTTAAACGTATTTAGCTGCTGTTGTGGTTTCTTTTGTATAGTTTGGTGTGCTCTCCTCTCGTTTTGTTTTATATTATGTTGTCTTGAGATGCACCCGCACTGAAAGCGTAGTTAAGGTTGAGTGCTGCCCCTCTCGTATATTATGTATATATAAGGGTCAAGAGGTCCCGCACTCCACATACCGAAAATTTCTTCCTCCAGTGCAGTCAATCCAGCTGCAGGTAGATAAGAGACCAAAATCCAGACGCACATGGAGACTTCTTTTCAAAGTTTAAATAAAATAAAACTTTATTCTGGCATCAAATTTCAACGTTTCAGTCCCCAGGAAAGTCCCTCTGGGGACTGAAACGTTGAAATTTGATGCCAGAATAAGTTTTATTTTACTTAAACTTTGAAAAGAAGTCTCCGTGTGCGTCTGGATTTTGGTCTCTTATATATATAGTCAGGTCCAGAAATATTGGGACATCGACACAATTCTAACATCTTTGGCTCTATACACCACCACAATGGAGTTGGAATGAAACAAACACAATGTGCTTTAACTGCAGACTGTCAGCTTTAATTTGAGGGTATGTACATCCAACTCAGGTGAATGGTGTAGGACTTACAGCAGTTTGCAGATGTGCCTCCCACTTGTTAAGGGACCAAAGGTAATGGGACAGAATAATAATCATAAATCAAACTTTCCCTTCTTAATACTTGGTTGCAAATCCTTTGCAGTCAATCACAGCCTGAAGTCTGGAACGCATAGACATCACCAGACGCTGGGTTTCATCCCTGGTGATGCTCTGCCAGGCCTCTACTGCAACTGTCTTCAGTTCCTGCTTGTTCTTGGGGCATTTTCCCTTCAGTTTTGTCTTCAGCGAGTGAAATGCATGCTCAATGGGATTCAGGTCAGGTGATTGACTTGACCATTGCATAACATTCCACTTCTGTCCCTTCAAAAACTCTTTGGTTGCTTTTGCAGTATGCTTTGGGTCATTGTCCATCTGCACTATGAAGCGCCGTCCTATGAGTTCTGCAGCATTTGGCTGAATGTGAGCAGATAATATTGCCCGAAACACTTCAGAATTCATCCTGCTGCTTTTGTCAGCAGTCACATCATCAATAAATACAAGAGAACCAGTTCCATTGGCAGCCATACATGCCCACGCCATCACACTACCACCACCATGCTTCACTGATGAGGTGGTATGCTTAGGATTATGAGCAGTTCCTTTCCTTTTCCATACTCTTCTCTTCCCATCACTCTGGTACAAGTTGATCTTGGTCTCATCTGTCCATAGGATCTTGTTCTAGAACTGTGAAGGCTTTGTTAGGTGTTGTTTGGCAAACTCTAATCTGGCCTTCCTGTTTCTGAGGCTCACCAATGGTTTACATCTTGTGATGAACCCTCTGTATTCACTCTGGTGAAGTCTTCTCTTGATTGTTGACTTTGACACACATACACCTACCTCCTGGAGAGTGTTCTTGATCTGGCCAACTGTTGTGAAGGGTGTTTTCTTCTCCAGGGAAAGAATTCTTCGGTCATCCACCACAGTTGTTTTCCGTGGTCTCCCGGGTCTTTTGGTGTTGCTGAGCTCCCCGGTGCGTTCCTTCTTTTTGAGAATGTTCCAAACAGTTGTTTTGGCCACGCCTAATGTTCTTGCTATCTCTCTGATGGGTTTGTTTTGTTTCTTTAGCCTAATGATGGCTTGCTTCACTGATAGTGACAGATCTTTGGATCTCATCTTGAGAGTTGACAGCAACAGATTCCAAATGTAAATAGCACACTTGAAATGAACTCTGGGCCTTTTATCTGCACATTGTAATTGGGGTAATGAGGGAATATCACACACCTGGCCATGAAACAGCTGAGAAGCCAATTGTCCCATTACTTTTGGTCCTTTAACAAGTGGGAGGCACATCTGCAAACTGCTGTAAATCCTACACCGTTCACCTGAGTTGGATGTACATACCCTCAAATTAAAGCTGACAGTCTGCAGTTGAAGCACATTGTGTTTGTTTCATTCCAACTCCATTGTGGTGGTGTATAGAGCCAAAGATATTAGAATTGTTTCGATGGCCCAATTTTTCAGATAGATAGATAGAAACTATAATATGTTTTGAGATCTAATAGTTTCAACTGAAAATCACTGTTATAATTATTTTGAGACTAAAATTAACTTGTCATAAACATTTTATATACATACTGTATATATTCCACTCATTTAATGGAGTTAAGCAAAAGGTCATTTGCATTTTAATTACTGCTTCATTTCTATTTTCATTTTTAAAGCTCATAAATATAATAAATTCATATCTAGTAAAAGAATATCACATGTATAACGATGCTTAAGGCTGGGGTCAGACCAGCGCACTTTTAACGTGCGTTCTGGCGCACATAATTACAGCCGCACTAGCAGCAGATGACAGCCAATATACGATGTACGGCCGCACAAAAGTCTGGCCGTGCAACGCAAGTGGAATTTGAACGCATTTTTCTGAGAACGCTGAACCGCTAGTACTGACGTACGGAGTGCGCAGCTGCGGCATAGCGGCGTGTTTGCGTGATTAGGAGATGTCAGACACTGCTAATGTCCAGCCTACATAACGTCCAGACGCAAAAAGAGTTTTATTGACGATCCGTACAAAATCACGCCCGAAAATGCGCGTCGTCTGACCGTTTTTGAGCATTCCGTGAAAAAATACATCAATGCGTTCGGACGCACCTTTTCACGTTCGCGGGGAAAAATGCTTTCGTCTGACCCTAGCCTAAATGTTGTGCAAATTCTACATACACAATATCTGGAGGCAGGATTATAAATAAATAAAATTATAATAATAAATAAAATAATATCATGGGAACTTTTAAACCATTGTGTTTGTTTAATCTATTATTTTTTACTTTTGTATTTGTACAAAAAAAGAAATTGAAACAGTTTCAGAGAGGCATCTCCTGTTCCAATATGGCATGTCACATCTCTTAACACATTACTATTAAAACATTGTATTTCTGATTCTTAAATAAACAAAGATCCTCTCCTGTGCACGCACAATCATCATCGTTTATATAATGGTTTTGTTAGGCGCTATACACTTCTATAGAAGATAACAAATACATCACATTTCATTGACATTGACCACAACTCTTTGTACTCGTTGGTCATTACAAACCATTTAACAAAGCAATACAACATGTAGAATGATAGAAACATACAAGGGACTATACCTCAACCAAAAAAAAGAGGCACTCGCTTGTAATAGCGAGCAGATGGATTATGATTTTACTAATTTGTTTCTAGATGACAGCACCACAAAAGTGAACCTTTGCAAGTTAAAGGGTTTTTCTTTCCATAGAAGTTTCATTTAACAAAAGTTGACAAACGTGTAGTGTTTGCACTGTGGGAATATATTGCGACATCTTAACATTGTTAATTGTCTCTCTTTGGTGAAGCTTAAAAGAGTGAAATCCATTCTCAGATATAGACAGGCCTATTCGACACATGTTCTCTGACGTATTTGAAAAGAGTTCTAAATAAATGATATACTGCTGTATTTAGTACACAAGGTGCACAACCGACCAGCCTCTAAATCCATATACTAAAATGTAAAATACCCAAAGCCCTTCGCCAAACATATGTTTAAATAGAGTAATATCTTCAGATTACTTTATGTTGCAATGATCCACCAGCTGGGTGGAGTAGAGGTAATGTCACCGCTCTACATGGAGAGAGCCTGTGGAGACATGGGTTCGATCCCAGCGAGCAACCTCTCCAGTAAGTGTCCTTGGCAAGACACCTAACGGTACATACTCGCCACCCAGGACATACTTGAAAACGAGAGAAATCTCAATGTATCCTTCCTGGTAAAATACTTTCACAAAAAAAAAAATATATATATATAAGCCAATATTATATGTTGGAGTGACCATCAATAATCACATACAGAATTCTGTCATAAGCTCTTTTAGAGAACCAAAATAGCTATAATTAACACCATCATTTATATTAATGAGCATTATAGCGCTGGCTGTCTTACAATGTGGCAGTGGCGTCACTAGCGTTGGTGTCACCCGGGGCGGTAACTCATGGTGTCACCCACCCCCCCTGAGTTTTACAGGGGGGTTTTATTTTTAACTACTCTTACTCATAAATTAGTACTCCCATATAACACTTTTTATTATCATTCATAGGATCTTATATGTTAATTCCAGATATTTTCATTCAGTATTTTTTTTTAAAACAGCGGGCGACGGGTTTGCGGCGGCATTCGGTGGCTGATTCCCTGCACTTCAGGGACTCTGCAGTGAATTCACCAGGGAAGTTTGATTCCCCGAAGTGCGGGGAACAACAGAACACTGAAATGTCTGCGTCATTTCGGTGCTCTGTGAATATCCCCTTTAGTGGTGTTTTTTTTGCTGCCCCCTGGAAAGTGCCAGCCTAGGCCTTGCCTACCCTGGACATACTTGAAAATTAGAGAAATCTCAATGTATCCTTCCTGGCAAAATATTTTTGTGTAAAATTTTTTTTTCTTTTTTAGGGTGTCACCCTAGGGGGTGGTGTCACCCAGTGTGGGTCGCACCCCCTGCCCCCCCCTTTGACGCCACGCAATGTGGAACTATGCTGTAAAACCTACAACCGAAGAGTTACATCTTGAGTAAAGATATACTATGCCCAGTCATGCTCAAGCAGGTCTTGTGTTCAGGATTCTAAATCCTTATTGAGTCCTGGCCACATCTGGATTGTTTTTTCCAGGTGGTCCAGTCTTTCAACAAGTCCTGGTGATAATTAGTCATTTTCCCAGTGTACACATCTCTTAATAGCCTAATATCTCCGGATTTGTGCTCCAGAGCTTGACCAAAAGGTTTAACCAAGATCCACGTGTTGAATCCAAACCGTGCCCAGGTCTACTACTGAGGAATAAAGTTCTTCTCTTGCAATCCTGGTGTTGCTTGTCTGCATATTCATTTTAGCTATTGTGGAATTGGAAAATTCCAGTGACTCTACCCACTGTAAAGAGTGCGGTAAGGCTAGGGTCAGACTGAGGCAGTGCGAACGCGCGTGCAGGCGCACTTAATCACGGCCGTAGTAGCAGCAAATGCCGGGCAATGACGGCCAATATACGAAGTACGGTCGCACAAAAGTCCAGCTGCGCAACGCAAGTGGAAAATGAACGCATTTTGTCGAGAACGTAAAACCGCTAGTACGGTTGTACAGAGTGCGCTGCGTCCGCTAGCGGCGTGTGTGCGTGAATTGGAGATGTCAGACACTGCTAATGTCCGGCCAACATAACGTCCAGACGCACAAAGTGTTTTATTCGATGATCCGTACAAAATCACGAACGTAAATGCGCATAGTATGACCGCTATCGCGTACTCCGTGAAAAAATGCGTCCATTCGTTCGAACGCACTTTTTCACAGACAACGTGAAAATGCGTTCGTCTGACCCTAGCCTAAAACACACTACGCTTTTTTCCCTGGACAGAGACTACCAGGACCGCAAGTGAAGACCATCTTCCTTCAGTTGGGTTCTTGCCAAGGTTAACCATGAAGGTTAACTGTCATGTTAGGTAGCTAGTTTTACCATAATCATAAGTACCTCTACGTCTAGAGCTTACCATACTTTTACAGATGTCAAATAGGGGTATCTCTCTATATTTTACATGTTTCTAAACATGCCTTTCTAAATAAACATTTTGAAATTAAAAATAAAGCAAAGTATTTAGGTCTTGGCTCAGTGTCTGCTTATTTTTTGTTCATGTTGGTCCCCAGTTCTATCAGTTGAGTTCTTTGTTTTCTGGGTCATCTTGAAAGATCTTGTACAGTATCATCTGGCCAGCCATCGGCCCCCTCTGATTAGGTCACAGGGCGTGCCGCGTGACGTCTGCTGCCAGGACATAGGGCAGCAGACGTCATGCGGTGCACCCTGTGGCCTAATCAGAGTGTGCCCTGACATCACGGGAAGGAGCAGCAGATCTCCATGAATGAAACTGAAGAGGGAGGGGAGTGGCAGCTCATGGGGTACATTGTCCATGCCTTCCTGAACTCAACAAAGAAAAATGGCTGCTCTTCGCAGCCTGCCAACCAGCCTATGGACTGTTTGGACATCACCTCTATGAGTGACTCGAGCAGCCAGCCAGGAGACCTGACACAATCTGGCACCAAAGCCTAGGATCCCCCAGCTTTCTAAGTACAGCCTATGCCATTGCAGATGCCAGCTAAAGGAGCCAGTAAGTGTTGAGGATGGTGGAATATTTAGTAAAGTCATGACAACATGTTAGTGATTGGAAAAACATTTAAACCTAATTGTTTTCTAAATGTTGAAGGATTAGATTGATTTTAGGAAGGGAGCTCTGCAAATATTATCAGCAGAAGTCAAGATAGCAGAAACAAAACCACTAATAGAGAATCCATAGGAGTGGAGTTAGCTGCAGGAGGAATGCAACAAGCTAGCAATTCCTGCAGTTCTTTGACCAAGCATATCCATCCTGTTGTCTTTCCAAATAAGCCTACATGGAGGTTAGGGGCTGACTCAAACCTGCATGCAGCATTTGTCCCTGTTGTAAAGTCAGGGAGAACACATTGAGTCGCCGTACTGTTTCAGATTCTGAATCTGTGGTTAGGTATCACAGAGCTCTACAGTAATGTGCATAAGGGTATCACAGGGTTCCACAGTAATGTGCATGAGGGTATCACAGAGCTCCACAGGAATGTGGGGTGTGTATTAGGGTATCACAGAGCTTCACAGTAATGTGCAGTGTGTATAAGGATATCACAGAACTTCACAGTAATGTGTGGTGTGTAGAAGAAAAAAAGTAGGCTGCTCAGTCCAAAATGCCTATTTTTTATCCCAGTCCGGGCTTGACAGGGCCTATCACACACATAAAGCCCTACATACTCAAACATAGATAGATAGATAGATAGATAGATAGAGTGAGGAGGACTCTGGAAAATTATCAGCATTATTCACTAACCACTGCAGTTTATCATGTTTCAAATAATGGTGAATATCAACCTTGTTGCAACGACGATACACTTTGGCATATCTCAAAATGGAAGTTCAAACAGTCACATTGCCAGGAGCAAATTAATTGAAAAAACTTTGCCTGTCATTGTATGATTTTCCCATTGGGACACTCAATAGATTATTGTCTATGAAAGTTATGGTACTTAATGACCCCTATATGAATCCTGCTTTCATACTACGTGAACACAGGCCGTGACTCTCGCATGAGATTACACGAGGAACAGGTTACAGAAATATACCTGATCGCAGACTTTGTTATTTGTTGCTCCACCATTGTTACTAGTTGATTAAAGGGGCACTCTTCTTATCCTGTTCACTTTATTGATACAAAGAGGCCATTATGTGAGGAGTGCCCCCTACCCAAATACCCCTTTCTGGTGAAAATGCTGGGTGAAGTAGAGGAGTGTCCTCCACCAAACCCAGTGTCACCAGCAGCTGGGATTTTCATTTTCCCGACTGCTGATCACCAGATCGGTCACTAGTGACATCAGCACACAGCGTGACATCGTCACTTTCTCTAAGACCATACGCATTGGTGAGTGGTCTCAGAGAGGCAGCGATCGATTTGGTCTGTGCATGCATGTGCAGCTACAATCCATCGCTCTGCGCAGGCGCTACGGAGCGTACGTTCGATAAGTGTGAAAGTCCCATAGTGTTGAAAATTTTGCAGTTCCTATGCTTCGCAAGTTGAGAAGGAGCGCAAATTACGTTAGATAGCTGCACGGACCTCCGGGTTCAGAAGTCCCCGAACTGAAGAGGAGGAGCTGCACACTGAGAGGGACAAAAAGGTGAGTAAAATCACCTATAAAAAAAATAAAAAAATAATTGGGTAGAGGCTGTCAGCAGCATCTGTCCATTTACCTACGAGCAAAAAAAAAGGGAACTCTATTTTTAATACAGTATCCCTTTAACGTTAGTTTCTAACCACACAAATAGAACATTTAATATCTTTACTTCCAATTACATGGTACTAAATCACTCTGTGGAACATCCTGACACTAAAACTAAATCATCCACACTAATCACCTCTGCTGCCTATATCATGTATAAGAGTATTTTTAGTTCCTGCGTGTTAGCAGGGGATGGTAAGATGTTTGTTCAGTGCTCTTAACTCACGAAACGGCATAGTTCCTTTATTAAGAGGTTGAGTCTACAAAGAGTTAGCATCCTCCAGCCTTACAGTACTTCAACAATAATTAAATAAAACCCCTAAGAGCCTTACATAATTTATAGAATACACGATTTACAAGCAGGCAAATGTACGCCACAAAGATACCAGTACAGCAAATATTGGTTTTCTTGATTGATGCTATACCTTATGCCACACGAGCCACTCAAGCATCTGCCTGTTACCACAAGCCTGCCCTTTTGTCCGGAAATAATACAAAGTGACGTTCTGCGCCGTGGGTTGAGGGTTGCAAATATTTAAAGGTAATAAATTTCTCAGACGGAAAGGTAACTTCTTTTATTTAAAGAAAAAAAAAAAACACAAAAGCCGCTATTGTTTGCTTTGAGCCTTAGCACACTCCTCGCACCTGTACTTTTCAATTGTACGTTTGCCAAATTTTCTGTGGTTTTCGCAGAAAGCACTTTATATCTGTTTATAAGTACAGTAGCAATTATAGATTATTTTATTTCTTCCCTCGGGAGGTAAAAATTAACACAATACGTCTTAATCATTTTCAGAGTATTATGCATCAGAATACAGTTGCAGAATAGAGATATTGTAAATAAAGTGTAACAATCATCTTTATTACAGCACATACTTTATTCTATTAAGGCAAGATTCAAGGCTAAAATATAAAGTATAATAGTAATGTAAGTTTATAGACTGGTAGAAATCTGCGAGGAAGTCGATACAATTCTCCTGTTGAGTGAATGACTTAAGGGGTTATTCAAAGAGGACTGTCTCTTGGTGCTCTGTCGTTCCCCGCACTTCAGGGAATCAAATTTCCCCACCCTGCGGTGAATTCAGCATTCACCTCAGGATCCCTGACGTGCAGGGAATCGGCTGCCGAATGCAGCCGCCAACAAGACATCCAGCGCCATCAACCCGCCGACATCCGCCGCAAACACGCGGACAACTGCCGCAAACCCGACGGAGGAACCCCAAATGCAGCAGATGAGCCGCCGAGCACAGCACCGAACAGCCGCAAAAAAAAGCCGACAAGCCGCCGGACAGGTAAAGAAAAAAAAAACAATATGCTTGAAAGTGTCAAAATTTAAATGCTGTTTGCAAAAAAACTACTGAACAAAAATGTCTGAAATTATCATATAAGGTCCAATGAATGATAATAAAAAGAGCTGTTACAAAAAATAGAAAAACGCTTTTATAAAAAAAAACAACGAAAATTAATTTCACGAAAAAGTCCCGAAAAAAGCCTAAAAGATCCTAGAAGAAGGAAAAAAGAGACATTTTACTGCAGATTAAAATAATAAATGGTTTATTAGATATTGAATTAAAACAGTAAAATGCCACTGATGCCTATACCAGATTCATATCATTTTAATATTGGACCGCAGGGTCTAACCCTGCACTCTTCCACAATACCACAGAGGGGTTACGGTGTGACGGCACTGTTGCCGACACTAAAGGGACAATTTTAAAGCACTTATTGTTACTTTCATCCAAAGCCTGCATAAGTTTCACCATAATTTAGCCAAAAAATCATTAAACTTGTTCTGCGCGCCCAAAAATGTATCCTCTTTTCATACAGGCTGCTGCCCCAAGCAGTTGTTTATGAATAGATTAAAGGAAATCCATTTACCGTCATTTGAAAGGTCATTTTTTTGTTTTTAAATGTTTCTATACATCCTACAAATCCGCCACTTCACGGGCAGGTTATGGGGACCTCCTAGGCACGATATTTGAAGGAATTTTTCATTTTTATTTTTAACCCTTATTTCATGGAAAACTCACTGTTCATTTAAAAACTTATTTTTTAAAACTTTTTGTCCTTGTTTCCTGTCCCCCAGGGCACTACCCAGACCCCATACACCTTTTATGCAAATATCTAGCATATATGCCCTCTTGTTGGGCACTCTAAAAATCGAACTTTCGAGTCCCATTGACTTGCATTGAGTTCGGTTCGTGTTTGAGTTTGAACTCGAACTTTTGAAATTGTTCGAGTTCGAATGCGAACCGAACACGGGGGTGTTCGGCTCATCACTATTGGTGATAAAACATTTCCCATGGCTTCCAATCCCGTTTAAACATAAGCAAAAGCGGTAAAAATGAGCTCAGCACACAGCGATGAAATGGCTCAGCACTCAGCAGTGAAGGAGTTAAAAACTTTTTTTTTCTTTTTTCCCCATTGTTTCCTGTCCCCCAGGGCAGTACCCAGACCCCCATATACCTTTTATGGACAATATCTTGCATATATGCCCTCTTGGAGGGGACCTTAATTTTCGAACGTTCGAGCCCCTTTGACTTGTATGGTGTTCGCAATGTGTTCGAGTTCGCAGTCGAACTTTTTCGGGTGTTCGAGTTCGAATGCGAACTGAACACGGGGGTGTTCGGCCCATCACTACTGAATAAATCTGTTGAATGAGACCACTGAACAGCAGGGCAATTCGACAACTTTTCCCTGCTGTTTGTTGTTCTCTGAGTAGATGAAGCATTGCTTCTCTATGGGGATTTCACTGCCCTCGAACAGGCACCGTATGTGCAGGCAATTCACCAAGATTTGGCGAACTGCCTGCTCTCTGAATAGCTGAGTGGCCAGGAAAGGTAAACCGTATGCTGAATTTCACTGTTCGGTTACCTTTTGGCCACAATTCGGATGTCTTTGAATAACCTATAGCAATGGTTCCCTGCCCTGGTCCTCAAGTAACCCTAACAGGTCAGGTTTTCCTGATAGCTGAAGCACAGCACAAGTGATTATGATTTGCTGCCCAGTGATTGCAGGATTCAGTCTGCATTTCCCCAAGGCGATCTGTAAAATCTGGTCTGTTAGGGAGACTTGATGACCAGGGTTGGGAACCACTGCCATATACTATCATTGCACAGATAGGCTGGGGTTGATAAAAACTCAAAATAAAAAAAATAAAAAATGGGAAAGCCATATACCCCAAGAAAACGCACTCAGATATACAGATTGGGAGCTATATATATAAATATATATACTGTATATTACTTCAGTAAAGTGGTGGCACCTAGATAAGACACGGTCCTGAAAATGAATAAAATAACTGAGATGCATCATAGTTTACCATGACATTGCGTGATTGTAACCTCAGGTTGTGTATCTTCATGCCGTAGAAGCACCCCAGCATTAATCAATTTTTGAGGATAGCTGACACTGTCAGCCTGACAGCATAAAAAGGCAGCACAATATAAAATAATTTGCCACCTCAACCTGTATGGAGTAGATATATAGGCAGTGCAATACTAAACTATCCGTTGAAAAGTAAATGAATGTAAGTTATTAATTTTTTTTTTCTATTATTTTCTCAACATTTTATTCATAGTTATTTAGCGTGTGCTCAGTTATCGTGACACAAAAAGCCCCGCTAGTCTGCCAGAAGAAAAATAGTATAAAAATGGATCGTGCACCAAACAATACAGCAAATAATTATTATAAAGTAAAAAATATCAAAATTGCCTCAGTCACTAAAAAAAAAGGAAACCGGGAAAAACCTTTGGTTATCAATGGGTTACTGGGATATGTAAGTCTCGTGTGTGAGCACACTCCTAACAATCTGTTTCCTGGCCTGGTTTCTGTTTAGTCATCTCTTGTTTATGATTAGATGTAGCCGCTATGTATGTGTAGCAGGGAGGATTGCCTGTCTCCTGCTCAGTCATTTCTAATATCTTACTAGACCTATTTTGATGTCAACCCCCAGGATGAGTTCTGTTTAATCCATCATAAATGTATCCCTTTCTAACACATATGCAGCTCTTTTTAATTCCATTTATATGTGTGTTTGCCATTCTTACAATCAGTAGTTTAACCACTTCGCTGCTATGGACGCGTTCAGCGTGTCGATGATATTCCCGCTACTGTGCGGAGGACGCGCTCAGTGCGTCCAAGTGTCTCTGCAGCGAAGCGGCACTGTGGCTCCAATCCCTGGCGGCAAACCGTAACGGCTGACATCCAGGATGTCGCCCTCACTGTGGGATCATGGGAGTCGCGGTGAAGTCATCAGCCCCTGGAAAATGCCTGAAGGGGAGGGCAGATCATTTGGACCTCTCTCCTTCCCCATCGGTAAGGGCAGAGAAGAAAAGCAGGCACTGCTTGGAAGGGCACAGTCTGCCCTTCCCAGCGGTGTCTGCCTTTAACCCCTTAAGGGCTGGATCAGTATTCCGGTGCCGGATTGCGGTCCTTTCCCAAAGGTGGCCGATATCTTGGATGTCGACCAAGATCCCCCCGCCTACTGGCATCATTACGCATGGACGCGATGATGTCAGTTCAGGAGTTAACACCTAGCTACTACTTATGGTAGAGATATGGGGGTCCAATGACCCCCTGTATCTCCCGATCCGTGGAAGCTAGGGGTTAATGTTTGGTATCATTGGAAAGTCCAGAGCATGGCCTTTCCAATGATTCCAAACATGACCAAGTAAAGAAAAAATTAATAATCAAAAAATAAAACATTAAAAAATTAAAAAAATAAATAACTTTTTTGTTGTTTATTTTATTAATGCAGCATTATTGTTCACATTTCAAATATAATGTGAACACTGATGCTGCACTAACAATTATTTTGTTTTTTTAGATAAAATAACGTAATTTCGCAGAAAAATAAAAGTAACAGGTTCACAGTTCTAATTTTAATAACAAGTGTACCCCATAGAATAAATAACCGCAAAGGCTCGGATGATAAAATGTGAAAAAAAAATATTTTACAAAAAGATGATTGGAAATTCACATTTTTAAAAAAAATTTTGTTAGACCATTCTGGCAGGGCATGACGTTTACATATAATAATGATACATTATGAGATGGAAGCCCTCAAGTGCACGAATTGTATATATACACTATATTGCCAAAAGTATTCGCTCACCCATCCATATGCGAGTCAAGGCAGGTGAGCGAAACTTTTGGCAATATAGTGTATATACTGTATATACATACATACATACATAGGCGACTGTGACAGGCTTACGCAAACTATGATCATACTTTGTTAACTGAATCCCCATCATTTTACCTCAGTCAGGTTTTTTGAATTTTTGAAATGTGTGTTTTCTTTTGTTGCAGAAAATGATGGATGAAGGTGGTCATTTATATGGAGTGCTCTTTTTTGGTGTTTTGTATTTAATGCTTAGATGCACCCGCTTGTGTTGCACGTTTAGGTTGAGTGCAACCCCCCCCTGTGGTTTGTTTTTATATATATATATATATATAGAATGGCAAGAATGCAAGCACTCATAGGGTTTTCCAAAGTAATCTTCCTTTAATGAATCCAAAAGTCAACGTTTCGGCTCAACACTGAGCCTTCATCAGGACAAACATATTTAAAAGCAAAACTTGTGTCTGTTTAAATACACACCCTAATTAAACAATAATCACAAGTCCCCCCCACAGAAGTACCCCACTGACCAATGGGACAGAACAGCTATCATTTGCACATGAGGATCAGCATCAGGCACCATCTGATGACATCAGCCCGGTTAACCCTGTAGCCATGGCAACCTTGCAGGGTATTACTTGAGGGCATCACCAAAGCGATACTAGCCCCACCACCCCATGTTGGCAAAGTTAATGAAAGTTTAAGAAAAGAGCCGATCTCCAAACGTCTGCAATCATGATAGGATTCGAGAGTGTGTATTAGCGCTGTGCGCCGTATATTGGCGTCTCTCCGGTTGTCAAGGCAACCATGACGCATGGCCTGAGGTCGGACCAAAATACTGCTTGCCTGGTCCCGCCCCTCACTCTCTCGTGGTCAAAACGGGACCATCTGCGGGAAAACAAAACACACTACCCCCTTTATTTTTAAAACCAAAGATAAGTATACAAATAACAACCGGTGTAACTACACCGATCGGCGCCGCCAGGCAAAAACTAAGATCTTATTAAGCCTCCCTATTTGCATCTATTAATTGCTGGTATTATGCCACTATAATCATAAGGCAGGCAGATAAGGGAGGGGCCATCACCATCCTGAATTACACTTACTATGCTAGAGAAATGTATTCCCAGCTTTTAGATGGAGTTACCTATTCCCTGTTACCATGTGATCCAACATCAGAAATCATGGCTAAATTTGAAAAAAGCATACAAAGAGGACTATCAGCTGGTCACATCAATGAGGATTTGTTTCAGTATCTACTTAAACCTCATCCGAGGACACCTGTTGTGTACGGAATACCAAAGATCCACAAAGATCCAGTAGCTCCACCACTACGCCCAATTGTCTCAGCCACAGGGGGAGTCATTGAGCCAACAGCCAAATGGCTCGACTCTTTATTTAAAGCACCGGTACAGTGTATCCCCACGTGTATTAAAGATACTAATGATTTTTTGCAGAGACTCAAATCGGTTGTGGTAAACTGTGACGAAGTGGTTTTCATGACGTTAGATGTGAAAAGTTTATACACGGTGATTCCGCATGGGGGAGGGCTCGAGGCCATGAGGTGGTTGCTATCTAATTCTGTAAACTATGATGGTCCATGTGTGGAGTTTGTTTTGGAGTTGTTGGCGTTGGCATTGGAAAATAATTACTTCAGGTTTGAGGACAAGTGGTACCTGCAGCGCACTGGGACGTCCATGGGGGCCGCTATGGCCCCATGTACGCCAATGCCTACATGTACAAATTTGAGATTGATAATATCTTAACCCAATTTCCAGATAAAATCGTTGAATATGTACGTTTCATTGACGACATCTTTATATTGTGGCGGGGTACGGTAAATGAAGCAAGGAAATTGAGCAGTGCATAAACAATTTGGATACACCTATTAAGGTCACCAGTACAGTGAATGAACATTCCATCAATTTTTTGGATGTAAGGGTATTTAAAAAAGACAACTGCTTACAATATTCCTTGTTTTCCAAGCCTACAGACCGCAACACTTTGCTCCATGAGCAAAGTGCACACCCAGAGCATTTGAAGCGATCGCTACCTTATTCTCAACTTTTGAGGGTTATAAGGAATAATAGCGATGTGACCACTAGGGAGGAACAGATTTCCGACATGTGTCGGAAGTTTTCCTCTCGGGGTTACTCTGAAACAGTACTTACAGCTGCCCTGGAGAGAGCGAGAGCCCCCAGGAAAGAAAAAAGTGGGTGGATAGATTCAAATTTCCCCTCACCTTCGATACAGGTTCCAATAAAATCACCTCAGTGGTGAGGAGGAACTGGTCGGTCCTGGAAAAGGATCAAAATCTGCCCGAGACTTTTAGACACAAACCGATGTTCTGTTATCGCAAAAACCGCAGTTTGAAAGATTTTTGGTAAAGGCGGATCCATTAAAAGTTATGATCAAAACCAAAATCAATTTAAAAACTTAGGATGTAAAAGGTGTTTAGGCTGCGTTACCTGCGGCCATATGATCCCCTCAAAAGAGTTCAGACATCCCCATACAGGGAAGCGATATCATAAGACACCTTATTACTTGCAGAACTGAGTTTGTGGTCTATAAAATCTTATGCCCTTGTGGCCTTGCCTATGTGGGCAAGACCACAACCAGCTCTGTGAGAGAATACGCAACCATAGATCTAACATCAGGATTGCGTATAGGGATGGCAGGTCGGACAAGCCAGTGGCTCGGCATTTTCTTCAATGCGGCCACCCTTTGTCCTCATTAAAGTTTCTGGCGATAGACCATGTCCCTCCCCCAAGGAGAGGGGGTGACAGAGCCTTAATCCTTTTACAAAGAGAGGCACAGTGGATCCATAGATTGGACACTGTTTTTCCACGGGGATTAAATGAGAGGAATGTTTTTTCTGCTTTCCTGTAATTCTGTGTAATTTTTGAAAGAATTTTTGAAGAAGAAATTTTTGAAAAAAATTTTTGAAAGAAAAAATTTTTTGGAAAAAAAAAAAAAAAAAAAAAAAAAAAAAATTTTTGAAAAGGGTTTTTTTGGAAAAATTTTTTTTGAAATTTTTGGAATTTTTTGTAAATTCGAATACCAGCAATTAATAGATGCAAATAGGGAGGCTTAATAAGATCTTAGTTTTTGCCTGGCGGCGCCGATCGGTGTAGTTACACCGGTTGTTATTTGTATACTTATCTTTGGTTTTAAAAATAAAGGGGGTAGTGTGTTTTTGTTTTCCCGCAGATGGTCCCGTTTTGACCACGAGAGAGTGAGGGGCGGGACCAGGCAAGCAGTATTTTGGTCCGACCTCAGGCCATGCGTCATGGTTGCCTTGACAACCGGAGAGACGCCAATATACGGCGCACAGCGCTAATACACACTCTCGAATCCTATCATGATTGCAGACGTTTGGAGATCGGCTCTTTTCTTAAACTTTCATTAACTTTGCCAACATGGGGTGGTGGGGGCTAGTATCGCTTTGGTGATGCCCTCAAGTAATACCCTGCAAGGTTGCCATGGCTACAGGGTTAACCGGGCTGATGTCATCAGATGGTGCCTGATGCTGATCCTCATGTGCAAATGATAGCTGTTCTGTCCCATTGGTCAGTGGGGTACTTCTGTGGGGGGGACTTGTGATTATTGTTTAATTAGGGTGTGTATTTAAACAGACACAAGTTTTGCTTTTAAATATGTTTGTCCTGATGAAGGCTCAGTGTTGAGCCGAAACGTTGACTTTTGGATTCATTAAAGGAAGATTACTTTGGAAAACCCTATGAGTGCTTGCATTCTTGCCATTCTACATTGATTCTAGCCTTTGCTTAAGCACCGGGTGAGAGTGGAACCCTGCAGTGAACCGTGAGTGCAAAACCTTCGTGTACATTTTATATATATATATATTATATATATATATATATATATATATATATATATATATTATATATATTATTATATATATATATATATATATATATATATATCAGCATTTTAGATGGTTCTGTTTGCTGGAACAAACAGGGTTATTCAAAGAGATCCGAATGCTGCCGAAAGGGAACCGAACGCTGAAAATCAGCTTCAATGTTAAAAATATTCCCATTTTAATTCAATATCTAATAAACCATTGATTATAATATTCTGCAGTAAAAAGTCTCTTTATTTATAGATTTTTTGGGATATTTTAAGCATTTTTCGGGATTTTTTTGGCAAAAACTTTTTTCCGTTTTTTTTTTTTTTTAACGTTTGCTGTTTTTATTATCATTCCTTGGACCTCATATGTAAATTTCAGACATTTTTGTTCTGTAGTTACTTGGCAAACAGCGTTTCACTTTATAAACATTCAAGCAAACTGGTTTTTTTTTTCACTCCATTCGTCTGCGGTGTCGAGTTTTTCCGGCGGCTGTGATCAGCTCCTGCTCGGGTTTCTCCATCGTGTTCGGTGGGGTTAATCCAGATGTTTTTGCGGGTTTCGGTGTGCATTCGCCTGGGTTTTGCGGTGAGTGTTCAACAGGTTTTCGGCGGCTTTTCCCTGCGCTACGACTGCCCTGTGGTGTTTGCTGAATACACCGCAGGGTCGCCGAAATAGGTTCACCAAATCGTACCGAATTGAAGAGAATGAAAACCCACCGAACGTGCGGTGACTTTTCGATTCTCTTTGAATAACCCTGCAAGACTTTCCAAACATAGTACTGACAAGGATCCAGTGAAGTGCTCCAAAGGTTGGAATGATGAAAAGCCAGGATACATAATCAAAGGTCAGGGATTTGTGGATCAATAAGAGGAAAAGGGTGACATGAAAAAACCTGAAGGAAATTAAACAGGATGTAGCTCTGCAACAACACAACACAACTGAGAGATCCAAATCTGATACTTACAGCAGATGCGTGCTTATTATGTCCAATCTGTAAAGCTGTAATAAGCTTTATCAGTCAATAACTTTTATAATTACTCGGCATAACTGTCACTAGCACCCAGATGTTTAACCCCCTCACTAACAAGATCGAGATATCTCAGGCTTCAAAGGCATCATCCAGTGCCCCGATAGAGATATCTCGATCTGCAGCCCAAAAGCAAATGAAATTAGTTTGCTACAAACAAATTTTGTTTGCTTTCGGGCTGCAGAAGATGCCCCTAAAGTTTTAGCCCTGTGAGCATGAAGCCCAAAGAGCTAAAACTGTGTAAAATCAGCTAACTGAATGTCCTGACATTGGACATTCAGCAAGCCAATACAGTTTCAGTCCGTGGTTCTCTGCAACAACGGTGACTCAATTTGGCAGAAGATGACGCCATCTACTGGCCGAACATGTCAATACGGTAAGAAATTTATTGGGAATAAACCCAAATATGTATTACTATATAATTAATAAAAAATTATTTTTATAAAAACTCTGGTTCTGGACAATGTTTTTTTAAAAAAAAATCATTTGGTAGTGAAGGGGTTAAGAGTGACATGTTCCATTATGCACAGTTATTTACAAAGAGGGCTAAGCTTCATGAGACACTATTATACTATCGCTGGTTGCAGAGTTTAAAAGTCTCTGATCTGGGGCCCAAAGCTCCATCAAAGTAACATACCTAAATAGGGATGCGTAGAGGGCGTGCCTGCTTGATGATCTGGTTCTGCTTGTCCACAATTTAAGTCCCCATCCAACCTTTTTGGGGTTTTCTTATGTGGCTCATAAAGAGCATGAAAATTGACTTTGAGAATATATAGTTTGTAAAATAAAGTTTTCACTTGTGCACACCCTAAGGCTAGGGTCACACGAACGCATTTTTCGCATCATCCGTAAAAAAGTGCGTCCAAACGCATGGACGTATTTTTTCACGGAATACGCGATAGAGGTCATACGATGCGCAATTTCGGCCGTGATTTCATACGGATCCAAACCAGGAAACTTTGGGTGCCTGGACATTATGTTGGCCGGACATGAGCAGCATCTGACATCTCCTAATCACGCACACGCCGCTATGCGGAGGCAGCGCACTCTTTACGTCAGTACTAGCGGTTCGATGTTCTTGCGAAAATGCATTCGTTTGCCGTTTGCTTTAATTGGCCGAACTTTCGTGCGGCCGTACTTCATTTGTGGGCCTGTTCTGGACGTCATTTGCTGCTACCACGGCCATCATAAAGTGCAGGCAAACGCACGTTCGCACTGCGGTCATCTGACCCCAGCCAAAATCACAACTGTCAAAACCTGGCCCTTCAGATGTTTTTGAACTACAAATCCCATGATCCCCTGGCCATCTATTACATTGGAAAAATTCTGGGAATTGTAGGCCTCAAGATCTGTGGGGCCATTAGTTTGACAGCCGTGCCCTAACCTATGGGTTGTACAGGCTTATGCATATTAATATTATAAAAGTAGTAAGGTTGCAGATATTTTTTAAGAAAATCTAAATGTAGGAGTAGAAAAAAGTTTAAAAAAAATACTTGGTGGTTTAATTCAGGAATGAAAGGTCAGTGACATTTCGGTGCTCTCTGAATAACCCCTATAGTTGCGCTTTTTGACCAGCAGAGGGAGCCCTCTGCCTGCGATACAGGGCTTCCCTACATTGAACACATACAGCGGGTATATATTCACTATGTGGGCAATGGAAAGTCATTTTTCTTAACCCTTTCGCTGCTGAGGCGTTTCACACCTCTGTGCGGAGGTAATTTTTACCGGTTTTGCTCATCATGTTTAAATGCGTTTTGAAGGCTTATTTTAGTATATGACCCAGACATATTATATATCGTTCTTTCCGTCAGACTCGGCAGATTCATAATATGTCATTATTATATGTATACGTCATGACCTGTCTGTATATTATAACAAAAAATGCAATAAAATATGAATTTTCAATAATTTACAACGTGTAAAGTGTATTTTTTTTACATTTTAACATGCAAGCAATTGCGGTTGTATTTTGTATGGGGTGCGCTTGTTAAAAAAATTAGAGATGGGGTCTCGTTACATTTTTTTTTGGGGAAAATTACGCGATTTTTAACAAACGCACCGCATACAAAAATCGTTAGTGCAGCATCATTGTTCACATTATAATTGAAATGGGAACAATATTGCTGCATTAACAAAACAAAAAAAAAAAAAAGTTTGTTTTTTTTTTTAGAATTTTTTTTAATATTTTTTTATTTTTATTTTTAATTTTTTTTTAAAAAAAAAACTTTTTTCACAGTGGTGTTTGGTATCGTTGGAACGGCCATGCTCTGGCCGATCCAACAGTACCAAACATTAACCCCTAGCTGCCACGGATCGGGAGATAGGGGATTCCAATGAATCCCCTATCTCCACCGTTGGTGGCAGCTAGGGGTTAACTCCAGGACTGGCGTCATCATGCATAGCACGATGACGCTAGTCCTCAGGGGGAGTTCCTGGAGGCTTGGCCGACATCCAAGATGTCGGCCAGCTCCGGGAAAGGATCACGAACCGGCGCTTTTCAGCGCCGATTCGTGATCCGGCTCCCCAGGGGTTAATGACAGCCACCGTTTGGAAGGGCAGGCTGTGCCCTTCCAAGCGGTGTCTGTTTTAATTTGCTACTCCCCGGCGATCGGGAGGGAGAGAGGTCCGAAGGACCTCCCCCCCTCCCTTTCAGGCGCCTCCTCCGCACATGCGGGGGGGCGCCTGCATTAGATGTCATTGCGTCGCGTCGATGACATCTAATGTCCCCGCCGGGCTCCCGGATTGACGGGCTGACATCCACGGATTGCTGCCTACTGTGCTCGGACGCGCTGAGCGCGTCCGTAGCACAGGAGAACCACTTGGCTGAGCGCGTCCATAGCAGCCAAGTGGTTAAAATCACTGAGCCCTGACAGCGGTTTTATGGAAAAATCACTTGGTAATTTTTTTATTTTTTTTTTAGAAACGATTTTACCAGGAAGGATACATTAAGATTTCTCTTGTTTTTAAGTATGTCCTGGGTGGCGAGTATGTACCGATAGGTGTCTTGCCCAAGGACACTTACTGGTAATGAAGGGGTTAAACTAGATAGAATATTAAAGGGAATATCTAGAAAAGAAAATCTGATTTCAGCATCCTCAAAGAAGCGATTGTTAGCAGTTGTACAGATTTCCAAGAAGAACGTCCTGCCATATTTCATTTTCTTTTAACTGTAAAATACAAAAAAAATGGATCATTCAGTTGAGACTGAGAATCCCCTGGTTTAGCTTTCACTCTTTCACAAAGCCTGGCTCATTTGTAACAAAGTTAAACCTCTGGAGCCAACTGACCAGAGAAACCAGATTTTCAAATAATTCAGATTTGTGTTTCTGTTCCTTCTAATTAAGGGTAATATCGGAAAGCGCAGACAGTGAGTAGCATTGTTTAAGGATCATGGTTTTAAACACGAAAATCTGATTATCAGCTCATGTCAGAAGCCAAGCGATAATGCAGCTTAGCATTTGTTTGGGCTTTTTATTCAGGCAAAAGATAATTACTGTTCGTTAGGCCTTACGTAAGTGTATCTGCGGCCCTGCCATGTCTGAATGGTAAAAGCTCACAATAGTTGAATGAGCATTGCTTGTTTACAATAGGCAGCGGATCTGTTCCAATGGGCTAATTTCATTAACCATGAAAATAGAACTACCTAGGTAAAAAGTTCATTTTCCAGCAACGTTTTATTGGACTTGCCAAATAATTATATTCCAATTTAAAATAGAATATTTAACAGACGACATGAAAATATTGCTTAAAAAAGAATAGCAAAATTCAACAGATTAGTAAAAGTCTTTAGATGCTGAAACTGATGAATTTTAACAAATCGAGCCGATGGAGAATATCTGTTCAATAGAAGACATTCATAGGAAAAAGTACTGAACTGGCAGCAGGCTTCATTTAACCTAATTTCATTAAAGGGAAGCTTTTAGGTGGCTGTGTTGCTTCCCAAATAATGTCCTCAGTGAGATTGTTTCCTATACTCTTTTTTTTCTTGTTGCTAGTGTGCTTTGTTTCATTTTAATTGTTATTCGTGAAGCTAATGAGACACGAGGCTAAGATTCTAACAAGGCAAACACGGATTTAACTATTTCAGAACCCACAGAAGTTACAAGTAATATTGAATATCGCTATTAATATTGATTCGAATCGTAAAAATAATATTTCTTTCCACCTAATTGTCTGTCTTTCTTAAAAAGAAAAATATTTAAAATATGTAAATGTATCTCTCAGAACAGCGCCCAAAATTTGAAGACCCAAGCTACTAGCCAGGCCTTAAGAGTTACTCGCCACCAGTTGCCCAGAGAGTATGACTGAGCTCCATAGTAATACAATTTGCAGTAATGTGCAGTGTACATGAGCGTATGACAGAGCTCCACAGTAACACAATTCGCAGTAATGTGCAGTGTGCATGAGTGGATCACAGAGCTCCCCAGCAATAAACCTCACAGTAATGTGCGTTGTGTATGAACATATCACAGAGTCACAGCCTTTTCTACACCCCCTGGCCCATCCCATTCTTCATTACATTCCCTATGACCCCCCTCCATTATTTTTCCACACCCCCTTCATTGTTCTGTTTTTACACAGCCCCCCTTAATTTTTACACAGCCCCTTCATTGCATTGTTTTTACACAGCTCCCCCTTCGTTTTTACACAACCCCCTTTCTTTTTACACAACACCTTCATTGTTTTGTTTTTCTACAGCTCCTCCCTTGTTTTTACACAGCCCCTCTTTGTTTTTACACACCTGCCCCCTCCATCCTTTATACACAGCTCCCCCCTTCGTTTTCACACAGCCCCCTCGTAGTAGTCACTCACCAGTGTATGTTGGCGGCAGCTGGCGGATAGAACCTCACCTGCTCCTCCTCCCGTGGTCTGGTCCAGGCTGGCACCGTTGTCCTTGGCGCACTTGCCTCCTCTTCTGTGTTCAGTATGCGAAGCATCACATGGGTGGGTCAGGTGACCCGCCAACGTGAATCTCGCAGGCTGAGCAGGAGCGGGTAACACCAAATGTAGCGAGCTGTTCCTAGACTTGTGTTACGTGTGTGGGAGGCACACTGCAGCGCCAATCAGACAGCTCTGGATTCAGACTCTAAGGGCAAAATTACAATCTTCGTGCAAACGTTTGCGCCGGCGCAAAAAAACATTAATGCGAGGGGTAAAACCATTTGCGCTGAATGCCGTATTACATAGTCAGCGTAACAAACGCGCGTAATCGTCTACTGCGGGTGAACCTGCGCAAACTCTGCACAAGCTTACTGTACGTCGCGCGTCCTATACTTGACATTGTGAGCGCAAATGTGAATGTGCGCTGGTACGAGGATGGTATTACAATCTATACGCAGGAATTAACGCACAGCCTTTGCGTGCATAATTTTAGCAACTCCTAAAAGCTGGTGTTAATGGCGAATCTGAACAATCTGGCCGAACCCAAATACACCGGACCAAAAAAAAAAATACAGCAAAGTACAGTTGCCCCTTCAATACATACCAAACCAATAAAATGGAGAAGTTGCGTGTGCATTTATTATTGCTGCAGCATATATGTAGGCGCAAAAACTTAATGTGAGATAATTGTGGTTCTTAATTTTGATTGGCTGAATCTCGTGAAAAAAACAGTGCGCACACTGATTTTTGCGCACAACGGTACTGCGCGAGCAGTTAGGCGCCTCCTGTTTGCTCGCATTATTGATCGCCGGATGAAAATACGCGCGAGGATTGTAATTTAGCCCTAAGAGTTCGATACCGGAGCTGATGATTAAGAAGCCGGTGGCGACCCATTGAACCAAGCACCTATCAACCTGCAAGCCCGACGGGTCAGTGTGCCCCAATCGCCCTCATTTAATTTCCACTCGCCAAATGCGAACAGGCGAGTGAAAATTTTGAGGTCTGTCTAAGTACACAGATTTTATATTTGCTTGTTTTTAATTAATACAATATACAATTGTGTTTGAATGTGTATAGGGGTATGCCTTGATATGAAACAGATGAAGAGAATATCAATTTACAATCACATTTCCGTTAAGAAAACCAAAAAATATCATTTAAAAATTTAAAGAACAATAATCGTTAAATAGGAAAAGGCTCTTTTAAAATTGATATAAATAAGAACGTTTTTTGTAAAGATTGAAAAGAATAAATGGTCTTTTAAAGTAAATAAAGATATTACAACGTACATTTTTTACATTGACACCTGTGGGATTGGCTTGTTTAAATCTGTCGTATCGAAACATCGAAATCAGGGAATTTTGACACAATTTCGTCATTTTCTGAACAGAAGATAGGATAGTCTCTGATGGGACAATTTCGGTGCTGCCGAATCACAGCAACATGTAGTAAATTTCACGGTATTTCTCTGTCAATTCACCTGTATTTTGCGAATTAACTTTGAGAATAGACTGAACCCCCAATATTGCACCGACGTTGAAATTCACTGTTCAGTGCCACTTGAAAACGAGAGAAATCTCAATATATCCTTCCTGGTAAAATCCTTTATAAATAAATAAATAAATTTCGGGGCCAATTCAGAGGTTAGCCAATAATCCCTTTAGAATATGTTTTCATGACTTTCCTACATTAAAAGGAAAAGATTATTTTTTCCTGGTTTAATCATAAGCACCTTTTAAAGCAACTCATTATACAAATCACATGTGTGCATAGGAAAATCTCGAAAGAATGGACTGAGCATAAAAGGTATGATAAGATAACACGATAACGTGCATTGCACAGTGTTATGTACATAGTAGATGAGCGCACACCCTTGAGAGCCACATGGAATAGAATCAGATTTCTTTGCTGTTTTTGTCCCGTTTTAAACTTGAACTTAAACCAGTTTATCTTAATGCTCACTATGCACAAAGCAGGTCTTGTAAATCGATGTATTCTTATCTGAAGAGACGAAAAACAACAGTCCTATAACAAGCACAATCAGAAACCTTTTTAACATCTATCACTTTTGTGCGCATGTCCAAAAATGAATTATAGGAATATCAAAATAACGTTATATTTAAAAGACAAGCTTTCGAGAGGATTCCTCTCTTCCTCAGGACTGGATGCTTACTGATCAGTTCCTAGAATTGAACATTAGGACATTAAGGGTCACATGGGTGGGGGGATTAGATGTCGTAAAAAGTGAGAGTCAAATGGTATGTTCAAAATGGGAAAATAAACGCATGAGGGATCTTGGACCCATAATAAAACAACAGAGATAAGATCATACAACCTAGAATGAAAACAGGAGAAAGAAAAAAAAAAGAGAAAAATACCAAAAACACAAAACAATGAAGGCTGAAAGTGACAAAAAAAAAGAAGGAATCCAAGAAACAAAACATCAGCCAGAATTTAGAATGTTATGTGACGTTATGATAATGGGTTAAAAACCCAGAATCAACATTGAGTCCAGCATTTATAGTGTTAAAATATGTGATCATTTTAATTTCATATGTTTTGCGTTCACGGTGGTCTTTAAAATGTCCTTTGAGTTTGTGGGCTGTATAAGCCAGTATTTTTACGACATGGTGAGGGGAGGGGCGGCCATATGAGAGCATGGGTTTAAGAAAGCAGAGCATACATTTATCAAGAAAAAAACAAACAGCCAAAATATTAATAGATAGATGCAAGCATAAAATATAAACAGTAGGATTAAAGTCGAAATTGTGGAGTAGAATTGCAGAAGACATGTTGATCGCCGGTACCTTAGGTTCTGGGTCCAGAAGCAGGCGCTGTGGCAGAGGGAGATGTGAGCTTTTGGCCGGCTTAGGTTCTGGGTCCAGAAGCAGGCGCTGTGGCTGAGGGAGATGTGCTATGGCTTCTCTCACTTCTCTCGCACTGAACGTTTCCGAATTGGCACGGCTATGGAGAGCTTTCTACGCGAAGACTAGTATTTTAATGTTAAAATTTTATGGTAGATGAAAATTATATCACCCCAATCTCTTGAGCCTTGTCTTTCTAGGTTAGATAAATGAGAAATAAGTGATGGGGATGGCTGACTCACTAGTCAAGTCAGAACAAATTCCTATTTTTTTTTATTTACTATCTTGGTATCCAAATCAGTCATTAACAATTCCTAATGTTTGGATCCATGGAGACCGGCCAGACCACTTGTTTAGGGAGTGGGCTGTAATCCCTATCCAGCTTTCTCTTATGAATTTCATTGTCAGTGAAGCAGAGAAACTGATGGATATCCATTCAATTGTAAAATTACATTTTGTGTAATGATAGTATTTGTGCTTCGTTTACTCAACAGGTGTTTTAAAAAAAATGTATATTCAATGTATGTTTGTATAACATAAACTGCACCAACAGGAGCTTTTCCTCTCATCCTCACTCTGTTTATTCCATCATTGATAATTTTGGAATTAAATATTGTCAAAGTTAAATCTTAACCACTTCACTACTGTGATTGTGTTTACATGATCAGCAAGAGCAGGAGACACAGCAGACAGAAATCATGTTAACACAATGTGGAGCCATGCTGTATCACTGTCAATTTAATTAGTGTGCATGAGAAAGACTGCTCTACCATCCGAAAACCTGCATTTTGCGTGAATAAAAGTGTCTGTTGTGCTGCAAAGAAGTGCCTGGTACCAATTTATTGTTCTGTTATTGAAACAATTAACCCCTTCACTGCCGAGATCGAAATAACTCTGGACTTCGAAGGCACCATCAGGTCTCGATCTGCAGCTCTGAAGTACAAAAGCAAATTTAATTTGTTTGTTGCAAACAAATTTTGTTTCCTTTTGGGCTGCAGAAGGTGCCCCCAAAGTTTTAGCCCTGTGGACATAATGCCCGAAGTGCTAAAACTGTTTAAAATCAGCTGATGAATGCCCTGACATATCGGGCTGTCAGCAGCCGGTGCAGGGAACCACGAGCTGCAGCTCAAACTGCTTTAACTCAATTTGCCCAGTAGAAGGTGCCATCTGTCTACCAAATAGGATATTACATTAACAGGGTTATTCAAAGAGATCCGAATTGCTTGTGAAAGGTAACCGAACGCTGAAAATCAGCGTTCGGTTACCTTTCCTGGCCATTCGGCTATCCAGAGAGCAGGCAATACGCCAAATCCTGGCGAATTGCCTGCACATACGGTGCCTGTTCGGTGCCTGTTCGAGGGCAGTGAAAACCCCATGAAAAGCACTGCTTCGGCTATTCAGAGAACACAAACCAGCAGTGAAAGGTTCCCCTAATGCCCTGCCATTCGGTGGTTTAATTCGGCAGGGTTATTCAGGAGAATCCCATAGGCTTCAATGTTAAAAATATTCCCGTTTTAATTCAATATCTAATAAACCGTTCATTATAAAATTCTGCAGCAAAAAGTCTCTTTATTTATAGATTTTTTAGGATACTTTAAGCATTTTTCTGATTTTCTTTTTTTTTTTTCAGTTTACTTATTTTTTTTGTAACAGCCCTCTTTATTATCATTCCCTGGACCTCCTGTGAAAATTTCAGACATTTTCGCTCAGTAGTTTCTTTGCAAACAGCGTTTCATTTTCCCAGATTCATACAAATGGTTTTGCTAATTTATTCACTGCCTCCTCTACGTCACAGCTGCTTCGGCTCTGTGTGATTCGGCTCCTGTTCGGGTTTTTCGAAGGTTAATCCAGATGTTTTTGCTTGTTTTCAGCGTGCATTCGGTTAGTTTTCGTTGGGTTTGCGGCAGCTTTTCCCTGCAATTCGGGGACCCTGTGGTGTTTGCTGAGTACACCGCAGGGTCACCGAAATGCAATCAGCAAAAGGAACCGAATTGAAGAGAACGAAAAGTCACCGAACGTGCGGTGACTTTTCGAATCTCTTTGGATAACCCTGTAAGAGATAAACTGGGAATATTCCCAAATATTTCTTACTGTATAATTAATTAAAAATGATTTAAAAAAAAAAAAACACTGGTTCCTGTCAACGTTTTTTTGGAAAATCACATGGAAGTGAAGGGGCTAATTGACACAATGGTAAAGACCAGTTATACATACATTTTTATGTGGTTTTACCAATCAAGGAAAGTTATTCTCCCTTGAGCTCCACCGTACATCACCACCATCCAGGTGTCTGGAGTATAACATCAGCCTCCGTTTTTTTTAGCAAATATATGGCATTGTTCTAAGCTATGATACATTGTACACATTTTTTGAATGGGCCTTTAACAACACACTTAGCTGTAAACCATAATGCAGCGCAAAACTTTTTTTTTTTTTAGAAAATGCTATGTTTAAACACCTGCCTCTATTTTATCATCAATTCTTCATTATCTTCCCAGACAACAATTATATTTACTGTTACATAATAAATGCAATGTTAGTTTATCCCTCTTAAAAAGCTCCTTTATTAACGGTATGAGTAATCCATTATTGATACGGCAAATTAAGCATAATCTGTTGAAAGACAGCCACAAATAACTCAATAGCCCATCATGTAAAAATAAGTACATTGTAGACGCACTGATTACTTTGTGTATCATACAGTACTTCTAGATGGACATTTTCTAAAATGGAAAAGGAGCATGCAAACCCACAGATTCAATGCTGCTTAGTTAACCCCTATACTACCAAGCGATTTTCAATAAATCCACTGTGTTTTCTAAAAATCACTCTTCACTAACTATGTAACAAAAAACTTATTGGGAACATTTACAATGTATTTTTTACTGTAGTATCCCTATCTGACCGGCAGACATCGCTATCTGCTGGCCAAAAAGTGAAACAGCAGCTTGGACTCTGTGCTGAATCAGCTGTAGATCCGTGTTTTAGACACAGAGCCCCAGCTGTTCAGATTGTTTCAGCACCTCGGCTGTCATGTTCAAGGGCTAAACCTTTTGGGGCCCATTCTGGCCATTATACCAGTAGATCATTTGTATGGTCAGGCACTGATGTTGGATGACAAGGCCTCACTCACAATCTCTGTTCCAGTTTATCCCAAAGGTGTTGGATGGGGTTGAGGTTAAGATTCTGTGCGGCCAGTCAAATTCTATCACATCAAACTTATCCAACCACGTCTTGCTTTGCGCCCTGGGGCACAATCATGGTATAATAGAAAAGGGCTCTTCAGAACGACCCATGTTTTTCACCAATGTTTGTAAACACAGACTGCTCGGCCAGATGCTTGATTTTATACACCTGTGGCAATGGGTCTGAATAAACACCTGAAATCAACCATTAGGAGGTGTGCCCCAATTCTGGCTGGATGGAGTAGAGGTAACATCACTCCTCTAGAATCGTGGAGACCCAGTTTTGAATCCCAGCCAGAGCGCCTCTCCAGTAAGTGTCCTTGGGCAAGACACCTAACGGAACATACTTGCCTACCACACAATGGGCTCTACTACATTCTTCGCGCAAACGTTAACGCGTGCGCAAAAACGCATTAACACGAGGGGCAAAACCCTTTGCGCCGAACGTCATATTCCAATGTCCGTGCAAAAAATGCATGTTAACGTCTACCGCTGGTGAACCTGTGCGAACGCTGTGCGAGCTTACTGTACTGCGCGCGTCCTATACTTAACATTGTGAGCGCAAATGCATTTGTGCGCTGGTACGCGGATAGTATTACAATCTATGCGCAAAATTTAATGGACAACGTTTGCGCGCATAATTTTAACGTCTTCGGAAAGCAGGTGGCAACTGCAAATCTGAATGTCCTAGCCGAACTCAAATACACCAGCCGAAAAAAAACAATACAGCAAAGTATAGTTACACATTCTACACATACCCAAACAATAAAATAGAGAAGTTGTGCTTGTGTTTATTGATACAGCATATATGCGCAGATTGACTTTGACAGGCGCAAAAAATTAACAGGAGACAATTGTGGTTCTTAATTCTGATTGGCTGAATCGCGTGAAAAAACAGTCCGCACACTGATTTCTGCGTGCAACCGATAATCCGTGTGCGTTTTTGCACATGTGTTTTACACGTATTATTTTTTGACGGGTGAAAAAATGCACGAGGATTGTAATACCAGCGTTGTTTTACGCGCGTTAACGTTTAACACTGCGTGAAAAAAATTAAGCGTCCTGCATGCGTTTTTGCGTGAAGAATGTAATAGAGCCCAATATCGGCTGTGGAGTCCAGTGGTAACGCCTCTCCCCTTCGACCATGGAGAAGCAAGTCAAATCCCCTTCAGCACATCCCTCCAATACAACTGTGGAGAAGTCTCGACTTCATGAGACGTGGGTCTAACCTAACCACTACGGATGAGAGGTTCGGGTTCGGACGGTTCGAGGTTTGACCCGAATTTAGCATGTTCGAGTAGATTGCGAACACCGAACATTTCCGGGTGTTCGCCGCATGTTCGACCACAATGGACCACAATGCATTTTCCCACTGGCCTAAAGCTTGTAATTGGCTACAGCCTTGCACCTGACCACAGGTCTGGTGCAAGACTGGTTCAACACTATGCCAATCACCGCTCAGAGTCCTGATTGGGCAAAATTTGGCCAATCATGGGCTCACAGAGCTAAGTCCCGCAGCACACTATATAATGTTTCCACGCGCCGATTCTGCACACATTTCAGAGGAGATTTCAAAGGAGATATTTGTTTCTTGTTACTGCCGGTCTGCCACGCTACTGGGGGGGTCTGGGGGGGTCTCATTTCTACCAAATATCAGGGAATTTAGGTGATGTGCGTCTTGTCACTGTGCCAGCAAGTTTTTTTGGGGTTTACAAGTTTCTTTAAAACATTTGTGAATTGAGGTGATCTTCTGGGTCTTGTCACTGTGCCAGCAAGTCTTTTTGGGTCTCATTTCTACCAAATATCAAGGAATTTAGGTGATGTGTGTCTTGTCACTGTGCCAGCAAGTTTTTTTGGGGTTTACAACTTTCTTTAAAACATTTGTGAATTGAGGTGATCTTCTGGGTCTTGTCACTGTGCCAGCAAATCTTTTTGGGGCTCACTAATTTCTTTAAAACATTTGTGAATTGAGGTGATCTGTGTCTTGTCACACAGCCAGTACCACGCAGTATTTTGGGTGTCACAAATTTCTAAAAAACATTTGGGAATTGAGGTGATCTGTGTCTCGTCACACATCCAGTACCACGCAGTATTTTGGGGCTCACTAATTTCTACAAAACATTTGTGAATTGAGGTGATCTGTGTCTCGTCACACATCCAGTACCACGCAGTATTTTGGGGCTCACTAATTTCTACAAAACATTTGTGAATTGAGGTGATCTGTGTCTCGTCACACATCCAGTACCACGTTGTATTTTGGGGCTCACTAATTTCTTTAAAACATTTGTGAATTGAGGTGATCTGTGTCTCGTCACACATCCAGTACCACGCAGTATTTTGGGGCTCACTAATTTATTTAAAACATTTGTGAATTGAGGTGATCTGTGTCTCGTCACACATCCAGTACCACGCTGTATTTTGGGGCTCACTAATTTCTACAAAACATTTGTGAATTGAGGTGATCTGTGTCTCGTCACACATCCAGTACCACGCTGTATTTTGGGGCTCACTAATTTCTACAAAACATTTGTGAATTGAGGTGATCTGTGTCTCGTCACACATCCAGTACCACGCAGTATTTTGGGGCTCACTAATTTATTTAAAACATTTGTGAATTGAGGTGAACTTCTGTGTCTCGTCACACAGCCAGCAAGTTTTTTTGGGGCTCACTAATTTCTTTAAAACATTTGTGAATTGAGGTGATCTGTGTCTTGTCACACATCCAGTACCACGCAGTATTTTGGGGCTCACTAATTTCTTTAAAACATTTGTGAATTGAGGTGATCTGTGTCTCGTCACACATCCAGTACCACGCTGTATTTTGGGGCTCACTCATTTCTACAAAACATTTGTGAATTAAGGTGATCTGTGTCTTGTCACACAACCAGTACCACACTGTATTTTGGGGCTCACTAATTTCTTTAAAACATTTGTGAATTGAGGTGATCTGTGTCTCGTCACACATCCAGTACCACGCTGTATTTTGGGGCTCACTAATTTCTACAAAACATTTGTGAATTGAGGTGATCTGTGTCTTGTCACACAACCAGTACCACACATTATTTTTGGGCTCACTAATTTCTACAAAACATTTGTGAATTGAGGTGATCAGTGTCTCGTCACACATCCAGTACCACGCTGTATTTTGGGGCTCACTAATTTCTACAAAACATTTGTGAATTGAGGTGATCTTCTGTGTCTCGTCACACGGCCAGCAAGTTTTTTTGAGGCTCACTAATTTCTTTAAAACATTTGTGAATTGAGGTGATCTGTGTCTTGTCACACAACCAGTACCATGCATTATTTTGGGGCTCACTAATTTCTACAAAACATTTGTGAATTGAGGTGATCTTCTGTGTCTCGTCACACGGCCAGCAAGTTTTTTTGGGGCTCACTAATTTCTTTAAAACATTTGTGAATTGAGGTGATCTGTGTCTTGTCACACAACCAGTACCACGCTGTATTTTGGGGCTCACTAATTTCTTTAAAACATTTGTGAATTGAGGTGATCTGTGTCTCGTCACTGGCTGCCAGCTATCAGTGTGTCTCACTGAGTTATACCAGAGTTCTTTAAATCTTTATACCAGAGTTGAATCAGAGTTCTGTATATATTAATCTATAAATCACTCACCATGTCTGAAAGAACAAAAAGGACAGGCAGATGCTCCCAGACACAGATAAGAGGGCAAGCAGCCCCTGTGTCGGGAGGCTGTGTCTCTGGTCGTGGTGGACGTGGTGCATCCTCTGCAGGGGCACGCTTGTCCTTTCTAACTGGTGCTGGCCGTCTTAAGCAGCAGCAACATACAGAGGACTTGGTGGATTGGCTAACCAGGCCATCCTCATCCTCCGAGTCCTCTGCCAGCCAGGCTTCTAGTGCTTTACAGTCCACCTCAGCTGCCAAAGCATCTCCTGCAGCCTCCATGTCCACAGCTACTCCTGCCGTAGCCTCGCTATCACACACGGAGGAGTCAGCTGAATTGTTTGACTACAATAAGAGTGACATGCTGCTTGAGGATGTGCAGCAAGTACAGTGCTCTGATTCAATCTCTGAGGTTGAGCAAGGGAGTATAATCAACCTAGAGGAAGGGGGTGCCAGTGATGACACACAAATAACTAGCACTCATGTTGCCCCAGCAGCTGCAGCATACTGCCAAGTTGGCTCCAGTGACGAGGAGATAGGGGGTGAAGATGACATTGATGATGAGGTCACTGACTCCACCTGGGTGCCAGATCGAACTGAGGAATCGAGTGAGGAGGAGGGGGAGGGGGAGGAGGAGGAGGAGGCACAGCAAACACGAGGCACAACATCCTCTGTGACCAACCGTAGCACTAGCCAGTCCAAGGCATCAGATGTCAGAGCTGCTCCGGTGCAGAGCGCTGTTGTCTCAAAGAACACATGCAGGAACTCTGCTGTCTGGGAGTTCTTTAAGAAATGTGCAGCAGACCCCACCGTTGCTATTTGTAATCTATGTCAGATAGAAACATAGAAACATAGAAAAATGTCGGCAGATAAGAACCTTTCAGCCCATCTAGTCTGCCCAATTACATGGATACTTTACCTGGATTTATCATTTGTTTAGGATAGCCTTATGCCTATCCCATGCCTGCTTAAATTCAATTACTGTTTTGGCCTCTACCACTTCAACTGGAAGGCTGTTCCATGTATCCACCACCCTCTCAGTAAAATAATGCTTTCTGATGTTACTTTTAAACCTTTGCCCCTCTAATCTAAGAATATGTCCTCTTGTTTTGCTACTTTGTTTCCTTTTAAATATACTCTCTTCCTCTACCTTGTGGATTCCCTTTACGTATTTAAATGTTTCTATCATATCTCCTCTGTCTCGTCTTTTTTCCAAGCTGTACATGTTAAGATCATTAAGCCTTTCCTGGTAACTTTTCTCCTTCAAGCCATACACCATTTTAGTAGCCCTTCTCTGAACTCTCTCTAAGATGTCTATATCCTTCTGGAGATACGGTCTCCAGTACTGCACACAGTACTCCAAGTGAGGTCTCACCAGTGCTCTGTACAGTGGCATGAGCACTTCCCTTTTCCTACTGCTAATACCTCTCCCTACACAACCAAGCATTCTGCTAGCATTTCCTACTGCTCTATTACATTGACTACTTACCTTTAGATCCTCTGCAATAATAACCCCTAAATCCCTTTCCTCAGATGTTGAGGTTAGGACTGTATCAAATATTCTATATTCAGCACTTAGGTTTTTACGTCCCAGGTGCATTATCTTGCACTTATCCACGTTAAAACTCAATTGCCACAGCTCCGACCATTTTTTTAGTTTACCTAAATCATTTGTCATTTGGCTGATCCCTCCAGGAATGTCAACCCTGTTGCAAATCTTTGTGTCATCAGCAAAAAGACATACTTTTCCATTAATACCTTCTGCAATATCACTAATAAAAATATTAAATAGAATGGGTCCAAGTACTGACCCCTGAGGTACCCCACTGGTAACAAGACCTTGCGCCGAATAAACTCCATTTACCACAACCCTCTGTTGCCTGTCACTCAGCCACTGCCTAATCCATTCAACAATATTGGAATCCAAGCTCAAAGATTGCAATTTATTGATAAGCCTTCTATGCGGAACAGTATCAAAAGCCTTACTGAAATCTAAATAAGCAATGTCTACTGCACCACCTGTGTCTATTATTTTTGTTACCCAATCAAAAAAATCAATAAGATTAGTTTGGCATGATCTCCCTGAGGTAAACCCATGTTGTTTTTGATCCTGTAATCTATGTGTTTTTAGATGGTCAACAATCCTTTCCTTTAACATGGTTTCCATTAATTTCCCCACTACTGACGTAAGACTAACTGGCCTATAGTTCCCAGATTCCTCCCTACTACCCTTCTTGTGAATGGGCACAACATTTGCTAATTTCCAGTCTTCTGGGACGACTCCCGTTAGCAAGGATTGGTTAAATAAATCTGTTAACGGTTTTGCTATTACATCACTGAGCTCTTTTAATAATTTAGGGTGGATCCCATCAGGCCCCATTGACTTATTTGTCTTTACTTTAGACAGCTGCTGTAGAACCTCCTCCTCTGTAAACTGATATGTAATTGTCTCGTTAGTGTTTCCTCCTAACTGAGGTCCCTTTCCTTCCTTTTCTTCTGCAAAGACTGAACAAAAATATTCATTGAGGCAGTCAGCGAGACTTTTATCCTCTTCTACATACCTTCCTTCCTTTGTTTTTAATCTAACTAATCCTTGTTTTACTTTTCTTTTCTCGTTTATGTATCTAAAAAATGTTTTGTCCCCCTTTTTTACCGACTGAGCTATTTTCTCTTCTGCATGTACTTTGGAAGCTCTTATAAATTGCTTTGCCTCTTTCTGCCTAATCTTATAGGTTTGCCTATCTTCTTCACTCTGAGTTGTTTTATAATTATTGAATGCTGTCTTTTTGTTCTTCACTATTTTGGCCACTTGTGCAGAGTACCACAGTGGTTTCTTCCCTTTTTTGTTTTTGCTAACAAGTCGAATGCAATTGCCTGTGGCCTTCAATAATGCTTCCTTTAAATAATCCCATTTCTCCTGGACTCCCTTTAAACTCCTCCAGTCTGATAATGACTCCTTCACACAAAGTCTCATTTTAGAAAAATCAGTTTTTTTAAAGTCTAAAACTTTTGTTTTTGTGTGGTGCGGCTCCATCCCTGTTCTTATATTAAACCATACTGACTGGTGATCACTAGATCCCAAATTTTCACCTACAACAACGTCCGATACCAAACCTCAATTTGTGAGTATTAAATCCAATATGGCCTCTTTACGGGTCGGCTCCTCAACTACTTGTGTTAGAGATAATCCCAGTAGGGAGTTTAGAATATTTGTACTCCTGGTGCACCCAGCTGTTTTGGTTTTCCAGTTCACATCAGGAAGATTAAAGTCCCCCATGATAATAACTTCCCCTTCATTGCCATTTTGGCTATTTCCTCAAGCAGCAGATTATCTAGCTCTTCTACTTGTCCAGGGGGTCTATAGATCACACCTACACGAGCTACTGTATGATTGCCAAATGTTAGCGTAACCCAAACTGACTCTATGTTCACCTCGCTCACTTTTATTTGGTTCGTTTTTATGTTGTTTTTCACATACAGGGCCACTCCTCCTCCTTTCCTACCTTCTCTGTCTTTTCTATATAAAGAGTACCCCGGTATTGTTATGTCCCAGCTATTTTTCTCACTGAACCAAGTCTCAGTAACCGCCACTAAATCTACTTTTTCAGCCGCCATCATTGCCTCCAGTTCATTGATTTTATTGACTAAACTGCGAGCATTTCTAGACACGACTCTGAGCTTGTCATTTTTTTCCCCCGCATGTTGCTTGCACCCTCCGATTTAGTTTTGGGGGACAATCAGGCACATTGTTTTTTACCCTTTTGTCCCCCCCTCCTAGTTTAAATATTTCTTTGCGAAACCTTTGAACTTCTCACTGAGAACATATGTTCCCCTATGAGTAAGAAGCAAACCATCTTTTTTATACAGTTCCTTTCTGCTCCAATTAGAGCTAACAGGGGACACAAAGCCAAATCCTTGCTCTCGACACCATTCCTGAAGCCACAAATTAAATTCCCTATTGCCCATCTGCCTATCCTGAATGTTATGCACAGGCAAAACTTCAGAGAATGACACAGTGGATGCAATCTGCTGTATTTCACCTCCAAGAACACAAAAATCTTCCTTAATCTCAGAAACCTCATTGCTAGCCAAGTCATTTGTCCCTAGATGGACTAGAACATCCACTTCCCCTTGCTGCTTTGCTTGTTTACAATATTGAGAATACGTCTCTTGTCTCTACGAGCAGTAGCCCCAGGAAGACATCTCACCAAACCACTACTCTCCAGCTCAACACCTCTTATGATAGAATCACCCAGCAACAATTGCCTTCTATGATGTCCCACCTTTTCCTTATTGTTCTTGGTTACAGTCCTGCATACCTTAGGCATAGGGGATGGTGGTTCCTCAACTATGGTGTCTGAGCCTACGTCCGTCTCACCACTACACTCTGAAAGTGCCTCAAAAGAATTAAGAAGAGCCACAGACTGTGGGACATGCCTTCTATCCACAACTCTAAGTCTACCAGATCCTACAGTAGTCCATCTGCCACTCCTAGGAACTCCTTTGTAACAGTCATAGCCATAGCCTGAGTTTGTGTAAGAGATAATTTACAAATCTCAGACTTCAAACAGGCAATTTCCTGCTGCAATAAAGAGAGCTGCCTACATATCAGGCACACTCCAAACCTCCAAAAATTGGATCTAAAAACAAATGCATGACAGCTCTTACACTGGACCAAGCCTGCCATTATAAAAGAATGGATTTAAACCAACAAATCTTACCTTTTTGTAGGTTTTCTACCTCCTGTCTAACCTCAGACTACCTCCAGAGTATCTCCAGAAGATCTCCTCTAAGTGCTCACTTTGAAGACTTCACTTAGAAGGCTTCCCAAACTCAAATTAGACCAAGCTAATATTCCACAAGCTTTATATAATCACCTAAGAACACCTCCCCAGCAAGGAGTGGACAAGTTTAACCAATTAAGCAAATAGCACGCAATTGATTCCAATTGTATGCTAATCAGTAAGAGGAATGAGTCACCAGCCTAACCTAATTTACACACCAGACCTAACTTAAAACCTTAAAATGAATAGAAAAGATCTGTTTGAAACAAAAATCAAAATCACTCACCAGAAGATCTCCTCTAAGTGCTCACTTTGAAGACTTCACTTAGAAGGCTTCCCAAGCTCAAATTAGATGAGGCTGAAGCGTGGGATAAACACCGGACACTTGGGTACCACGTGCTTGAGGCGACATATGAACAAGTGCCACACATCCCGTTGGTGCAAAACTTTGCGTAGGTCCTCCTCCTCCTCATCTGTCTCTACCCACACTGTATGTCCTGCCATGTCATTGCCTACAACCTCCACCGACAGGGATGATGCTACAGTAATGGACGTACCAGGTCCTTCCTCACAATGTGACATCATCCCAGTAGCTGAAGATTTACGCAGTCAGATTACGTTGCCACAGCTGCTGCAGCGAAAGAAAAAATATAGTCCCAACCATCCCCAAGCACAGCGTCTAAATGCCAGCTTAGCAAAATTACTCGCATTGCAGCTGCTGCCTTTCCAGCTGGTGGACTCTGCTCCCTTCTGTGAATTTGCTGAATGTGCTGTACCACAGTGGCAGGTTCCAAAACGCCATTACTTTTCACGCAAGGCCATTCCAGCACTATACCAGCACGTGGAAGACAATGTTATCCAGTCATTGGAAAGGCAGTCAGCAGCAAGGTGCATGTGACTTTAGACACGTGGTCCAGCAAGCATGGACAGGGTCGTTACATTTCCTTCACGGCACACTGGGTAACTCTGATTGCAGCTGGGAGTGATCCAAGACGGGGCTCTGTGCTGGAGCTTGTTCATCCACCACGCCTCCAGAAAGCTGCTTGTATGAGGTCTGTCTGCTCCACCACCACCACCTCTTCCTCCTCCTCCTCCTTCTCTGTCTCTGGCAAAGTGGCAGTTAAACCGATGCCTGACAGGGTCTACGCAATGGCTCAAGCAAAAAGATGCCATACTGTGCTTGAGCTGGTTTGTTTAGGGGACAGGAGCCACACCGGGTCAGAAATTTTGTCAGCTCTACAGGGGCAGGTGCAGAGATGGTTAACACCACACCAGCTTGAGCTGGGAATGATAGTCTGTGATAATGGCAGCAACCTTCTCTCCGCCCTACGCAAGGGTAAATTGACGCATGTACCATGCCTAGCACACGTCCTACATCTGGTGGTACAGCATTTCCTAACCAAGTACCCAGGGCTGCCGGAGCTTCTCATCCAGGCCAGAAAAGTCTGCAGCCACTTCAGACGGTCATTCCCAGCAAGCATTCGCCTGGCAGAAATTCAAAGAGAATTCCACCTTCCCACAAACCGTCTGATCTGTGACATGCCCACCAGGTGGAACTCGACATTAGCAATGCTGCAGCATCTGCACAAGCAGCAGTGGGCCATCAACGAGTACCTGTGTGAGTATGGCACAAGGACAGGTTCAGGTCAACTTGTTTTTTTTCCACCCCGCAGTGGCTGATGATCAAGGATGCATGCACTGTACTGTCACCATTTGAGGAGGCAACGAGGATGGTGAGCAGGGACAGTGCATGCATCAGTGACACAATTCCTTTAGTGTTCCTGCTGGAGCACACTCTGCAGGGAATTATAGATGTGGCTCTAGAGGCAGAACAGCGGGAGGAAGAGGAGGCCTTCCCTAGCTCTCAAGGCCCCAGTCTTTCCACAGACAGCATTCCAGCGGGTCCTACTCAGATCAGACAGGAGGAGGATGAGGAGGAGGAGGACTATTTAAGTAGTGGGGGCATTGAAGGTGGGGATTCCTCAAGGGAGGGTTTTGTGTGCACAGAAACAGAAGGACTTGTGCATGGCTGGGAGGAGGAAGTGCACGATACGGTCATCCTCATTGACCAGGAAGACTCGGAAGCTAATGCCACCTCCAACCTACGCTGCATGGGCTCCCTAATGATGCAAAGCCTGCTAAAGGACCCCAGGATTCGTGCTATCAAGGAGAGGGATCATTACTGGTTGGCAACCCTTCTTGATCCACGATACAAGGGGATAGTTGCAGAGCTCATCCTGCCCGCACAGAGGAGCACAGGATGAATAAACTTGAGGACGCTCTAAAGCGACACTTGTGTAACACCTTTCCAGGCACTGGTAGATTACCAAGTGCTGACACACGTGCTTCTGAGGCTGCGGGTGATCAGAGGAATAGCGGTGAAGGCCAGGTCCGCTTGACTGATGCTTTTTTAAATTTTTAGTCCACGACGCCCAAGGACGTCAAATGTAGGCACCCATTGCCAGCGTCTTCACCATATGGTGCAGGACTACCTAGGGGCAAGGGCAGACCTGGATACCTTTCCAGCAGATGATCCACTGGCTTACTGGGTGTTGAGATTGGATCACTGGCCAGAACTTAGCCAATATGCTATGCAGCTACTAGGTTGCCCTTCATCTAGCGTGCTTCCGAAAGGACGTTCAGTGCCGCTGGAGGTTTTGTCACAGACAAAAGAGTGCGTCTGTCCACCAACTCTGTAGACCGGCTGACATTTATAAAATGAAAATTTATAAAATGAATCAGTCCTGGATCAGCAGCTATCAATCCCCTGATGCTGAAGTATTGGAATAGATCGGGGATGTCCTCTTCTGCATTCACAAAACCTCCAGCACTGAACTCTTCCACAATACCACAAAAGGTTTATGGTGTGAAGGCACTTGCTGCCATGAAAGACACAATATTTGGCTGCACTGAAGCCTGTGCCAGATTTATATCATTTTATTTTTTTGAACCGCAGGGTCCAACCCTACACTCTTCCACAATACCACAGAGGGGTTACTGTATGATGATACTTGCTGGCCTGGCATTAAAGGCACAATATCTGGGTGCACTGACACCCATTACCAGATCAAAAACTTTTCAATATAGGACCACATGGTCCACCCCTGCACTCTTCCACAATACCACAGAGGGGTTTCTGTATGATGATACCTGCTGGCCTGGCATTAAAGGCACAATATCTGGGTGCACTGACACCCATTAACAGATAAAAAACTTTTCAATATAGGACCACATGGTCCACCCCTGCATTCTTCAGCAAAACCACAGAGGGATTACTGTATGATGATACTTGCTGGCCTGGCATTAAAGGCACAATATCTGGGTGCACTGACGTCCATTACCAGATCAAAAACTTTTCAATATAGGACCACATGGTCCACCCCTGCACTCTTCGACAAAAATACCACAGAGGGGTTACTGTATGATGATACTTGCTGGTCTGGCAGTCTTGCACCAAAGGCAGAATATCTGGGTGCACTGATGCCCATTCCCAGAGTCATATCTTTTTTAATATAGGACCGCATGGTCCACCCCTGCATTCTTCCACAATACCACAGAGGGGTTACTGTATGATAGTACTTGCAGGCTTGGGACTAAAGGCACAATATCTGGGTGCACTGCCACTGACGCCTGTATCAGATTCATATCCTCAGAGGGGTTACGGTGTGACGGCACTGTTGCCGACGCTAAAAGCCCAATTTTAAAGCACCTATTGTTTCTTTCATCCAAAGCCTGCATAAGTTTCACAATAATTTAGCCAAAAAAATCACTAAACTTTTTCTGCGCGTCCTAAAATGTATTTTCATACAGGCTGCCGCCCCAAGCAGTTGTTTATGGATAGATTAAAGGAAAAGCATTTACCGTCATATAAAACGTCATTTTTTGGTTTTTAAGTGTTTCTATACATCCTAGAAATCCGCCACTTCACGGGCAGGTTATGGGGACCTCCAAGGCACGATATTTGAAGGAATTTTTGGTTTTTATTTTTAACCCTTATTTCATGGAAAACTCACTGTTCCTTTAAAAACATTTTTTTTTTACTTTTTGTCCTTGTTTCCTGTCCCCCAGGGCACTACCCGGACCCCCATACACCTTTTATGGCAAATATGTAGCATATATGCCCTCTTGGAGGGCACTCTAAAAAAACGAATTTTCAGCCCCATTGACTTGCATGGAGTACGAGTTCGGGTTCGGTCCCGAAGAAATGGGAAGTTCGGGTTCGGGCTTGAAACGAACTCGGGGAGTGTTCGGCTCATCCCTACTAACCACCAGGTCGATGATCTGCAATCATGGAAAGCCAACCCGATCCCACTCAGAAGACGTCACCAGCGAGTGTCTTTGGGCAAGACACCTAATGATATGGATGTGCCTACCTCTCAAAAAACTTGTACATCTCATAGATTGTGAGATCCCGCGGGAACAGGGTCTCCTGAATCATCAGGCAATATCATCGATGGGTGGTATTCTAATGTATCACCCCCTGTACACAGATCTTGTAAAGCGCTGCAGAATTTGTGTCGCTATATAAAGGATGATGATGATATGTCCATTATGTTTATAGATCTACTACACTTATAGTTATAGAGAATGTTAATATTTAGGTATATTAGAGTAACTGTAGATCAAATGTATCTTTTTTTGCTCCAGTAGGTAGTTACTTCTCAATAATGCTTTTTTAAAACCATAATGAGCTGCAATAGTCCTCATAATGTCCAATTGTATAACATCTGTCCTTTGATAAGAAAAAATAGGCATTTGTCTTTTTATCCCAGTAAATTAAATAGTAATTAGAAGCCATTGGTTAGAATGTACTTATGTGACTGTGTTTACACTCCATTTATTCAAAAACATTTCTTCATCTCAAACACGCATAAAAATAAATTAAGACCAAATGGACGTAATAGACTAAGGTGCACCACTGACGCATGCAAGATGTGACATTACTGGAATGAGCAGCAATAAAGTGCTCGTGATCGAGTCAGCCAGTTACTGTAGACCTTATTTAATAAGAGACATATGAAAATGTCAACTTGATACACTTTGCTTTGATTGGCAGAAACGTTTTAAAATTGCTGCTTTCAAAACAAAGGGCCATATTGCATTAAATGCGCTAAAAATGGGGCAACTAATGGGGAAAACCTGCGCCTGCAGGTTTCTTTATAGCGTCCCCATTACAGGGCAGGCGTTAATTCCGCAGCCTGTCCCAGAACGCAGCATTACCCTCCCTGATACTTGTGGCAAAGCTAACATGCCGCCATGAGTATCACCTTTTTTGCCTTCTTTTGGATCAACAGCAGTAGGTTATGTGGGAGAGGCTGAACCCGATGGACGCATGTCTTTTTTCAGCCTATATAACTATGTAACTATATGTAACTATGAGTCCATAAGACTCCAAGGAGGGTTGTGCTGCCAGGTCGTGAGGGCTGCACAATCTCGCTCTCGAGTGATTCACAGAAGGAGACTGGGGACTACTTGCCCCCCCCCCGTCTCACTCTGCTCCCGGCGGCCAGAAGCTGCGGATCGGGACACCGTTCACGCCACAGGGTGATAGGTGAGTATCTGATTTTTTTGGGGGGGATTTAGCTGGTGCTAACAGATTCTGCAGAAGCGGTATCCGTTAACACCACCAGCTTCTTAGCTGTGGTTAACTTTTTCATTAACAAAGCAGTGTGTAATTAGCGTTAGCACTTTGTGATCCTAACGCTAGTTACTTGCGCTCCCCATGTAAAGTATAGTGTACGCAAAGTACAGTAAGCTCGCGTAACAGAGCGCAACCAACGATGCGGATGGATTTTTTTAACCAATTAGCGTTAGAGATGTAATATGGAGGGCATGCGTTACAGTCGCTTAACCTAGCGTTAACGCTTACGTATTTTAGCGCCAACGCTAGCATTAAGATTGTGACAGTGCCCAAAGTGCTGTAATTATAACTGCAATTCTATTGGTAAGCCTCATTAATGGCATTGTGCAGTAAAGGACCAGATGCTGTAATGCCACATTGTATCCCACACTGTAGGGATTCTCTTTGAAGGATTTTGTGGGCTTTTTTGCTTTTTCAGTACCCATACATCCCCAATGGATAGTAATACAGTGCAATCCAAGAGGTCACCATGTTGCTATCCATTGGCGGTGTGGGTGGCTGAAAGGGAGAGGGGAAAACCCAGAGGCTGATAAGAAAGACCCAGTTAGGGCTCTATAAAATTAGTGGGATTAACCGGACCTCTGCTAGAATGTTAAACATGTATAAAGGCATCGTATACTGTTATTGTTTCTGTGCTTTTGTTTTTCATTGTATGGAGACTTAAATCCACTTTATACAATCGAGAGAAATTGTCACTCACCTAAAGAAATGTATGTATCAATGTGTCATTTGTGATCCACGCAGTTGTCTCCCACCACTAGACATGTGCATTCGTTTCGGAAAAATTCGGAATTTGAAATGAAATTTGATAATTCGTATTCGGAAGTACTTCCAAATAACGAATCGATACGATACGAATTCGAAATGAAACAAAATGGTATATAACAAATTTATTTCGTTTTACACTGTGTCATCATCATAAAAGAAAAATTTGAATAACTGATATCAACTATTGAATTTGAAATGAACTATCAAATTGATATCAACTATCGAATTGATCTTAACTTACAATACAAGTAATAATTAGCAAACTAATTTTGGTTCACTGTTTAATTTGACTCAAATACTAAATCTGTGACACGGCTTAAAGGAACACTCTACTCAAAAAATCACCCCCCCCCCGTTTTTTATCCTAACCTATCCCTATTCCCTTAAATATTTTTAGTTTTTATTTATTTTTTGTAACTGTAATACTTACCCTAAAATCCACTTCTTTCCAGCGGCGTTTTTTTTTTTTTTATACTCACCTCCCTCCTCTTCCGCTCCCGTCCTTCTTCATGCTTCTTGGCCTCTGGTTTACGTGAGAAGCGTGCATGCGCCTCTCACATAAACCAGCAATCGGCAGGCTTCCTCCGGCTCAATCTGAGGATTAGTGTTGCGCGCAAGGATGCGCGCAACACTAATCCTCAGAGGGAGCCGCCAGCTTCTGCGGTGAGTTGGAGACGTCATCGTGCTGAAAGCGCGATGACGTCTCCTACTCGGCAAAAGTCGGCAGAAGTGGGAAATTTGATTCCCGCTCTGCTGACTGACAGCTGGGAGGGCGGAGTAAACTCCTCCGCCTCTCTCAGCTGTTTTCAGCCTTTTCTGCCGATCGGCTGAGCGGAGGCAGGAGGGACAGGCAAGGGAATACTCTGGGCATCATGACCACCTAAAATAGCTTACGTGGTCATGTTGCCTAGAGTGTCCCTTTAATATTTAACCCTAGCTTTTCTTTTAACAGCAAAATTTGATAAACTGGGGTTTTATCTAGTGATCCAAAATTCGAATTGATATCAACTATCGAATTGATATATAAAAATTTGAATAGATTTGAAACGAAATACGAAACAAAATCAGTTACGAAATTCCGAAAACAAAATGATTTAAAAACGTAACGAAACGAAACTAAACAAAATGAATTTTTCAGCCATGCACATCCCTACCCACCACCAGGGCTGGAGGCACTGCTTCACCTTTTTGTTTGATGGTGTTGAATTGCATGCTAAACATATTGTAACTACTTCTAAACTGTACCATGTTTCTCTATAGCTAGTTGAAGAGTCTAGCCAAATGATGACCTTTTCATCCTTTTAAGAAAATCAAAAGTAGATAACCCTTTTATGTTTTATAGCTGTGACTTTTCTTTATCTTACTCTCCACTCTGTAACTTGATTTCAATCCACCACAATAGCAGAAACGCACACCGCAGGTGGGAAATAGAAATACATTGGGCCCTAATCCAAAATTGGTATAAATTTAACCAGAGCTGTTGTAAATTTAACAACAACATAGAATATAATGGCTCTGGTAAGTTTACAACAGCTCTGGTAAATTAGCACCAGTTTTGGAATAGGGCCCAATGTCTGTTGTATTCTGAAGGCTGATGGGTAAATAGGATTAACTCCTTGTAGGTAGAAAATAAGTGGATAGTTTCAACTGCTAAAATGCTTATTTTATCAGACTGTGGGCTCTATTCCAATCCTGGTGTAACATTCCCAGAGTCATTATAGGGCCCTGTTCCATATTTGTAGATTACGTCACACATAACATCTCCTGTGGTTATTTTGTCGACGGGAACCGCAATTCCAATCCTTGCCGCAAACTGGGCTTGCGGCTCAAATGTATCATTTCCCTGCGTGAGGTTAATGTATGCTAACGTCTCCTATACGTATTATGGAGAGATGTTAATTTTCTCCTCCGTGTAGTAGTGCGGGCTATTCCAATGTAGCTTGTGCTGCCACTCGGGAGACAGTATTTCACTGAGAAATACCGTCTCCTCTAAGTTGGCGTTAAGTGATTTTGCATTTTCCAAATCACGTAACACTTTCGGACCCCCCCTTCCCGTTAACTCCCATACTCACCACACATTTCGCAGTGGGGAGGGCGGCACAATTCACCTTTTCTTCTCATCGCAAGCAGAGTGAGACTGGGAACAAATAGTTCCTAGTCTCCCTCTGCAATTTATCCGTGGTGCTGAGAGATCTGAGTGGACTCCATGAGCCGATACGCATAGCGGTGCACTGCACCAGTGTCAGTATCAGGTAGCCAGGTGCTTCATTCTGCGGCTAGGCACTAACAAAACACCTACCCTGGAATAGGTTAGATTGCCTTTTTACTGCTATTTTCTCTGCACAACGTAATTTAGTAATACGGCTGTCACTATTGCTCTCCATGGTCCTGAATAATTACATCTTTCAATCTGTAAACGGCAACAATGAAACACGCATATCCTTAGACATCCCTGTAACTATCTGTAAAACGGTATGTACCTGACAGGCCAAAAAGGCATCGTATACCTGATTTGGTACAGGTGAGATAAATTAATAATAAAAAAATTATGGAAAAATTATTTTTTGTAATTAGTTAATCATCAGATATGCTTGAAAAAACACTTTTTTAAAGGGTAAATGTTATACTAATGAAACCAAACATTATCAGGGTTATTCAGAGAGCAGTGAAAAGCAGGAGAATGACTGGAGAATGGAAAATTCTAGGTCAAAATAGCCAAACCAGAAAAATTCTCCCATTTATCTCACTTTCCAAATCGGCTATTTTGACTTCGAATTTTCCATTCTCCAGATATTCTCCTGCTTTTCACCGCTCTCTGAATAACCCTGTGTGTCTGTTGTTTTGTAATGCATACAGGTAAATAAACGCATCTGGACATTTCAAAAATGTGCTATGAGCTTGTTTCAGATGCTCAAATTGCATACGGTATTCAGTTTGATAAAAAATGCTCTTAATCAATAAGCAGCCCTATTCCGATCTCGCTGTTAAAGGCTGGAGTCGGCAGAGATCCACTCGGAGTCGCCAAAGATTGCATGTAGGCTTATTGCTTGCCACATAAAAATCTACTGCCCCCCAGAAATCAAATAAACATAGACGTGATATAGAGACAAATATTCACTAATTATATTTTTAGTCTATTAATAATTAATCTGGACAGAAAATAATCTTACAACAAAAACAAAGTATCGAAACAAAAACAAACATTTTGCGACGAAAACAAAGTATCTTATTTCTACCATAATTTATTACAGTTGAGACTCATTGCCGGGAGTTTTATTGCTGTGCAGCTCTGTTACACACCCACACACCTCAAATCTACTGGGCCTCTAAAAAAAGGACAAAAGAAAAAAATTGCCTACTTGTCCTATGTGAAAATACACAGTGGAGCTGCAAGTAGATTATAGGCTACTAACAGGGTTATTCAGAGAGCGGTGAAAAGCAGGAGAATGACTGGAGAATGAAAAATTCTAGGTCAAAATAGCCAAACCAGAAAAATTCTCCCTTTTCATCTCACTTTCCAAATCGGCTATTTTGACCTAGAATTTTCCATTCTCTAGTCATTCTCCTGCTTTTCACCGCTCTCTGAATAACCCTGTATGTCTACAAATGTTATGGACTAAAATACATACCTTAAGCCTTTCCCGCCACAGGGCGTACCATGCCGTTACCGCAGCGGGTGGGCCTTAACGCTACAGGGCTGCATAGCACACCCCGCTAGCATCTATGGGTCTCTGCAGTCCCGCCCACCAGTTGGCAAGCACCATTGGCTGCCATGTGAAGGTCTTAACTCAGTCCGTCCCCCTGCAGCCAATGACACGTGCCTTGCGTCAACTGCATAGGCAAGCTGGAGAAGGGGCCTACTAGTACGCCCCCCCCCAGGTGTTAAAGCCCCACCGCCAGGACAACAACTCAGAGGTGAGGGGGTTAAAATACAGTTCAGTTTGAATATCTAATTAATATAATAATAGCAGAATGGATTTTTTGCCTGAAATTCAGCTTGCAAAACAAAAACAATGAATATTACACTTGCAAGTTCCTTAAAATAAATGAAGTCAATAGTCATGTTAGTAATAGGAAGCGGCGTGCTCATCAGTTGTTTATTCGCCGGCGCCTGTGCGATTCCAACTCATTCAGATCTATTTCATAAAAATCATAGCACCACAATCTGTCTTGTAAAGGTATCAGTGCAGCTACATTTTCAATAACCAGTTGTTTTGCCTATTTCCAATATCTAAAGATCTGCCGACACCAGAAAACCCCGTCTTAATCTGTCTACATTTCCAAAACCCTATCAGACATTTATTACCCCTGACTGCTTGCATTGCTATCACTTTAAACAAGGTTTACAGGTTACGCATGATAGATTAATGCGCTGAACAACCTACTTAATAAAGTGCAAATGAATAAATCACTGTCACTAGCATGAGACGTTAATTATCGATGGCCCCATTGGTGGCAATAAAGCTACAATAAGCACCTGTGAGGTGAACAAGTAGGTCATGCCAAACAAATGGGTTTTTGAATGGAGAATCTTTGGAGCAGTGGTGGATCTCATCCGGCCAATTAACAAATGCGTCTGCAGACCCGATCAACAAACGGATGTTGATAATGCTTTATTTCATCCAGCATTATTCTTTTTTTTAACCCTTGAAAGCGCTATGATACTTTGCGCTGTCACAATGAAGTCACCCCTTTACTGTCAAATGCCAGTCTTTTTTATTTTTCGAAATAATTTTTAACTAATTATAAAATAAAAAATGATCGTGAATATTCTCAATTTATTCATTACTCTAATAACCTACTTGTCAGGCAAATGTCACCATCTGCTGGCCAAATGGAGTTACGGCAGGTTTGGTCTTCGTGCAGGATCAGCTGGAGAGATGTCAGAGAGTCATTTCCAGCTGGTTTTCAAAAGTAGCACCTCTACTATTATGCCCACGGTGATAAAACCTTAGGGGCATGTTTTGGAGCCCAAATGCAAATGAACTTCATTTTACAATAATCAAAATTCCTCTGCATTGATCATGTGGAACGCCAGATCGACTATATTTGATATTGGGGCACCATTAGGATCAAGTATAGTCTATCGTGGTACAGTTACAAGCATTTATAAAGCTCCAGCAAGTTCACTAGCGCTGTACAATGGGAGAGACAGAATAACAAATATGCATACACATTACACACAGAACAGTAGGAGAGAGGACCCTGCTCAAGAGCTTACAATCTTAGGCTAGGGTCAAACGAACGCATTATTCGCAGCAACCATCAAAAAGTGCGTCCGAACGCATTGACGTATTTTTTCATGGAATGCGCGAAAACGGTCAGACGACGCGCATTTTCGTGCGTGATTTTTTATGGATCGTCAATAAAACACTTTTTGCGTCTGGACGTTATGTAGGCTGGACATTAGCAGCGTCTGACGTCTCCTAATCACACACACACGCCGCTAGCGGACGCAGCGCACTCTGTACGTCAGTACTAGCGGTTCTGCGTTCTCGAAAAAATGCGTTCATTTTCCACTTGTGTTGCGCAGCAGGACTTTCGTGCGGCCATACTTCGTATATTGGCCGTCATTTGCTGCTACTGCGGCCGTGATTAAGTGCGCCAAAACGCACGTTATAAATGCGTTAGTCTGACACCAGCCTAAGAGGAGAGGGGTGACACGCTAGGTGAGGGTGAGAAGAGAGCATGAAGTATTGGGGCGTATGTAGGCTGTGTGGGAAGATGGAGCAGGAAATGAACCATGGAGGATCATGGAGTGAGCTGATAGGCTTCTCTAAAGTAATGTGTTTTCAGAGACTTCTTGAAGGACTGGAAAGATGGGGAGAGTCTGATGTTGCAAGGGAGGGAGTTCCATAAAAAAGGAGCAGCTCAGGAGAGGTCTTGAAGGCGGGAGTTCAGGGGTACGAGGAACCAACAGCATCAGATCAGTAGTGAAGAGGTTAAATGTGCAGGTTTTTATTAATCATATATTTACACATTCATATATAGATTCCGACATCAGAATAATGGTAATGTACCGTGATGTACTTACAGTGCAGTGATAAACTCCTCTGTCCCACAAAGTTGCACCACTCACAAATTTCAGGTAGTAAGATGACTTCTGCTAAAAGCAAAAAAATAAATATCAGAAATAAATTTTTAAAATATACAATGCTCTTTACTTTCAGCAAGAGTTTACTTTCACTTGCTTATAGAGTGAGTTTTCTAACTTTGGTTCAGTTTACCTCATAAATGCCTATTTGGCAATTTATTGTGCTTGATTCATTTTTTTTTCTAGCCAACCAATCACAGTGAAGTTAAGGCTCTTGCCCAAGGAAGAGCTCATCATTAATGGATTATTATCGAGAGATGATTTCATGTGGTTTTATTCAGTGCAGTTACCGTTCCAACTTACTATTTAGAGCAATGTAGGGATGTTATTATTATTTTTATAGCCATGTTTACTGCCTGAAAAACAAAAACATTCACTCAAGGAGGAGAAAATGTCGTTTCAGAGTTTTTTTTTTATTTAATAGCAATGTTTATCAATATATTTTGCAGAATTGGAATTTGATAGCAGTGTTGAGAGCTAAAGCATAGAGATGGGCTTTCCATCTCCAGCCCCACTCCAGATGGTGAATGGTGATGGCCTAAAATTCCCAGAATGCTTTGAATGGAATAGATGGCAAAAAAATCATGGGAGTTGTAGTTCAGCAACGTCTGGGGGGGGGGCTGGAATTTGACAGCCCTGGTCTAGAGGAGATCTAAGGGGTGGGGTGGATTAGGATATTCCAGAGGCAGGTGACAGGGCATGCCAAGGTCTATATATGACTTTTCTAGGGAACGTAGGGAAACCCTCTAGCACGTCCGTTGATCATTATCCCACACCCCAAAAGACACAGATGAAGGCTGGAGTTTGGCCATTTTCCAGGTCCCTATCACATGCCTGTAGCTAAAACAGGGACATAAAGGGGAGAAACCTCCCTTTAGCTTCCCCGTTTTGTAAGTGGATTACGAGGCAGGCACTGAGTCCAGCAGCTCGCCCCATAGCGGCCGCTTGGCTCCTGCATGCTTGGGGCAGCACTAAAGCACTGTTCCGATCATCCCCTCCATGGAGTCCATGGAGTTCTCTGCTGCCAGGTCACATAACCGGCAGGATCTCGCCTCTCGCGTCTTCCCCAGTCTCACTCTGCTCCCGGTGGCCAGAAGCAGCAGATAGGGCCACCGTTCTCGCCACGGGATGTGAGGGAAGTATTTGATTTTTTGGGAGGTCCGGCAGAAGCAGTATCAGTTTGCTTCAGCTCTAAGCTGGTGCTGACTTTTCCAGTCAGTGACAGCTGTTTGTAATTAGCGTTAAGACTATGTGATCCTAATCATAGGCGTGCGCAGCCTATTGCATTAGGGTGTGCACCCAAAAGCTCAAACACACACTAATATATATATATATATATATATTATACACACACAGACACACACACACACACATTCAGACAAAATATATCATTACTATCAGGATTATTCAGAGAGCGTGAAAAGCAGGAGAATGACTGGAGAATGAAAAATTCTAGGTCAAAATAGCCGATTTGGAAAGTGAGATAAATGGGAGAATTTTTCTGGTTTGGCTATTTTGACCTAGAATTTTTCATTCTCCAGTCATTCTCCTGCTTTTCACGCTCTCTGAATAACCCTGTTGGTGTATGCTTCAGGAGTTCAGCAACCTTGGATACCCAGAGGTTTTGGAACTACATTTCAAATGAGTCTCAACTACCTTAATTAGTGGCTGAGCAACATATGTGATATAGTTCCAAAACAGCTAGAGGACCAATGACCCCCGGTATACCTCATGTCACGTCAAAATGCTAGATCAAAAAAATAAAATTTCCATTTGAATTTCGATTACATGCAGCGTGTAGATTTATTTTACCACATTTTTTCATCTAAAAGATTGTTAGGAATATAATATGGCCCATAGAATATATAACTAACGCTAACTTTAGTGCCCACCTGAGTGAGCGTTAATGTTAGCTCTGGTGGTCCTAGCGCAGGCGCACCATATTACGATCCAAATGCTAACGGGTTAAAAAACCTGTTACCGTTTGGAATCTTGCGCTTTTCAGCGTGAGGTTACTGTATTTTGTGCTCCCTATACTTAACATGGGGAGCGCAAAGTGTTAATCAGCATTAGGATTACAATATACTAACACTAATTACTGTCCGGCTGCGGTTACTGAACATTTACTCACAGCCAGGGCCTGGTGCTAATAGATTCCACTTCTGCAGAATCAGTCAGCACCAGCTGAAACCCCCCAAAAATCAGATACTTGCCTCTCATCCCACGACAAGAACTTCTTCTGGCCGCCAGGAGCAGACGGAGACTGAGAGAAAAAGTCCCTCAGTCTCACTCTGGGAATCATTCTGCCGACCTGCCGTATCTCGCAAGGACTTCAATGACGTGACGATTACATCTGCACACAAACATGAACCCAGAGGATGCGCTCAGCATGTCGTCAGCAGCAAAGTTATTTAAATGTTAAAGGGAGTGAAATTTGAGGTGAGTGACCCATTTAGGGCCATATTACAAAGTTGGTGCTAACTTAACCAAAGCTGTTAACTTACCAGAGTCATTATAGCCTATGGAGCTGTTAAGTTAACAACAGCTCTGGTTAAGTTAGCACCAACATTGTAATACTGTCCTTAACCTCTTAATGACCTGCACCAATACAGTCTCCTACCTGTACCTCACGATGCTGCCAATACGCTCGCTGTAATTCTTTTTGTGGAGTGCAGGCAGCAGATATTGTGGTGATTTCTGTGCGCAATACCAGCCTTTTGGGTCTAGGGCAAGGGGGCAACACCGGACTGCGACAAGGAAACAGGCGCAGAATTTTACACACAGCAGCCTGTTTAAAGACAAATACATGCATTTATACACACACAGCCATACGTTCAAATACAAAACTATATCCTCCCCCCTACACCCCGGGGTATGTAGCAATAAAATCCACAGTAATGTGCACTGTGTATGAGCGTATCCCAGAATCCACAACAATAAAACTCTCAGCAATGTTCGGTGTGTATTAGCATATCACAGAGCTCCACAGCAATAAAACTCCTCAGTATCGTGCATTTTGTATGAGCGCATCAGAGCTCCATTGCAATAAAACTCACAGTAATGTGCGGTGTGTATGAGCGTATCCCAGAGCTCCATAGCAGCAAAACCCACAGTAATGTGCGGTGTGTATGAGCATATCAGAGGACCACAGCAATAAAACCCTCAGTAATGTGCAGTATGTATGAGCGTAGCAGAGATTCACAGCAATAAAACCTACAGTAATATACGGAGTGAATGAGCATATCACAGCAATAAAACTCAGTGATGTGCGTATAAATATTATAAATAAAAACAACCGAGAAATAGAACACTGGGGATATAGAAAAAAAGCCAGTGTCAGTGTGGGCATAACCCTAATGTATATTAGAAAAACAGAAAGGGTAGACACCGGCTACCCAATTAAACTTTATTAAACGATTAAAATGTACACAGTATTAAATCCACTAAAAATAAAAAGATGTAACCTCCCTAAAGGGAATAGTAAACCATGCCTCCCATTCCCTTTAGGGAGGTTACATCTTTTTCATTTTTAGTGGATTTAATACTGTGTACATTGTAATCATTTAATAACGTTTAATTGGGTAGCCGGTGTCTACCTTTTCTGTTTTTTAAAATATTATATATACACTACTAAAAAATATGTTAATATATAAAAATTGCCCCCTCTCCTGCTTACCTTCTTTTTTTTTTTGCTTGCAGGGAGGGGGTTGAATACGAATCATTGGTGGTCCAGTGGCACAGAGGTGGGTGGGGTCGAGGAGGGGGAACCCAGCTGGCCGCATCCGATGGATAGCCGCCGGGACCCACTCATCTCCGCATGCCTGCGGCAGTGTCCGCTTCCCTGGTGGTCCCTGTGGTTTGCGGGGTGCTGCACTGCGATCTGCGCTTAGTGCACAGACCGCAGAACACTTCCCACACTGACACAAGCGGCCGGCGGTCGCTGATGACCTGTCACCTGACCGCCGGCGCTCACTGACTGTGTCATAGCGCCGGCGGTCAGGTGACAGGTCATCAGCGACCGCCGGCCGCTTGTGTCAGTGTGGGAAGTGTTCTGCGGTCTGTGCACTAAGCGCAGATCGCAGTGCAGCACCCCGCAAACCACAGGGACCACCAGGGAAGCGGACACTGCCGCAGGCATGCGGAGATGAGGGGGTCCCGGCGGCTATCCATCGGATGCGGCCAGCTGGGACCCAGAATGTGTTGTGGGCCAGCATTAGGGTGTGCCCAGGCACACCCGGCACACCCCGTGCGCACGCCTATGATCCTAATGCTATTTACTCTCTGCTTCCACTTTGCGCTCCTGATGTTAAGTATAGGGAGCGCAAAGTACAGTAAGTTCGCGCTAAAAAGCGCTAATACTGATTTGCTAAGAGGTTTTTCAACCCGTTAGCGATCGGGAGGTGATACGGTTGGCACGCTATCACCTCAATTAACCTAGCGCTAACACACATTTTATTGAGCGCTAGCGCTAGCGTTAAGGAGGTGATAGCGCCCTCAGTATTTAATTGCCAATGCCTACATCTAATGCACGGGGTTGAGAAAGAATCCAATGAGACAAGGTTGTTAACAGAGGATAGAGGAGTTGTTTTACATAGTCTGAAGATAATTATGCAAAACAACTAGGGCCCTATTCCAAGGTTGGTGTTAATAGAGCCATGACACAGCCCTATTCCAAGGTTGGTGTTAACAGAGCCATTACACGGCCCTATTCCAAGGTTGGTGTTAACAGAGCCATACAGGGCCCTATTCCAAGGTTGGTGTTAACAGAGCCATTACAGGGCCCTATTCTAAGGTTGGTGTTAACAGAGCCATTACAGGGCCCTATTCCAAGGTTGGTGTTAACAGAGCCATACAGGGCCCTATTCCAAGGTTGGTGTTAACAGAGCCATTACAGGGCCCTATTCCAAGGTTGGTGTTAACAGAGCCATACAGGGCCCTATTCCAAGGTTGGTGTTAACAGAGCCATTACAGGGCCCTATTCCAAGGTTGGTGTTAACAGAGCCATTACAGGGCCCTATTCCAAGGTTGGTGTTAGCAGAGCCATTACAGGGCCGTATTCCAAGGTTGGTGTTAACAGAGCCATACAGGGCCCTATTCCAAGGTTGGTGTTAACAGAGCCATTACAGGGCCCTATTCCAAGGTTGGTGTTAACAGAGCCATTACACGGCCCTATTCCAAGGTTGGTGTTAACAGAGCCATACAGGGCCCTATTCCAAGGTTGGTGTTAACAGAGCCGTTACAGGGCCCTATGCCGTAGTTAACGGTAAAAAGGAGATGATAAGCAGAATAATGTGTGCCTGCAAATTTTCCCTTACCGTCTCCATTTTACCGTCGCATTCCGGGGTACGTACTATCTTAGCACCTCGCCCCGGAAAGCAGTGCAAACCTGGCAAATACCAGCAGCGGCGTTCTGTTGAACATCTGAACTCCGCCATGGGTATCAGTTCGTGGAATCCATAGGACTCTATGGAGCTTCATGCATCCCAGCCGCAAGATCGCTCAGACTAGGAAGCAACTATTTGTTCCCAGTCTGACTCTGCTCAAGGTGAAAAGCAGCAGATCGCGCTGCCCTTTTCACAACGGGGTGAGAGTTGAGTAAGGGATTTTTGTGACAGGGGGGTTTAGAGAGTGTTAAATTAATTTGCAATTGAAAATCATTTAACACCAGCTTTCAGGAGTCTGTATTTCACCCTGAAATAGTGTCTCCCATGCGGAAGCACAGGCTACATTGAAATCGTCTACACTTCCACACGGAGGTTGTAATTAATTCTCCCATAATAAGTATAGGAGACGTTCATTTACAGTAACCTTGCGCAGGGAGACGGCTGCATCCGAGCCGCAAGCTCAGCTTGCAGCAAGAATGGAAATGCATTTTCCACTGATGAACTAACTACAGGAGACGTTATGTGTAATGTTTCCTGTAGTTAGATTATTGACAGCTAGGGAATATAGCCCATAGTCTATGGCCGGGATCTCCAAACTCCGGCCCCAGAGATGTTCGTGAACTACAACTCCCAGAAATCTCTGACTGCATTAGATGGATGGAGAAGCATGGGGTTGTAGTTCAGGAACATCTGGGGGGGCCGGAGTTTGGACATCCCTGGTCTATGGAGTTGCTAAGTTTAAAAAAACTTTGGAAAAGGGCCTCTAGAGTATAACAATTGAAACAAATTGTCATTTTGTAGATTCGTATACTTTGTTTTTTTGATTCTTATTTTGTTTGATTATTATTTATCCTCATGACTTGCACATGTCCCATCATGTAGCAGGTTTCACCTTGGATGCTAATCATCATGGAATTGAACTGCAGGAAACGCGTCAGTAAAATGAAACTGTAAACATTTAAAGCCGAGACAAAACACGCGTTCTTACACAGTAGATTAATGTGAAGCTAACTCCCTTTTTAAAACTCAAAAAGAAACAAAGTATGATAACGCGAGTTATGAACACACGGCCATCGACCGGGATACAGGTGGGATCACTTCATCCCTGAAAAAGCTATTGTGTCCATCCAGGGAGAACATACTTCAAAGTAAGAAGCAGCTCACAAATTCATTGCAAGTAAGTCATTAACTTTTTTTATCCCCAATGAATCGGGCATTAGGCTTTCATCAACAACTGTTTGTATTGAAGATGAACAGTAGCGGAATAATTAGGTTGATCAATGAGAGCAAATTGAAGGAGAGATTTTTTTTAATGCTCGTAAATGCAATTACCTTGTTTGGAAGTAATTACATATTGAAGTTTTAATCTACTACCCCGCGGAAAAAAAACACATGGGATTCCGTGCTGGGTTAAAGGTGTATAGTTATATGAACGGGTATACACACTGACCCCTTTTTTTTTTTTAAAGGAAACAGGGGTAAGTGCGATGTTAATGACAAACAAAGGTCTGATCTAAGGGGGAAAGAAATGAGGTATCCTGCATGCTAAGAAAACAAGAATAGCTTTAATGAATTCTAACACAATGTTGTTTAATCAGGAACAGTAGTTGACATGTAAGTGCGGACAGGTGGTGCAATAGAGGGTTAACGTTTTTTTTCATTCTTCTTTTTGTAAAGTAGTTGAGTGTATACAGATAAGTGAATGAAGCCAACATACTGAATTGGGTGCATGGAGAGGACTCCTAACATTTCCTTTCACCTTCATTATCCCCTAATGAATGTGAAACTGGATACCTCCATCTGAAAAGGTCAGGATCAGAACATATATCCCTCTCTCCAATGCCGGCAAGATTAGAAATAAATTACATAAGGACATGCACCTTATCAGCTTTCTTACTTTTAATGTAATCAGGGAGATTGTGTTCTACAGTTAATTAAATTGCCCAATTCTATTACCTATAAATGCTTTATGCTCTCCAAGCCCAGATCTAATCGGGCCTCCTATAAGCTATCTAAGGATATGCTGTGATAAAAAGAGCTTAAACTGGTATTAAAGGGACCCTAAACAGAGGCAATAAGTATGGTTTAATGGGTTCTAAAGCTGTAAATCAATCTGTATGCTCTATGTGTTCTTTCTGGCATTACTGGCAGCACGGTTCAGCCATCTCCATTTCCGCTTGACATGCCAAAAAGTATGTTAATAAGCCACAGTGACATCTAAAGGGATATAAGAAGAAAAGGGAAACATGGAAATGACATAGGCCTCGTGCTATAAATTATGAGATGTTACCTCGTTCGCTGTCGTTTCTGGGCGAGGAAAGAATAAGGTAAATTTACTTGAAATGATATAAGATAAATTATAATGCACACTGAAAGAGCAATAAAAGATCATTTACTTACTTTTAAACAATAACACCTAATAGGGTGTATTCAGGACAGTTTACAAGTACAGAATATCTAAATTACAGCCGTGAGATCTCAACTTGAAAAATGTGAAATTCACTAAGGTTCACGGAATTCAGGGAGCAGGGCTGGCTTTACCACAAGACAAAAGAGGCTACTGCCCCAGGTCCCTTAACCCTTTCGCTGCTGAGCCTTTTCACGCCTCTGTGCTGAGCTCATTTTTACCGGTTTCGCTCATCATGTTTAACCGCGTTTTGAAGCCTTATTTTAATATATGACCCAGACATATTATATATCGTTCTTTCCGGCAGACTGTGCAGATTCATAATATGTCATTATTATATGTATACGTTAGGTCATGTCTGTATATTATAACAAAAAATGCAATAAAATTAGAATTTTCAATAATTTACAATGTGTAAAGTGTTTTTTTCCACATTTTAACATGCGGTCGTTTGCGGTTATATTTTCTATGGGGTGCACTTGTTAAAAAAATTATAAATGAGGAATCGTTACTTTTTTGGGGAAAATTATGTGTTTTTTAGCAAACGCCCCCCATAGAAAAAATCGTTAGTGCAGCATCATTGCTCACATTATAATTGAAATGGGAACAACATTGTTGCACTAATAAAACGAAAACAAAAAACGTATTTTTTTTTTTTTATTTTTTTACATTTTACATGGTCATGTTTGGTATCATTGGAAAGGCCACACTCTGGCCATTCCAATGATAGTAAACATTAACCCCTAGCTGTCACGGATCGGGAGATAGGGGGTTCATTGGAACCCCCTATCTCCACTATAGGTGGCAGCAAGGGGTTCATTTCAAAACTGGCGCCATCGCACGATGACGCCAGTCATTAGGGGGATATCCCAGAAGCTTGGCCGACATCCAAGATGTCGGCCAGCTCCGGGAGGGGACCGCGATACAGCGCATGTTAGCGCCATATCGCGATCCAGCCCCCTAGGGGTTAAAGACAGCCGCCGCTTGGAAGGGCAGGCTGTGCCCTTCCAGGCGGTGCCTGTCTTTAATCGCTGGCCCACGGGGAAGGGGAGGGGGAGAGGTCTGAAGGACCTCCCCCCTCCCCTTCAGGTACCTTCCCTGCAATGGCGGGGGGGTGCCTGAAATAGACGTCATCGCGCATGGGGGGGCCGCGCGATCAGCCGGAATACTGGCTGATCGAGGCTGCAAAGGGAGGACGCGCTCAGCCAAGTAGCAATGCGGGTGGACGCGCTGAGCGCATTGAAAGGGTTAATTTACAATGGCCTTCAGTAACCCTTAGTCCATGCTGGCTCTGTCCATCTCTTTGTCACTTATGCCCTGTCACATAGTCCTTGTACCCTACACCTGCAGGAAAATGCCTTTTCATATTGAGGTTGTACAAGGTGCACACATGGGTCACTACTTTTCTCCAGATAGGTAAACCTCTATTATTATTGTGTATTATCTTGACAATTTTCTAATACATTTTCAGAGGAAAATCTCAGAAAATCTACTGATAAGTAGTAAAGAAAGGGAAAGTCTGTATTTATGGTGCCACCTGGTGGCTCTTTATGAGAGAGGAATTGCCATTTCTGGCATTAGTGATAAAACACAGTAATATCAAGCAGCAAACAAAGTTGCATAAATTGCAATATATAGAAATGCTAGAACAACAAATGTCATAAACAATCCCTGTAAAATTAGTTATAGCAGCAGTGTTAGGTAGCAGCAATACATAACATCAAGTGTATCCACTTGCAATCTTATATGTGCAAATGTGCAAAACTTGCAAGCTGGTGTGCAAACTTAGCAAAATATGTGCAGCATAAACCGGTTCATTTAAAAGTGCGTCTGTGCAGTGTTTAGCAAGTGATAGCGCAACTAGAGTAGTTGATTCTATGGATAATGATAAACACTGTTCAAATTCACTGTGCAAAAGTCACAACACACATGAGATTGTGCGCATAAAATAGAAGTTAAAATCAGTCCATTTGTATCATAAAAAGTGCATAAGTGCAAAGCTGCGGATTGTGTAATTCAATAAGGTGAGCAGTAGGGATGAGCTTTTCGGGTTTGACCCGAACTTTGGCAGTTCGAAAGTTCGCGAATTTTGAACTTTTTGGGCTCGGTTCGGGTTAAAAAAAAAAAAAGAAATTTTGAAAAAAGTATAGAAAATGCTTAAAAAAATACTAAAAAATCTAGAAATAAAGAGACTCTTTACTGCAGAATATTATAAGCAACGGTTTATTAGATATTGAATTAAAAACTAATGTGTACGTGGAAAGATTATCAACTCTAAATGACCTCTGTTCACAAACGGGCATAACACCAGGTGTTTTTAGTCTGGTAATTAATTTGATACATTGTACAATATACTGAGGGTGGGGTGGTGTCTGCTTCTGATTGAGATTTGAGAATTAATTTCCCTAAAACATCCTAATATGCTGCATTTAACTGGTGTTTGAAAAACATCTAAAGCAATGTTATTTTTCACCTCGGGAATAAACATTCACAGGGCTATTCAGAGAGCGATGAAAAGCAGGAGAATAACTGGAGAAGTGAAAATTCTAGGTCAAAATAGCCAAACCAGAAAAATTCTCCCATTTATCTCACTTTCCAAATCGGCTATTTGGCCTAGATTGTTCTCTTCTCTTGCCAGTTCTCCTGGCTTTCACCTCTCTCTCAGGGTTGTTCAGAGAAAGGTGAAAACCAGGAGAATGGCAGGAAAAGAGAACAATCTGGACCAAATAGCCGATTTGGAAAGTGAGATAAGGCTAGGGTCAGACTAAAGCATTTTTCGCAGCGACCGTCAAAAAGTGCGTCCGAACGCATTGCTGTATTTTTTCACGGATTGCGCGAAAACGGTCATACGATGCGCATTTTTGTGCGTGATTTTTTTACGGATCCAAACCAGGAAACTTTGGGTGTCTGGACGTTATGTTGGCCGGACATGAGCAGGGTCTGACGTCTCCAAATCACGCACACACGCCGCTAGTGGACGCAGCGCACTCTGTACGTCCGTACTAGCGGTTCTGCGTTCTCGAAAAAATGCGTTCATTTTCCACTTGCGTTGCGCAGCCGGACTTTCGTGCGACCGTACTTCATATATTGGCCGTCATTGCCCGTCATTTGCTGCTAGTGCGGCCGTGATTAAGTGCGCCTAAACGCACGTTAAAAATTCACTAGTCTGACCCTAGCCTAAATGGGAGAATTTTTCTGGTTTGACTATTTTGACCTAGAATTTTCCATTCTCCAGTCATTCTCCTGCTCTTCACCGCTCTCTGAATAACCCTGACAGGGTTATTCAGAGAAAGGTGAAACTCAGGAGAATGACTGGAGAATGGAAAATTCTAGGTCAAAATAGCCAAACCAGAAAAATTCTCCCATTTATCTCACTTTCCAAATCGGCTATTTGGTCTAGAATTTTCCATTGTCCAGTCATTCTCCTGCTTTTCACCGCCAAAAAATCAGTAAACTTTTTCTGCGTGTCCGAAAATGTCTCCTCTTTTCATACAGACTGCCGCCCCAAGCAGTTGTTTATGGATAGATTAAAGGAAAAGCATTTACCGTCATTTGAAATGTCATTTTTTGTTTTTTACATATTTTTATACATCCTAGAAATCCACCACTTCACGGGCAGGTTATGGGGACCTCCTAGGCACGATATTTGAAGGTATTTTTGGTTTTTATTTTTAACCCTTATTTCATGGAAAACTCACTGTCCCTTTAAAAACTTTTTTTTTTACTTTTTGTCCTTGTTTCCTGTCCCCCAGGGCACTACCCAGACCCCTATACACCTTTTATGGCAAATATGTAGCATATATGCCCTCTTGGAGGGCACTCTAAAAAACCAAATTTTCAGCCCCATTGACTTGCATGGGGGTTCGGGTTCGGGTTCGGTCCCGAACAAATGGGAAGTTCGGGTTCGGGCTCGAACCGAACTCGGGGAGTGTTCGGCTCATCCCTAGTGAGCAGGATACAGCAACTGGTTATGCTCACAAGTAGTGGTATATCCCAAACCACTCAAAGTCTCATGTAGGGGAGGGGGTGGGGGTTATGAGCAAAGTCAGCGCTTCCTTCTGGTTATTCCTTCGTAAGATGAAAAACAATTCGATAGGCCTTCAGCGTTGGTCTAAGTTGCAAGAGTGCCTCCAAAAGAAAAAAATTCGTACAAAGCATAGAGTAGTAAAGTTTAACATGCATGTATATGATGAAAATGAAAGAGTTTCACTCACATGATTCAGTGTCCTCAATCAGACACTCGATATGCAGGCCGCTGGCAGCTTGGGTAGGGAATGCCAGATTTCCCTTCTTTGTTGGTGGAGATACAGGGCTTTGCAGAATTCTATAGCATAAGGGATCCCAGTGCCTGTTCCCAGCAAAGTTTGTAGCAAGGTTTGAGCAGGCTGGTGCTTTGGAAATGTAACCTCAGCAGCAGAGGAAAAATGGAAAAAACGCTCACAGATGTGATAAACGTTTTATTCCTAAATTAATCAAATAAAATCAATCATAACAGCAAAGTACACCGAAACGTGTTTCGCGGTATGTCACCGCTTCCTCAGTCAGTGTGCCCCTATACTTTGTATAGAAACCGTTAATATGCACCTACAGTGGCAAGAAAAAGTATGTGAACCCTTTGGGACTACGTGGAGTTTTGCATGAATTGGTCATAAAATGTGCTCTGATCTTCATCTAAGTCACAACAATTTGAAAAACACAGTCTGCTTAAAATAATACAACACAAACATTATATGTTTTCATGTTTTTATTGAACAGAACATGTAAACATTCACAGTGCAGGGTGGAAAAAGTATGTGAACCTTTGGACTTAATAACTGGTTGACCCTCGTTTGGTTGAGGTTATTGCTGCCAAAGGTTTCCTGTAGTTGCAGATCAGACCTGCACAACGATCTGGGGTAATTTTGGACCACTCCTCTTCACAAAACTGTTTCAGTGTAGCAATATTCTTGGGATGTCTACTGTGAATCGCTCTATTAACCCCTTAAGGACGGGAGTAATTTTACAACTTCGGCGCTGTTTCGGAAGTAGAAGTTTGCTGAGCTCATTTTGACCATTTTTAAGTCACGTATTCTTATACCACCCAGACAAATTATATATCGTTCTTTCCGTCAGACTCGGCAGATTAATAATATATCATTATTAAATGTATATGTCATGCCCTGCCAAAATGCTATAACAAAAAATGTAAAAAAATTTGAATTTTCAATAAAATTTCAATCTTCCACAGTGTGTAAAGTGTTTTTTTTTTTTAAATTTTATTATCCGAGGCTCTGCGGTCATATTCTATTGGGTAGATTTGTTAAAAAAATTAGAACGGTGAACCCATTTTTTTTTGGGGAGAAATTGCGTGATTTTAGCTAAACCCCCAAAAAAAAAAAATCATTAGTGAAGCATCATTGTTCACATTATAATTGAAATGTGAACAATAGTGCTGCATTAAAAAAAACAAAAAATTTTTTTATTATTATATTTATTATTTTTTTATTATTTAATTTATTATTTTTTTATTATTTTTATTTTTACTTTTTTTACACTTTTATTTCACTTTTACCATGGTCATGTTTGATATCATTGGAAAGGCCATGCTCTGGCCTTTCCAGCAATATCAGCCATGACCCCCTAGCTGCCACCGATCAGGAGATAAAGGGGTTCAAAGAACCCCCCTATCTCCTGCAAGGGATTTCCATGGGAAATCCCTTTGCAGCTAGGGGGTTCCCGGTTAACTGACATCATCGCGCATGGCGCGATGAGTCAGTTGACCGGGGGGTGACCCAGAGGTGGGGGCTGCCATCCAAGATGGCGGCCCCCACCGGAAATAGGCCGCGATCGGGCACAAATTAGTGCCCGGTCGCGACCTGGCAACTAAGGGGTTAACCCCCCATACATCGCTGGAAAGGTCAGGCTGTGACCCTTCCAGCGATGCTGGCCACAGCCGCCGGGGACCAGGTGATCGGGAGATAGAGGGATCCGAAGGATCCCTCCCCTCCCCTCCAGGCGCTTCCCCTGCTCCGGCGGGGGGGGACGCTTGAAACTGACGTCATCGCGCCACCGGCGCGATGACGTCACAACGCCGGAGGAGGGATCACACTGATCTGACTCCGGGGGAGTCAGAACAGCGTGGGAGCGACCGGAGAAGGTGAGTATCTCCCGGGGGGGCTCTAAACGCCGAGGACGTACATTTACGTCCTGCGGCGGCAAAGCCTGCCTAATGCAGGACGTAAATGTACGTCCTGCGGCGTTAAGGGGTTAAGGTCATGCCACAGCATTTCAATTGGGTTGAGGTCAGGACTTTGAATGGGCCACTCCAGAAGGCGTATTTTGTTTTGTTGAAGCCATTCTTTTGTTGAATTACTTGTATGCTTTGGGTCATTGTCCTGTTGCATCACCCATCCTCTGCAGAGCTTCAGTTGGCCTTACGTTTTCCTGCAAAATGTCTTGATAAACTCTGGAATTCATTTTTCCATTATTGACAACAATCCGTCCAGGCCCTGAGGCAGCAAAGCAGTCCCAAACCATGATGATCCCTCCGCCATGTTTTACAGTGGGGATGAGGTTTTGATGTAGTTGTGCTGTGCCTTTTTTTCTCCACACATAGTGTTGTGTGTTTTTTCCAAACAACTCTATTTTGGGTTCATCTGTCCACAGAACATTTTGCCAGTAGTGCTGTGGAACATCCAGGTGCTCGTTTGCAAACTTCAAACGTGCTGCAATATTCTTTTTGGACAGCAATGGCTTCCTCCGTGGTGTCCTCCCATGTACTCCATTCTTGTTTAATGTTTTCCTTATTGTAGATGTGTCAACAAAAATGTTCGCATGGGCCAGAGATTTCTGTAAGTCTTTAGCTGACACTCTAGGATTCTTCTTTAACTCATTAAGCATTCTGCGCTGTGCTCTTGCAGTCATCTTTACAGGACGACCACGCCTAGGGAGAGTAGCAACAGTGCTGAACTTTCTCCATTTGTAGACAGTCTGTCTTACCGTGGACACATGAATATCAAGGCTTTTGGAGATACTTTTGTAACCCTTTCCAGCTTCATGCAAGTCAACAATTATTGATTGTAGGTCTTCTGAGAGCTCTTTTCTGCGAGGCATGGTTCACATCAGGCAGTGCTTCTTGAAACCAATAAACCCAAAACTGGTGTGTGTTTTTAAAGGGCAGGACAGCTTTCAGCAACACATCCAGTAATATCACACTGATTGGACTCAAGGTTGGCTCACTCCTGGCTCCAATTAGCTCTTGGAGAAGTCATTAGGCTAGGGGTTCACATACTTTTTCCACCCTGCACTGTGAATGTTTACATGTTATGTTCAATAAACACATGAAAACATATAATGTTTGTGTTGTATTATTTTAAGCAGACTGTGTTTTTCAAATTGTTGTGACTTAGATGAAGATCAGAGCACATTTTTATGACCAATTCAGGCAAAACTCCACGTAATCCCAAAGGGTTCACATACTTTTTCTTGCCACTGTAGCTGGAGATGCCTATTCCAAGGTAACTTATTCTCCTCCTCTGGAGAAAGAAATACCAACTGATGTTAAGAGATTTTGCTTTGTCCCACAGTGGAAAGGGCGGTGCGTCCTCTTGTCACAAGCAGAAGAAGACTGGCAACAAATAGTTTCCAGTGTACCTCCACTCTTCATCCATGGCTCCTGCATGATCCTGTGGACTGTCTTGCTGGGCTCCATGGAGTCCTATGGACTCCAGGAGCCATTACAGCAGCATCGCCAGTGTCTGTCTGTGCTACCCTATCATTCTGAAGGAAGCCACTCCATATTACACCGAGATTGGAATAAATACATATATAGGGTGATGATAAGGTATCTTGGCTCGCGGCAATTTTTCTTCCTTACTGATCCCCTTTTACCAACATACATGGATTAGGGCCCGTCTTTAAATTGTATTTTTGGATTAGGGGTATGAAGCATATATTAAAAATGTTATATCATTTAACACTGGGTTTTGAAAGCCAGTGTTTCTTCTTAACTACTGAATCGAGATGAGAATAACAAGCAACCTTGCACTTGCTCATTATTCTCCATCTGCCCGCTAATTAACACTTCTTATATAAAGCATGGGAAGCATTAACATACAGTAACCTGCCACAACAGCCAAGCTGAAAGGAAAGTTTCTGGCTCAGTTTGAATAGAATGTTAGCCATGACAATTAAAAAGTGGGGTTGTTCATAGTGGCCCGGTTGGGTAAGGGCCCCTGTAGTTTCTCATACCCCCTGACTAATGGCAAGAGAAGGTGTTGAGAGCAACTGTGCATAGTAAAATTACAAAAATTCATTTTTAACTGCTTCATCTCATGATTTTTAGGCAATATCATGTTCCTCCAAAGGCCTCTTTGTGACTTCACCCATTCACTTTGCATGGGGACAGATGAGTACTGATGCCCCAAAAAGAGACAGACTTTTTTAAATTTAATATTATTTTATTGCTTCGTTGATTAACTGAAGGCAAAGAAAGATGGAAGTTTGTGGGGAACTGGGGGGCCTATTACACACTTGGCGGTAAAATGGAGACGTGAAGCAGGAAAATCGCGGATTTCCCTTACCGTCTCCATTTTACCATCAGTATTCCGGAGTAGGCGCTTTATTAGCGACTGGCTCTGAAACATATGCTGAACAATAGCACGGGTCGATGTCTCGAAGACCTTCAAATGTTAAGCAATCTTAATACATTTTGAAAAAAAAGAAACTGCCAAGAAGGCTAAAATGTGAAATTCAATTGTGTTTAATTGAGTGCTTAAAAGGGATCTACACGCTGAGGTTAGCCAGGGTCAGATGTTTGCAGTGACATTCTGACTCCCAAAATGCAGAATAAAAGGTGGTCAGTATCCCTGCTGGTAAGATTGCCTGTCACATTTGTTTGCCCTATTCTGGGCTTTAATTTAATAGCAATCAGCACAATATGGCTATACTGGTGTGAACAAAAGAATGGGCAGAAGTTACATTTACAGCCTCAATGCATTTTTACGGCTCCACAGAGATGTTGCTTTGATACCGAAAAGAAGTTTGCAAATCTAGTCTGAATGCATTGTTGTTAAAAGTGGACAGATGTGGAGTCACGAACATCAGAGGTCCCCAGGTCACCGTACATTCAACACAAACTCTCAAATACCTCTCTGAAGACATTAGGAAAGCTTTGAACATTCAAATACCGCCATTCATTCAATACGGAGACGGTGACGGCAATCAGAAAAAAACACAACTCTTAGAAATAATAATATATAGCTGTGTTATTCAGAGCTGTGAATTTTCGGTTCGGCTGTTTTTTGGCAGAAGCGCATTGTAATCAGCAGGAAAAATGGTGGATGTGTTTATCAGCTGTGGAAAGATTGCTTTATACTTTCTGAAAAGAGAATTATTTGCTGTTGTATTCGGTGGTGATACAAAGGTCCATATTATATTCCTAACGCTAAAATAGGGACGCTAAGGTGGAAAACCTGCACCTGCATCCCTTAGCGTCCCCGTTTTAGCATTATATTACAGGGCAGGCACGGATTCAGTGTACGGTGACATTTTGGGGCCATTTGTCTATTCAGAGAGCAGGCAGTTCAACTAATTTTGGAGAATTGCCTGCACGTACGGTGCCTGTTCGGCGGCAGTGAAATTCCCCCATAGAGAAGCAATGGTTAATCTATTCAGAGAACACAAAACAGCAGAGAAATGTCAGAGACATGCCCTGCTGTTTGGTATTTTCATTCGTCAGGTTTATTCAGGCGAATCCCATTGGCTTCAATGTTAAAAATATTCCTGTTTTAATCCAATATCTGATAAACCGTTTATTATTTTAATCTGCAGTAAAAAGTCTCTTTATTTATAGATGTTAGGCATTTTTCAGGATTATTTTGGCCAAATTTTGTTCCCATTTTTTTTTGTATTTAAGATTTTTATTTTGAAATTAAAGGGTCACAGACTGACCAGCACAATTGGCCTCGCAGGACCAAATATCACAGGTATAAGAATCACAAATTACATAAGGGGGGGGGGGGTCGTCACAAAAAAAAACAAAGAAAAACGTCAGACGATCAAAAATAAGGGGGTAGCAATAATAAAGAGAAAATGCCTCAGAGTAAAGAAAAATAAAGATAAAAGATGAAAAAAAAAAAAAAAAAGTCTCTGCAATGATGTCCCCAGCCAGGGACATACATATCACAAAAAGGGCACAAAAATATAATAAGGTGATAAGTCCTCACAAAATATATGCTTATTAAAAAAAAAAAAAAAAGATAACGTCAAAAAGGGTGAAACTGCTTCTGGGGTAATATTCTGCAATGGAATGGGAGACATCGAGGAGGCGGAATGGCTCCTGGAGAAGTACACTCAGCCAGTGTCACGAAGTGGCATCCTCTGTAAGACAGGCAGGGTTATGGTGTGCAGGCCAGGCCAGTCAGCAAGAGCACCGTCAAGGACGGGGGCAGAGATCCACAAAGCCAGGAAGCTGACAGAGCGGACACGGTGAGCGTCCAGTCCCCAGGCTGACCCAGCAGACACGCCAGTCGCACCGCGGAACCAAGGCCCACACTGCTTCCCATCAGCGCAAGGCCCATCAGTCCCGGTCGGCACCCCCAGCACACCCTCCGATGAAGGCTCCGTGTTAGACACCTCTGCGTCCATCTGTGCAGCCTCAGCTGTGCACGTCCCGGTCACGCTCCCCCTCCGACATGCAGACAGCAGGCACAGCCCGAAATCCAAACCTCCTGATTCACCGCTCCGCAAAGACCCATCGCCGTCCAAATCTCCGTCATGTTCGGCGTCCTCCGATGTCACCTCCTCCTGGCCCTCAGGCTCCCGGTCAACTCTCAGCAACTCCATCAGCCGCCTCCATGGACCGCGGGTAAGTGAACTCTCTTCTTCTCCCTGTAACTGGTCGAGACAGGCCTCAAACCAGGCCTCCATTCTACTGGCGGGTGGGGGACAGTCCAAACTGTGCCACTGCAGTCGCCAGTCCGGACTTCCCGCTAATGGGACATCAGATGCAGCTGGGGGATGGGGGCCCTCCATCCCCGCTATCCGCAACCAACAAACCCCCCGCAGGGGTGCATCTCAGGGGAATAAGGAGCGAGACGGCCAGGTGGCAAATGGTAGGCCTCAATATGGCCGACGGCTAATTGGTGTCACCGGGGAGTCTTCACATAAATCTCTGCTGTGCTCCGGCGGGGAGGGCAATAACGGGCCCCGGAGCAATCCCTGTAATGACCAGCCGTGCAGGATCTTTAAAGGTGCACTGTCCACAGATAAAAACAAGCTAAAACCCCTACAAAACAGGAGAGTCCTCAGAGCTCCATGAAGACACGTCTGCTCTCGTGCAGAGCCGGCCACGCCCCCCCCATTTTTTTTTAATCGTTTTTTCAGTTTTCCTTAACAGCCCTTTTTATTATCATTCATAGGACCTTATATGTGAATTCCAGACATTTTCATTCAGTAGGTTTTTTTGCAAACAGCGTTTCAATTTTGAAACTTTCAAACATACTTTTTTTTCTTTACCCCGTTCGTCAGCTTGTTGGTGTTTTTTCTGGCGGCTGCTCTGAGCTGTAATCGGCGGCTCCTAGTCCTCAGATTTTTCTGGCGTGTTCGGCATGGTTTTTCTGGCGGTTGCGGCAGGTTTTCGGTGGGTTTTGCACTCCGGGGGCCCTGCGGTGCTTGCTGAATGCACCGCAGGGTGGGGAACTTTGATTCTCCGAAGTGCAGGGAAGCGCGGGGTACGAGAGGGCACCGAAATGTCGGCGGCATTTGGGTGCTCTCTGAATAACCCCTCAAGTCTGGGCAATTCGCCAACATGTTAGTGCAGTTCGGCGTTCTATGAGTATATTAACCATTACTTCACTATGGGACAATTTCACTGCTGCCAAAGGTCACCGAATTGCGCAATCTGAGGCGAACTGCACTGTATTTCTCTGTCAATTCGCCAATATTTGCCGAATTGACAGCTTTGTGAGTAGACGAACTGCCACGAAATTGCAACGTACAGTGAAATTCACCCTTCAATGCAATTCAGTGGCAAGTTCGGCTCTTGAATAACCCTTAAAGAATTTTTAATTTGACCTTTTTTTTTTTTTTATTTACAATATTGGAAGGAGCTGATCACACTGGTGCCTCTAGTGATGGTGAATCTTGGCACTCCAGGGGCTACATTACAATCCCCGCATTAAAACGGGAGCGGTAGGGAGAAAAAACTGCACCTGCAGTTTTCCCCCTACTGCCCCCGTTTTAATGGGGGATTGTAATGCAGGCGCAAAAGATGCTGCCTGCATTTGTAACGGGCACTACGCCCTGGGATGCTCGCGGCAGCGCTGAGTGCAGCTGCGAGCATCCACTCGATGGAGTCCATAGGACTCCATTGAGCCAGACGCCGGCGGTCACATGACCTGCCAGATCTTCCAGCCGGTCGGCGTAGTGATACGCAGGGGGAGACTGAGGAACCTTTTCCCCTAGCCTTTCCCTGCTCCCGCTGGACGGAGGAGGAGATTGGAGCCGCCGTCCTCGCCACGGGACAGGAGGTGAGTATCTGATTTTTTTTTTATTTTTATGGATGGTGTTAACGGATTCCGATTCTGTGGAATCCGTTAACACCAAGTCCTGGCTGTGGTTAACGTTTCGCCAACCAGAGCCGGACGTTAATCAGCGTTAGGACTTTGTACTTCTAACGCCAATTAACACTTTGTGCTCCCTAGACATAACATGGGGAGCGCAAAGTACAGTAACCTCGCGCTGAAAAGCACAAGGTACCAAACGCAAATGGGTTACTTATCCCGTTAGACACTGCGGCTCTACGTTAATGCTCACGCAGGTGAGCGTTACCGTTAGCACCAAGATTGTAATGTGGCCCCAGATGTTTTGGAACGACATGTCCCATGATGCTTAACCACACCTAAGGCCTAATGAGCATCGTGGTACATGTAGTTAAGCAACATACGGGATGCCAAGGTTCCCCATTACTGCTCCAGTGCAAGGTAAGAGTTATTTGGGCTTGGAAATTATATTTAGGCAGGGGAAAAGAGTTGGAGGATGAATTAGGAAGGTCTGAGGATTTCGAAGCATTGCGCCAAGAGGAACTTCGTTTAAATGTGGGCAGAAGATATCAGTCTATCATCTGTAAATATTGATTTGTTATAACTGAACCCGTGGATATATTAAAATATATACTTCATGCCAGGTTGCAACCTGGAGTAATAGGCTAAGCAGCATGCTGATCACTCCGAAGAGAGAACATAAGGCATCGGTCTGTGACCGGTAAAAGAAGAATTTAATAAGAAGAGAGAAAGGAGTGGGGGCATAACAAGGGAGGCAAGTGGCATCATGTGGAGCAAGGAATAAAAACTTTATGGGAAGGAGAAAAGCAAAGGCATGTGTACGTGACATGGAGAAAGAGGGTCCAAGTGACAAGGTCAGTTAAAGAGCTCCGTCTTCTTATCACTATATTCATGCAGTCTCATGGAGTTTTTTTTTTATTAGAAAAATTTCTCTGCAGCCTCTTTGATCAAATCATAACACATGTCCTGACTCACCTCAGGTAAAGGAAGTGATGTCTGGTTTGTGATCCATGTCGAAATGGTTGGAGCTTTATTCTTATAACACCCCCGCGTAAAAAACAGCTTGTGTGTCCTTTCTGTCGTTTTCTGTTGGAGAAGACCATAAGCACGAGATTTTTGGTGCATCCAAGGAGGAACCCACGTTGCTGGTGTCGTCCTTTTCATTTCAAAATGTTTCTTCGTGTGTCCTAAAAAATTTTGTGTGTTTCTAAATCTCAGTGTATGTAGCCAAGGCAACAAGAGGTGAGTCAATATCTAGGGGATAGCTTTTATCTGAAGACATGGAATGCCAATTAACCATGCATCGCTTCGATGGTTTTCAAGTTGTTGGTGTGGAAATGACAAGAACAACTGTACACTAAAGGCCCAAGCTGGGAACTCTGTAAATGATAAACTAACAGAGGAGTGTGATACACTTCACAGTTAAGATACAGGATTATTTGAGAAAGCATGTATTTAAAATGTTACATTAACTCTTACAAATAACTATTTTTTTAAAATATTTTCTTCTTTTATCTATCTCATCACAGACCACCCCTTCCACTGTGTTTCTCAAACCTGTCCTCAAGACCCTCTAAAAGGCCAAATTTTGCAGATCACCTTGGGGAAACGCAGCCTGAATCCTGCAATCACTGAGCAGCAAATCATATCACCTGTGCTGTGCTTCACATATCTGGAAAACCTGGCCTGTCAGCGGGTCCTGACGACAGGGTTGGGAAACACTGCCCTATCAGTCTAATACAAAAAACGTAGTGGAGGACAGAGGAGAGTTTTAAGAATAAAAGAAAAGGAGTAGTACTTTTATTATCTGGCATGCAGAGTAAATAAGAATGAAAAATAAATATCAGAGCATAATGAATAAAACTGTAGAAGAGGGATGTGCATGGCTGAAAAAGTTGTTTTGTTTAGTTTCATTACGTTTTTAAATCATTTTGTTTTCGGAATTTCGGAACTAATTTCATTTCGTATCGATTTGAAATTTCGAATCGATTCGAATTTCATATATCAATTCGATAGTTGATATCAATTCGAATTTTGAATCACTAAATAAAGCCCCAATTAATCAAATTTTGCTGTTAACCCCTTAAGGACCTCTGACGTACTATGTACGTCCTGCCCACGGGTCTCCCTTAGACCTGCAGACGTACATAGTACGTCAGCGGCTCCTAACCTCCCTCCTGCCCGAATACTTACCTCCCTGCTGGTTCCAACGGCGATCTGGCAGGGTGGAAGCCTGCCCCTCTGCTTTAGAGGGGCTGGCGAGCATGATGACATCACCACACTGCGTGGTGACGTCATCGGCAGGCCCCCCCCCCCGGCGCCTGCATTAAAACCAGGAAGTGGAGGGGGGCTCCTTCGGAGCCCTCTATCTCTCCAACCATGGCAGCTAGAAACTTAACATTATACACCCCTTTCCAGCGATGTAAAAAGTAACAGTTTTGCTGCCGGATAGCGACTCGGCACAAATCGGCGCAGAGTCGCGATTTAAACATGGAGGTAGCTGACATCTTGGATGTCAGCCAGGCCTCCTGGTCCCCCCCCCACCCACTGACATACTCACCATATGTGTGAGGATATCAGTGGGCCAGTTAACCTCCTAGCTGCCAAGAGGAGATGGAGATAAAGGGATCCAAAGGATCCCCCTATCTCCTGATCCGTGGCAGCTAGAGGGTCATGTTGGACATCATTGGAAAGGCCTGATCATGATACCAAACATGACTAGGTTTGGTGTAAAAAAAAAGCTAAAACACAAAAAACTAAACAATTAAATTTTTTTAAAAAGAAATGTATAAAAAATATTTGTTGTTTTTTTTAAAAAAAAATATTTGTCTGGGGGGTTCAGTTAAATAGGACCTAGGCGGTCATCTAAAAATAATGGGCATAAAACGGTCAGAATCAGCTCAGCGCACATAGGTGAACTGGCTCAGCAATGAAGGGGTTAAAAAGCAAAAACATGTAAAAATTGGGTATTTCTATTCTCGGGACAAAATTGTGTAACTATTTAGCAGGGGTCTTTTTTGGTGGTTGTAGATTTTGGGGATTAAATTACGAAAAAGTGTGTTTTTACCATTTTTTTATCATATTTCATATTTGTTTTTATAGTAAATTATAGGATATGATGGAAAAAATTGTATTTTTAGAAAGTCCATTTAATGGCGGGAAAAACCATGTATAATATGTGTGGGTTGCATAAACGAGTAAGAGGAAAATTTGACTGAAACACGAACAGCGTAGAAACGGAAAAACAGCAGAGGTCACTAAAGGACGGACTTGTGTAAAAGCGCCCGGTCACTAAGGGGTTAAAAGAAAAGCTAGGGTTAAATTTTAAGTTGTGTCACAGATTTAGTATTTGAGTCAAATTAAACAGTGAAACAAAATTAATATGTTTCATAAAGTCCTTTGCTGACTATTACTTGTATTGTAAGTTAAGATCAATTCGATAGTTGATATCAATTTGATAGTTCATTTCAAATTCAATAGTTGATATCAGTTACTCAAATTTTTCTTTTACGATGATGACACAGTGTAAAACAAAATAAATTCGTTATATACCGTTTCGTTTCGAATTCGTATCGTATCGATTCGGAAGTACAAATTATCAAATTTTGTTCCAAATTCAGAATTTTGACGAAACGAATGCACATCTCTACTGTAGAATGCTGAAAAAATTTAATTAAGACTTTGCAGAATAAAGTTATTTCTATTACTAAACACACACAAAGATAAAACTGATTTATCATAAACAGAGAAAACTAGGCATCTTTCCATTCGTTTTCTGATGTAGCAATTGCCCGTAGACCAGTGTTAGGGTCCACTAACAGGCCAGATTTTAAGGATTATTTTAAGGAAATGCAGACAGAATCCTGAAATCACTGAGCAGAAAATCATATCACCTGTGCTGTGCTTTACATATCTCACAATCCTGGCCTGTTAGTGGGTCCTGAGGACCAGACAGGGGCGGACTGAGCCATCGGGCACTCGGGCACTGCCCTGCACTGCATCATCTGATATGATAGAAATAGATGTGATTAGTCTCTGGTAAAACCCCATCAATTAAAACTGCAGACACTAACAACCATATACTTTGGGGACACACAGGTAGCAAATTCTCCAGAGGCTCTCAGTATTCAGAAAGCATGCACTGCCACCACAACACCATAATGGCCTCATGTGAAGCCATTTGAGGGAATAGTGCCAGGACGAGGTGTAAAATATAAAATCATGTCAGGATTGGCTCCCACCTTTTCCATTCCTGTGCTGACATGGGTATTACAGCAAATGTGCCAGGCGTCTGACTGTTAGATGTATTTTAAAGTCTCTGGTCTATTGATCTCAGATGTCAAACTGTTTATTCTTAATCTGCTTCAGGTTTTCAAATCTGTGAACATTTCCTGAGAGGCTCCCAATGGCTAATAACCCTCAATATTTCTGCCTTATGGTTTGTTCGGACCAATTTATTGCTGCCACCGTGCTTTTTATACAGTCCATCTTGGTGTCAATGGAAAGGGCAGTGTCTGGCTTTTCCAATGATATCCAACATGAGCATATTTAGTTTAAATATAATAAAGTAAAAAATGATCAATCATAAAATAAAAACGTAACATTTTTCTTTTTTTTCACAGGGCTGAAATGGCTCAGTGGTGAATGGGTTATTGGTCAGACTATATCACATTGTGTATCACTTTCATTCTCCCCTTGGTTTAGTTGTACATTAAGGGTTAACGGACACTCTTCATCCCTCACAGTATGCATTTTATTTTTTCCCCTTGATTAATGGCATTTTAGGGGTTAATGGGTAGGCTACACACCAGACGTTACAGTGAGCTTTATTGCTGTGGAGTTCGGTGATACACTCATACACAGTGTACATTGCTGTGAGTTTTATTGCGTGGGTGTATTTTGGGGGACGTGGTGGGGGGCAGCACTTCAACCTTCCCTCCAGGCAGCACAAGGTCTTGGGCCGGCCCTGGCTCTGATACACTCATACACACCGCACATTACTGTGAGTTTTATTGCTCTGGAGCTCTGTGATACGCTCATACACACTGCACATTATTGTGAGGTTTATTGCTTTGGAGCTCTGTGATACCATCATACACACTGCACATTACTGTGAGGTTTATTGCTGTGGAGCATTATAATGTGCAGTGTGTCAGTAATGTACAGTATCTTTTAACCCTCTCCCTGCTGAGGCTTTTCACACCTCTGTGCTGAGGTAATTTTTACCGCTTTCGCTCATCATGTTTAACCGCATTTTGAAGCCATATTTTGATATATGACCCAGACATATTATATATCGTTCTTTCCGGCAGACTCGGCAGATTCATAATATGTCATTATTATATGTATACGTCATGTCCTGTCTGTATATTATAACAAAAAATGCAATAAAATTTGAATTTTCAATAATTTATTATGTGTAAAGTGGTTTTTTTTCACATTTTAACATGTGATCATTTGTGGTTATATTTTCTATGGGGTGCGCTTGTTAAAAAAATTAGAAATGGGGACTCGTTACATTTTTTTTTGGGGAAAATGTCGCTATTTTTAACAAATGCACCGCATACAAAAATCGTTAGTGCAGCATCATTGTTCACATTATAATTTAAAGGAGAACAATATTGCTGCATTAACAAACCAAAAACAAAAAAAAACTTGCTTATATTTTTTTTTTATATTTTTTTTAAAATATATATATTTTTTTATATTTAATTTTAATTTTTTTTAAAAAAACTTTTTTCACGGTCATGTTTGGTATCGTTGGAAAGACCATGCTCTGGCTGATCCAACAATATCAAACATTAACCCCTAGCTTCCACGGATCGGGAGATAGGGGGTTCATTGGAACCCCTATCTCCACCATTGCTGGCAGCTAGGGGTTAACTCCAGGACTGGCGTCATCGTGGTATGCACGATGACGCCAGTCCTCAGGGGGAGTTCCCGGAGGCTTGGCCGACATCCAATATGTCGGCCAGCTCCGGGATAGGATCACGATCCAGCGCTTTTCAGCGCTGAATCGTGATACGGCTCCCCAGGGGTTAATGACAGCAACCGTTTGGAAGGGCAGGCTGTGCCCTTCCAAACGGTGCCTGGATTAACCCTGTGCACCCCGGCGATAGGGAGGGAGAGAGGTCCGAAGGACCTCCCCCCTCCCTTTCAGGCGCCTCCTCCGCACACGTGGGGGGGCGCCTGAATTAGATGTCATCGTGCCCCCGCGATGACATCTAATGGCCCCGCCGGGTCCCGGAGTGCTGGGCTGACATCCAAGATGTCAGCCCGCACCGGGGGGCGCAGCAATCCGCCGGAATCCGGCGGATTGCTGCCTCCTGTGCATGGAGCGCGTCCATATCAGCCAAGTGGTTAAAGTGATCGGCAGTTTCCCTCGTTTATTTTAATGAGTTAAGAAGTAAATTCTTTAGTACAATAATGTACATGTGGATGTTGCGCTGTATGGTTGGGGTTTTGTGTGGGTGCGGCACACGGGGGGCCCCATGATCTCCAATTGCCCGGGGGCCCCATTAGTTGTCAGTCCGCCCCTGGGAACAGAGTTGAGAAACAGTGCCTTAGATTGTATCCATCTCACTATATATGATCAAGCTGGGTGTCCAGGCATAATTTAGTGAGAGGTGGATTTGCCCTTGCTATCCCCTCTTTTCGGTTGGTACCTGCGCAAGTTTAAGATGAAGAGTATGAAAAGTCTCTTTACATGTTTGATTAGTCCTAAGCCAAACGTTAGTAATTTTTATACCTTTTCTAACTTTATTTAGGAAAGGCACAAACTATAGCATTTTGAAGGGAAGCCGCTTGACTTCCTTTGAAGATGGCATTACTGGGGCGAGTTTACGACCTCTGCATCCACATAGGCCAGATTGGGCCTGCCTGAGGGAACTGAAGTAGGGACCGTTTGTCTTATGCCTCTTTTACAGTGCATGTCAGGAGCTATGGATGTTCCACTTTGTATACCCCATTGATCACTTGCTGGAAACTTCGAGGGGATGGGGTGGGGCAAATTGGAGACTAGTCCCCCTTTCCTCCCTTACCTTCTCCCTCTCACTAAACTACCCCTCTCTTTTTTTTAAATACATTTTTTCTTATCATTAACCCCTTCACTACCAAGATCAAGAGAACACAGGTTTTCAAAAGGCACCATCAGATCCCGATATCGAGTTATCTCGATCTGCATCTCTGAAGGACAAAAGCAAATTAAATTAATTTTGCTGCAAGCACATTTCATTTGCTTATAGGCTGCAGAAGGTGTCCCCAAAGTTTTAACCCAGTGGGCATTATACTAAGATGCTAAAACGGTTTAAAATCAGCTGATGAATGCCCTGACATATCAGGCTTTCAGCAGCCGATGCAGGGAACCCTGAGCTGCAGTTCAAACTGCTGTAACTCCATTTGGCCAGTAGATGGCGACATCTGCATGCCAAATAGGATATTACAGTAAGAAATACACTGAGAATATTCCCAAATATTACTTACTATAAAATTAATTAAAAATGATTTTCAAAAAATAAAAACACTGGCTCCTAACATTTTTTTTAAATCACTTTAGTGAAGGGGTTAATATAGAAAAAAATACTTCTATTCTATTTTGCAAGTGTATGCTTATAGAATATATGATGGATAGAGATATTAGATGGTTTTGCTAGGCATTATTGCAGTTTATATTACTGTAGAAAGGAGATAAAGTAGGACAGCTAAATAATAATTTATTTCTATAATGTAATGACTGGGGTTTTAGGCTGGGGTCACATGAGCGCACTTTTTGCATCCGTATGACCACACTGTTGTTTGCGGTCCATCATAGCTTTTCAAAGGAGTCAATAGAGAACAACACACGAAGCACCTGCGCACTTTTTCACGCACGGGCAACGAACGCCAAAATGGCATCGACGTGAAAAAGCTACACGGACGTAGAGAAACCCCTGCATACAGCTTTTTTTTTTCTTTTTCTCAACGTCAGTCAAAACTAACTGATACAATGTAACCACAATCTCATCCGTTATAAAGTGCATCCGTTACTGTGCGCAATCACTGTTCTCGTCTGACCACAGCCTTAATGTTTGTTTTCATGAAGGTGCTTAAGAATGTCTCCAAGTACCTAAGTCCATTTTTTTCAAGGATCACAGCATTTTATGTGCTAAAAGCTGCCAAACATGACAAGGTTAGGTGATCAAAAAACAACTTTATCATGACAATAACCAGTCTAATAGTCCTAAATCAGTGTTTCTCAAACCTGTCCTCGGGAGCCGCTGACTGACCAGGTTTGCCAGATATCTGAAGCACAGCACAGGTGATATAATTTACTTCTCAGTGATTGCAGTATTCAGTCTGAATTTCCCTAAGGTGAATTGCAAAATCTGGCCTGGTTGAGGGTGCCGAGGACAGGTTTGGGATCCACTGTCCTAAATAGAACAAATCATCCAATCACCACTGAACCAAAATTGCAAAAGAGACGAAACGATCCTTGTCCACCAATGCCACAGGTCCCTCACACAGCCTATTCTCCTTCTGCATGCTTGATATTACAAAATAATTTAATAGGCTTGATTGCTAGAACCTGGTAATAGGATAAAACTGTTTTCTTTTATATATAAAGAATTTTTATTAAGTTATTCTAAAATAAAGTTTGTGTCACATTTAGTGAGTTATGTAATTTTCAAAAATAAGAAAAATCTGTACAAAACAACTACACGTGGGAAACAAAAGAGTACATAAATCATTTAAAATTTGCTTTCTAACATTAAAATATTATTAATTTAAAGTTTGTAACTGATAGATTGCTCATAATAGAATGCAAAGATGAAATACGGCGCAGTGGACTGTAATGTGCCCGGGGAGCTCTTGGCAACGTGCCTCAGCTGCAGACATTGTATGACAGTGTATCATTTCATTCTCAGAAAACCCATTTCAAACTTGTAACATCTTAAAAAAATTTCCACAAAGCATGACAATTGGCCAGACAAATCTATTTTAGCATGTTAACCAAGGATGAGAATAAACTCTGTAGGGAACATTTTGAGCGGGACGGTGAGGGATGGGATTAGCATAAATTAAATTCACACTAAGTATACTCAATGTTATAATGGCTTCTATTCTTTTTTCCATCCATCACTTGATTAAATGAACTACCGGTATGTTTTTGGGGGGTAATTTTGTGATTGTACTCCTTAGGGAAAGATTATACTTTTAACATATATTTTTTTATTTTCAGTGTTCAGTAATGTTTATGTATGTATAACTACTCATTTAAATTGTGGTGGAGGGCAAAAAGTGAGATTAAAAGCCTCCAAATAGCAAATCATAAAGTTTATATTTTGTAGAAGAAATTTACACATCCCAGGAATTCAGAGACCTGCTTTACAGAGCTCATGTGTTACATTCCCCATATGCAGCAAGGAACTCTGGGTAGGACATGCAAATGAGTCGACTGCTGAGTCTACTGGAAAAAAGATATATAATTTGTCTGTGTCCTACAATAAACATTACTTCAAATTGCGTTAATACATGATGAGCAAAAAATGGTCAAAATGAGCTCAGAACACAGGGTGGTGCAGCACAGCAGTGAAGGGGTTAATAACCTCTCAAACTATTTTACAACCACGTATTTTAGATTTACAGGCCTGTAATTCCCTGGTTCTGTTTTCAAACAGCGAAGGGATGAGCAGCGAAGGGATTAATTAGTGAAACAACTAATTGAGGCCTTTGTTTTCCATTCGATGTTGTACTGTTACCATGTTGGAGGAAAAGCCAAGCCAACCTTAACATATATTGTAAGCACAGAAGAGTCATGTTATGTGATGTAATGGTAGGCAGGACAGTATATAAGATGTGGCTTGTGCCCTCTGACCTTCGATCAGATGGGAGCAGGGTCACGTATATAGTTGCTCACTGTCCCAGTTTTCCAAGGACTGTCTTGCGATTGAGACTTGCGGCAGATAACAAAGTTGGAAGACTGGGACAGTCAGCAACTATGGATGGGGGGATTATTATCGCAGGCAAAGATAAATTATTAGACCATGTGGTATCGAAGAATGAGGAGCATCGTGTTGGATGACGTGGATACTGAAGATTCTTTTTTTCTTGTCCAAAGGATTTTTTTCATTTTAAATATGGCTCCAGTGACAGACAGATTTACTGTATAGCCAACTGCCTAAACATGGGGTCAGGAAGGAATTTTTAATTGCTAGAAGGATGTCCAAGATTTTTTTTACCTTTCTCTGGACTCATAGACAATAAGGAAAGCATCATTTGGACATGGGTTTCTAATTACATTTCTAAAACAAAAAATAATTAATTTCACATTTGTGTCTTTGTCATTCATTTCCAGAAATAATTATTTTTTTTATAACTGCAGACAGCAAGGTAAAAAAGGTTAATATGTGGGTGGCCACTGTACTACTGGTTGTATATGCCACTGCAGGTTGTTTATTGCATATATTATATATTATAAGAGGTCACAAGAAGGGTCGTCTATTGCAGTATTTCCCAAACCTGTCCACATGGAGCACTAACAGGCCAGATTTTAAGGATCACCTTAAAATGCAGAATGAATATTGCAATCAATGAGCAACAAATGGTATCACCTGTGTTGTGCTTCAGATATCTGGCAAACCTGGCCTGTTAGGGTTGAATCCCACTGCTTTATTGTATCATTTAGGGTAAACGATTCTTACACTGCGTGTTTATATTTTAGTTCTTCCATTTCTCATGTTTCACTTTGAAATGACACAGTAAGGTTTGTATGAAAGTTTAAGTCATTTTTAATTCTCACTTTTCATATATCTTGAAAACCTGATCTGTTAGTGCTACCTTGACAGGGTTGGGAAACATTGGTCTTGAGACATTTCCTGAGCAGTTAATCTCGAGGCATTTATTAAATCGGTCCAGGTCATGGACACAAACCAGAGTAGAGTATACGGCACAATGAGGAATCGCTATCAACTATTAGCATCACGTCATCTGCTATCATTACATAAACTCCAATTAATCTGTGAAAAATATTACGAAGAAAAATGGATTCATCCCAGACTGGTTCACATAATTTAAAAATTTCGAAATATTCATTTTTGTATTATGTTACACAAGGTGGAAAGCCTGCCCAGAGGGCAGTCTATTGTGGATATACTGCCCCAGCTCATGGATATACTGCCCCAGCTCGTGGATATATGCCCCAGCTCGTGGATATACTGCCCCAGCACGTGGATATATGCCCCAGCACGTGGATATACTGCCCCAGCACGTGGATATACTGCCCCAGCTCGTGGATACTGCCCCAGCTCGTGGATATTGCCCCAGCATGTGGATACTGCCCCAGCTCGTGGATATTGCACCAGCACGTGGATACTGCCCCAGCTCGTGGATACTGCCCCAGCACGTGGATACTGCCCCAGCTCGTGGATACTGCCCAGCCGTGATACTGCCCCAGCACGTGGATACTGCCCCAGCTCGTGGATACTGCCCCAGCACGTGGATATACTGCCCCAGCTCGTGGATATTGCCCCAGCACGTGGATATACTGCCCCAGCTCGTGGATATTGCCCCAGCACATGGATACTGCCCCAGCTCGTGGATACTGCCCCAGCACGATGGATACTGCCCCAGCACGTGGATACTGCCCCAGCTCGTGGATACTGCCCCAGCTCGTGGATACTGCCCCAGCACGTGGATACTGCCCCAGCTTGTGGATACTGCCCCAGCTCGTGGATACTGCCCCAGCACGTGGATACTGCCCCAGCTCATGGATATTTGGCCCCCACCTCTCATGGATATATGCCCCAGCTCATGGATATTTGCCCCCCACCTCTCGGATATTTGCCCCCCACCTCTCAGATATTTGCCCCCCAAGCTCTCATGGATATTTGCCCCCCAGCTCAGACCCCAGACCAGACATGGGGCGGCTGTTCGAATGCTCTATCGGCATTCGGACAGCCACCCCATGAGCTCCTCCTACTTACCTTCCCGAGCGGCGAAGTGAAAGTTTCCCCGCTTCCGGTCGTTGAAGGACCCAAGCCGCGGTCACGTGACCGCGGCTTGGGTCCTTCAAGAGTGGAAGCGAGGGAACTTTCCCTTCGCCGCTCGGGGATGGATGCGCGCGGCAGCCGGGTAGAGGCTGCGAGCGCAGCCTCTACCCGGCTGCCGCGCGCATCCAACCCCCGAGCGGCGGAGGGAACTTTCCCTTCGCCGCTCGGGGGTTGGATGCGCGCGGCAGCCGGGTAGAGGCTGCGAGCGCAGCCTCTACCCGGCTGCTGTGTGCATCTTGTAACCGCCGCGGCGAACGCACAGCCGGCTCGTGCCGCGGCGGTTGCATGCGCGCGCAACCAACCACCGCTGGTTGCGCGCGCATGCGCAGAGTAAGGCTTGGCGACGGACACGCCAAGCCTTACTCAATTATATTATAGATTGTGTGACCAATGCCATTTTATGGTATCGTCACCTGTAACCTGCATTTTATTTTCTGATTGCATTCCTTGAATTTGTATTCAGTAATGAGTCCATATCTGTATATAATTACAAATTTTAACACCGAGTCCTGGAAAAATTATTGTTTGGTTTATTTTCAACAGACCCTCCTCTTTTAGGCAGTAACTGTGGACAATTACTGAAATATGGAAAAATGTCACCACTTTACAAGCAAAACAAATTAAGATTTTGTAATTTTGACAGTGTGCATCCTAAACAACAGACAACTGAAAAATTTCTTTTGTTGTTTTGACTATAACATTGTATCACTTTTTGTCCATTTGCATCAGCTGTGAAAACTGTTTTGGGGAAGGACTACTCAACTGCACTCTCAGGAAACAAATAGGATATTAGTTTGGTTTGTACAGCCTGGAATCCTCTGACACGCTGCCTGAGTGTTTAACAGAAAATTGCCTATAATTGATTTTCTTTACTGAATTTATGTATATTCTGTTTATTGGCATCCAAAATAAAGACTGTGCCTATTTTCTCAACACTGAGGGAATCCCCACCTTATGTACCAGCGCACACACACCATTCATAAAATTGCATGGAGCAAAATCATCCTAAATAGAAATGCATAACTTATTACCTATGTATTGTTACACTCAACTAAACCAACATTTCTGACATATGTAATCTGTTTACTCTAGAATTAAAAAAATAATGAAATCTAAGCTCAAACACAAAACCACTATAGTATTAATTTGACTGCTACTGACAGGTTACCACTATCATTGTGATGGTCACTTGACAGCTATATTAAAACGAGACACCTCATTTGAATAGTGAGAAAACACTCTTTCATAGGAGCAGCCATGTAATATATTTATATGAGCCTCTTTATTTCTCTCTGAAAAGCATAATATATGAAATTTTGTAGGTAGTCTTGAATAGTGATTGCTCACATTAACATTTTAGATATTTCATAATTTATGTCCTATGGCAAACTGGCAGAGTACGGGATGAATAGTTATTGCTGGCCCGGCACATGGTCTGCTATGGGTGATTTACTTACTATATTGTGCAAGTTTAGTGGTTCCACTTCCTAGTAGAAACATAGAAACATAGAAAAATGTCGGCAGATAAGAAACTTTCGGCCCATCTAGTCTGCCCAATTACATGGATACTATATCCCATGACACATTCACAGGGCTGTGGAAAAAGTAATTGAATATTTGCATTTAATAGCTAGTTGATCATAATCTGGCAGCAATAACCACAACCAATTGTTTATGGTAGCTGCGGATTAGACCTGTACAACGCGCAGAGGGAATTTTGGGCCACACTATTTTAGAGATTTACAGGGTTATTCAGAGAGCGTGAAAAGCAGGAGAATGACTGGAGAATGACTGGAGAATGAAAAATTCTAGGTCAAAATAGCCAAACCAGAAAAATTCTCCCTTTCATCTCACTTTCCAAATCGGCTATTTTGACCTAGAATTTTTCATTCTCCAGTCATTCTCCTGCTTTTCACGCTCTCTGAATAACCCTGATATTCTTAGGATGATTGGTGTGAAGAGCCCTCTTGATGTCATTTCACAGCATCTCTATGGGGTTGACGTCTGTAATATGACTGGGCCAGTCAAATAAAAAAAAAGAACCAGTCACATCAGTTGGGTATGATGGAAACAGGAGCAAGTCCTCAGATAGGACCAAAGTTTAGCATTTTACAATAAAACCCTGCTCTTATTTACTTTATTTTTTTGAGAAAGTATTTTACCAGGAAGGATACATTGAGATTCCTCCTGTTTTAAAGTATGTCCTGGGTGGCGAGTATGTATCGTTAGGTGTCTTGCCCAAGGATAGTTACTGGAGAGGTGCTCTGGCTGGGATTCAAATCTGTAAGATACCAGCCCAATGTGAGTGGTTCTCTCTGTGGTTGTAAGGATTCAGTGGGCAGGATCAGGGAACAAGTCCTGGGGAAAAAAGTGAGGGAACTCACCCAAGAATTCCACAACCCCCCATTACCTGAAGAAGAAAAAAAAGAATGTATACAGTCAGGTCCAAAAATATTGGGACATCGACACAATTCTAACATCTTTGGCTCTATACACCACCACAATAGAGTTGGAATGATTCAAACACAATGTGCTTTAGCTGCAGACTGTCAGGTTTAATTTGAGGGTATGTACATCCAACTCAGGTGAATGGTGTAGGACTTACAGCAGTTTGCAGATGTGCCTCCCACTTGTTAAGGGACCAAAAGTAATGGGACAGAATAATAATCATAAATCAAACTTTCCCTTCTTAATACTTGGTTGCAAATCCATTGCAGTAAATCACAGCCTGAAGTCTGGAACGCATAGACATCACCAGACGCTGGGTTTCAAACCTGGTGATGCTCTGACAGGCCTCTACTGCAACGGTCTTCAGTTCCTGCTTGTTCTTGGGGCATTTTCCCTTCAGTTTTGTCTTCAGCAAGTGAAATGCATGCTCAATGGGATTCAGGTCAGGTGATTGACTTGGCCATTGCATAACATTCCACTTCTGTCCCTTCAAAAGCTCTTTGGTTGCTTTTGCAGTATGCTTTGGGTCATTGCCCATCTGCACTGTGAAGCGCCGTCCAATGAGTTCTGCAGCATTTGGCTGAATGTGAACAGATAATATTGCCCGAAACACTTCAGAATTCATCCTGCTGCTTTTGTCAGCAGTCACATCATCAATAAATACAAGAGAACCAGTTCCATTGGCAGCCATACATGCCCACTCCATGACACTACCACCACCATGCTTCACTGATGAGGTGGTATGTTTAGGATTATGAGCAGTTCCTTTCCTTTTCCATACTTTTCTCTTCCCATCACTCTGGTACAAGCTGATCTTGGTCTCATTTGTCCATAGGATCTTGTTCCAGAACTGTAAGGCTTTGTTAGGTGTTGTTTGGCAAACTCTAATCTGGCCTTCCTGTTTTTGAGGCTCACCAATGGTTTACATTTTGTGGTGAACCCTCTGTCTTCTCTTGATTGTTGACTTTGACACACATACACCTACCTCCTGGAGACTGTTCTTGATCTGGCCAACTGTTGTGAAAGGTGTTTTCTTCACCAGTGAAAAAATTCTTCGGTCATCGACCACAGTTGTTTTCCGTGGTCTCCCAGGTCTTTTGGTGTTGCTGAGCTCACCGGTGTGTTCCTTCTTTTTGAGAATGTTCCAAACAGTTGTTTTGTCCACACCCAATGTTCTTGCTATCTCTCTGATGGGTTTGTTTTGTTTCTTCACTGATAGTAACAGCTCTTTGGATCTCATCTTGAGAGTTGACAGCAACAGATTCCAAATGCAAATAGCACACTTGAAATGAACTCTGGGCCTTTTATCTGCACATTGTAATTGGGCTAATGAGGGAATAACACACACCTGGCCATGGAACAGCTGAGAAGCCAATTGTCCGATTACCTTTGGTCCCTTAACCACTTCGCTGCTGAGGACGCGCTCAGCGCCTCCTCAGCAGTCCCGCTGGTGTGCTGAGGACGCGCTGAGTGCATCCTCACATTGGGGTCAGCGTTCGCCGGGTTCCGGCCGATCGCTGGCCCCCTCCGGTGCGGGCTGACATCCTGGATGTCAGCCCAGCATCCGGACCAGCAGCCGCCAGAATTAGGTGTCATCGCGGGGGCGCGATGACACCTAATTCAGGCGCCCCCCCGCATGTGCGGAGGAGGCGCCTGAAAGGGAGGGGGGGAGGTCCTTCGGACCTCTCTCCCTCCCGATCGGCGGCGCACAGGGGGTTAACCCAGGCATCATTTGGAAGGGCACAGCCTGCCCTTCCAAATGATGCCTGGCATTAACCCCTGGGGAGCTGGATCGCGAATCGGCGCTGAAAAGCGCCGGTTCGCGATCCTTTCCCGGAGCTGGCCGACATCTTGGATGTCGGCCAAGCCTCCAGGAACTCCCCCAGAGGACTGGCGTCATCGTGCGTAGCACGATGACGCCAGTCCTAGAGTTAACCCCTAACTGCCACCAACTGTGGAGATAGGGAGTTCCAATGAACTCCCTATCTCCGATCCGTGGCAGCTAGGGGTTAAATTTTGGTATGGTTGGATCGGCCAGAGCATGGCCGTTCCAACGATACCAAACACTACAGTGATAAATGTTGTAAAAAAAAAAAAAATGAAAAATAAAAATTAAAAAAAAATTAAAAAAAAATTTAAAAAAAAAAAAATTAAACACTTTTTTTTTTTTGGTTTATTAATGCAGCAATATTGTTCCCATTTCAATTATAATGTGAACAATGATGCTGCACTAACGATTTTTGTATGCGGTGCGTTTGTTAAAAATAGTGTCATTTTCCCCAAAAAAAAATGTAATGAGACCCCATCTCTAATTTTTTTAACAAGCGCACCCCATACAAAATATAACCGCAATTGCTCGCATGTTAAAATGTGGAAAAAAACACTTTACACATTGTAAATATTGAAAATACATATTTTATTGCATTTTTTGTTATAATATACAGACATGACATACCGTATACATATAATAATGACATATTATGAATCTACCGAGTCTGACGGAAAGAACGATATATAATATGTCTGGGTCATATACTAAAATAAGCCTTCAAAACACGTTTAAACATGATGCGCCAAACAGGTAAAAATGACCTCAGCATAGGGGCGGGAAAAGTCTCAGCAGCGAAAGGGTTAACAAGTGGGAGGCACATCTGCAAACTGCTGTAAATCCTACACCGTTCACCTGAGTTAGATGTACATACCCTCAAATTAAAGCTGACTGTCTGCAGTTAAAGCACATTGTGTTTGTTTCATTCCAACTCTATTGTGGTGGTGTATAGAGCCAAAGATGTTAGAATTGTGTCAATGTCCCAATTTTTCTGGACCTGATTGTATATATATATATAGAACAAACCACAGGGGGGGGTTGCACTCAACCTAAACTTGCAACACAAGTAGGTGCATCTAAGACTTCAAATACAAAACACCAAAAAAGAGCACTCCATATCAATGACCACCTTCATCCACCATTTTCTGCAAAAAAAAAACACATTTCAAATAGTCAAAAAACCTGACTGAGGTAAAATGATGGGGATTCAGTTAACAAAGTATGATCATAGTTTGCGTAAGCCTGTCACACTCGCCAATATACCCCATCATTGACAGGTCCTATCTAAATTGACCGCATCTGCATTTACAGGATTCACTCACCCTTGAGCTCCCCATCAGGCACTGGCCTTTATAGGCTGTCACGGTGGGAAACACCCGTGAACAGGGAGGGGTGCATACCCAGGAGAGTAGTCAGCTCTCCGTATGTATAGAACAAACCACGGGGGGGTTCCACTCAACCTAAACTTATATATATATATATATATACTCTCCCCCCCCCCCGAGAATCATGTGTAGCCAGGCATAGACCCCTCAGAATTATATATATCCAACACAGACCCCAGAATTGTATATAACAAGCAGACCCCAGAATTATATGTACCAGCAGACCCCAAAATTGTATATAACAAGCAGTCCCCAGAATTGTATATACCCAGACAGACCCCAGAATTTTATATACCAGCAGACCCCAGAAATTTATATACCCAGACCCCAGAAATTTATATACCAGAAGACCCCATCATTTATATACCAGCAGAGCCCATCATTTATATACCAGCAGACCCCATCATTTATATACCAGCAGAGCCCAGAATGTATATACCAGCAGAGCCCATAATTTATATACCAGCAGAGCCCAGAAGGTATATACCAGCAGAGCCCATAATTTGTATACCAGCAGAGGCCAGAATTTATATACCAGCAGAGGCCAGAATTTATATACCAGCAGAGCCCAGAATTTGTACACCAGCAGAGACCAGAATGTATATACCAGCAGAGCCCATAATTTATATACCAGCAGAGCCCAGGATTATACTTACCCAGACAGACAGACAGACAGACCTCCTCCCGCGTGATCCTCCGAGCTCCTGCACGCTGCCGCTGGCTTCTTCTGATGTGAAGGATGTGCGCGAACTCGCGAGATCTCGGCAGTAGGCCGCGTCACATCCTTCACAAGGCTGAAGACGATGGCTGCGCGAAGGAGCAGGCAGGAAGCGCTCGGGCAACACAGGCCAGCCGAGGGGACTGCTAGCGGAATGCGGTTAATGCATTCCGCTAGCATCCCCAGCGATAAGCTAAATCGGCCCACAGCGGGAACATGCGTTCCTGCAGGACTCGAGCCCTGGGGCAGGCTACCTACATATCATGGTGCACTTACTCTGGGTGAAGTATATTGGTGTGTGCTTCTCTGTTTTCTATTCTGGACCATTCCAAAAGGCAGATTTTCTTTTTCTGAAGCCATTTTGTAGTGGATCTACTTCAATTTTTAAGCTCATTGCCCCGCTGTATCACCCAACATCTACCTTATACTATTATACTGTTGGATATTTTGATGGACTTGGGAATTTTCTCTCAATGGGGGCAAGTGGTCCAGGATTCAAAGCAGCCCCAAATCATGAAGCTCCCTCCACCGTACTTAACCGTGGGATGAGTTTCATGTAGGTATGCAATGCCTTTCTACTCCATAGACAGTGAGGTGTATTCTGGTCCTGAAACAACTCAACCATGGTTTCATCACTCTTTCCTTCATCAAAACTCACACTGCCCAACAAATTTCCACACCCTTATCATAGCTCACATCAGACACATTAGGCATATAAATTATACAGTATACATTATGGCAGAGATAGCTAGTCTGGAAGCCGAGAGAAAGGCATTTAAAGGTTGAAACTAGGGAGATAGACTTTGCCGGACGAAGAAGGGTAATAAAGTTAGAGGGAAGGAGGGCAGAAATGATATACAATGGGGAAGTCACAGAGGATAAGCTGCAAAATATTTAAATATTTGTTAATATTTTCCACACAGCATACACTGACAGAACCACATTTCTTCACTCTGGTCCCAGTAACCAGCATAAAGTATATGCAGACAGAACTACATTTCTTCACTCTGCTCCCAGGAACCAGCATAAAGTATATTCAGACAGAACCACATTTCTTCATTCTGCTTCCAGGAACCGGCATGAAGCATAGGCAGACAGAACCACATTTCTTCACTCTGCTTGTAGGAACCAGCATAAAGACTACATATAGACAGAACTACATTTCTTCACTCTGCTCCCAGAAACCAGCATAAAATTATCCAGGATTCAACATGCCAAACACTATTCTCCAGACTGCTCTATTCTTGCAATTGTATTCATGTGTACACTTATTAATTTTTGGTTTATTAGATGTCTCTTAAATTTCTTTTCATTTACTTTGACTATCCCCCTCTGCTTCTCCCCCACCTCCTATAATCATAAATTCTTTAACAACCTGGGCACTTTTACCAAAACTCATTCTCTTTTTCCACACAGCATACACAGACAGAACCACATTTCTTCACTCTGCTGTCCCACCTCTCACCCAGACCCGGTCCCTAATGTCAGTTCTCATTTCCAGCTGTTTCCACTTCTCTCTCTAACTACTCTTACTAAGCCAAAGCTCCTTGTCCTTCCTACACAATCTCTGCTACATTCTTTCTGGCCACCTGCTTCACCTTCCCTCTGCTCCCATTTGTTTCACTTACCCCCCCCCCCATCCCGTCCCTTAGATTGTAAGATCACAGGATGTCTGGCTGAGCACTTGGTTAAAGTGCTGTATTACCTGGACAGCTATCCTACGAGCAGGGCTGTCTTTTCTTTTATCAAGCACATTTCATGTTTGTGCTCCTCATTGTAAAGCACTACGGAATATGCTGGCGCTGTATAAATGCCTGTAACTGTACATATAATACATTTAAATTAGTGGCTGCCTGTTCCCAGATCAGCTGGTATACAGGTATTGAAGCATATAAGAGTGAAATAAAATAAATATGATATCAATAATAGACTTTGCTTGATTTCTTTTCCATCAGTTATACACTTAGTACCCTCCCATAAGTATCTTATGGGCTGAAGGATGGCACCCTGGCTTTTGCCTCACGTTACTACCATGTGCACACTTTTTTAGTCACATTTTACAGGCAGTGACAACAGACAATGCAAAGGATTATTAAAACTCAAACCCAGATGTAAGATATAAATTACCATGAAATCTACAAAAGCCATCATAATCACATTTGTCAATATTAAGAGGAAGAATCTAAATCCTATAATAATTATCTTTAAATGTCTATACAACCAGCCTACAACAGTGTTTGATCAGTCCTTATGAGAATGCCATTAATGAGTAGAAAAAGATAAACCCTTTTACCAGGTTTATCACTAACTAAATTAATCACCAAGTTGCTAATCCAAGGTCACTGGAGAGCATGGGATCGAAAAAAATGCGATACTCAAGGGACTAGAAATTATATTAAAAATGTTAACTACGAACCTCCCTCCACTGAGGATGGATTAGGAGTATTTTACATAATACTTTTTTTTATATGACTCTTTTACTGAGCAAAAGCCACAACGTGTTTATCCAGAAAAGATTTTAATATTTCTGTTTACTCACTTTTGTCTCTGATGGCCACAAGTCATTTAGAGACCTCGAAGACCAAAGAGTGATACCCGAGGGGCTAGTCATGTTGAAGGCTGACCTGGACCAATGGACATTTAAAATAAGTCAGATTTTTTTCAAACCAGGAACATTTTACAGGAATTCGGCTGTGACCGAATCCTTTCGACTACATCTGTTGGTAGAAACTAGCCAATACTTTTATCTTAATTTTTTCAAAAAAATGGTCTTTATAATGGTATGAACCTTGTTTATCTGTTTGCTTTTGAACAGTGTTTTCTTTACTCCGAAACTAACTAAAGCATCTGCTTTGGCGAAATGTCCTGTTTTACTGTTCACTGTGTTACTTGGTTATTTTGTAAGCATGTTTGCTCCCTGTTGAGTCGTTGTATTTGGGTTACGCGTCCAGGGTTAGCTAGAGGACAGTGGGAAGGGATGACACAATGTTGAAAAAGCACACTTGAAACAGGAAGTGTGAGGATGAGACAGGGAGGAATCAGGGGTGTTCCTTGTTAGTGTGGCTTATTTTATCGCCAAAAAAAACCTGTATAAAAGAAAGCACCGGAGTAATGCTGGGAAATGCTTTTACCATTACACGGAGTCCTGGTTTTGGCTATAGCTATCATCACACCTGCTGTTGCTTGAGGGACAGTTACCTTGCCTTAAGAAAGCACCTTCGACCAAGTCCTTGCTAGGACCCCCTGAGCAAGGCACTATAATCACTGCTTCACTCGGGTGCCACTCCACAAAGGTGATCGGCACAGGGGAGTTCTTCTCAGAGCCCCAATTTAATTCAGGATAATTTAATTAACCCTTTCACTGCTGAGGACGTGTGGGGAACGTCCTCATTGACTTCTAAGGAAAGATAGGGGTTTGTTTGAACCCCAATATCTCCCGACTGTTTTCAGCTAGCAGGGTCATGCTTGGTATCATTAGAAAATTAGAAAGGCCAGAGCATGGCCTTTCCACTGATACCAAACTTGACCAGGTTTAAAATAAATAAAAAAAAATAAAAATGAAAAATGTGTTTTTTTAAGACGTGAAATGTCTCAGCAGTGAAGGGGTTAAATCAAACACTTTGTGATATAAATTTGCCTAGTTTCAGCGAAAATGTTAAAAAAGGCCCAAGTCAACGATGTCAAACCTTCACACCCCAGATGGTTTTGAACACTGTTCAGGCTTGTGTGCATCATGTGACATGTAACTTAAAAACTGCCTCAAAGATGCCAAGGTTAGCCATTGCTGTTGTTTGCTAACAGATCATTTTGGTCTAAAGCTGGTCAATGAAAACCCCAAATATTAAGAGATATGAGACTTCCATAACCGGTTCCCTACAACAACATGTTTCAACATAAACCCTAATTTGCTGTAGTCGATTGAGGCAAATGATCATTATGGGCCAAGAGTTGGAAGAAAAGAACGCAATTCCAAAATGATGGTACTTCGACCTAAAATATACCATTCCCATACAAGTGCCAGAAGAGAAGTTAGCACTTTATAATACTTATCATTCAGTGGGATAAAGAGACAAAAGTAAAATGGGGGGGGGGACTCGATCAAAGCCCATCATCATAACATTTGGAAATGCTGAAATAAATCTATAGCCCAGCGGAAAACCATGACAATTGTTTGATTAATAATAACTATTGCATTTGTGGAATTAAAAAAATATATATATACATACTTTTGTACAAAATCTTGAGCATAAACAATGGACAATTAAACACCAAGATTTTTTTTGATTTTTTTTAAATAATCATAAAACAATTGAGCCAAGCTCCAGAAATGTGTCTAATTAATTGGGTCACCAAATACTGTGCAGTCTAACTCCAGCTTTCCAGTCTTTCTGTTGCCAAGGCAGGATTTATTCTCTCATTACACATGTTTGCCTTTCACATCCCTGCAATCTTTTCTTTTTGTCCATGCTGTAGAACTGTAAAAGACATAAAAAATAAGGAATGGGTCTCTACTATTGCGTAAATACCTAAAAAGCTGAGGAAGCACAGAGGGCAGGTTCCTAGGGTCATTCTTCTAATCATTGATATACTCGTCCTGTCAAACCTGGGTCTTTTAAAGCAAGTTCAATGCCGGAGACCTCTGCTGAGTGCCCTCAATAAGAAATTAACAAGTGTGACAATCTGTGGTCCCTCCCACTAAGACCTCGAGTCCTGCCAGTTTTCAGTGCAGCAAATAGAGATATCTGAATAGGGCTTTTCACTGCAGTAATTGAAAACGAGCATGGATCAAGTTCTTGTATGTTGTATTCATAAATCTGGAAGCTTAATTACATTAAAAGAAAATCTAGGGCTCAGCGGTGTGAACATGGAAGCTCCTATCAGATGTTCTGATCGCGAATTACACAGAAACAATTTGTTATTCTCCTCTTACTACCAAATGGTACAGGTTATTTTATTCTGGGACATTGTCAACACTACAACAAAAACATGACACACTTACAGGGTTATTCAGAGAGCGGTGAAAAGCAGGAGAATGGCTGGAGAATGGAAAATTCTAGGTCAAAATAGCCAAACCAGAAAAATCCTCCAATTCATCTCACTTTCTAAATCGGCTATTTTGACCTAGAATTTTCCATTCTCCAGTCATTCTCCTGCTTTTCACCGCTCTCTGAATAACCCTGTATGTCTAATTTATAGGGAATGGATCATCGTAAGAACATACAGGTCTATTCAGAAGGGTGAAACTCAGGAGAATGACTGGAGAAGTGAAAATTCGAGCAGGGTTATTCAGAGAGAGGTGAAAACCAGGAGAACTGTCAGGAGAAGAGAACAATCTAGACCAAATAGCCGATTTGGAAAGTGAAATAAACGGGAGAATTTTTCTGGTTTGGCTATTTTGACCTAGAATTTTCACTTCTCCAGTCATTTTTCTGTTTTTCATCTCTCTCTTAATAACCCTGTAGGTCTTTAGCCTGCTGGGGAGCTCCAGGGAGAGTTGAACCTGTAAATGCAGATTCGGTCATGTTAGATAGGACCTGTCAAAGATGGGGTACATTGGCGACTGTGACAGGCTTAAGCAAACTATGATCATACTTGTGAACTGAATCCCCATAATTTATTCCCTCAGTCAGGTTTTTGAACATTTTTAAAACGTTTTTTTTTTGCCACAGAAAATAATGGAAGAATGTGGTCATTGATTTGGAGTGCTCTTTCCTGGTATTTTGTATTTAATGTCTTAGATGCACCCGCTTGGTGTAGGTTGAGTGCAACCTTTTGCTGTTTTGTATTATACATATTGAGGGCTGAAAACTCTCATTTGGTATGCACCCCTTCCTGTTCACAGGTGCCCCACCGTGGCTGCCTATAAAGGCCTAGAGCCTGCTGGGGAGCTCCAGGGTGAGTTGATCCTGTAAATGCAGATTCGGTCAAGCAATGCACAAGCAACGACACACAAATGTCAGTGGTGATGTGTCCGTGTGATGTGTCCTGCGCATGCGCATTACGTGGCCAAGACGTAGCGCACATGCACATTGTCTTTTTTTGTGTATGCGAAAGAAGCATATGAGTGGGTATGTATATATATATATATAAATATATATATACGTATATAGGGCTCAAAATTTCAAGACCCAAACTACTAGCCAGGCGTTAACAGTTACTCGCTACCAGTTGCCCAGAGTATATGACAGAGCTCCATAGTAATTCAATTCGCAGTAATGTACGTTGTGCATGAGTGGATCACAGAGCTCCACAGCAATAAGCCTCACAGTAATGTGTGCTTTGTATGAACGTATCAGAGCGCCAGAGACTTTTTTACACCCCCGGCCCATCCCATTCTTCATTAAACCACTCATGACCCCCTCCATTATTTTTCCACACCCCCCTTCATTGTTCAGTTTTTACATAGCCTTTCCTTCGTCTTTACACAGCCCCTTCATTGTTTTGTTTTTATACAGCTCTCCCCTTGTTTTCACACAGCCACCCCCTCCATTCGTTTTATGCAGTCCCTTCATTGTTTTTTTAACACAGCTCCTACCCTTCGTTTTCACACAGTCTCCCTCATAGTAGTCACTCACCAGTGTATGTGTCGGGTGGCTGACGGCAGGTGGGACCTTGGCTTGCTCTGCTGTCCTCAGGGTGCTTCCCTCCTCTTCTGTGTGCAGTCTGCGACGCATCACGTGGGTGCATCAGGTGACCCACCAACTTGAATTGCGCGGGTGGCGCCAATGTAACGTGCCATTCCCAGACTCGCGTTACGTGTGTAGGAGGCACACTGCAGCGCCGATCACATAGTTCCGGATTCAGACTCCGAGAGTCAATACCGGAGCTGAGGATTAAGAAGGTGGCGGCGGCCCATTGAACCGGGCACCTATCAACCCGCAAGCCCTACGGGTCAGTCCACCCCACTCACCCTCATTTAATTTCCCACTCACAACAGCAGAAAGGTTGCAAAGAACCTAAACTAGCAACAGCAGCAGGTACATCCAAGACAATTAATACAAAATACCAGGAAAGAGCACTCCATATCAATGACCACTTTCTTCCATCGTATTCTACAGCAAAAAGCACAGTTTTAAAAATATTCAAACGCCTGACTGAGGGAATAAATGATGGGGATTCAGTTCACAAAGTATGATCATACTTTGCTTAAGCCTGTCACAGTCGTCAATGTACCCCATCGCTGACAGGTCCTATCTATCTTGACCGAATCTGCATTTACAGGATCAACTCACCCTGGAGCTCCCCAGCAGCTCTAGGCCTTTATAGGCTGCCATGGTGGGGCATCTGTGAACAGAGAGGGGTGCATACCAAATGAGAGTTGTCAGCCCTCTATATGTATAATACAACAGCAGAAAGGTTGCGCTCAACCTAAACTAGTGTAGCGCTCACCCCCAGAGGAGCCGCTGAATAACCCAGGATTGGACTCACCGCACTAACAATTCACTGTACACCAGCACACCGTTATAGATTTTCTCAAATGTACTTTACTGTAAGCAATAAATCTCAGTAACTACACATGTACTTTAACCACGAAAATCGAACATTCTAGGGAATAAATGACGGTCATATGAAAGCGTAACTATATAGCGTCTAAACCTTTAGTATAATTCTCAGTCCTTTTTAGTTCAAAGTCCCACGTTAGAGATACATTTTAGTTTATGTCCTAAGGTACCCGGGTACTAGGTCCACTGGCCAGTGGATGGATGAATATCTTCGTCTAGTCAAAGTTGGGGCCCTGAAATTTAAGCAAGCAAATAAGTGCGCACTGTTAGCAAAGTCATAGGCCGGAGGCCTCTCACCCAACCGGCAAAACAGCGTGTCCCGGACTGATGAAACTCTGCAGGAAAGTCCTTCTCTGCCGCCTGGAGCCCGATGTTCATGCTCCCGAGCCGAATCTCCTCAGCCAGAAGTCGAATGCCGCCAGCACTCCGCTCCGCCTACGGCCTCCTTACACGAGGTAACTCTCGAACTCACTCGCCACAGGAACAGTCCAGCGTGATATACTGCAGGTCGATGTACACTCTCCCCCAATCACTCCAGCAATGGATCCCGCCAATTCTCCGCACTCCAACTTGCCCAGATCCCAGAAAGTGTCTCTCCAGCGACTGACTTCGTTCACCACTTTCCTCATTCTGCCCACACTGCACACAATGCTCTTCACTTCCTGGTGCCAGAGAGCTTGCTTCCTTTATCCCAGGGGTTTCTGGGGGACGTGGTCCATAAGTCCATTATAGTCTTTCCCATACATTACGCTCTGACTCCCCCTAGAGGCATAACGGTTGCAGTTCTCAGAGCCAACTTAAACACAGGGCTACACTAGCAACAACAGTGGGTGCATCTAAGACATTTAATACAAAATACCAGGAAAGAGCACTCCACATCAATGACCACCTTCTTCCAAAATATTCTGTAGCAAAAAGCACAGGTTTAAAAATATTCAACATACTTGAAAACAAGAGAAATCTCAATGTATCCTTCCTGGTAAAATCCTTTCTCGAAAAAAAATAAAAAATTGCCTGAATGAGGGAATAAATTCAAGCTATGGCGATCAATTCTATACGGAGGAAGATGTATAAACACAATTATAAACACACAAACTCAACTGCTCGTTGCGTATACAGATAAATATATATACAACAGACAAACTCAACCCTTCATTGTTTAGATTAAATAGGAACAAATGCATTTGGTTTCCAAGAAGTTACAATGCTATATACTTTATTCCTATTCAGTTTGGATCGTGCAGGCTGTTCCTATTGCACATAATCACTCCCTGCTTCCCACTGTGAAAAATCCTAATTTTTATATGCAAATAATAGACAGTAACCTAATTAGATGGCTTGTACAGATTTCAATTAAATACAAGAAACTCTCATTATAAGGGAGAGAAAGTGAGATGTAAACTGCTGTTCCTGAGTGACTGCAACGTATGAACGCCAGTGTCCAACCAGTATCCGCACATTTGTTTTTTGTTTAACACTGGAAAAAAACACAAAGTTACATGCTCAGGACGTTCATAAATACGGGTGTCTGTCATAGCTGCAATCGAGACAAACTTTGGCATTTCAAAAAAGAGAATTTAAAACAACAGCAGGAAAACCATCATCAATGAAGCTTCTCCTGTCTCTGAGTTTCCCTGTGAAATGCCGACATTTGTCGCGGTTGCAACAGCTGTGATTTTTGCCATTGTGTGAATCTTTGTGACTACAATACCAAAGAGAAATCTAAGTATCCCAAAAACTTTGGCTTTCAGCAATATACTCTACACAAATAACTACAGTGACATAGTAAAAGGCCATTTGACACAAGAAAATAATAAGACGACAGGCGAACAACGTGCGGAAGACTTTCAAAAAGTTGCTATGAGATGCAAATCCATTGCAAGGAGAGGTCGAATTGAGATGTAATAAATGGCAATACAGTTCGACAACTATTTTAAAGGGGGAAGGGAGATTCTATATGACCCACACATTGAATGCAACTATAGAAAAATTTTACAATATGTTTCCTTGTTAAGTCGCATTAATATGTGATATAATTATAATCATGATTATTGCCCAAAAACTGGCACAGGTTTAAATCTAAAAATGAATATCAAATATAAGTGAGGGGTGGTGCATGAGTTAAAAATAGGATAATAGGAGTTAGAATACTCTGTGTTCCCACACTGATGTTTTAGGATAGGAGTTCTTCTGACTGTAAGCCTGTAAAGTGACTGCTAATGTTAGCACTGAGTATTAGTTGGCCTTCAAGGTGTCTATGGGTAACCAATAAAAAGAGGTCACAGTATGAGAGCTTGTTTGAGTGAGGTTGCACAGGAGCCATGGAATGACACTAGGAACTATATGTGCCCAGTCTTCCACTACTTATGGGAGGAGAACGCAGAAGCTCACACCACCATCTACACCTCTGGATCTAAGGTAAATTTGGAATGGTTTGATGGGGTTACAATTCACTCGACACCATTGTGACAGATCTCTGTATCCCAACAGGGTCACATCTGCCAATGCCGCTTCCTCGCAGGACCCCTGTGTTCTACTCAGGCAGACTCCCATGCCTTCCACCAGTCCTTAAATAGAGCCTGCTAGCATCCCCCAGAAATAAGGCGACGCTGTAGATCTGTGGTCTTTCAGAGTTAGAATGAATTGCTTTAATCGGAGGCACATTTATACAGTCAAACATAGGTCATTTACATACACAAAATAACATCTTCTAAGGGAGGTTTTGGTAACTTTCTAAACCAGTTAAAACAATGACAGATTACAGTTTAAAACAGGCAGTGTTTGATAGACAACGAAGATTATGTTTGAGGATCTGTTAATCAGATATTTACTCCATTCTGAGAGTAGGTTTACTGGAAATCTAATCTGATCAACAGATAGTCAAAGACAATGACCTTCTTGCATAATCACAATCACACATTCTGCACACAAGAGAGAGCAATGGGCCAATATTTATTAGGAGTACTGAGCCTTACAAAATATGCCCCCCAAGTCCACATGACGCACATCACAACCAGGGTTTAAAAACCACAATGAATGCCGGAATACGGTCTCAGCCGGAACCTTTGCATCTTTTACTTGGGGCTCGGCTCTGATGGCTTCTAGGTTGGTATCAGACCCCTGGAATCCCCTAATTTAGGGCTGCTCAACAAATCCGGTTGGACATCCCGTAGCCTTAAGCAATCAAATATTTGAAATCTCAAGCACTTAATTTCAGATTGCATAATAAAAACCCTTTTGTAACACACTGATGTAGTTCTACAAATGCATTTTACGACTGTGTTAACCACCCCACCACAAGTTCACAATTAATCTGACCGTGTATTCTGCCAAGAATTTAAAAAAGTGCTTAATGTGACCTCTCAGTAATCTCTGTTACAGTGCAGATGGACAATTTATACAACAAAAAGGTCCATTTAACAAAATTACAGTATTTTGTGTAGTGACACTCTGAAAAATATAAACAACCTTAGCATTCTTGGTGCTTCGGAGACATTTATTTGCATACTTTTTATTTCAAAAGAACCTAATGTATTCATGGATTCACATTGTTACCTGCAAAACGCCTAGGAGCAGCCTTTTCAACCACTTTTGCCTCTGTTACGAAGTTGTGAATGCACATAGCACTTAACTAGAAGGTAACTACTTCTATATAATGACACGAAGCATCATGAATTCCAAACCGGGCTTAATTACACACAAGCGCATTCTGCCTTTTTTTTTTTTCTCTCAGCATGCATAATGTGTGAATCTTACGGAAGCAAGCCAAGAAATATTATGAATTAGGTCTTTCAGGATGGATGTGCAGGTCACGTGATGGGGGCATTCTCATGGAAATGACGGAGGGCCCTTGAATGGCAAGATAATTATTCTGGCAAAATCCGTCTAAAAGCTCTTTGCACAAATTAGTCTTGCTTCGTGTTTGCCTTACATGCACTCTTATACAAAAGTTTTAAATTTATTCACACCTCTTTCTTGGACCTAAAACTCAGATGGACCTTTAACCCAGCTCACAGTACTTTGGGGTTGTCAGTCATTAGAGCGCAAAAGAAATAAAAAGAGAAAGAAAGAGTTGAACGTTTAACTGCAGAAATATAAAATATTCCCTCATCTTGTATGCATCTTAGAGACTAAGCTAAGCTTCGGCAACCTTCACAAATCAAGATTACTTCGACAATGTATTTTTCATGACTTAACTCATAAATGTAAACATATTACAAACATAACAAAAATAAACCGTTGATTCATTGTGCATTTGCAATGACTTTTCCCTGATTTTTATATAAGATAATGCAGAATCTCACAGTAAAACAAAATTTATTTATTTCTTAGATGCAATATTTTTTAGCTTTTTTTTTTGTGCAGGATCCGAAGTTTGTAAAACATTAAATTGATATATTTTAAATCCTTTTTGTTTTTCACTTAAAACTAACAAATTGCCAACAAACAATACGGTAAATACTGAGGCCAAATCAGTCTTCTGGGAAACGATCTTGCTGCCATTTACCTTAGATGATAGTGATGCACTTTTACTGATACGTACTCAAAGATTAAGCAAAGAAAGGTTTCTTTTTCTTAGTTTATTCAATAACTCAATTATTTATTTGTATTTTTATTTTTCATTACAAGGTGCCATGAACCTCATTTTGTATGATTTTGCTCAAACAGGGAAAGCTATACAGAATACATATTTTAAACTGATTTGATAAATACAACGGTATGCTCCTTTTTTGCTAAAATTAATAAAAATGCATATTAACTCCTTCACTACCGTTAGAGATATCTCGGGCTTCAAAGGCACCATCTGGTGCCCCGATATCGATATGTGATCTGCAGCCCAAAAGCAAATTAAATTTGTTTGCGGCAACCTAATTTCGTTAGCTTTTGGCCTGCAGAATGTGCCCCCAAAGTTTTAGCCCTGTGGGCATAATGTCCAAAGACCTAAAACTGTAAAATCAGCTTCTCAACGCTCAGAAATATCAGGCTTTCAGAAACTGTCAGCAGTCGATGAAGGGAGAAAATAGAAGAAAATAGACCAGCCGCTGAAACCTCTAACTCAATTTGGCAGTAGATGGTGCCATCTACTGGCCAAAAATAGGTTATTCACAATAAGAACTACAATGGGTATGAACTCAAATATTTCTTACTTTATAATTTTGCAAAAAGCACTGGTTTCTGACAATGTTATTTGGAAAATCACTTGTTAGTGAAGGGGTTAATAGCAATGTGCCTTTTTTGTTGTTATTAAAACGCCACAAAGACTACTATTATACATTTATGGTGTTTCGGCGTTATAATAAAGGGTATAAAGATTGAGCATGCTACATTTTGGCTGATGTGGTTTGTTGTGGTACTCTTACGCTCTCCGTGTATAATACACAGGAAATAAATTCCATTGAGCATCTTGTTTCTCTTTGTTTTCACTCTATGTACTAATAAATATGAGAGAGCATGTGGGAACTTTCCCAGCTGGCTAATAAAGGGGCAGATCATCAATTTAGTCAACAGGTCCTTCTACTCAGAGGGTTGTTTTGCAAAGCTCAGGATATGAAGACAAAATGAGAAATTTAAGTATAAATAGCAGAACTGGATGGAAATGAAAAAAATTATGGGGATGTCTTGAGAGCGATTCACATGCAAATACGAGATGGACTCTACATTTGCATGTTTAACTCAAGGGAGATACAGGTCTTAGAAAAAAACAAGGGGGAAAAGTTTAATTGCCTTGGGTATTGTTTCAATTTGGCGATTTATCAACAGTTGAATAGTAAATGAATTACTAGGTTTATCAATGGAAGGACAGATTTGTGGATTTTAAAGAGACTCTCCATGTACCAGAACCATTACAGCTTATTGTAGTTGTTAAAGCTCAAGTAGACTAAGGGTTCAGTCTCTCGGACATTCGTCAAACGGATTTCAAGGAAACTGAACACAAGGAAGCCTGTAATCAACTCTGTAGCTTCTAAATGACTTGGAGATGTGTGCCCCCAAATTCTACTCTTGATAGCCAGAGAGATCGATGGCTAACAAAGAAGACAGGATTAATAACCCAACCAAAATTCTAATTCCAATGAAACAGGACACGAGTGCCCCTGCCGAATGGATCAAACTCCCTGAAACCAGTTTTACAGACAGGAAGGACCATCAATTTCCTTCTACCATTACCATAAGAATAAGCGTTTCAGTGCTCATGTGTCACTTTAATTCAAAGAGGCTTCCACTGAGGAGTGATGCCGAAAATGGATTTTCTTATTTGAATTATGCCATTGGGAAACAAAGTTCAGCACCAGGAAAGGGTGTCCATGGAATGTAAGAAAGAGTCATTCTTTCGCTATTGTTAAACTTGGGATTTTTTGTTTATTTTCCTTTTTTTTTTTTTTCTTCAAATGAATCACAAATCTGCAAAATTTTCATTAATTCATCAACATAATGAATGAAGGAAGAGCAAGATGGAAGAAACAAACGAAACTATGACTGAATTGCACAAAAGGACGAATTTGTCCATTGATTAGTTTTGGCACCAGTGAAGGGGGAGGGAAAGGAAGAGTTGCTGAAATGGTTTTGTAAATAGGCGCCATAGTTTGCCATTCTGTACAAAAGGTTCTGTCAAATGATGTGGGCTATATATATTCTCTCCAATCATTTAGGTAGAAAATGTCAAAAATCTATAAAGCCCAAAGTAGTTTTTTTTCACACATATCACCAACAATGGAGCAAAAGTTGTTGACTAAAAATTAAGTAAAACATCATCAAATTGTAGGGACATTCACACACAAAAATGATGCAGAATCTGTTTAGATTTAGGTTTTAATTAGAAATAATATATAATGTCTATTCATTTTTTCTGACACCACTTATGGTTGGTGCTTAAGGGTTATGCTTACCTGTTTATGACGCTATTTAAGGTTGCATAATTTTTCTTACACTAGCATAGTTCCTTGATGCGGGCCAAGCTCCTGTCGATTTCAGATTATGAACACGGCTACAGTTGCATCTAAAAAACAACCTTTTTTTTCTAACCAGAGATTTTATTTGTGACGTTTTTAATAACCTTTTACATGACTTTACTATTTGCACCCCAAAAATAGGGTTTACCATGAGAACTGTGCTACTATTGTTCTACACTCTGCCTGTACAGGGAGCACTTTGCAGAAAGATTTACCGGTACTTTCAGTTTTTGCACAGCCAGTGAAGGTGGCAGAGAAAGAATCTTCAGTCTCTGTGTCTCCTTTTCCAAAGATTATTTTTAATGTGGGAAAAAAAAAACTAAGCATCAGCCTGAAGGCCTCACAATGATAGAACATTAATACAGTGGCAAGAAAAAGTATGTGAACCCTTTGGGATTACGTGGAGTTTTGCATGATTTGGTCATAAAATGTGCTCTGATCTTCATCTAAGTCACAACAATTTGAAAAACACAGTCTACTTAAAATAATACAACGCAAACAGTATATGTTTCATGTGTTTATTGAACATAACATGTAAACATTCACAGTGCAGGGTGGAAAACGTATGTGAACCCCTAGCCTAATGACTTCTCCAAGAGCTAATTGGAGCCAGGAATGAGCCAACCTTGAGTCCAATCAGTGTGATATTATTGGATGTGTTGCTGAAAGCTGTCCTGCCCTTTAAAAACACACACCAGTTTTGGGTTTACTGGTTTCAAGAAGCACTGCCTGATGTGAACCATGCCTCGCAGAAAAGAGCTCTCAGAAGACCTACGATCAAGAATTATTGACTTGCACGAAGCTGGAAAGAGTTACAAAAGTATCTCCAAAAGCCTTGATGTTCAGGTGTCCACGGTAAGACAGACTGTCTACAAATGGAGAAAGTTCAGCACTGTTGTGTCACGGTTCCCAGATCCCACCACGCAGTACTTAACACCCCACACTCCACAGAGCCCAGAAGCTACCAACAGAGTAGCCGTGAAAGATCTCTAACTGTCTGGTCCTTAGAATTGGCCAGGTAAACTAGCTAGACAGAAAGGGTTAACAACACGGGGAGTAGTCAGCCGAGCCAGAATCAGGAATACAGAGTTCAGAATGGTCAAATGGAATAGCCGGGTCGATATCAGAGCAGTGGCATAGTACAAGAAAAAGGTCTAGGGCAACAGAAGGCAGAATAGTCAGAAACAAGCAAAGGTCAATAACGGGTTAATTCAATATAGCAGTCAGGTACAAGGAGCTCAGGTATGGATAACCACGGTCTGGCAACTGCTGAAAATACACTGAGGGTTTTTAAAGACCTTCACCAGGCCACGCCCCCCACTCAAGCCGCGCCTCATGCAACCACCTCCCTGCCTGTCTCCATTTAAACCGGGCATTGATCAGCGAGCAGCATCAGACATGCTGCCCTCAAGCACACAGGTAGGGCTGGAAGCTCCCAACGTTACATGTTGCTATTCTCCCTAGGCATGGTCGTCCTGTAAAGATGACTGCAAGAGCACAGCGCAGAATGCTTAATGAGGTAAAGAAGAATCCTAGAGTGTCAGCTAAAGACTTAACAAAAATGTTAGCATGTGCCAGAGATTTCTGTGACACATCTACAATAAGGAAAACATTAAACAAGAATGGAGTACATGGGAGGACACCACAGAGGAAGCCATTGCTGTCCGAAAAGAATATTGCACCACGTTTGAAGTTTGCAAAAGAGCACCTGGATGTTCCACAGCACTACTGGCAAAATATTCTGTAGACAGATGAAACCAAATTGAGTTGTTTGGAAAAAAACACACAACGCTATGTGTGGAGAAAAAAAAAAAGGCACAGCACACCAACATCAAAACCTCATCCCCACTGTAAAACATGGTGGAGGGAGCATCATGGTTTGGGGCTGTTTTACTCGCTCAGGGCCTGGATGGATTGTTGTCATGATGGAAAAATGAATTCCAGAGTCTATCAAGACATTTTGCAGGAAAACGTAAGACCATCTGTCCGCCAACTGAAGCTCTGCAGAGGATGGGTGATGCAACAGGACAATGACCCAAAGCATACAAGTAATTCAACAAAAGAATGGCTTCAACAAAACAAAATACGCCTTCTTGAGTGGCCCAGTCAGTGTCCTGACCTCAACCCGATTGAAATGCTGTGGCATGACCTTAATAGAGCGATTCACACTAGACATCCCAAGAATATTGCTACACTGAAACAGTTTTGTGAAGAGGAGTGGTCCAAAATTACCCCAGATCGTTGTGCAGGTCTGATCTGCAACTACAGGAAACCTTTGGCAGCAATAATCTCAACCAAACGAGGGTCAACCAGTTATTAAGTCCAAAGGTTAACATACTTTTTTCACCCTGCACTGTGAATGTTTACATGTTCTGTTCAATAAAAACATGAAAACATATAATGTTTGTGTTGTATTATTTTAAGCAGACTGTGTTTTTCAAATTGTTGTGACGTGGATGAAGATCAGAACACATTTTAAGACCAATTCATGCAAAACTCCACATAATCCCAAAGGGTTCACATACTTTTTCTTGCCACTGTAGATCAATAGAAGAAGTAAATTTGAGGGTTGTTCATCTGAAAAAGTCAAACATCAAAAATCACATAAAAAAAATAACAAACACACATATATTTTGTCTTAACCCTTTAATGCCGGGGCAGTGTGGGAGGCAAGTGGGCCTGAATGCCATGGCTTGGCATAGCATGCCCTGTGGTTCTCAGGTAACTGCCCTGGCCTTCCCGGAGGATGATTACCACAATTGGCTGTAGGCGGGACTGCCTGAACATGGGCAGGCTGCTTGGAGCCAATTGAGGCAATTGACGGCCAGCGAGGAAGGTGTGGCAGGGGAGTAGTTGAAGAGCCATGGGGAGTGCTATACCATCATTTGGTGTTAAGGTCCAACTGCTGCTGGGACAGCATAGTGCGTCCGGTGACGTTGAGGGGTTGATAAATTTGTGACAGTGTCACATACAACCACATGGCCAGGAGGCCTTTTCCTTGACTACAAACTGGTGGATGTAGGTAGTAGAGGGGTGCATCACTAACAGCAGGGGAGACACAGATGTTGGAACAGCAGGCACCAATATGTACGTAGGGATTGTGCTAATCGACACCGCTGCAAATATGACGAAGGTTCTGTGGAATAGACTTTTGCAGGTGTGCACTGTGCTATGTACACATCTCCATTTGGTAGATAACTCAAAGATGACATTGACCACTGATCGCTTCAGTGAGTCGAATATGGCAGGGAGTTTTGTTGCGTACATAGGTAGCTGCAGGTACTTCCTCATTTCAGAAGCCCTGAGCTGAAGAGGAGGAGCAGTGTGCGCCAAGGGAGAAAAGATGAGTATTTTCACCTAAACTAAGTCACAGATAAAAAAATAAAAAAAAGTTGGTCAGATGTTGCTAAAGAGGGGCATTTTTATAAGTAGCGTGTCGTGTCACTTATGTTTTCAATTCATAACCAGTGTCGAAAGGGTTTCAAAGCAATCGGAGAGGTAGTATAGCTTTAGAAAGCATAGCTAGAGAAAAGAAAAACCAAAAAAAGAAATATTCTGCATGTATGTATATTTTGTTGTATCCCAGCCAAGTCATTTTTGCTGCCAACTCTGTGTTTTTCTTTTTTAATCCCAAAGTGGAGAGGTTTATGGTGAGGGTATAAATATACACACACCAGCCTCTTATCTGAGAAGCAGCATGGGAATAAGGGTTTGCTTAGAAAGCAAATCTTGGTTTCATAAGGTTAGGACTAGGGTTGCAACTATCGATTCACATAAATCGATTAGTTGGCCGATTATTATTTTGATGAAAGCAGATAAAAAAAAATGGTTTACTTTAAAAGGAATTTTATGTAAAAAAAAAACAAAGCAATTTGCGTACTTTTCACACAAGGTATCAGAGTGCTTGGTCAGTGATGGGTTGATGCTGCATGCACATGTTTGCTTTCTCAAATGAACGCAGCTACAAGCACTTGGTCATAGATGATGTCAGCATGAAATCGGGGTTAATAAGCTAAAGTGGTGAGGGTGTGTAGAGTGTCCCTTTTAAATAATTTCGTGAACAAACTGAGTGGGAGGAGGGACTGGAGGTGGGAGTGACTTTGCTCAAGTGACTTGACCTGAGTGTGAGAGGGAGTGGGTATGGACAAAATTCTGGATCTGAGTGTGTGTCGCATTTCCTCCAAGAACTCGGTATCTGATCCTTGTACGCAGCACGTCAATCCTTTCCCTCCGATCCTTGGAAATGGTCAGTAAGCGACTATACCCTATGCTAGTATAAAGTAACGAATATACAGCTGTATACACCAGGGATACAGAGAGTATGTCAATCGTAGCCAGGAGTCAGTATACCAGAGAGTATGTCAGTCGTTGCCAGGGTCAATAGTGCCTGAGAGTAAGTCAGAGAATATACACCGTATAAGCAGCACTGAGAGGATATGAGAAACCACGTTAGGGCAATGAGAAAATAGACTGCCTGTGGTTTTAAACCCGGTGGAGCTGCATCATCGTGCCAGGCTCCACCCCCCTGGCATCCCACGTGACTGCCGTGATTCCCTTCTATACTTGGCATCCGGCCAGCGAGCAACGAAGATGATGCTGCTGGGCAATTTCAGTGTGGGACGGGAGTTTGGGGAAAGGGACCAGACCAAAGGGAGGGAATGGCAGTTCCTGACCAAAGAGGGTGTGGCAGGGAGGGTGGGGTGGTGGCACAGGACTCCAGCTTCAAGTAAGGATAAAACACAGACGTACAGCTCCTTCACCCAGTGGCAGTATCCTTGTTTGTGTTAGAATAAATACAAACTGGTTGTGTCTGACATAAAGCAACGGCACGTCTTCTCCAATCAGCTCCGAAGCGGAGGTTATTTATGTTTAACTCAGTCTGACTCTAAACAGTGTGTGCTGTACACAAGACGATAAATCAACAATGATTAAATCGATGGATTAGTTGTTTCAGCCCTAGTTAGGACCCACCTAGAGGTGCAGTGATGGGGCAGGTGGGCTTAAACTTTAATGACCATTCAAGTAAAACAAAACCAGTTTTTTTCCACATGGAGCTACAGTGGTGAGCGCAAATAACCTTTTTTCCTCGCTATTTTATACATGAAGTGGGCTGGCTACTTCTGGTTTATGTAGCCGCCCTGGTAGGGAATAGGCGCACAACTGATTTTTCTGCATACAAGAAAAAATATTCATCCAATTTGTTTTACAGAACTAGAGTAAGATACAGTTTTTGCATTTATTTTCAAATAGTAGAGGACTATAGGATTCTAAAGCAATAGAACAGGTTTATTCTTAAAACATTATAAAAATAACATTTCTGTGCGTTAAATGTAATTTACTGTATTATACAAATAGAGAGTCTTGTGTCATTCTGCAGGGCAAATAAAACATTGTCACCTTATCGTACCAATGTTAAAGAAATATACTAGTGCCAAAATGACATATTGCATGTTGATTTGGCATGACATCCTGGCCTAGGTACAAACATTTAATCCCCTACAACTACAGGCACACAGATCACAAGGTTTAATTGTGCGTTAACCAGAGAGTCAATGTAACCCCTTCAGTACCAAGCTGTTTTCCATTAAATCAAGCACTTTCCATTGAAGACAGTGTAAACATTAATGTTCCATTCATAAAATATAATTTAGAGACCGTAAGCTTGACAGGCAGAGGGCTCACTCTACTGGCCAAAAAGTGCTAATGCGTAATATAGATCCTTTCCTGCCGCATGGCGTACCATGTGTCCCTGCAGTGGGTGGGCTTAGAAGACACGGTGCGTACTGGAACACCCCATTGACTTCTATGGGCCGCCTCGGCCCCTCCCCGCAGCCAATGCATGCCGTTTGGCCATCCCCCTGCAGCCAATGACGAGCATCAGCGGGCCGAATCAGAGGTGTTAACCTCTTCCTGACTGGTGCCACCCATCTGTCGTTAAAAATTAAGGATTTCCTTTAACTCCCTTGAGTTATTCAAACAGCTTCAGCACCTTGGATGACACGTCCAAAGTGCTGAAAATTTGGGCCCATTTATTTGTAAACAAATTTGGTTTGCAGTTAATTTTTTTTTAAAAAATACCCTTGGTGTTGCTCCAGAATATGACCCAATGGACTAGACTCAATGTTGTGCTCCTGCAGGAGGTTAAGAACACTGTGTATACTCGACAATGTTAGTGAAGGGGATCGAGTGAGTTCTCAAACCATTTGCGGATATTATAACTCTCTATTCGTAAATAAAGTGACTTAACCTATTACAATGAGGTAGAACATATCTGCACTAAAATGATCCCATAGATATTCCAACAGTAGTAAAGGAGAGATGAAACTGGGTCTGAACTTGTGTTTAAACAGGAGTGAAATCACGTAACAGATTTTATAAGAGTGAATAACATCAACAGCGTAACTCAGAACTCAGTAACAAAGTCTCTGACTTGCTTCATAAGATGTTCACCTACAGGTGGATTATTCTCAAAATCTTCATTGACATCCAAAACCAAAACTGGGATGTTCTTAAGATGATCAAAGTGGACATTTGTGGTCTTTGTTACCAGCCAGCTTTCGTGTTGCTCATGCAGCTTCTGGAGGTAATCTAGGTGCACGGTCTTCTCTTCCTTCCTGGCCCTTCGCTGAAGTCTCTCGAAACATTTCTCTGGGCTCGCTTGCAGATAAACAATCCCGCTTAGGGCAACTCTCTTTTCAAATTCCTGCGTGAGGAACGTGTGCCACTCCTGATACACAGCCCACTCTATTGAATTTAAGTGACCAAGTTCAAATAAGCATTTAGCGAATACATAGCGGTCACTGTAAATGGATCTCTCAAATACCTGCACGGCCTCATTCCGGCTCAAAAACTGCTCAGAAAGTGGTTCTATCTGTGTTTTGAATCGAGTCATGCATGAGACTGTCTGGAACGTGTATGACCACCTGGTGGGATCATCGTACAGAAGCTGCAGTAGGTTGCCCATCCCTTCATGAGAGTCTTCGACATGCTGCCACTTCTGCAAAGGTTCCGTGACCAAGCTCCATTCTTGGAAAAAGCTGGACAGCATCCTCAAAAACGTAGATTTTCCCACTGCAATATTTCCTTCCACAGATAATCGCTTGGCACACATTCCCACACTGCGATTGGGATCTAGACAACGAGCGTCGACAGTTTGTCGAGACACACAGGCTGTCTGCTGCTTTTCAAGCCCCCGAACAAATGTAGAGAAAAGATTTTGTTTTTTCTTCTGGGGAAAGTGGCACAATATTTTAGAGGAATCAAAAAGTCTCCCAAATTTACGAAGTAACATCTGAGGGGGAAAAAAAATGTAAATCAGATCATTGAATCAAATCACATAAACACCTATATTGGAACTGAAAATATGTAAGAGTTTCATTTGTTGAGCAAATTATAGTTAAAGTTGCTACATTTCCTCATGTAAAAGGGCAATAGTGGACATTAAAAAGCTAATCGTGGAAGAAATCTTTAATGAACACTATCAGGGTTATTCAAAGAGATTCGAAAAGTCACTGCACGTTCGGTGACTTTTCGTTCTCTTCAATTCGGTTCCTTTTGCCGATCCCATTTCGGTGACCCTGCGGTGTATTCAGCAAGCACCACAGGGTCCCCGAATTGCAGGGAAAAGCTGCCGCAGACCTGTCGAAAACGAACCGCAAAACCCACCGAATGCACCCCGAAAACACGCAAAAACATCTGGATTAACCATCGAAAAACCCGAGCAGGAGCCGAGCACACACAGCCGAAGCAGCTGAGACAGCAGATGAGGCAGTGAATAAATTAGCAAAACCATTTGTATGAATGTGTGAAAGTGAAACACTGTTTGCAAAGAAACTTCTGAGCGAAAATGTCTGAAATTTGCATATGAGATCCAGAGAATGATAATAAAAAGGGCTGTTACCGAAAAAAGAAGAAAATTTAAAAAAAATAATCTGACTTTTTAAAAAAAAAAATTCAGAAAAATGCTTAAAGTATCCTAAAAAAATCTATAAAGATACTCTTTACTGCAGAATTTTATAAAAACGGTTTATTAGATCTTGAATTAAAACGGGAATATTTTTAACATTGAAGCCTATGGGATTCTCCTGAATTAACTTGCCGAATTAAACCACCGAATGACAGGGCATTTCGGGAACCTTTCACTGCTGGTTTGTATTCTCTGAATAGCCGAAGCAGTGCTTTTTCATGGGGATTTCACTGCCCTCGAACAGGCACCGTATGTGCAGGCAATTCGCCAGGATTTGGCGAATTGCCTGCTCTCTGGATAGCCGAATGGCCAAGAAAGGTAACCGAACGCTGATTTTCAACGTTCGGTTACCTTTCTCAAGCAATTCGGATCTCTTTGGATAACCCTGTATTAAAATTTTTAAAAATGCCACCCCTTCTCTCCTTAAATAATTGGGCAGATGCCAATGACAGCATCTGCTATCTTAGATTTTCCATAGATTATATGAAAATACTCACCTTTTCCCTGTTGAAGTTGAGCTGCTGTGCCTCCTCAACTTAAGGCTCCCAAAATTCAGAACTCCGTGGAGCTTCTAACACAATTTGCATGTATGTAACTTCCTCACGTATGCAAACGCAAAGTGCGTATTGCGTGGAATTGGCATACTTTAACCTCCCTGGCGGTGATCCTGAGTGTGTCTTTGGGTTAAATTTCACCGCTGAGAGCGGTAACCTCGAGACACACTCGGGCTGTGTACATCACCTCTCCCTGCGCTCCCTCGATGATCTCTGCAGTCTCCTCCGGCGATTGCAGCGTTTTACTTCCTGGATTCCTTCTCGCGAGGAGGGAACCAGGAAGTATAAGGTCTTTGTCGCCGGAGGAGACAGCTGGGGACATCGAGGGAGAGGTAACGTATCCAGCGGCATCCCGAGTGTTGTTCGTGGTTACCGCTTCCAACATAGGAATTTAACCCCGAGCTACACTCGGGATACCGCTGGGGGGGGGGGGGGGAGGGCGAAATAAAAAAAATAAATAAAGAGCTTTCAGCAAAGATTTTGCTGATGAAATAGACTGCCAGGGAGGTTAACTATGCCACCCCCACAATGGATGGGACTGAACGACGCATAGCTCGCCCAGCTGGCGTCAATAGGCAGCAACAGGCCCATCCACCAGTTGGCACACATCAGTGGCTGCCGCGAGATGGCCTGACCTCAAGTGTCCCCTTGCAGCCAATGACACGCGCTGTGCGTTGGCGGGCCGGAGAAGGGGCCAACTGCAGCAGGTAGCAAGTGGGGCGTACTGGTCCTGCTGGCGTTAACGCGCCGCCCCCCCCCCACCGGGCACAACACGCAAGTAACCCAGTGCCTGTACAGAAAGACTGGTGCAGAAACAGCAGCAGTCCTCGGCTTTGTAGACCAAATGGAGCTCCCGCCAAGGACACAAGCACTCTCGATCGTTTAAAATTCATTGAATGGTCAGGGTGGCTACAGTGCCGCTTTAAGAAGACAGTATGTGCACTACACATTGATTATCAGTGGCCAAAGAACACAAACATCATAGGAGATTTCCCATTATTTTTAATATTTTTACAGCTTCACAAATTTATAGAAAAAAAATGTAAACATGTTTTCGGGAGCCATATTTCTTAATGGATTTTCTCATAATAATCCTTAATTTTAGGAGCCATGGGGCAAAATTATAGTAGGCAGTGACTTTGCATCACCGGGATTTATCGGATCCATACATGTAGACATTATTTTCTACTTTAATGGATTCTCTTTTGAAAATAGGAGTTCCCTTTATTGCCCTTAAAATAAATTGGACAGAGATGGCTGACAACCTCTGCCCATTTATTTATGGCGTTTTTAATCCCTCGCCAGGCGCAGCTCCTTCTCTTCAGCTCAGGGACTCCCACACCCAGTCTCTGAAGCTTTTCTTGCGCTCCTATGCAACTTATGTTTTGTAGCAGGAACAGAAAATTGCGCACCGCCTTGGGACTTGCGAATTGTTTGGTAGCGCCTGTGCAGAAAGCCGGATCAGAGCTGCACGCATGGTCTCTGGGTGACGTTGACATGCTCTCATGTGCTGGCGTCACTAGTGGCCGATCCGGTGACCGGCAGACTGGAAATTCAAAAATTCCAGCTGCTGGTGACGCTGGGTGGGGTGGAGGAAACTGCTCCACATCACCCAGCGATATATCTCCAGATTGCGGGAGTTAGAGAGCACTCCTCACATCCTGGCCATTTTAAAACAAAGTGGTGAGGGTGAGTAGAGTGTTCCTTTAAGGGCTTGAACAATCCAGGGTTATACAAATTTACCCGACTCCCAAATTTCAGCATTATTCTACACAGATCTATACAACAATATCAGGGTTATTCAGAGAGAGGTGAAAAGCAGGAGAATGACTGGAGAATGGAAAATTCTAGGTCAAAATAGCCAAACCAGAAAAAAATTCTCCCATTCATCTCACTTTCCAAAATCGGTTATTTTGACCTAGAATTTTCCATTCTCCAGCCATTCTCCTGCTTTTCACCGCTCTCTGAATAACCCTGATAGATACATGTTTTAAAAAAAACAGACATTAACTCCCGCGTTATCTTGCTGCCTGCCACATTTCATATAGGATTGTCTAGTTTTGTTATACAGGAGTGTGTGCATATACTTATAAAGTGCCAGCAAATTCTGTAGCGCTGTACAATGGGTGGGACAAAAACAGACACCATGAGAATAGTAGGAGGGTAAATAGTGGAGTATGTGAATTAATGGGATTCATAAGGGCCGTGTGGGAAGACGGAACAGGGACTATGGAGTTAGCCGAGATTATATAAAATTAGTACAATATTGAATCAACCTAAAAAGTCTAGCACGAATAACAGTATTGGCACAACATGCTCATATTGGTGGGGAGGGGGTTAAAAAATACCTTTGACTGTATATGACGACAGGTTCTGTCCTGGTAGCTAAATTTTAAGCTGAAGGAAGGTCATAATAAAGAGAGCATCAGAAATCTATTCGCATCTACCAGCTTGCGTAGGACTGTACAGGGACAGGCACGCCGGGATTTGTAGTCTTGTGAACACCAAATCAAAACCTGATTATGAGGCCGAAACAATAAATAGCCTTAAAATCCTGTCGAGGTCAGCCCTGCGGCTTTTGAAAGCTGCTGCCTGCTAACTGTGTGGTGCGTCCTTTACCTGATAGCGACGTGAACCTGCAGAAACCGATGCACAAGCCTCTAGGGAGCGTACTACAGTTCCCTGCGTCCTCTGCGCGCACCCGGAAGAGAGACGACTGCGCGCATGGTGTTGCGTGAGCATGCGCAGGTGAGTGGAAGGATCTGTAGACGCAAAATAAGCAGTGTAGTAGAAGCTGCATCGGTTGCCACGGGTTACTTGAACTGTCACGTTTCGGTCTGTCCTGCGATAGAGGGAATTATTAATGGTTGCATTTAGGCCTTAATCCAGCCTGACCCAAATCATATTCCATGTGCTCAACATTTAATGATCAATCAATGCTTTAAAAAATATAAATGCGGTAATATTAATGTGCATTTCTGCACTTGTATGCAGTTGTAGATCTTGCACTGATTTTAACCTTAACTTACAATGAACTGTTAAGTACAGCACATCTATACCATTATAATATTTCTGAAACGCCCAATAAATACCTAATCTAGTATCGCTGCAATAAAAAGACAAGAACAATGTATTGGAATAGAGATTATCAGGGTTACAAACAGGGTTATTCAGAGAGCGGTGAAAAGCAGGAGAATGGCTGGAGAATGGAAAATTCTAGATCAAAATAGCCAAACCAGAAAAATTCTCCCTTTCATCTCACTTTCCAAATTGGCTACTTTGACCTAGAATTTTCCATTCTCCAGTCATTGCCCTGCTTTTCACCGCTCTCTGAATAACCCTGTCAGAGAAAGGCGAAACTGGAAAACGTTTGGAGAAGTGAAAATTCTAGGTCAAATTAGCCAAACCAGAAAAATTCTCCCATTTTTCACACTTTCTAAATCAACTATTTTGACCTAGAATTTTCACATGTCCAAAAGTTCTCCTGGGATGTAAATATGAATATAGAATAAATGAATATAGAATATTTGATACAGTCCCAACCTCAACATCTGAGGTTGGGATTTAGGGGTTATTATTGCAGAGGATCTAAGGGTAAGTAGTCAATGTAATGGAGCAGCAGGAAATGCTGGCAGAATGCTTGGTTGTGTAGGGAGAGGTATTAACAGTAGGAAAAGGGAGGTGCTCATGCCACTGTACAGAGCACTGATGAGACCTCACTTGGAGTACTGTGTGTAGTACTGGAGACCGTATCTCCAGAAGGATATAGACATCTTAGAGAGAGTTCAGAGAAGGGCTACTAAAATGGTGTACGGCTTGAAGGAGAAAAGTTACCAGGAAAGGCTTAATGATCTTAACATGTACAGCTTGGAAAAAAGACGAGACAGAGGAGAAATGATAGAAACATTTAAATACATAAAGGGAATCCACAAGGTAGAGGAAGGGAGTATATTTAAACGGAAACAAAGTAGCAAAACAAGAGGACATAGTCTTAGATTAGAGGGGCAAAGGTTTAAAAGTAACATCAGGAAGCATTATTTTACTGAGAGGGTGGTGGATACATGGAACAGCCTTCCAGTTGAAGTGGTAGAGGCCAAAACAGTAATTGAATTTAAGCAGGCATGGGATAGGCATAAGGCTATCCTAAACAAAAGATAAATCCAGGTAAAATATCCATGTAATTGGGCAGACTAGATGGGCCGAAAGGTTCTTATCTGCCGACATTTTTCTATGTTTCTCCAGAGTTTCACCTTTCTCTGACTATGTTTGTTACATATATGTTACACAGTGAGTCTGGTGTCAGACGAGCGCATTTTGTACGGACTGTGTGCCCGTGCAGTACGGACGCACTTTCTGACGGAAGACGCAGTAGTGGCCACACAGTCCGTTTTTTAAACTGACGTTATTTTTGACAGATGTAGCAGGGAAAATAAATTAAATATGACAAACATTTTGTCCGTCAAAAATGCTGGCCGCACAAATGCAGTCCGTCTGACCTCGTTCATCACTCACACACAAAGCTATGCGTACGTTGCGGACGCAGCGCACTCCGCACGTCCGTTCTAGCGGTTTTACGTTCTTGCCTAACTTGCGTCCATTTGCCGCGTGCGTTGTGCGCCCGCAGTTCAGTGCGGACACACTTCGTGTGGGAGGCTCCATTGGCGATTATTCTATGCTGCGACGGACGTTATTATGTGCGCAAAAAACGGACGTTCACACTGCGCTCATCTGACACCAGCCTGATACTACCACGCAAATACACATTTTATTTGCACTTCTTGCACTGAGTGTATATAATTTAATGGGTTACTCTACTAAAAATAAAACCTTTTTTTGCATTTTATAAACAGGCATACTCTGCTGACGGCATCCGCCCAGTTATTATTTATTGTTTTATTTTAGGTGAATTTACTTATTCCTGGGCTTGCTCAGCTCCACCTCTTCAGTCAGCTCAGGGGCATCGAAATCCAGAAGTCCATGTAGCTATCTAACGTAATTTGCGTGGCTGGCTATGCAAAATGTGTAATGTAGGATTGGGAAATTGCTGCTCAGGGCTTGCACGCTTTACGTACCCACTTTAGGAATGCAAATTCTGTAACGCCTGTATAGAATGATGGAACCGATCCATCGGCTGCCTCTCAGTGGATGTGAGCAGTCTCAGAGAGGGTGACCAACAACCGGGAAATTCAAAATCCTGGCTGCTGGTGACACTGGGAAAGTGGGGGGAAACTCCTCCACTTCAGCCATCAATTACACCAGAATGGGGCTTCAAGGAGGGGTAGATTAATTACCGTTAGGACTTTGTAATCCTAATGCTAATTAACTCTTTGCGCTCCCCATGTTAAGCATAGGGAGCGCAAAGTACAGTAAGCTTGCGCTGAAAAGCACAAGATCCGAATCGCTAATGATTATGTTACCGGAATCCACTTGGTCCACTCGGGACGAGGCCGGACCGGACACGAGCAAGGATTGTCTGGACACGAGTCTCTTCAGGAAAGGCAAACTTTATTGTGACGTCACAGAAAATGCTCAGACAGGATTGAATCGCAAAGACTGAGCCCCGAGTTCCCCCCGACAAGGGGTCTTATACCCCGAATACATAATTAGGTACATCCCAATTAGCCCACCTCCCGGTGACACTATCCCACCCCACGTGGGTTAATACCTCCCTTAGTCTAATACAAAGACATTCCATTAAATTGGCCGTAAATTGGCAAACTTCATGTTAGTTTCGACAGATCATGATTAGTTCTTACATTCAGTCCAGGCTATGCTCGCCTCCCTAACGCCTGTACTTATTTGTTGCGGCTATCTTCTATGCTTCCCTTTGCTCTCAGCGGGCCTCTATGACCTTGGTGTATCCATTCCTCATTCTGTCCCTTCGTGCCAGGAACAGCCAAAATCTTTCCCAGAGTTTTAATTGCTTTTCTGCTAATCTAACACATTCCTAAATTTCTATGTATGCTTCATTCTAGTTTCAGCTAAAACCTACCTAGTTATGTTCAAGTGAACCATTATTCTGAACAAGATGGCCGCCTGGCTTATAATGGCGGCAAGCTTCCATCCTAATTCCACTTCATTCCCCCCTTGGCTCAAGCCTCAGGTTCTTCTCCCGAGACTTGTAGCCATTACACCTCACTACTATTATTCTTAAATTCCTCATACTTTGGGGGACCTATTTTTGCTGGGAACATATCTTGTGGAATTATCAGTGGTATCTTCTGTGCCTGTGTGGGTGTCAGTGCTCTCTTGCATAGTGGCCATAGACATAGCCCTATGCGGTACAGTAGTGTCCCTACGACCAAGATCACCACCACCATCAGAATCATGGATCCAATCATGTGAAATAAATCTCAGAATGGATCCGAACCAATCTCCGATTGCTCCGAACCCACGAAGTGGATTCCAGCCTTCAGCAGCAATATCTCCTTGCTGTGTTGTGCAACTGCGCTACCTTCTCCTGGTGATCTTGGATTACCTGGTAATAGTCAGGGACGTCATGTGTAGTGTTCTTGATGAAAGTGCAACATTCATAATGCATCGTCATCTCACACAATCCATTCAGAGCCGCACTGATCTGTTCCAGTGCCATGTTATGTATCATTTGTACCTTTCGTATCTCCCGTACTTCCAGATTCAGCAACTGAATATCCCAACTAGTCTTAGTCTTATTCAAAATCTCATCCATCAAACTGGCATTACTGTTCATTCTTGCCATCAACTCTCTTCCCCATCCAGTCCATGCTGGAAGCCATGCCCATATTCGATCCGTTTTCTTGAATAGCTCTCTCTTCTGTCTCTCAAACACCAGTGGGTACCTAGGGTGAAGTGTTGTGTCTGAATTAGTGTCTTCTCCCCTCACCCTCTGGATTGGGATCAATTTAGCCATGTAACACATTCCCGTTACTGTAGGTGGTACCCATGTGTAACACACCCTTTCACAGCACACCTGGTACCCTCCTTTCACTATAAATGGTGATGAATATAGTGTTCCCTTTGTTATCGCTATCGCAAGCTGTCTCCGCTGTCTCATCATATCCACTGCATCCTGCCTTCCATTGGTCGCATTCGCAATCACCTCCTCTTGCTCTCTAGTGAGTTGCCTGCACCGTATGTATATATAATGCACCTTCAGTCCTGTTCTGAATATGCAAATGTATGATGTCCAGTTGAACTGACTTGCGTTACATAACCCACCCTCGTTATTTGTCTCCTTATCTGGTCCTAATTGAAAACCCCATTCTGGTTGGTACACTGGTCCTATTATGGGGTGCCCGGGACTGAATGATTCTGGTTTCTCCCTCGATGCATCGACTGCTTGTATTGTGACATTCTCTGATGCAAACATACTCAAATTCATTGGGACAGAGGCGAATGGTATATGAATTGTCTCTGGGTGCAGTCTACTACACACCCAGCATGCGGTTTGCCCAGACTTTTTAGCATAGTCATATTTAAATTGCACAAGTAAGTGTCCTCTTGGGCTGGTTCCAGATAGCGCCTCTCGTTTTTGTCTCCACATGGTACGGTTCTCCATCACCGGGTGCGTACCATTCCAGATCTGGGAAATTTCCACTTTCTTGGTGGTGCTTGGGCACCTGGGGCATGCTCCACGTGATATTCCATGGATCAAATGAGCAAGAAACAAAATCAGTACCAGAATTGCCCCAACTGTCAAAAACCCTTGGGCAATTCTCTTCACAGTCACATAAACCCAATCCCTCCCCGCCGGAATTTCAAAAACAAAAGCCATTTCCGGTTGATCACGGGTCGGGGCTGGGCCCCTAAAAATAACCCTTTCAGCATCTCCCATCAGGGGATAATCAGATCTCGTTGTATCCATCAAAACACCCACGGGTTGAGTATCTTGGATGCTTTCAGTCGAATCTCTCAGGGGCTCATGACTGTGGTCTTTGTTAGCTTTAGCCTCAGTGGATTGGTCTCATTGGTGACGACCTTCCATACTGGTTCAGGATTGGCTGCAGCTACCTTCAGTCTGGAGTGATGTATCCACGGGACCACCTCGGCAATCTTTACTGCTGTAGGGGTTGATAACAGGACAAAGTAAGGACCTCTCCATTTTGGCCTAGTGGATCATTTTTCCACTCCTTCACCCATACTGAATCACCTGGACAATACTTATGCAGTGGGGGGTATAAAAAGTGAGGTATATTATCTCCCACCCAAGTATTTAATTTCTGCATTGCTTTACCCAACAGCACAACCTGATCATTTAATTTAGTTTCCCCCAATGCCCGAAGGTCCCCCCTTAGTCCATTAATCAGAGGGGTAGGCCGTCCAAACATGAGTTCGTACGGACTTAGCTTCAATTGAGGGGTTGGCCTGCACCTAATGTGCAATAGGACTATCGGCAGCACATCCAACCAGCCTAGTGACGTCTCCTGGCACAGTTTGGACATCAAAGTCTTTAGGGTGCGGTTCACTCTCTCGACTTTTCCCGAGCTTTGGGGCCTGTAAGCCGTATGTAACTTCCAGGTGATGCCCAATAGTCGGGCAAGTTGCTGTAAACAGTTCTGTATAAATGCGGGGCCATTGTCCGACCCTATTACGAGAGGAAGTCCATAGCGTGGTATTATTTCCTTCATCAGACTTTTCACCACTTCCACTTTCTTTTCCGTTCTTGTTGGGAAAGCTTCTACCCATCCTGTCAGGGTACACACCATTACCAGTAGATATTTATATCCTTTGCAGGGTGGCAAACTGTGAAAGCTATCTATAACGATGCCATTGGGGATAGCCCGATCGGCTGCTTCCCTGGAGGTTGAGATGGGCCTGTTCTTGGATTATTTTTGGCACATGTCACGCACTGCTGGGCTATTGCTTTGCAGATTACTGACAGTCCTGGCACGTAAAAATGTGGCTCCAATTGTCGTTCCATCATTTCTCTTCCTCCATGGGTACTTGCGTGGAGCATTCTTACAATCTCAGGCGCCAATGTTGCTGGTAGAACTATTTGTCCATTCTTCAACTGGAACCATCCGTCTTCTCCATATCCGCCTTGTTCTTCTTCTGATAGCCATTTCTTCTTTCTCTGAATACACAGGCGTCCATTCGCTCAGTGGCGCCGGTAGGAGTGCAGCCACCACTGGTTTTGCTTTGTATCGTGCCAATTCTCCATGGTTTCCCCAGATGAATTCTTCTTTTGGGAAATAGTATCGCCAGGCAAAGAACAGCAGATCTTGTCTTTCCTGTGAATCTCTCACTGCTGGTATAAAAAAGTTCATCACACTTTTCTTCATTCTTGGCAGTTTGTTTTTGATAAGGATCTCCTTGAGGAAGAACCTCACCAATGGGGCTTGGTATTCTTCTGCTCCCAATTCTCCCAAATTTAGCAATATTCGTGTAATTCTCAGATTATTATAAGGGTTGGTTGTTAGGTTTTCGAAACGTGAGGCGAAATTTTCTGCTTGTTCTACTTCGATTACTTCTGTATCTTCACCATACTCCCCCATTAGTTTTACGCCGAAGAATTTCAGCATCATTTTGTATGCTTTGCGGAGTCTTTGCTGAACTTCTGAGGTGTTAATCATAAGACGTGTCTCTTGAGGGTTCAGAGGAGTGGAGTAGAAATTTCGGCCTTGTGACCGGGTTGGGAAGAGCCATTGGATATAATCATGATTGAGTTCTAATAGTTCGTAGTCATTGTGCCATTTGTGCAACATAATTTCAATAAATTCGCCTCCAGGTTCAAATTTCCTCCAATTCATGTAGAACTCGTAGTTTGGCATGGGAGGTTGGGCCTCTTGCTTGCAGAGCAGGACTTTGGCTTGATCAGTTGTTAGCAATGGTTTTGCAGCCGCTTTTGCGGCCTGTTCAGCGCGCCTGTTGCCTTTCGGGATTTCATTGTGGCCTTTCTGGTGGCCACGACAGTGCATAATACTGACAGCACTTGGTTTCCATACAGCTTCTAGGAGGGCTGTTATTTCAGCTGCATACTTGATTTGTTTGTCCTGAGGAAGTAAGTAGGCCTCTTCTTTGTAGAGTGCACCATGTGCATGGACAGTCATAAGGTATATTTGGAGTCAGTGTGGATATTTACTCTTTTGCCTTCGGAAAGTTGTAGAGCCCTGGTTAGGGCTGTTATTTCAGCCAGTTGTGCAGATGTATGGCCTGGTAGAGAATTTGCTTCAATAATCTCTTCTGCTGAGACAACTGCATAGCCGGAGACTTTCTTCCCATCATCCATATAACTGCTACCATCAGTGAATAGCTGTAGATCGTATTTGTCTAGGGGTACGTCTTTCAAATCTGGCCTGCTACTGAAAACTTCTTCCATGACTTGGAGGCATTCATGATCTGGATCCTCTTCACAGTCAGGCAGTAAAGTAGCAGGGTTCAAGGTAGCGATGAGGTCCAAATGAACCCGTGGATTCTCACACATCATAGCTTGGTACTTCGTCATCCGTCTGTTGCTGAACCAGTTACTTCCTTTTACATCAAGCAGGGCTTTGACAGCATGGGGCACCTTGACATGAAGAACTTGTCCAAGGGTCAGCTTGTCTGCTTCTGCTATCAGCATTGCTGTGGCTGCCACAGCTTTCAGGCATGGGGGTAGGCCGCAGGCCACAGGATCAAGTTGCTTGGAGAGATAGGCCACAGGCCTTGGCCAGGAGCCAAAATTCTGAATCCGCACTCCTGTAGCTGTTTGATTGTGTTCATACACGTACAGCTGGAAAGGCTTGCTGTGATCTGGCAGTCCCAGCGCAGGAGCCTCCATTAACAGAGTCTTTAATTTCAGGAAAGGAAGGGGTCATGCTCTCCTCCTTTGGTAACTTGATGGAGGGGCTTAGCAATATCTGCGAAGTTGGGGATCCACAGGCGGCAGAAACCTGCAGCTCCCAGGAATTCACGGACTTGTCTCCTTGTCTGTGGTTGGGGTATTCGGCATACTGCTTCTTTTCTCTCTGCCCCCAGTGCACGCTTGGTACCTGTTAATTGAAAACCTAAATATTTCACAGTCTGTTTACATACAGTTGTGTTCAAAATTATTCAACCCCCACTGAAATTGAGTGTTTTGGCCAGTTTGACATTGATTTTGATCATTCAGTCATCTTGCTTACAATTAAATCAAAGAGGCACGTGTAGGTCAGACAATATATAACATAACATTTATAATGAAATAACCACAAATGTCTTTTCTGTGCTCACATCATTATCAGTTTTATTCAACCCCCAAGTGACATTCAATCTAGTACTTAGTACAACATCCTTTTACAGTTATAACAGCTTTTAAACGTGAAGCATAGCTTGACACAAGTGTCTTGCAGCGATCTACGGGTATCTTTGCCCATTCGTCATGGGCAAAAGCCTCCAGTTCAGTCACATTCTTAGGCTTGCACACTGCAACTGCTTTCTTTAAGTCCCACCAGAGGTTCTCAATCGGATTTAAGTCAGGTGACTGCGATGGCCACTCCAAAATGTTCCAGCCTTTAATCTGCAACCATGCTCTAGTGGACTTGGAGGTATGCTTGGGATCATTGTCCTGTTGAAAGGTCCAACGTCTCCCAAGCCTCAGGTTTGTGACGGACTGCATCACATTGTCATCCAATATCTCCTGGTACTGAAGAGAATTCATGGTACCTTGCACACGCTGAAGCTTCCCTGTACCTGCAGAAGCAAAGCAGCCCAAAAGCATCATTGACCCCCCGCCATGCTTCACAGTAGGCAAGGTGTTCTTTTCTTCATAGGCCTTGTTCGTCCTCCTCCAAACATAGCGTTGATCCATGGGCCCAAACAGTTCTAATTTTGTTTCATCAGTCCACAGAACACTATCCCAAAACTTCTGTGTTTGTCCACATGACTTTTGGCATACTGCAGTCGACTCTTCTATTCTTTGGAGACAGCAAGGGGGGTGCGCCTGGGAGTTCTGGCATGGAGGCCTTCATTACGCAGTGTGCGCCGTATTGTCTGAGCTGAACTTCAGTACCCACATCTGACAAATCTTTTCTCAGTTCCTCAGCAGTCACACGGGGACTTTTCTCCACTCTACGTTTCAGGTAGCGCACAGCAGTCGAAGTCAGCATCTTCTTTCTGCCACGACCAGGTAGCGTTTCAACAGTGCCCTTTGCCTTGAATTTGCGAATGATGCTTCCTATGGTCTCTGTTGGTATGTTTAACATCTTTGCAATCTTCTTATAGCCATTGCCCTTCCTGTAAGAGTAATCACCTCTTCTCTTGTCTTCCTGGACCATTCTCTTGACTTCACCATGTTTGTAACCACACCAGTAAATGTCTAGAAGGAGCTGAGTATCACAGTCATTTTAAAGCTGCCTAATTGGTGCTTATTATGCTTTATTGCTGCTCTGTGACATCCACAGGTGTTTTCAATACCGGATTGAAAACACTTGAATGAACCTCTGTTCTTCAGAGTGGTAGTCTTTAAGGGGTTGAATAATTGTGTCAATGAAGAATTCACAAAAGAAACATTTACTACTGTATTACAAAACCAATTGATGTCATTTTAGTTGCATATGGTTCTTTAAAAAGTCCTTGTAGGATTTCATTCTGAATACAATTACAAATGTACACTAAATTCCCTAAAACCCTTTACAGCATTGGGGGTTGAATAATTTTGAACACAACTGTATTTGTGCTTTCTTTTTGGACACTCTGTAACCTGCATGGCATAGCAGATGTAGCAGGGCTTTTGTGGCAGAGAGACAGTCTTTTTCTGTGGGAGAAGCTAGTAATAAATCATCTACATACTGTAGTAAAACAACTTTGTCTGGCTGAGCGTTGAAGGACAGGAGGTCCTGGCTGAGCGCGCACCCAAAAATCGTGGGCGAGCTCTTGAAACCTTGAGGGAGGCGTGTCCAGGTCATTTGATGGCGCGCCCCTGTGGTAGATTCCTCCCACTGAAATGCAAAAAGGGGCTGGCTTGCCGGAGCCAGGCGGATACAAAAGAAAGCGTCTTTTAAATCAAGCACCGTGTAATATTTTGTATTTCCGGGAATTAATGCCAGTAAATTGTATGGGTTGGGAACCACAGGGTGTAGAGTTACTGTGGCTTCGTTGACGGCTCGTAAATCTTGGACTGGGCGGTACTCTTGTGTGCCCTCTTTCAGTACTGGCAACAGGGGTGTGTTCCACGGTGACACGCAAAATTTCAATATGCCGTGGTCTTTAAGTCTCTGCAAATGTGTCTGGATATTTTGCTTGGCTTTTTGTGGGATATAATATTGTCTTAAAGCCACAGGTGTTGCACCAGGTTTTAAATCGACATACACTGGAGGGATATTTACAACTATTCCGGGCCGGTTTTCCTCCGCCCATACTCCGGGGATGCCCAGAAGTAGTGTGTATGGGTCTGGGTCGGCTGGCGGGGTTGGTGCCGAGCGTCATTCTTCTTCTCTTGGCATAATTACTGCAATTTTGACAGGTTGGGTGTGCTGACTGGCTGGGCTGTACTGCCGTGTAGAGCTGCCACTCTCAGGCAGATCTAATGTAGCGTGACCACCAGGGAGAAACGTAATTTGGGCTTGCAATTTGCAAAGGAGATCCCGCCCCAGGAGTTGGATGGGACATTCGGGCATATACAAAAATTCATGTTCAACATTATGCCCACCCACACTACATTTTCGTGAAGCAAGGAAGGGGTACTTAGCGGACACCCCCATTGCTTCCACAATATCAACTTCATTTCCCATTGGGGGTGCAATTTGTTGTGTTACGACAGAATATTCGGCACCGGTGTCAACCATAAAAATTTCATCTTTATTTCCCACCCTCATAGTGATCGTGGGCTCGTGATTACCGACTGGGATGGGCCCAGGTCCGTGTCAATATGTACCTTGCCCTTCAAATGATGTTCCCGCCAAACCAACAAACCCGGCACCATCATTTCTCTAATATCTGCCGTTTGTTACCTGACCATTGGAGACCAGACCTCCCGATTCCCCAGCCTCCCCCTGTACCCCAAATTTAGCCAAAAATGCAGGACAATTATTTTTCCAGTGACCTTCGCCCCGGCACCAGGCGCACTGATTGGGTCCCAGGGGTTCCGAATCCCTAGGGGCTCCCCTACCTCTGCCTCCCCGACCCCTCGCTCTCCCTCTGTCCGGGGCAACTCTTCCTCCATTTCCCATATATCCGACCACCCCTGTGTGCCCTTTTTGTCTCTTTATCTCCTCCCGCTTTTCTTCCAAATCCCGGTTATGATACACTTTATTAGCAATTTCCACTAATACCTTTACCCAAAAACCCATCTTGTCTCTGTATTTTATTCCGTATGTCTCTCTGTGACTGACCCACAAAGGAAGAATTAATTAACCTCTGATTCTCCACCGCCTCCAGGTCAATAGGACTGTACATCCTATATGCATCTAGTAATCTTTCTAGAAATGCACTTGGGGTTTCTTTAGAATCTTGCACAATATCCGCTATTTTCCCCATGTTTGTGGGCTTCTTCCCTCCCGCTTTAACACCCATTATTACCGCTGTACGGTACGTCTGCAGGTGTGCAATGCCTGCAGCAGTATTGTACGGCCATTTGGGATCTGTTTTGGGGTAGTGTTCCTCTGCCCACGCTTCTGGCTGGGCTCTAGCATCCTCTACGGCTTGGGCAAGTAGAATTTTTCGCGCGCTACTATTTATTCGGGCTCTTTCCTCAGTAGTGAACATTGTCAGCATTAGTTGTTGACAATCTGCCCATGTGGGGTTATGTGTGAGCATGACTGACTCTATCATACTGGCCAATGCTGCGGGGTTAGTGGAATACAGTGGTGTGTGTGTTTTCCAATTGAACAGATCTGTTGTCGTAAATGGGACATATGTGTATTGCACTGGACCAGGTTCTCCGTTTTCCAGTACAGGGCCTGGCACCTCCCGTAGGGGCATTTGCATCTTACTTTTACTGCGATTTTGCTGATATGGGTCTCGGGGTTTATATATTTTGTTCGCTGCGCGAGTGGTTGCACCTTGCTTTGCATCTTCACCCTCATCATCGCTGTCCTCTTGGGTTACTAGTTTATATACGTTCCCATCGGGCATTTCAATCTTTCCTGGTGGGACCTCTTTGTCTCCTCCACCCGCTGCCCCCTCCTCTTCCTCCGCAACACCGCCTGCCGGAGCGGAGGAAGCCGGCAGAGCAGTAGCAGCCGCCCGCTCCCCCCCCTCCGCCAGCGCAACCGCGGCACACAAAACTTCTCTCGCTGCCCCATAATATGATAGATTCTCAGCCCCCGCCCTATCCATCTCCTCCGGTTGTGCTACTAACACCGGTTTCCTTTTCTTATTATTTTCTCTATTTGGGGGTACCTGCTTCTTGTTACGTCCCGCCATCATTATAAAATGACTTTTATCTTTTACACAATATCTCCATATATCTATATATGGGTACTGTTCAGGATGTCCGCATTTCCCGGTTACTTGGGAATGCACTCTCTGTATTAGCTCTGGGTCCATTGACCCCTGCTCTGGCCAGTCTGGAACTAGCAGTGGCCATACAAGTGTACACATTCCTGTTAATTTCTCTTTAGTTAACTCTACACCATAATCATGTGTTGTATATAGTGCTTTGAAATTCCGCACCATATACCCTAAGGGCGTCTCACCCTTCTTCACCTTATTGGGCTTGGATGACCCGTTACCCATTGTTACTCTTAAGGGCAGTAACCTTTTTACAATACAGATATTACTTTTTAGCAAAAACACTTGAAATTTACTGTCTGGTACTTCAGCCAACAGTTCATATATATCGGATTTGCTTCCTCCGTCAGTAGCCGGACTGCAGTCGCCTGAGCCAGAAACGTACCTTGGGAGTCCACTCTCAAGTTTGTGCGCCTACTTGCCTAGCGAGAAAGCAATCACTCACAGCACTCTCAGCAATCATTCACAACCCATACTGTACCAGATACTTTCAGCACAAAACCGTACATAAACAATTCAACTCTTTCTACTAGCCGAGGGCACACCGTCCCATCTCTTGGCCCCTTATACCCGTTAATTGAACTCTAACTCTTGTCTGCTTGTGACTATGTGCACCCCGTTCTATAACTACACTTCTGTCTGCAATTCCAATTTGCCTATGGGTAATCTACCCACCCGGCACCACTATCTCTGCAGCTACCACTGGCCCCAATGAGCCCTCTTCACTACACGACGTACACACTAGCACTGACTCAGGGCTCTCAGCCCAGTCACAGAAATCTCTCCTCCTTTCCTTTTGTCCACGCGTAGAAGCTTTATTTACAAACACTGACTACGACTATGCAACTCCACATGGCTCCCTTCTCCTTCACATACAGACTCTACCCTTTAGTTAACATCCGATCCCCCGGGTCCAGACACGCGCTAGCCACTCTGTCTCCTTTGCTTGTCCGTGCTTTCGGTGGAGGGTTCGGTATGTCAACGAGACCGTGGCCGCGGGTCTCCTTATCCGACTATGGCCAGACGTTTCCCTTTATACCGGTATTTCCATTAGACATACAAACATAGACACTTTACCTATCGCCGCGCTGTTCGCTGTTTCCTCGGACTCGGTGGTGTCCCAGCTTCCCGGGCCGGGGGTCCGTTTGGGACGAGATGAGGTCCACTGTACAGGAAATCCTGCTTGGCGCCTGCAGATGTCAGCTCACCTTCAACGGACGCCCAACCAGCGGGATTACTCGCACCTGCAGTCAACGGCTACAGTGTCCAGCAGTCATTGCCGTGCCAGCAAAGGGCCTCGTATCCCGGCTATCGAGCCCCCAGAAATGTTACCGGAATCCACTTGGTCCACTCGGGACGAGTCCGGACCGGACACGAGCAAGGATTGTCTGGACACGAGTCTCTTCAGGAAAGGCAAACTTTATTGTGACATCACAGAAAATGCTCAGACAGGATTGAATCGAAAAAAGACTGAGCCCCGAGTTCCCCCCGACAAGGGGTCTTATACCCCGAATACATAATTAGGTACATCCCAATTAGCCTACCTCCCGGTGACACTATCCCACCCCACGTGGGTTAATACCTCCCTTAGTCTAATACAAAGACATTCCATTAAATTGGCAAACTTCATGTTAGTTTCGACAGATCATGATTAGTTCTTACATTCAGTCCGGGCTATGCTCGCCTCCCTAACGCCTGTACTTATTTGTTGCAGCTATCTTCTATGCTTCCCTTTGTCTCTCAGCGGGCCTCTATGACCTTGGTGTATCCATTTCTCATTCTGTCCCTTCGTGCCAGGAACAGCCAAAATCTTTCCCAGAGTTTTAATTGCTTTTCTGCTAATCTAACACATTCCTAAATTTCTATGTATGCTTCATTCTAGTTTCAGCTAAAACCTACCTAGTTATGTTCAAGTGAACCATTATTCTGAACAAGATGGCCGCCTGGCTTATAATGGCGGCCAGCTTCCAGCCTAATTCCACTTCAATTATATTAACCCTTTAGTGTTCGGAATGTAATATGGTTGGCCCGCGCTAGGACCACTTAACCTAACGTTAGCGCTCACACAACTGAGTGCTAACGTTAGCATTGAGTATGTAATAGGGCCTTATCTTTTTAAAGTGGCCAGGATGTGGAGTGCCCCTTTAAATATTATAGGAATATTGGAAGGAGATAGATTGGATAAAGAATTGCCCATTTTGTTTGGCATTTTGTGTACCACCAAGATCTTTTTTAATACTACTGAAAACCCCTCTTGTTTTAGGTTAGGATTTGATGTCCTTTGTGTTTTGTATAGCACCCTATACACCTCTCCGACATGCGGGGGGTGGGGGTACATTAGATAAAGACTTTGCAGCCGTTTGCTTCTCGTTGCTACAATCCCAGCACTGTGGTGGCTGATTATTAGCGACTGAACAACTTTTTTTACCCAGTTCCTAATAGTAAGCAGGGATTACCTCTCACTAGTCTCCTCTGACCCCCCCACATATGCGCATCAGGTGGAGTATACAATCTTTCTGGGGTAGTCATGCCAGTGTTTACTCCTTAGCCCCCATATATGGCAGGTCGAGGAAACATGACTCCAGTAAGAGGACCTCTCATATATTATAAGTGACTCGGTGGCAATAACTTCTCAGTCATTATATTTAACCCCAGTGGTGCCGGGATAGTAGTGACCAGCAGCCAATGATTGTTGACATTTAGCTGATATGCACCAACGACTGCCATGTGTGGTGGGGCACAGCATGTCACAGGGATCCTTCTGCTTGTTTTTTATTTATTTTACCGTTTACACTGTCCAGCTGCCACTTTATGCCACACGTACAGAAAACCAATGGACAAATCGATGGGTGAGAATTCTATTATCCGTTTGTTCATTTCGTCCATGAGGCATTTTGTCGATTTGTTATTTGGCGGAATCGCCAGACATTAAGGCTAGGGTCAGACTAACGCATTTTTCGCGTTGTCCGTGAAAAAGTGCGTTCGAACGAATGGACGCATTTTTTCGCGGAATACGCGATAGCGGTCATACGATGCGCATTTCCGTCCGTGATTTTGTACGGATCATCAATAAAACCCTTTTTGTGTCTGGAAGTCATGTTGGCCGGACATTAGCAGCGTCTGACGTCTCCTAATCACGCACACATGCAGCGCACGCTGTACGTCCGTACTAGCAGTTCTACGTTCTTGCAAAAATGCGTTCGTTTGCCACTTGCGTTGCGTTGCCGCACTTTTGTGCGGCCTTTCTTCGTATGCTGCCCGGCATTGGACGTCATTTGTTGCTAGCACGGCCGTGATTTAGTGCTGCTAACCGCACGTTAATACTGCGTTAGTCTGACCCTAGCCTCAGATGAATTGCTATTTGTCTGAAAACTGAAGTACACATCTATTCATACACACCAAACAATGTTATTTTCTGTGGGTACGAAGAAAGGCATCTGGGCAGGAAGGCAGAGTGTTGATTCAAGTTCCCTTAGCGCCTTCCTTAGTCCTGAAAAATAGGCAATCTGGGAAGTAGGCAGAATCCACAGCGCTGCTATACACGTCTAATTAGATTGTTTATTTTGCATATTGTATGCATTTCAAGGTCTCAATGGACTGCATGGTCATGTGTAAATAGCTATTGTGAGTGTTTACTTCTACACATTGTACCTTAAAAATCTATTGTGTTTGCTCGTGGTCTCCTATTTTGTGTTTGTTTTTGTTAGATCACAGGTGTTTGGCTGTGTTTCACATAACAATAAGATTGTTGAAAATAGGTATTTTTCTGCTACTGTTAAACATGTTTGTAAAGCAGTCGATCCATCAGGACCATCCCCATTAAACGGGGAACAAGGTCGCTCATACAAGCCTGTTGAGCAGCATGTAGTAGAATGGGTTTTCATTTGCTTTAATTGTGATCCCCATATTGTTCTTGTCTTGCATCATTCTTCATTAAACACTGATAAGAAAAAACAAAACTTGAGCACTTTTATCTTTAATTTTTTTTTTTTAAGGAGTGAACAGATCTTAGCCACGACACGCTAAAGGCACCAATAAACACCCTTGCTTTGTCTGCCCTATATAACAGCTAAGACTGGCTCCAGTGAGCCTTGGCTCCTGTGGCATCCCTAAGTGGCATTCTTAAGTGGAAGTTTAGAGTTGATTTCCTGGAGTTGCGGGACTGGAGTAAGGAACTGCAAGGCCCACTTTTTACTCTGGGTAAACACACGCCTATATCATGCTTTCTCTCACGCTTCTACTCTTTACTTCTAACATTCTCCTTAAATGGAACTCTTGCCCCTCTACCACCGACCCCTACACTATCTGCATCTCTCCCTCCCTCCTCTCGTCCCACATGATGGCCTCGCATGAACTCCTTTGTTTCCTCAGAACATGGTCTCCCTCTATCTCTCGTGCTGCCAATCACTCCCACTCACACAAATCCCATTCCCACCTTCTCTTTCTCACCCTCCTGCTGTTACTCTATGCAGGTGACATATCCCCTAACCCTGGCCCCACAACACATCCAATACTTCCCTCTCATCCTATCTCCATCGCACATAAATCACCTCCCTGCAAGCCCAGCAACCTCATTCCCATAATCCCTCAGCGCCTGTCCTCTTTCTCCTGCGCCCTCTGGAACGCTCGGTCTGTGTGCAACAAACTCACAGCAATCCATGACCTCTTCCTTTCAAACTCCTTCAACCTCCTAGCTTTAACTGAAACCTGGCTAACCCCCTCTGACAGGGCCTCCGGGGCTGCTTTCTCACATGGTGGTCTACACTTGAGCCATACCCCCAGACTGGGTGAAAGAAATGGTGGCGGGGTTGGAATCCTGCTCTCTCCCACCTGCACCTACCAGCATCTCCCTCCACCCCCATCCCTCTCCTTCTCCTCTGAGACACACTGCATCCGCCTGTTCTCTCCTCTGGCCCTCAGGGTGGCAGTCATCTACCGCCCACCGGGACCAACCTCCCAGTTCTTTGACCACTTTGCTACCTGGCTTTCTCACTTCCTGTCGTCTAATCTTCCATGCCTAATTCTCGGGGACTTCAACATTCCCATTGATGATCCTTCCGCCCCTTCTGCCTCCAAACTTCTTTCACTCACGTCCTCCCTTGGACTCACACAATCCTCCCTCCTCCCTACCCACCGCGATGGTCACGCTATTGACCTTGTCTTTTCCAACCTCTGCTCCATTTCTGAGTTCAACTGTCGCCCTTTCGCCATCTCTGACCACCACCTTCTCTCTTTCAACCTATCTGGACTTCCTAAACACCCTGCTCCCCCACCCTGCACACACACTCGCAGAAATCTACATGCTGTGGATCCCCATCAATTCTCCAATCTACTTCACCACCTCCCTCACACCTCATCCTTCACCTGCCCTGATGCTGCCACTAATCACTACAACACTACTCTTATCTCTGCTCTAGACACTCTTGCTCCTCTTCGACTCTGTAAGGCCCCACGCCGCCAGCTTCAGCCCTGGCACACCCTCCAGACACGCTACCTGCAAAGATGCTCCCGCACTGCAGAGCATGCCTGGAGGAAATCCCGCTCTGAAGCTGATTTTGTTCACTTCAAGTTTATTCTCCAGTCATACACCTCTGCCCTCCACTTGGCCAAACAATCCTTCTTCTCATCTCTTATATCTATGCTGTCCTCCAACCCTAAACGGCTCTGGTCCACCTTCAACACCCTCCTCTACCCACCTGCACCTCCCCCCTCAGCTGCCTTCAGCGCTCAAGACCTGGCAGACTACTTCCTCAGTAAAACTCTAACTATCAGAAGCAACATCCCAACACTAGATAGGTTATCTGCCACCTCCACTCCCAGAGGTCCCCTCTGCCACCCTCTGCCGCTTCCTCCCAGCCACTGAGGAGGAAGTCAATTCCTTATTGTCCTCCTCACATCTCACCACGTGCCCGCTCGACCCCATTCCCTCACATCTAATTCCTCCCCTCTCCTCCTCCCTCACCCCTGCTCTCACACACATCTTCAACCTATCTCTCTCCACTGGCTCCTTCCCATCCGTCTTCAAACACCTCTCCCTCTTCCTGTCCTCCAATTCCCTACTTGACCCCCTGCAATCTGGCTTCCGTCCCCTACACTCAACTGAAACTGCCCTCACCAGTCACCAACAACCTCCTAACTGCTAAAAAACACGGCCACTATTCTATTCTCATCCTGCTTGACCTCTCGGCTGCTTTTCACACTGTTGACCACCCCCTCCTTCTACAGACCCTCAACTCTCTGGGTCTCGGTGACACTGCACTCACTTGGGTTGACTCCTATTTATCCAACAGGTCCTTCTGTGTGTCCTTTGCTGGTAACTCCTCCTCCTCATTGCCTCTATCTGTTGGTGTACCTCAAGGCTCTGTCCTTGGTCCTTTGCTCTTTTCCATCTACACCTCCTCCCTGGGCAAAATCCATCAACAGCTTTGGCTTTAATTACCACCTCTACGCTGGTGACACTCAGATCTACCTCTCTACCCCTGATCTCTCTCCCCCTGTCCTTTCCAAAGTCAGTACCTGCTTATCTGGCATCTCCTCCTGGATGGCCTCCCACCACCTTAAGAGCAACATGTCAAAGACTGAGCTCCTACTTATTCCTCCCTCCAATGCCTCCCCACCTCCTAACTTCTCTATCACGGTGGAGGGTATCACCATCTCCCCATCAAACCAAGTGCGCTGTCTTGGAGTTACACTTGACTCTGCTCTTTCCTTCATCCCCCACATCAAGTCTCTTTCCTCCTCCTGCCGATACCAACTGCGTAATATTTCCAGAATTCGGCCATTTCTTACCGCTGTCACCACAAAACAACTCATACACGCCCTGGTAATCTCCTGACTCGACTATTGCAATAATCTCTTATCTGGCCTCCCTCTGTCCCGCCTCTCCCCCCTACAATCCATCCTGAACGCCTCCGCCAGGCTAATTCACCTCACCCGCTGCTCTGTCTCTGCCGCTCCCCTCTGCGAGTCCCTTCACTGGCTCCCCATCCACTGCAGAATTAAGTTCAAAATCCTTATCCTTACCTACAAAACCCTCACTAACTCAGCTCCCCACTACCTGTCCTCACTAATCACCAAATACACCCCAGCCCGCTCCCTAAGGTCAAACAGCGACCTGCGCCTAGCGTCTCCCTGCATTACCTCTTCCCATGATAGACTGCAGGATTTCTCATGCGCAGCCCCCACTCTCTGGAACGCTCTCCCTCGTACTGTCAGACTTTCCCCTAATTTCTCTTCCTTCAAACGCTCCCTTAAAACGTTCCTATTTAGGGAAGCCTACCACCCAACTCACTGACGCAACCATCAATCACACTCACCTTGCAGTCCTCTCCTCCGGTTTCCAACCCGAACCCTCCTAGATTGTGAGTTCCTACGGGAATAGGGCCTCATCTCCTCCTGTACTGTTTGTCAAATGTTGTTCAATGTATTGTATTGTAACCCTGTCTGTACTGTGCCTATTGTACAGCGCTGCGGAATATGCTAGCGCTTTATAAATAAAGAATAATAATAATAATATACATAACGTTATGTTTTTCACTATTGTAAAGTGGTGACGGTCCTTCGTGATCGGTATTATGGTTTCTTCAGTTTTATGACTTTATTTTTTTGTACTTTAACAAGACAAAAGACCCCCCCAGGAAATTAACCTTTTCACTGTCAGGTGCTTTTCAATGGAAGAAAATATTTGACAAACTGGATGTGCAATTGGCCAATGAGTATGACTCAATTTTCTGCACCATCTCATACTTCTGGCATTGTTCTACCTGCTGTGCTATAGAGAGGGTCCTCCTCCAGAGCTCCTGGATATTATTTGTATCATTGTTCCAGTTTTGCTTGCTGTTGATCCTGCACTACATCTCCTGGATATCCAGCCTCTGCATTTAACTACTGCTGTGGTTCAAGAAGGGCTCTACATCTAAAGTTTCGGGTTCAGGGTGTTTCTTTCTTGCATCATCCCCTGCACCACCTGTACTGACGTCCAGAAACTCAACGCGGTAAAAGAAGGTTGGAGGTCACCTCAAGGACCTCGCACGCCATTCATCCTCAGAGCCGAGAGAAAGGGCTCTGAGTCTAGTAAGTACCCCATAGGGGACAAGAAAGGGGCAAGTACTGTGGAGTACCGCACAATTTGGTTCTCTTTTCTGGCTTATGTTTCCCCTTTAGAAACCATCTTCGGAAGACACCAATTCCATAAAAGTTCATTGTGCTTACTAACTAACCTGCATAAATGAAACATAAACACATATTCATATAATAACTTGTTCGTACATGAACCGTAAAGGAGTCATATATATATATAACAACATATTATATACAAACGTTTTTCGCTCTATGCGCCCAAGGGATCCCATCTATATTACCTTCTCATACTTGTTTACGGCAGAGGGAATTTTTGATTCTCTGTTCAGTGTCAGTGTCATATCAGAGCCACACTATTTGAGTTTCTGACTTGGTTCATTGGTGCAAGGGTTAAATATTCACTATTTATCTGCATTAATGGCACACAATTAGATCATCTACAGCAGTGGTTCCCAACCCTGGTCCTCCAGTAGCCCTAACAGGCCAGGTTTTCCAGATATCTGAAGCACAGCACAGGTGATATGATTTGCTGCTCAGTGATTGCAGGATTCAGTCTGCATTTCCCCAAAGTAATCCTTAAAACCTGGCCTGTTGGGTGTACTTGAAGACAGGATTAGGAACCACCGATATACAGTAAAGTTTACTATCTATGGAAATTTCACCATAGTGTGCCGTACTTTTCACAATTGTTTCCAAAAACAACTTGTGTTTGGTTGTACTATTGCCTGAATCAGTTAACCTCCCTGGCGGTCTATTTATTTTCCAAATTTCTTGTCTGAAAGCAGTCAGATTTGTTTTGCCCCCCCCCTAGCGGCATCCCGAGTGTGGCTCGGGGTTAAATTCCTATGTTGGAAGCGGTAACCCCCAGCAACACACAGGATGCCGCTGGATACATCACCTCTCCCTGCGCTCCATCGATGTCCCCAGCTGCCTCCTCCGGCGACCGCGACCTCATGACTTCCTGGTTCTCTCCTGTGAGAAGGAATCCAGGAATTTGAAGTATGAGGTCGTGATCGCCAGAGGAGACTGCAGAGATAAGCGAGGGAGCGCACGGAGAGGTAATGTATACAACCCGAGTGTGTCTCGGGGTTACCTCTCTCAGCGGTGAAATTTAACCCCAAGACACACTTGGGAACACCGCGAGGGAGGTTAAGGTAATGGCTGGAGACAATATGTTTAAGGGCTCCCTCCATTAGCTTTATGATTTATGGCCCTATTCCATAGTTGTCGATGAGATAACTATAGGAAATGTTTCACATAGCGTCTCCTGTAGTTACTTTATTGACGGGAATCGCTATTCCATTCGTGCCACAAACTGGGCTTGTGGCTTGGAACGTAGTGATTCTTTGCGTGAGGATACTGTGTATCAGGCCACACCTCTGCACGGGGGTGTCCTGGCAGTGGGGCTCCGCCTTCTTGCCTCCAACTAGTGGTGCCAGAGTGCAAGTGGCCATGCGGCACTGACAGCACTCCGGATTCTGCAGGGTTTGGGACCGGGCAGCCAGTTGAAAGGGAGAATGTGGCGCCCAGTGGGGACACCATACATGGCAGCCACCGCACGGTCTTGGTGTGGGGACTTGACCTCTTGCCCTAGGGGCAGGCCGTAGCCAAAGGAGGCTTCTCCTGTCCTGCGGGTGTGTGGCTCCTGCCGGGATATGCCGGGAGAACTTTCTATGGCAACCTGATGCTCCCTTGACCTATGGAGGTTTGGCTTTCCCTTTGACTCTGCTTGTTATCCACCTGCCCTCGACCTTTGGCCCCTCCCCCTGACTTTGCTTCTTGGATTGCCTTTAGGATATTACACTTCGACTCCTCAGTACCTTTTTTGCTGCTATGTCACATCTCGCATACTGGTCTCTTACAGCGGTGAGCATGCAACTGTACATTATCTCCTATATTTATTATGGGAGATGTTAATTTTCACATCTAAGTCGAAAAGCAGGCTATTCCAATGTAAACTGTGCAACCACCCGGGAAACGTTATTTCACTGTGAAATACTGTCTCCTCAATGCTGGTGTTAAATGGTTTTGCATTTGCAAAATCACATAACACACTCTTAACTCCCCCATTAAATCCCATACTCAACTCTCACCAGAGGTGAAGAGGACAGCATGAGCCACCTCTTCTTCTCATTGCGAGCAGGGTGAGATTGGGAAGAAATAGTTCCTAGTCTCCCTCCGAGATTTATCTGTGGCGATGTGTGATCTCGCGACAGCAAGCTCATGGCCGGAACACCCAAAACTTCATGCAGTCCAAAGTACTCCACGAGCTGATACTCGCAGCGGTGCGCTGTGCTGCTGCTCCCAGTATTGGGCAGCTGGGCGCTTCGTTCTGGGGCTAGGTGCTAATAAAGTAGAGACGTTAAGGAAAATCTGCAGGCTCAGATTTTATCGCTTTAGGTTTCCATTTTACCATCAACTATGGAGTAAAGGTAACATCACTGCTCTATAATCGTGGAGACACAGGTTCAAATCCCGGTAAGAGCACCTCTCCAGCAAGTGTCCTTGGGCAAGAAACCGAATGGTACATACTCGCCACCAAAGGCATACTTGAATACGAGAGGAATCTCAATGTATCCTTCCTGGTAAAATCCTTTCTCAAAAAAAAAAATACTGTTAAATAGGGAGGGCCCTTAGCGTGCTCCTCTGACGCCAGCCTATGTGCGCCCATACTGACGTGCTTATTGACGTCTGTCGCAGCATTGTGACCCTGCAATGGGGCCGATCACACGCTTGTACACGCTTGTGCGTGCGCACTAAATGCGCACGCAACAAGCGTTCGTTATCCATGCCTCTCCGGCAAAGCGCTAGGACGGACGTTCACAGAGCTGCAAAGCGTGATTCTCCATAGGAGGATCGAGCCTTGCAGCGCTGAGAGCACTGAGTGCACTCAGCGATGGGGCAAGACGGGCGTCAAGTGGAAGGAACGTCCACTCTCATGGACGTTCCTTCCGCTCCCCAAAGACGCTGGTCTGACACTAGCCTAAGTTGGGATCTAGCCTGTTGAACGTGAGGTGATAGAAGGCATCCAGATACAGATAGAGATACCGGCAAGACATTCTGATAGTCAACTCAGAAGAGAGGGAGATAACCCTGGAGATGACCAGTGTATTTGAGTGTCATCAGCATACAGAGGGTACTGAAACCCATAAAAACTAATGAGCTCTCCATGAGAGGATATATAAAACCTACAGAAGGAACCCCAAGAGACAGAGGTTGGGAAGTAGTTGAGAATAGATACCAGAGAAAATATTTGAGCGATAAGTGAGGTAAGAGTCAAACCAGGATACGTCAGTGCCTTGCAGGCTGAAAGTGTGAAGAATAAGGTGGTTAACAATGTCAAAGACAGCAGAGAGGTCAAGAAGAAGTAGAAAGAGCAGTGTCTGCCATTGTTGAATCTGTTATTCTCTGGATTGCTGTAGTTGTGACACCAGTGATGCAACTACAGTGAACTTTGGTGAAGCAATAGTGTTTATTGATTCCTTTTACTATTCTCTTGGAAAGGTTTGCTGTTTATCTTTGAAAAATCTTTATCCCTGTCATATATCATTAATCCAGTTTTTAGTTCCCAACGATTCTGATGGTCAACATACAAGAAGTAGCAGGTTAGTTGTAATGGACTACAAATCCCATCGTACGGTCCAGGATTTCGCCGGTTGAGGGTGAACGGTAGCAGCTGGGACTTCATAGACTTTCCAGTCCCAGTAAAGTACAACTTGACACACAATAATAAGTGGCGTGTAGTCTGAGCCAACCTCTCGCCTCCTATTTCTCTTTGAAAGAGCTGGCTCCCTAACACACCCCCTCCCTTTCTTTTTAAACTTTTTTGAGTGTGGGGAGAAAGGAGAGGGAGGTGTTTTTGAGACTCACCCACTCCATCCATGAATAATTGAGCGGTGGGGGTAAAGTGGGAGGAGAAGACATCAGGATGACAGGATACATTGTGTAGACACACAGGCAGAGAGTAAGGGGAGGGCAAAGCTAGTGAACAAAACTCTAGAATGAGGGAAAGGAGCAATATCATCAATATGGTTTCATTGTTTGACCTTGGTTACCTCCACGGGAGACCATCTGCTCCCTGTCATTGAATCACCTGCTTGTCTTGCTTGTCGTTAGGACAACCATTGGTTGGAGGGATTAAAAACATCTATGTTTCTTAGCCCAAGTGAGGCTTGTTTAGGGGCAGCTCTAGCAAGTGGCGGCTGGAAACTGGGAAGAGCTTAAAAAAAGAGTTCTGAATGACCGAATCCTCCTTAAAATAAAGTTGTTTCTTGTGACAAGGAAGCAAATCCTGCAACATGCTGTTAGAGATCTGTTTATGTTGTCTATCCCAGGGGATGCTTCTGTCTGATTAATTTATTCTGGGCCTTCACTGTCGAGGAATGTGGTGTCAGTTTTTGTTGCTGTTGTTTGTTTGTTTGTTTTTTCCCCACTGGGCCCATAGACATGTTAATGTGCACATGGCTTTGGCGTTGTGCTTCTGGTTGGTAATATCCAAAGGATTTAACATCTGAGACCTGGCCGTGCTTTAAGAAATTCATAGTATAATTGTAGTGGATATTTTAGTGGGTTTTTTTGCTTTTTAGCGTAGCACCTTCCCAAGTTGACATTTTGTGTAATGCTGCGTCAGCTATTGATGAATCCAGTCTAATCCATGCGTCAGTGACTGTACACAGACCTACCAATTTCTACATTATTTGTATATTTGAAGCGTTCTCCCTTAAAATATTATTTGATAACAAGGTGGAAAGCCTGCCCAGAGGGAAGTCTATTGTGGATATACTGCCCCAGCTCATGGATATATGCCCCAGCTCATGGATACTGCCCCAGCTCGTGGATATACTGCCCCAGCTCGTGGATACTGCCCCAGCTCGTGGATATATTGCCCCAGCTCGTGGATACTGCCCCAGCTCGTGGATACTGCCCCAGCTCGTGGATACTGCCCCAGCTCGTGGATATTGCCCCAGCACGTGGATATACTGCCCCAGCTCGTGGATATTGCCCCAGCTCGTGGATACTGCCCCAGCTCGTGGATACTGCCCCAGCACGTGGATATATGCCCCAGCACGTGATACTGTCCCAGCTCCTGGATATTGCCCCCCAGCTCCTGGATACTGCTCCAGCACGTGGATATATGCCCCAGCACGTGGATATATGCCCCAGCACGTGGATACTGCCCCAGCACGTGGATACTGCCCCAGCTCGTGGATATTGCCCCAGCTCGTGGATATTGCCCCAGCTCGTGGATATATTGCCCCAGCTCGTGGATACTGCCCCAGCTCGTGGATATTGCCCCAGCACGTGGATATATGCCCCAGCACGTGGATATATGCCCCAGCACGTGGATACTATGCCCCAGCACGTGGATACTGTCCCCCAGCTCGTGGATATTGCCCCCCCAAGCTCTCATGGATACTGCACCCCAGCTCATGGATATTGCCCCCCAGCTCATGGATATTGGCCCCCCAGCTCATGGATATTGGCCCCCCAGCGCTCATGGATATTGCCCCCCAGCTCATGGATATTGGCCCCCCAGCGCTCATGGATATGCCCCAGCTCAGACCCCAGAACAGACATGGGGCGGCTGTTCGAATGCTCTATCGGCATTCGGACAGCCGCCCCATGAGCTCGGCGCCATACTTACCTTTCCGAGCGGCGCCGGGGAAGTGAAAGTGTCCCCACTTCCGGTCTTTGAAGGACCCAAGCCGCGGTCACGTGACCGGGGCTTGGGTCCTTCAAAGAGCGGAAGTGGGGAAACTTTCACTTCCCCGGCGCCGCTCGGATGCGCTCGTCAGCCGGGTAGAGGCTGCGAGCGCAGCCTCTACCCGGCTGCCGCGCGCATCCAAGCCCCGAGCAGCGGAGGGACCTTTCCCTTCGCCGCTCGGGGGTTGGATGCGCGCGGCAGCCGGGTAGAGGCTGCGAGCGCAGCCTCTACCCGGCTGCTGTGTGCATCTTGTAACCGCCGCGGCGAGCCGGCAGCCGGCTCGTGCCGCGGCGGTTGCATGCGCGCGCAACCAACCGCCGCTGGTTGCGCGCGCATGCGCAGAGTAAGGCTTGGCGACGGACACGCCAAGCCTTACTCTTTTATAGTATAGATATGCAGCCTAATAATAATATTTTTATTGTGTTTTGTTTAGATGTATACAGAGTTATTCAAAGAGAATCGAAAAGTCACTGCACGTTCGGTGACTTTTCGTTCTCTTCGATTAGGCAATCCCATTTCCGCGACCCTGCGGTGTATTCGGCAAACACCACAGGGCCGTCGTAGTGCAGGGAAAAGCCGCCGCAAACATGCCGAACACTCACCGCAAAACCTAGGCAAATGCACACCCAAACCGGCAAAAACATCTGGATTAACCCCGCCGAACACGCCGGAGAAACCCGAGCAGGAGCCGATCACAGCGCAGAGCAGCTGCCAGAAAACCCAACATCGCAGCAATTTCGCCAGCAATTCGGAGCTCTTTGAATAACCCTGTGTGGGTCTGTATTTGTAGAGTAACTTGCACGCTGTCTGTGATAAGCAATAAATGTCATTTGCAGGGGGGGGGGTGGCCGGCTGCAGACAGCAAAGGACGTGCTTAGTGGAGCTCCGACCTGTTCTTCCTTACTTGGGGACTTTTTGATGATTTTATTCCCGCTGTGATTGGGTCCCTGAGGTCTCTCGGTGGCCGGCCGCCAGGGAATAGTTGCCCAGGGCCTGTTCTGCCCCCCTCCGGGCATGAGACTGCCTTTGACTGACCGTTTTCCTGCTGAGGGGTGCTGCCGGCGACCATCTTGAGGCCTCACCCCTGACTCCAGAAAGCTTCTAGCTGTGACTCCTTGGGGGTCCTCTCCTGGGTGGGCTTTGTACTGTAAGTTGTGGAGACGGAGGGCCCCCATCTCCTCGCCGCGGTGGAAGGCAGAATAGAAGAGCTGGATAGAGCAGGCGACGCCCGACACCGAGACCCCCCCCCAGAGTTATGAAGATGGCCGCGATAGCAAGCCTTGAGGCCTGTCTGGCGCTGCTGGAGAGCAATGACGAGGCCCCGCTTACAAAAGGGACCTGGCGCCAGCTGATGAGCGTGTTGAAGGGCTGCAGGGGAGCAGCGGATTCCTGCCCGAGGGTGTCAGAGGGAGCCTTACCGTCCAGAGGGCTTACCTGCACTGAGGACCCGGTGGTTGAAGAGGAAGAGGTACGAGGGGATGCTGGGAGCCTGTCTCTGTTACTGCTGGCCGACCCTCTACCTCCTACGAAGAGTGCTAGGCTATGCTGCAGTCTGATGAGGTGGCGAATGGAGCGGGGGTTTCAGGATTGCCTGCGGCGTGCCCCCTCGAGGAATCTATGCGGAGGCAGTTGCCAGGCTCCGGGAGGATGTCTGTTGGCGGTCCAGGATGCCGACTCTCTCCTCAAGATGTGAGCGAGGCGGTGTTGGCAGCGGCTTGGGGAAAGCACGCCCGCGGAACCCTGAGAAGTTCTGAAGCTGATGGACCTGCTGTTTTTGTCCGTTGGAGAGATACGGGCTGAGGTGGACTAGTTTTCCTGAAGTCTCTTACCCCTCCATGACCCGAATATTGGTATACGGACTTTGCCCCCTTTACGGTGACCCCCCCTACTGATGCTTGCTCCCCTACCCCTCCTCTCACCGTGACGCTGAGCATTTAGTTTTTTCACTGTTGGGACTTTATGGATGACTTGCTGCCTGATATTCCCCTCCCCTCCATTCAGAGTTTTTTCATTTCGATGAGAACCCCCATTCAGGGATGTCCCCCCCCCTTTTTTTTTTTTAAATTTTATTTATCTATCCTTTTTATTTTATTTATTTTTGGGCATCTTAGGGCTGACTAGGGGTGTGCCACCGCGGCCTGGTGCCCGGATTGGCCCCCCAAGTGCGCGGGCCTAGTGCCTTTTGTCTTCTCTGGCTTCCCGCGGTCCCCAAGGTCTGCGGGAATGCACCAAGGAGGGCACAGTTTTGGCCTTTGCCTTTTCCCCCTCCCCCCCTTATTTTTTTTTTTGTCCACGTCCTTTTCTTTACACCGAGTTTTTCTGTTCTGCTGAGACCCCCACTTGGGGATATTTTTGCCGACATTTGACCATATTCAGATGATACTTACTGTGATCACTTTTAGTGGCTGTCTTACCGATGTCATATTGTATAGTAATAGTTAATACTTTTTTTTTTCCCGCTGTCTTTTCTTTGTATTCATGCGGCCCTGCGAGGCCCTTTTCTTTATGGTTATATGCTGAGCGCAGCCGCGAGCATCCACTCGATGGAGTCCATAGGACTCCATTGAGTTCCCCCATGCCAGTCACATGACCAGCCGGAGCTCGCCTCGTGAGATCCGGCCGGCGTAGTGATACGCAGGGAGAGACTGGGGGAACTTTCCCCCCAGTCTTTCCCCGCTCCCGCCGGACAGAGGAGGCAGTTGGAGCCGCGGTCCTCGCCGCGGGACAGAGTGTGAGTATGCGATCCATTTTTTTATTTTTTAGGCCGGTGTTAACGGATTCTGCAGAAGCAGCATCCGTTAACACCAAGTCATGGCTGTGGTTAACTTTTTGCTAACCACAGCCATACGTTAATCAGTGATAGTAGATTGTAATACAAAATCTGATTAACACTTTGCGCTCCTCATGTTAAGCATAGGGAGCACAAAGTACAGTAACCTCGCTCTGAAAAGCACAAGGTACCAAACGCAAACGGGTTAATTAACCTGTTTGCGTTTGGATTGTAATATGCGGTAAACACCGTAGCAAATGTTAATGCTCACGCAAGTGAGCGTTAACGTTTGCGTGAAGATTGTAATATAGCCCCTTGTGTTTTGGCGTTGCTTTTTGTGCTTGTTTTAGTATTAGGGTTAGGGTTACTATTCCTGCTTGTTTTAATATTAGGGATAGGGTTAGTATCATCTGCCCAATAATTTTTTGTTTCAGGTGAAAATACTCTACTTTTCTTTCTTGACGGTCACTGCTCATCATCTACAGTTCAGGGCTTCCAAACTGCGAAGGTCCCATGGTTGGATGCAGGATTGTAAATATCCATGGATCTTTGAGAGAGGGATGGGGAAGGATATACATTGGCCACTTTTCTAGATTGTATTATATTGGAATGTGTCCTCAATGTATACTTACAAAGTGGTGTTTTTTCTTTTCTCTCTGTTGGTTCTTTCGGGCCTGGGCCGGGCCTGTCTCTATGTTTTTTTTGTTTGTTTTTTTTATCTTTCTCCTCCTTTTTTTCTCTTTTCTTCTTGTATGTTTATAAAATGGAGACGATTTTGGGTAATATATGCAAAGTATATTGAATATGTATCTGTCACTGTAACGCCAATCGTTTTGATTTTGCAATTATTATGTCGCCTCCAATAAAATTATATTTTCAAACTGCGAAGGTCCCTGCATCTATCTAATGCGATTTGCTTAGTGTACGCAACTTATGTTACATACTCTGCGCAAATTTTACATTGCTCAAATTGCGTATTTTGAAAGCAAGTTCTATAGCACCTGCGAAGAATGATGGACTGGAACTGTGGGCATGCCCAGAGTCAATCCATCAGTTCCTGTCTCCCAGAACGCTCACTGCTACAAGCATTCAAAGACAGGATGATATCAGCACGAAAAGCATGGTGACATCATCAGTGACTGATTTGGTGACCGGCAGGTTGGATATGCAAATTAAGTCTGCCTGGTGAGGCTTTTCTAGGCAGAGGAATCTCCTCCGCTTCAGAATATCTCCAAAAATGGGACCAGAGGAAAGGAAGGGGTTGGGGCGCTCCACAAAGTCTGATCACTTTAATAAGCTAAAGTGGTCTTGGTGTTTAGAGTGTCCTTCTAATGTTAGGATTAAGGCTACGGTCACACAAGCATTTTTGAGAGTGGACGTTCCTTCCACTCTGATGCCCGTGTGGCCAAATTGCTGAGTGCGGTTAGTGCGCTCAGTGCTACAAAGCTCAATCCTCCTATGGAGGGTTGCACTTTGCAGCCCCGTCCTACGTCCGTTGTAGCTTTTTTGACGGGGAGGCTGAAAGCACATCCGGTGGTAGTGCGTACAACTAGTGCACACGCTACACTGTGTGGCCCTCTCCGTCAAGCCTTCACAAACCTGCGACGGACACAGAGAAGAGCGGAACACGGAGGCACTCAGTGCGCTCGTGTGAACGCAACCTAAGGTTGCTATTTCTGTCTGTTTTACAATGAGTCTGAGCTAGGAATTTTGCATTGCACAGTGAGTACAATTTTTTTTCAGTTATGCGAATGAAAATTACTCACTCTGATTACATTCGGATTGACTTGGTTATACACATGTACATTTATTTCATGTGATTCATTCCGGCCAATTTTCATTTGGAATTTCATATACTTAGGATGCTTCTGATCGCTGATTCCAAATCACACAAGTCTATTTTTCGAAGACATGCCAAAAAGACATGCAGCTTGACGACCAGACAAAAGCATCAATACTTGCAAAGTGCAATATTTTATTATTCATATTTTTGTCTTTAGTGTCCTAGAAATCTACACCGTAGATGTACGTCAAGTCTAAGCCCCAGTGGCCTCTACTGATTATGAGAAACGGTTCAGACCATCTGTCATCAAAATACTTACATAATAATAAACTATTTTAATGTATATAGTAACATTGTGTATGTAATGAAGAGTTTCTAATTTGTGTGTGGTCAAGTATCTCTGCTTAAACAGCTATATCACATCCATTTGTACATCTAAACAATAGCACATTTGTCTGTTAAATCCTCATAGAGTACTATTCTATGAACCTTTACAGAGTTTTAGTGTCATAATGATTGATGGCATTCATTCAAATCATTGGTAGTTTAACTATAGTTATTGTGATGTTCTTATTAAAGAATAATAGCACAAATGTCACAATGTTCTGTTTTTACAAAAAGAACCAAAATAGAAGTGTATTTAACACATGTTCACAATCTCCCAAACTCCTTTTGTTAGCAATAAATCCACCAACACGTTAAATAACTGTGCTAAGAAAACATACGATAAATAATTTGCAGTCATAAATTAGAGATTCAAAGAGTGTTTGCACACACTAATCTGTGTATCAGGGCTGGCATGTACATGCTTGTGTGCTTTTATTCTATTTGTTAATGGGTCCTAACAGAAATCCTATTACACATGGCTGTTGGTGAGCACTTTATGCAAAACTAAATAACAATGTTAGTAGGCTGCGAATTTAACGTTTAAGGGATACTCTATTAAAATTAGAAATCTCTTTTTTTTTGCCCTTAAGTAATTGAGGAGATGCTGCTGACAGCCTTTGTCCAATTATTTTTATATTTATATTTTTTTACTTAAGGTTATTTTACACACCTTTTGCCCCACACCGTGCGCAGCTCCTCATCAGTTTAGGAACTCCCAAGTCCCAACGCTGGAAGTCCCGGAAGCTGTACATACAGGGTTATTCAAAGAGAATCGAAAAGTCACCGCATGTTCGGTGACTTTTCGTTCTCTTCAATTCGGCAATCCCATTTCGGCGACCCTGTGGTGTATTCAGCAAGCACCACAGGGCCGTCGAAGCGCAGGGAAAAGCTGCCGCAAACCCGACGACAAGTCACCGCAGAAAACCCAGCGAATGCACGCCGAAAACCCGCAAAAACATCTGGATTATCCCACCGAAAAACCCGAGCAGGAGCCGATTACACGCAGCGAGAGATTCCTCTGCCTAGAAAAGCCTCACCAGGCAGACTTAATTTGCATATCCAACCTGCCGGTCACTGATGTCACCATGCTTTTCGTGCTGATATCATCCTGTCTTTGAACGTTTGTAGCAGTGAGCGTTCTGGGAGACAGGAACTGATGGATTGACTCTGGGCATGCCCACAGTTCCAGTCCATCATTCTTCGCAGGTGCTATAGAACTTGCTTTCAAAATACGCAATTTGAGCAATGTAAAATTTGCGCAGAGTATGTAACATCAGTTGCGTACACTAAGCAAATCGTATTAGATAGATGCAGGGACCTTCGCAGTTTGGAAATATAATTTTATTGGAGGCGACATAGTAGTTGTAAAATCAAAACGATTGGCGTTACAGTAACAGATACATATTCAATATACTTTGCATATATTACCCAAAATCGTCTCCATTTTATAAACATACAAGAAGAAAAGAGAAAAAAAGGAGGAGAAAGATAAAAAAAAACAAAAAAAAAAACATAGAGACAGGCCCGGCCCAGGCCCGAAAGAACCAACAGAAAGAAAAGACAAAACACCACTTTGTAAGTATACATTGAGGACACATTCCAATATAATACAATCTAGAAAAGTGGCCAATGTATATCCTTCCCCATCCCTCTCTCAAAGATCCATGGATATTTACAATCCTGCATCCAACCATGGGACCTTCGCAGTTTGGAAGCCCTGAACTGTAGATGATGAGCAGTGACCATCAAGAAAGAAAAGAAGAGTATTTTCACCTGAAACAAAAAATTATTGGGCAGATGATACTAACCCTATCCCTAATATTAAAACAAGCAGGAATAGTAACCCTAACCCTAATACTAAAACAAGCACAAAAAGCAACGCCAAAACACAAGGGGCTATATTACAATCTTCACGCAAACGTTAACGCTCACTTGCGTGAGCATTAACATTTGCTACGGTGTTTACCGCATATTACAATCCAAACGCAAACAGGTTAATTAACCCGTTTGCGTTTGGTACCTTGTGCTTTTCAGAGCGAGGTTACTGTACTTTGCGCTCCTCATGTTAAGCATAGGGAGCACAAAGTGTTAATCAGATTTTGTATTACAATCTACTATCACTGATTAACGTATGGCTGTGGTTAGCAAAAAGTTAACCACAGCCATGACTTGGTGTTAACGGATGCTGCTTCTGCAGAATCCGTTAACACCGGCCTAAAAAATTAAAAAATGGATCGCATACTCACACTCTGTCCCGCGGCGAGGACCGCGGCTCCTTCCGCCTCCTCTGTCCGGCGGGAGCAGGGAAAGACTGGGGGGAAAAGTTCCCCCAGTCTCTCCCTGCGTATCACTACGCCGGCCGGCCGGATCTCACGAGGCGAGCTCCGGCTGGTCATGTGACTGGCATGGGGGAACTCAATGGAGTCCATAGGACTCCATCGAGTGGATGCTCGCGGCTGCGCTCAGCATATAACCATAAAGAAAAGGGCCTCGCAGGGCCGCATGAATACATCAAAGAAAAGTCAGCGGAAAAAAAAAGTATTAACTATTACTATACAATATGACATCGGTAAGACAGCCACTAAAAGTGATCACAGTAAGTATCATCTGAATATGGTCAAATGTCGGCAAAAATATCCCCAAGTGGGGGTCTCAGCAGAACAGAAAAACTCGGTGTAAAGAAAAGGACGTGGAGAAAAAAAAATAAGGGGGGGAGGGGGAAAAGGCAAAGGCCGAAACTGTGCCCTCCTTGGTGCATTCCCGCAGACCTTGGCCCTGAACACCTGTGAGGTCTTCATATGAGAGCTAGCAGCTCTCATAAAGTGTGAGTAGTGAACATTACAACTTTACTATAGCAGTATAGTTTGTGCAATACAGTACCATTGTCTGTATTTTTTTTGTATTTTGAGGTCATCCTATTATGAAGATTTTGATTGATTTAGTCCATATCTAATCTTCCCTAAGGGACCTACCATTGCTTGTGAGCATTTTTCCATATTTACACTGCAATGACTGCATCCTCTTAAGTTGACGCACTGTCCCCATTTCTTAACTTCACATTTTGCAAATTTGTTCTGGCGACGGGAGCACCACAGTTTGGGAATATAGTGAATCCTTAAAAGTGTATAACTAACGCCACGGAGTATAACCACTCTTCTTTTTTATTATATAAATCCCATATCTCCAATTGCGCACTTTATATACTCAAGTCCCGGTATTGCCCTCACAGAACGATGGACTGACGCTGTGCACCCATGCGCAGATCCGATCCATCTGCTGACTCTCTGAGATCACTTACTGGCATGTGTGGTCTCAGAGAGGGTGACGTCGGCATGATCTCTGTGTGCTGATGTGGCTAGTGACTGATCTATTGACTCAAACTCAATATCCCGATTGAGTGTAACGCTGGGTGGGGTGAAGGTAACTCTTCTACTTCACCCTGCATTTTAACCAGAGTGGGGAAGGAAGGAGTGGAAGGAGAAGAGGGGGCACACCTCACATCCTGACCACTTTAAAACACTAAAGTGGTCAGGTTGAGTAGAGTGTCCCTTTAAATATTTAATGCTGAAACTGTTGAATCTGGATACAAATTACAATGGATCTAGTTACTTCTGGTATACCATGACAGCAAGTATAAATTCAAATAAGCATTAATGTCATGGAATAAGCCTGTGTTTAATGATTTTGAAAAGGCCACCTAATGAAGCCAAACTTTACATTGAAAATTAAGGGAACACTTTAGCCAACATGAACATTTCATTTAAACGGCTGTGGTAAGTGGGAGTAAACCGTTACAGGATACAGCTTAAAATACTGATGTCATGCCTGCTGCTGCTCCTGCAGTAAGGTTTCCCCAACAGAGAGGGCACTCTTCTAGGAATTAGGCCACTCTGAATGCTGCACCTGATCAGAGACCTAGGAGGCCTTTAAATATCAGCCACTGACAGAGCTCTGAGCCCTGTCGTGTTTTATGATTCTCCTCAGTGCGTGTCTGATAGCTTATGTTTATGATCTCCTGGTACGACTTCTGGCTTGTATTATCGACTGTGATTTCTGCGTTTTTCCCTTGCTGCATGTTTATTCTGTGTACCGACCTCTGGCTTGTTATTATACTACGATATCTCTCATGTCCCTGCTCTGTACTTTTATGTATAGTTTGTGTACTTTCTTTAGTTTAGTAACTTGGCCATTACAAGGACCAGCTTCTCAGATTAGGGGTTTCCTTGCTTTGCTGGGTTTTGTCTGCGTGCTGGGTGACTCTCTATCCTTACAACTGATGCTCACGTTCAAATCGCTCAATAACTCCGCCCCCCCCCTTGCATGTCTTTTGTTACTCCATAATCAAATCCTATCTAGACAACTCCGGTTGGCAGGCAACCTCCGCCTGTACTCTGTCTACACCAGCACTGCCAACTCTCGCCTCCAAGTCTTCTCAAGGACAGCCTCGGTCCTGTGGAATGACTTACCTCGCCCTGTTAAACTCTCCCATAATCTTTAGGCCACAAAAAATCCCTCAAAACCCATCTCTTCAGATTAGCGTACCACATCATTGATGCAACTCATCCCCCTGCTCACACATGATTGAAGCCGCTTCCATTGCCCCACTATTCATGAACCACTGGCACTAATGATCCTGACATGCAGTAAAATTCCCCTGGACTTCCTTAACCCCAATCCCTCTAGAGTCCAGACTGTAAGCTCCTATGAGCAGAGCCCTCTACACCTAGTGGTTCCATCCTATGTCCATTTATATATGTATCTTGTTCTCTTTGGTTATTGTAAAGCGCTGCGGAAACTGTTGGCGCTTTATAAATAATGATGATAATAATAATAGTCTTCCCTTTTTCAGCTTCACTCTGCGTTATGATAGCCTTCCAAAGCAGAGGGCCTTACTCCACCCAGAAGGCTCAGTCCATTTGCGCGGAGATAGCCGTCTGGGGTCAAAAAACTGCACAGGATGAACACAGTGGATCATCCAGTAACTCTCACTTTATTGGCAATGGATTGGATGAGTACTTGGATGAACATAATTCCAGACCTATTTCTGTGCTATAAGGAATGTTTTAGCCCACCGTAAGCTACAAACTGGAGGTGGGTCCTGAGTAGGAGTCAGGATGGATCGTAGTTATCTCCTCTTGGTAACTACCCCTCTCTCCACCCATCCTTTTTATGTTTTTAGCTTAAATTTCCCTTCAAAACAAAAAGTATACCAGCTTACGGTGGTCAAGTAGGTAATAAGAATCTCCAGGTAGAAAATGGTTTTGACAAGACTAAGATGAGGTTTAACCAACCTTTCATTTGTCTTATGGAGGCTGAGCGTATTGTCAGGGACCGGGTTCTTGTGACACCGGTGACGTGGATATGAACCCGGGACGCAGTAAATAAGGCAACAACAAAAGACTTGGTGAAAATAGCAGAAACCTATATTGAATAACTGGATACAAATAAAAAGGCAGGAATCTGTATAAATAATAGTCCTTGAAAAACAAAGGCAGATGATGTAAAGTCTCTTGGGATGGATAATGTAGAAGGGGTCTTGAGACTGTACCGGCAAGGAGTAAGTGAAGCGAAGTCCAGAGGAATAACCAGGGGTCCGGTACACGGGAATCAGAATAAACGACAAGGCTGGTCACTTGGCTCTTGGGATAATTCAGGCACCTTTCTTTCTCAAGGAATCCAACATTAATGACAGAGCACTGGCTGGATGTGGGAGTGGTTCTTTTAAGGAACCCAACCAGTGCTCATTAAATACACCTGATGCAGTACACCAAAAGCTGGGCTAAGGCATCCCTTTTTTTTTTTTTTTTTTTTGTGAAAGGATTTTACCAGGAAGGATACATTGAGATTTCTCTCGTTTTCAAGTATGTCCTGGGTGGCGAGTATGTACCGTTGGGTGTCTTGCCAAGGACACTTACTGGAGAGGTTGCTCGCTGGGATCGAACCCATGACTCCACAGGCTCTCTCCATGCAGAGCAGTGACATTACCTCTACTCCACCCAGCCGGTACTGCTGTACATGAGCTTGCCACCAGGGTTGGTCTCAGGACTTGGTCTTTTTGCCATGGCGTCGCCGTGGGACCTGACACGAATGTTCTTAAGACATTCTGGTTCACCACCTGTCCTCCAACCAGTAAGTCCCTTTTCACATCTAATGAATTGTCATAGACGTTTCTAGACGTCAGGATGACAGTCTTTGTGAAAGCGTTCAGGATGGCTGCACTCTCCATAGGAAAGCCCCATATGTACATCTTTGACCCTATTCTGATTGAGCCGTTAGATTTAATGAGTGGACCATGATAAGTAACAGCTCATTCGTTAACACTAACGACTCCCCTGCTGTTTCGGCTGAGTTACAAACATCTTTTGGGGCTTGACTTTTACAGCAGGTCACTGTATATTAATGCTTCCTATACGTTGTGTAGGAAGAATCCATTTGTAGCTGGCCTGGCAATTCCAAGGTCATTCTTTATTCTCACCTCAATCCTGTATTTTCAAAATTGTACTTATCATGAAAAACTATGGACTCCCTTGACATTATATAACTTACAATTAAACTATTTCCCATAATAGTAACAAAAAATGATTGACCAATAACTGTCGCTGGTCATAAAAGGGGGTGAACACTCTATGCTTTGAGGCCTAAACCCCCTACCATCCTATTACAACCATATTGTGGAAGCCAAAAAAAAGTCACCCTATAGAGTGCATAAAAAACAATTTTCGGACCCTTAACAAAATTAGATTTTTATGCACTCTATAGCGTTGCTAGCACTTTTTTTGGCTTCCACCAATATGGTTGTAATATTCCCTATATTTTTTTAAATGATGTCTTTAAGAAAATATGCTCTATTACATTGACTACTTACCTTTATTTCAGAGGATCTAAAGGTAAGTAGTCAATGTAATAGAGCAGCAGGAAATGCTGGCAGAATGCTTGGTTGTGTAGGGAGAGGTATTAGCAGTAGGAAAAGGGAGGTGCTCATGCCACTGTATAGAGCACTGGTGAGACCTCACTTGGAGTACTGTGTGCAGTACTGGAGACCGTATCTCCAGAAGGATATAGACATCTTAGAGAGAATTCAGAGAAGGGCTACTAAAATGGTGTACGGCTTGAAGGAGAAAAGTTACCAGGAAAGGCTTAATGATATTAACATGTACAGCTTGGAAAAAAGACGAGACAGAGGAGATATGATAGAAACATTTAAATACATAAAGGGAATCCACAAGGTAGAGGAAGGGAGTATATTTAAACGGAAACAAAGTAGCAAAACAAGAGGACATAGTCTTAGATTAGAGGGGCAAAGGTTTAAAAGTAACATCAGAAAGCATTATTTTACTGAGAGGGTGGTGGATACATGGAACAGCCTTCCAGTAGAAGTGGTAGAGGCCAAAACAGTAATTGAATTTAAGCAGGCATGGGATAGGCATAAGGCTATCCTAAACAAAAGATAAATCCAGGTAAAGTATCCATGTAATTGGGCAGACTAGATGGGCCGAAAGGTATCTGCCAACATTTTTCTATGTTTCTATGTGATTATCTCATTGCATTGTACATTTTAGAAGCTCTGGTCTATCCATATTTTCTATTATTTTGTTTCTAAAACTCTAGAATACAGCAAAATTCAACATGGTGAGATATCAAACTGTATTGCTTTGGCAATGTGTGTGGAACAAAGGAAATCCCAAAAGAAACTAAACAAAGTATTGCGTACGCAGGCATCAGAGCTAATTTAGGCAGTGCTGATAGGTTTTATCAGCATCTGTAAATAAATATGTAAGTTGTTGTATGCGTATTATATATCGGTTACCAGGAAACTCTGGCTTTGAATGGCTCTGCAAACACTCAAACTGATCCTATGTTTGAAGGTGCACCAACCTGATACACAAAGTCAACACAACTAGGCAGTCAGTGTGGAGAGATGCAGGTAAAACGTATTATTGAGTCATTATTTTCTTGTTACGCATCCTTTCATTTATTTTTTCGCATATTGTCCCTGCAGTTGAAAAAGAAAAAAAAAAACAGATACGCACACATACACATTTTATTTATTTTATTGAATTTTATTCTTGAAGCCAGGACATACTTGAAAACGAGAGAAATCTCAATGTATCCTTCCTGGTAAAAATACTTTCTTCAAAATTTAAGCATTTATCTTTGTTAGTAAATGTCAGCGTCCTTGTCCAGCTTAGAAAATAATTATTTTTATAGGTATATTTTCAAAAGTAGTATGGCATTATGTGTTTAATAATTATTTTTAATACATATTTAATTAAAAAAATCTTCTATATCTTTAATACTGTTTATCCTACTACACGGTATCCTTTAAACATGGCACACCTCCTGCATCAGTTTGTTATTCTTAGGATACCCAGATCCTTTTCCTACTGATAATCTTCCTTACATTATTATTTAGTAATTATGGTCATAGTCAGGCACTGGGCTCTCAAATTACCCTGGCAGTGCAGGACATTCCATTTTTTTATTAACCCTTACATTTCCTGTTTTTTATTAATTAAAAAGTACAAATTTATCCTTTGTTTTTTCCCTTCTTTTTCTTTCCTATGCAGTTTTTCAGCTAAAGGAAGTGGTCATGGTACCGTGACTGTCCCTTTTAATTGTATTGTTCCAGGCAAGAATAGAATGCGTTGGTTGTTAAGGCCTCAGTTATCCAATTGATAGTTTTTAGCATTCTCTTAAGCCACTGAGCAATGATTTTGCATGATTCAGCAACCTACCCTGTTTCCCCAAAAATAAGACCTACTCCGAAAATAAGACCTAGTACTATTTTTGATAATTGCTAAAGTATAAGACCTACCCCGAAAATAAGACCTAGTTTGATTCCCTGGGCTGATGGTGGTAAAGGGGTGAGCCAGTCAAACCTGCATTTTTGAAATGACTGTAAAAAATAAACGGATGGATATTTCAAAATTTTATTGTTACTATCTTAATGTACATTAAAAAGCATTTAAGAAACAACATTCACTGTTTAAAAATAACTCCAGTAAGATGGTGTCCTTCCCGATTGAGACATTCTTGTTGGCGATTTCTGAAACAGCCCGTCGCATCACGGAGCATACGCTGAGGAATTCTCTCGCTTTCCAACCGGATTCTCCTCTTGACTTCCCCAAGCGTTGGAGGTCGTTGTTCAAAGACTTTACTCTTCAGGTACCCCCACAAGAAAAAAATCGCACACTGTGAGGTCGGGCGATCGGGGAGGCCAAGAAATTGCTCCATTTCGGGATATCACCCGATTTGGAAAAACATTGAGAACATTGATGCTCACACAGGCTGTATGACTTGTGGCACCGTCTTGCTGGAATAAGGTTTCATTGTTCATTCCATGTTGACGAAGCTGAGGAATGAAGAACGAATGCAACATTTCCGAATAGCGTTGTGTATTCACAGTAACTGCTTGCTCCCTGTCATTTTCAAAAAAATACGGGCCTATGATTCCCAATGAGGACATTGCGCACCAAACTGTTACCTTGCTTGAATGGAGTGGTGTTTGATGGAGTTGTTGAGGGTTTTCATCACTCCAATATCGGAAATTTTGTTTATTCACAAAACCGGAGAGATGGAAATGTGCCTCATCGCTCATCCACAGGTTGTGAACAAGGTCCTCGTTTTCATCAAACATGTCCAACAACGTTTGACAAAACGCCGTCGAGCTGCAAAATCGTTTTCATTCATAGCCTGAACAACCTGAATTTTGTATGGGTGATGGTGTAAATCTAACCTCAAGATTCTTCGGACGCTCGTGTTTGCCATGCCAAGCGCAGCACTCTGTCGACGTGCCGATCTCCGAGGGCTTCTTTCCACAGCAACTCTCACGCGGTCAATATTCGCGGGAGTTCGCACTGATCTTGCACTGCCACTCCTTCTGCTTCTCGTTTCACCAATTGCTTCAAAGTTTGTCACCCACAATTTGATTGAATTAACAGACGGCACTGGCTTATTTCGATTAATTTGAAAATTCTTCCGGAAACGACGCTGAGCGGCTGCATAACTACCACTTTGGTAAAACGCTTTCACAGCGAATGAACGTTGTTGTTTAGACCACTGCTCCATGACGACTGAAATGCTTAGTTGTGGGGGACACAATGGTAACCTTGCTAACTCGCTCCGCCCACTTTCACGGCTCTCCCGCCCTTTTCAAAAATGCAGGTTTGACTGGCTCACCCTGTATAAAGGGCAACTTGAAGAGCCACGGTAGAGAGTTAGCGATGCCGGCGCCAGATGAAGCGAGGCAGCAGCGGAGGGAGCAGAGCCGCATAAACTGATGCTTCCTCTAGCGCCGGCTCCTGTCACAGGCAGATTGATACCAGATTTACACCGCCTGTGAAGAATCAATAGTGGAAACAGTTTGCTCATTCTGGCCAGCTATTGGTTACCAAATTGCTATTGAAAAGGTATGGCACCCCTGATTGCTTTGATCACCCTATTTTTAACTTTGCCGCTCACTCCTGTCTTGCAAGTCTTCTACTGGTATTAAAAAAATTAAGACCTACCCCGAAAATAAGACCTAGTGTGTTTTTTTGGGTCCAAAAAAATATAAGACAGTGTCTTATTTTCGGGGAAACACGGTATCAGCTGGCGTGAGCTAACTCTAGCGTCAGACTGTTTTCGCGTTAGTGCCAGGTGAATTCAGTCTAGCGCCGGACCAAGAGATCGTTTGCCTCTTGCTACAAACGGCGAAAAACACTTAGCGCGCGGTAATTAACAATTCATAGCACAAGCTTACTGTACTTACCGCGTCCTATACTTAACATGGGGAGCACTACAGAGCAGCTATTCTAACCAACAGATCGTTTGGTCTCGGCGCTAATTTTAGCGCCAATGCTAATCACTAAAATTTGCCTACACCTCAACCCTGGTGTTAAGTGATGGAAAAGGAAGAAAAAAGGAGAAAAACCTTCAAAAGTCCTTGCCCAAAATTAACAGGCAATTGAAAGGAATGCAGCACAGGTGTTCTCTTGGCTCGCTGGATGTAGTTTACGTGTAAAAGATGTATTGTATGGTTAAACCCGTTGGCGACATTTCGGTGCTCTCTGAATAACTCCCTATATCTAAAAATATATGTAATCAGATGCGATTAGTTACTACAAGGATCTTTATTTTGACATCACACAAAGGATGGGTATGTGACCTCATTGGTTCATGAGTGACAGGTTAAACCAGAGAGCAATAATATGTAAACTCAACATGCATAATGCCAGTTAAATTAGGCTTGTCACTAGACATAAATCCATTTAAAGCAATACTCCCAACAGATTAACAGTACTATAGCTCATCAAGCTATTCTACTTGACATCTGTCTCAGATTATCTTCCACCTGCTAATCACTTCATATTTTACTTTGCTGAAGATTTCTAAAAAAAAATCATCACATGCATTTTTTCCACAACACAATAATACTTGAGTTATTTATTTTTTTAAATAACAATTTTTAATTTATTTCATTTTGATGGCGTGGCAGCTGCCCTGGCACAGTCAGGGAATGCCGAGTAATTGACAACCACGTGTGCTGCAGCTGCGCGTGTTGCGAATGGCACAGGGGAAGAAATGTCTAAATTTCTGGGCTCGAATAGAGTGAAATAGCATGCCAGGGTTATCGTGGGTTTGAGGTGGTGATGGGAAGGAGCGATGCGGTGGAGGTAAACCAGGATTTTCCTTGCCTTTTTGCTGTACTAGTCATTCCTATAAATGCTTAATTAGTATTTATTGGTGCATAGGAATTAGGATTTCTCTCTCAGTGTCATCTGAATTTAGTTCACTTAAATTAGTGGTCTCAATCCCTGGTCCTCAAGTACCCATAACAGGCCAGATTTTACGGATTACCTTGGGGGAATATACATATAAAATGCAATGGTGCAAAACAGGTTTATAAAAAATGCTCAATATCATGAGGTCTCCCAGATACAGTTGGGTGACCCAATATATATATATATATATATTGGGAGACCTCATGATATTGAGCATTTTTTATAAACCTGTTTTGCACCATTGCATTTTATATATTACACTATGTTACTCCCATTTCTTTCCCTCTCTATTATTTTTATTTTAGATGGATGTACAGTAGAGTACATATTGGGGTCAATATAATATATATATATATATATATATATATATTATAATTATATTGACCCCAATATGTACTCTACTGTACATCCATCTAAAATAAAAATAATAGAGAGGGAAAGAAATGGGAGTAATATAGTGTAGTAATTTAATACAATAAAATAAAGTTTTTAAAGCAAGAACTCACAAAGAAACAGCACATAACAAATCTGCATATATTGTTACATTTGTTATGTGCTGTTTCTTTGCGAGTTCTTGCTTTAAATACTTGATTTTATTGTATTAAATTATTACACTATATTACTCTTCTTTCTTTCCCTCTCTATTTTTATTTTAAATGAATGTACATTAGAGTATATATTGGGGTCACCCAACTGTATCTGGGAGATCTCAGTTGTATTGAGCATTTTTTATCCACCTGTTTTGTGCCATTGCATTTTATGTGTATATTTTTGTATGTGTGATAGGGGATATCAAGGTGCTCCAGAGCATTAGGCTGCAGTGGGAGGAAAAACTACACGCAATTTCTTTTATTACCTTGGGGAATGCAGACTGAATCATGCAATCATCGAGCAGAAAATCATATCCAATGTGCTTTGCTTCAGATATCTGGCAAACCACTAACTTACTTAAAAAATACTTGCAAAATTCTCAGGATATCTAAAGTAAATCAACTCTACAGGACAACCAATCCCTTTGTGGCAAGACAATTTTGACCTTGGACCAAATTGGGTGCCAAAGCAATTTGAGCATGTTGCTATCATTAAACTACATAAATTGCAAAATCCCCATCTATGTGTGGGGACAAAATCAAATGACACGCTGACCACAGTCACTTCTCTCAAATATCTAGGTATGTAGTTAGACCGAAATCTATCCTTTGGCCCCCACATCGAAAAACTCTCATCTAAACTTTACCCCAAACTAGGTGCCCTGTACAGAAACAAATCCTGCCTGAGCCACGCGGTAAAGCAGATTGTACAACAAATGCTTATGCCGGCTATTGAATACGGAGATGTAGTGTATGCAGCGGCCCCACAAACACACCTCCAGAAACTTACTACATTGCATAACTCATTCTGCTGCTTTGTGCTACAATTTAACTACATCACCCACCATTGTGACATGTTAAAAGAGCTAAACTGGCCGTCGCTGGAATCTAGATGCACCCTTCACCTTTCCAACCTTGTGTTTAAGAGCTTTTCTGGGAAGCTGCCACCCTATCTGAATAGACTGCTTCCCCCAGCAGTTCCCTCATCCTATAACCTCTGATCCAGGACCAGCACCTTACTTGCAATACCACAATACAAAAATAAAGTGTCTCGATCCTCATTTTCCTACAGAGCACCACAATTATAGAATAACCTCCCAGACGCCATCAAATCTTCCAGGATAAATATGGAAAAACGGGAATCTGTAGAGGTAAAAAACAGCGACTCATAGCGCATAAAAGTATATACAAAGGATATTGCAAGAGATGCCCCTGCTAGGATAGCACTCACAAGATATATAATCTTTAAAACTTATCGTCTCATAGGAGATTTCACACCACATCTGTCGCTCATAGAATGTTCAGCCTGGAAATCCTTGCCGCCGCAGGAACCACCAATCACCATCCAGAGTCAAGACAGAAAAATTTATTTGGGTGTACAAAATAAAATAATACAAGGATCCAACGCGTTTCGTGCGATAAACGCACTTCCTCAGGGATAAAACATTAAAAAACAAACAACATCAAATCTTCCCCCAGTCTAAAGTCACTCGAGCTCCCTATTAACATACCTCAATACAGAATGTATACAGAATGTACCTGTAAACATGTAACATCGTGACTATATACGGAATGCACCTGTAAACATGTAACATAATGACTATTTCCTACATATTTATTTTCTGTTAATCTGTATTTTGTATTTGTGTTTTTTTTAATATCTTGCATTTTATTACTTTGTATTTCTGTAACAACTGTAACCCAGGACATACTTGAAAACGAGCGAAATCTCAATGTATCCTTCGTGGTAAAATACTTTATAAATAATTAAATAAATAAATAAATAATAAAATAAATTTACAGGGTTATTCAGAGAAAGATAAAAAACCAGTAGAACTGGCAGGAGAATGAACAATCTAGACCAAATAGCCGATTTGGAAAGTGAGATAAATGGGAGAATTTTTCTGGTTTGGCTATTTTGACCTAGAATTTTCACTTCCAGTCATTCTCCTGAGTTTCACCTTTCTTTGAATAGACCTGTTAGTATGTGTCACTCTGCAACAACTTCAACTTAGGTAAGTTTCCTGTTACCTTAATGGCTCCAGCCGCCATCACAACCAGCTGAAGCCTGCAGCGGCTTACTGTAAATTAACGGTTTGGTTAGGAGACATTAATGTGCGGCTACTATGAAAAAAAGGAGAAATCCAACGGTAAATCGTCATTCTTGAAACAGAACCCGGGGCACGATTTAATTTGACCACCAGTTTAATTATACTCAACATTTGACATTAGTTTTATGATATCAAAAAGTTTGAAAAACATACAGGGTAATTCAAAGAGATCCGAATGGCTGGAGAAAGGTAACCGAACGCTGAAAATCAGTGTTTGGTTACCTTTCTTGGCCATTCGGCTATCCAGAGAGCAGGCAATTCACCAAATCCTGGCGAATTGCCTGCACATACGGTGCCTGTTCGAGGGCAGTGAAATCCCCATAAAAAAGCACTGCTTCGGCTATTCAGAGAACACAAACCAGCAGTGAAAGGTTCCCGAAATGCCCTGCCATTCGGTGGTTTAATTCGGCAGGTTTATTCAGGCGAATCCCATAGGCTTCAATGTTAAAAATATTCTCGTTTTAATTCAATATCTAATAAACCGTTCATTATAATATTCTGCAGTAAAAAGTCTCTTTATTTATAGATTTTTTAGGATATTTTAAGCATTTTTTCTGCATTATTATTTTTTTTAAAAAAGTCCGATATTTTTTTTTTTTTTTTTAACTTTACTTATCTTTTCTGTAACAGCCCCTTTTATTATCATTCCCTGGACCTCCTATGTAAATTTCAGACATTTTCGCTCAGTAGTTTCTTTGCAAACAGCGTTTCACTTTTCAATCATTCATGCAAACTGTTTTCCTAATTTATTCACTGCCTCTTCTGCGGTGTTGGCTTTTTCCGGCGGCTTCGCTGCATGCGATCGGCTCCTGCTCGGGTTTTTCCGTGGTTTTCGGCAGGTTAATCCAGATCTTTTTGCGGGCTTTCGGCGTGCATTCGCTGGGTTTTGCGGTGAGTTTTCGCCGGATTTGCGGCAGCCTTTCTCTGCAATTCGGGGACCCTGTGGTGCTTGCTGAATACACCGCAGCGTCGCCGAAATGGGATCGGCAAAACAAACCGAATTGAAGAGAACGAAAAGTCACCGAACGTGCGGTGACTTTTCGATTCTCTTTGAATTACCCTGATAAATTATTCTCAAAAGTCCTGGTTTTAATAGTGTTGCAAATACTGGCACAAATCGTTGGTACAATAGCACCAGCAAATGCCAGTATTTTAAGCCAAAAATCCAAAGCGCTGCAGGGTTATTTTACTGTTCAGCTACTCCTGTCGTTCTTTAGATTTTAGCTTTTGCAGTAACGGCACTTTGTAATAACCCCTATAAAATATGAAGACACTCCAGGGTGAATACGTTGAAGAAAAACGCTGATGGAGAAGCCACTCCTTATTGTGTAAACATTTGGCCAGTGTTCCCTGAAACGTTTGTAATAATGATAATCAATTTTGGTAAGAAAACAAATACCTAAACAACCGGTGAAGCTGTTAATCCATAAATAAAAGCAATAGGTGTTATTCACTCACCGACATTTCAGTGCTCTCTAGTTCCCTGCACTTCGGTGAATCAAATCTCCCGACCTTGCGGTGAATTCAGCATTCATCACAGGGTCCCCAGAGTGCAGGGAACGGCCCCGAGAAACCACCGCATAACCGCTGAAAATCTGCCGGAAAATGCATCCGATATGATCCAAAGTATCGGATCACTCGAACCGCTGCAAAAACCCCGCCGAACCAGAAAAAGTTTACGAGCCGCCATTTACAGAGCAGACCAGCCGCTGGAAAAAGCTGACAAGCTGACGAACAGGGTAAAAAAATACGCTTGACAGTGTCAAAATTGAAAAGCTGTTTGCAAAAAAAACTACTGGATGAAAAAGTCTGGAATAAACGTATAAGGTTCTATGAATGATAATAAAAAGGTCTGTTACAGAAAAAAGAAGAAACGCCATTTAAAAAAAACGGGAAAAAAATTGCCGTAAAAAATCATGAAAATGCCTAAAAGTTCCTAAATAATAAAGACTTTTTGCTGCAGATTAAAATAATAAATGGTTTATTAGATATTGAGTAAAACATGATTATTTTTAACATTGAAACCTATGGGATTCTCCTGATAAAACCTGCAGAATGAAACCATCAAACATCAGGGCTTTTCTCTGACATTTCTCTCCTGTTCGGTGTCTCTGAATAGTTTGGCCATTGCTTCTCTATGGGAATTTCACTGCAGTCGAACAGGCACCGAACTTGCAGGCAATTTGCCAAAATTTGGCAAACTGCCTGCTTTTTTGAATAGCCGAATGGCTCTGAAATGTCACCGTATGGGGAAATTCAATGTTCGGTGCCATTTTGAGGCCAGATCGGCTCTCTCTGAATAACCCTGAATGTATCTGTTAACATCAGTCAAGCTACAGTTGCATTGGTTGAATTTGTAAATCTTGACCATATATTGGCTTTGTAACATTAATCTCAATATAGATAGAATAGTTTGTTTTGCCTTTCTGCACAATGTATACATACTTGCATGATTGCGAAGACTAGCCAGTAAGTTTGAATTGATGAATTGTGAAATATTGTTAAAAGAGCTGGGTTATTTACAAATACTAACCAACATAATTATAAATATTCCAAGTTCCCAATTGTTTTGCTGGCTATTTTTAGTTTTCAGCAAACATCTCTGTAATTATGTTTGTTAATGACCATGTGGGCAAATTAAGTTTCAATGTACCAATATTGACATCTAGTGGTGAGCCCTACTACACACTGGAAAACACACTTAGAACGTCATTTATCAAGTAAATCTACATTGCAAAGAAATTAAAATCAACATCAATTTGTGTTTATAATATAATTATTTATTAATATGTATTTTTATTTCTTTTCAGAATGAATACTATACTTGATATTACATATCTTATTTTATAATGAAAGTCAACAGTACATAACAACTTAATCATAAAGGAATACTGGCCTAGATTCAGTAAACTATCAGGGTTATTCAGAGAGTGGTGAAAAACAGGAGAATGACTGGAGAATGGAAAATTGGTGGTCAACATAGCCAAACCAGAAAAACTCTCCCATTTATCTCACTTTTCAAATTGGCTATTTTGACCAAGAATTTTCCATTCTCCAGTCATTCTCCTGCTTTTCACCGCTCTCTGAATAACCCTGAAAGTGTTTGCTGTAATATTTCTTAATAGTGCAGTGATGGAGTCGTTGTCTAAGTGTCTTGCCCTTTGGTATGTCCTCGCTAAGGTCTCAAAAAGTGTTAGATCGATGGCGCCTTTTATGTAGAAAACATTACCATATGCAAATCAGACTGCTATCACCCAAAAAACATGGCCAGAACTGAAATGCCAAGGAAGTCTCCTCTCCACGAGAGATACAGAACCCCTTTACAACTCTTTTAGCCTTGTCAGGAGAATATAGTGGATATTCCTCTAGGTACCTCAAGTAAAGGATCCATATCTGTATTAGCACCTTGGCTCATGGATAAGAAAAAAATGTACGAGAGTACTGAGAATGGGCATTGGCACATCTGGTCTGCCCTTTTGTGTGTCCTTTCCAAGGTCTCATTTCATTGTCGTTCGATTGTGCCATTACAGAGAATATGCAGATCAGACTGCTATCACCCAAAAAGGCCAGCCAGAATGGTAATGCCAAGGAAGTCCTCTGTGCACAATAGATAAAGCAACCCACAATGATTATTCCGGCCTACTTACACTTTATCAGGAGGATAGAGCTGATACTCCCCTAGTCACTTCAAGATTTGTTTGACCCTCTTGACTCATGGAGAGAAAAAAAATAATAATAATGGGGAAAAAATCACTGGCTTCCAAAATGTGGTATCAAGTGATTGTGCATCAACAAAATTAATCATAACAGGAGAGAAAAAATAGCTGAAAAGATCCATGAATCGTCACCACTGGTTCCCTGTGAAGAAGAGAGAAAATACTGGTATTTCTTAAGTATGATTCTGCTGACCAAGCAAGACCCCACAAACGCTTTGGTTTCATGCAGCTCTCCATGGAGTCTCGTGGACTCCAAGAAAGAATACCAGAGTTCGCACATGGCACAGCTGCCGGTATCATTCAGCGACTCTGTTACGTTGCGAGCTGAGCTGCTAATACAGCGGCCTGCCCATCTAAGACATTAATAGGGAACGCCTAATGCTTAATGGCTTTTTTGCATTTGCAGCTACCGGCTACTGGCTTGGCCAGAGTAGGGGTCCAAATTGTTTTAAAGAAGCACTTAACGTGCTGAGCAGCATGTCATGTATGTAGCGAATTACATATGGCAGGGCCATATACCTGCAATGTTTTGAAAACTATAAATATATATGACATAAGTAGAGGAAGCTGGATTTGCTATCACTTACGCAAGGATCTTAGGTAGTTGGGGTAAGGGACTATCATTCAATGTCTGTGGATGGTAACTGCCAGCTGGGTGGAGTAGAGGTAACATCACTGCTCTATAACATTGGAGACCCAGGTTCGATCCAGGCCAGAGCACCTCTCCAGTAAGTGTCCTTGGGCAAGACCCCTAACGGTACATACTCGCCACCCAGGACATACTTGAAAACAAGTGAAATCTCAATGTATCCTTCCTGGTAAAAATCCTTTCTCAAAAAATAAATGGTAACTGTAAAAGCATTGCCTTTCTTGTTATCATAATGAAATATTATATGATGCCTTCGCTGTTTGATTCCTCTGCATGCACTGGCCCAAAAAGCACTTCATCAAAATATATAGCAGAATTATCCCAGACATTTATCATGGCAAGTGAGCAATGCAGTAATTTACTTAAATCAGAATCCCATTATATCTCTCCTTCAGGTAAGTTAATTACCCAGCAAGCAGTCGTAAGGACCCAGTCCAGTACACAGCAATACTCCCCTGTCAAAATGAATCTCTGCTTTCAGCGTAATCGTTTAATCGTACAGACATGAAGTCAGTGGGGCATTTAGAAATGCTTTCTTCTTGTACGATTGTCGGTTTCATTTATCAATTAGCTCTTTTAAGGTTGCAAAAGTCAACAACATATTGCATTGCTAAGCATTAGAGTTCTATACTCCACCGACAGATAAATAAAATGTTATTTCATGTTTTCATTCTGTGCGTGAATTAGAAAAAATAAATATATATATATATATATACAAAACACCAGGAAAGAGCACTCCATATCAATGACCACCTTCTGCCATCATTTTCTGTGGCAAAAAAACACACAGGGTTATTCAAAGAGCTCCGAAAGGTAACCGGACAGTGAAATTCTGCGTACGGTCACCTTTCCTGGCCATTCGGCTATTCAGAGAGCAGGCAGTTCGCCAAATGCTGGAAAATTGCCTGCACATAAGGTGCCTGTTCAGTGCCTGTTCGAGGGCAGTGAAATCCCCATAGAGAAGCACTGCTTCGTCTATTCAGTGAACACAAACCCAGCAGTGAAAGGTTGCCGAATTGCCCTGCCATTCGGTGGTTTCATTCGACAGGTTTATTCAGGCGAATCCCATAGGCTTCAATGTTAAAAATATTCTCGTTTTAATTCAATATCTAATAAACCGTTGATTATAATATTATGCAGTAAAAAGTATCTTTTATTTTTTGATTTTTTTTTTCGGATCTTTTAAGCATTTTTTGGGATTTTTTAGCGAAACTTTTTTCGTTTTTTTTTAAATGTTTTTTTCTTTAACAGCCCTTTTTATTATCATTCATTGCATCTTATATGTAAATTTCATTAATTTTCGTTCTGTAGTTTCTCTGCAAACAGCATTTCACTTTTCAAACATTCAAGCGTACTGTTTTTTTTTCACTCATCTGCGGTGTCTGGTTTTTCCCGAGGCTGCTCTGCGGTGTGATTGGTGGCTGCTCGGGTTTCTCTGGCGTGTTCGGCGGGGTTAACCCAGATGTTTATGTGGTTTTCGGTGTGCGTTTGCGGTGAGTGTTCGGAGGGTTTGCGGCAGCTTTTCCCTGCATTACGACAGCCCTGTGGTACTTGCTGAATACACCACAGGGTTGCCGAAATGGGATCACCAAATCACACCGAATTGAAGAACAAAAAGTCACCGAACGTGCAGTGACTTTTCGATTCTCTTTGAATAAACCTGACAGTTTTAAAAGTTTTCAAAAAGCTGACTGAGGGAATAAATGATGGGGTTCAGTTAAAAAAATATGATCATAGTTTGCTTAAGCCTGTCGCCGTCGCCGATGTACCCCATCTTTGACAGGTCCTATCTAACCTGACAGAATCTGCATTTATAGGATCAACTCACCCTGGAGTTCCCCAGCAGGTTTATAGGCAGCCACGGTGGGGCACCTGTGAACAGGGAGTGGTGCATAAACTCTGGTGCTGAAGGGAGATTCGGTGAAGCTATACGCCTATTTCAATAGACGCTGCCACTCCAAGGTTTGACCAAGGAGTTCAGGTGCAAAGGATTATCCCAGGTGAACGACATCACCTCTTAAGACCGATCACACACACCGAGGTTTTGAAGCACTCTTTAAGAAAACCAGAACAACAATGTATATTTGACTTAGTATGCAATTTGCGCTGAAAGGAACCTATTTTGGTTTTTGGTGTTTACCAAATACTGGTGAATAGACAACAAATTACTGTGCAATTCACCACAATTCGGTGGTGTTCGCCAGCACCAAAATTGCCTCATATAAGACTATTGTGTCTTCTATTCATAGAACGCCGAAAGTCCCGCGAAATGCCCTGATGTTTGGTGTTTAAATTGACAGGTTTAAACAGGCGAATCCCGTAGGATTCAACGTAGAAAACCATAATATCCTTTTTTTAAAAAAAAAAAAATTAAAGACAGTTTTTATTCTTCTCAATCTTTGCAGAAACCTTTTTTGTTTATAGAACACCTTTTTTGTATTTTTGTAATTTTTAGACAACATTTTTGTTTCTCTTATTTTTTTTAAAAGACGTTTTAAACATTTTGTAACCGACCTCTTTATTCCTTTTTTTAAAGGACTTTTTTATTATTTGGATACATTTTTACAACATCTTATTGATTTATACTCCTATTAGGAGAATAGGAATCTTCCTCTTTTTTTATGCAGTTCGGCGTAATTCTCCAATGCCAATTCAGCACAGGTCGGTTATTGGTGCAATTTGGCGTTTGTCGTCGATGTCCGATACCTGCTTTGGTGACTCCAATTTTGGCAAAATACAGTGACAATTAGCTAAATAGTGAATTCACCATAATTCTGGCAAAATGGAATCGTCGAAATGCAGCGAACCACAAAGCACCGAAATTGCACGCAATTTCTGTGCTTTTTGAATAGACCCTTTACTATGCTTATTTGTATGCTGTAAATATTTAAAGCAGCTGAAGGGCAGTTCTCCCTTTCTCATGCATTGGTGGCTGTGGCGGCAGTGTGGCATTTAAAGACATGGAGTCGTCGAGTACAAGGGTCTGGTTACTGTGCATACTGTATAAATTGTATGTAAGGAATTAGGTGTATAATAATCTGAAAAAAATTCTAGAGATAATTAATGGCAAATCTTCAATTTTGCCATTAGATAATTATAGGCGAGTGGTCATGTTTCCTACTGCATTGGGCAATGGGAACTCATGGATACTTAATTAGAATTTTAAAAAGTGTCAAAATATCCACATGACATATTGTGGCCTACATCTCACAAATTGATATTTCGAGTATGCACTGCATATTGTTCATTATACAGGTAGAGCACCCCTTATTTGGAATTCTAAGATCCCGAATTTTCGTAAAATCTGAATTTTTGGAGCCCTCTGGATTTTAGTGATTCCAGCTTGAGGGGTTCTTTATGGTTGCTGCCACTTGGAAACACAGCTACCGAGCTCTGCAGTAGACATGTGCACAGCACAAAATTTCGTTTTGAACTAATGGATTAGTCCTAAAATGCAATTTATTTAGTTACTAAAGAAATTCGTTTTCAGTTCTTTAGTATGAAAACTAATTTCATTCATCCGAAAACCAATGGATACAATTACTATTGTAGTGGCTCCTCAGAGGGCTGAGATCGCTGCTTGTTACAGTATCTCTCACTCTCAGCACAATGTGGGCCATATTACATAGTTGGTGCTAACTTAACCAGAGCTGTTGTAAACTTCCCAGAGCCATTACAGCCTATGGAGGTTTTCAGTTTACAACAGCTCTGGTTAAGTTAGCACCAACATTGTAATACTGCCCCGTGTCAGGCCAAGCTGTTACAGTAACTGACTGCTACTCATCACAGCGCTCAGAGTTTCAGTAAAACTAGTAAATAATATTTTTATATATAAGAGGTTAGAACAATATTATTTCCTTGTTTTACTGAAACTCTGAGTGCTGTTACAGTCAGTTACTGTAACAAATGAGCCTGATACATTGTACTGAGAGATAATGTAACAAGCAGCCGATCTCAGCGCTCACAGCCACTGGATTTAAAGGGCTGAAAAAAAAGGATCCTCTCTGTATAATGTATAGAACATCCTCCTGCATTAATTAATACCCCTCTCTGTATAATGTATACAACATCCACCTGCATTAATTAATACCCCTCTCTGTATAATATATAGAAAATCCTCCTGAATTAATTAATGTCCCTCTCTGTAAAGAACATCCTCCTCAATTTATACCTTTCTCTGTATAATGTATATAACATCCTCCTGCATTAATACCCCTCTCTGTATAATGTATAGAACATCCTCCTGCATTAATTAATGCCCGTCTCTGTATAGAACATCCTACTGCATTGGCATGTGGAGGGTGCAGAACTTCGGATGTTGCGATGTTGCGCTCTTCATTGCTGGTCTCCTTCACTCATCAATGTAATATCAGAAAAAGGACTGAAACTAAAATGTAGTGCATTTTATTTTAGTTTCTTTCGTTTTTTGTACTGAGCAGTTTCGTTTCTCTGAAGTCTTACTAAAACTAAATTATCCCAAAATTCTGACTAAATCGTTTTAGTACTAAAACGAATGCACATGTCTACTCTGCAGCAGATGGCGGCACATGCTTGGAGCCTCTGGGCAGCAATAGCATGTGACTACGGGCATCATGGCCATGAAGGAAGGCTGCAGAATGCTCCTAGCCTGTTTACAGACTGGGAGACGCAACAGGAAGGCGAACACAGCTCTCCCGCCACGATCTCCTTCCTCTGAAACATTGGATTCGCATGGATTCTGGAATCCAGAGGAATCAGAAATCCAGAATGTTCGGGTCCTGAGCATTCTGGATAAGGATTGCTCAAGCTGTATACCTTTTCTTAGACTAGTCACTACAGTTCAGGTGTTCCACGTTTTGTTCTCGTGCCGTTTTTTTCTTCAGATTGTATTACAATTAATTTGTCAATCATTCCATTTAAAATCTCAACGTCCTCTCAAATGTCAAACTACACAATAATATAAATACACAATATGGTCTAGTGATCAAAATAAACCAGGCCAGACTTGACGCTTAGATTTACCTACGTGGTAGCATCATAGTTTGGAAAAATATTCTGAATTTTTTTTTATCCAATCAATGGACTTTTCTTGAAGATTAACTTCCTGTAATGAAAAGAAAAGGTGAAGGGATTTATGAAAAAGAAATATATGCTATTGAGAAATCAATGCTGTGTTTTTTTAAGACTTATGTTGTGTTTTGTACCCAGGGAACTTCCACATGTTCCCTTAACCGTTCACTTATCTCCCATTACACGCTCGATTGCATTCTAGCTATAGGCGTTTATCATTCAAATGTGCTAAAACCCTGAAACCATAAATATGATGTCTACAAGACTAGAATGGGCGATGCTAAATGGGTTTCTTTTCAATAGAAACAATGAATATAGTACATTTTTTTTGCACTACAAATGAGAGGCCATAATACGCTTTATTTTAAAAGAAAACACTGGTATGACTCACTCGCTCGCTCCCCCCCCCCTACTAAAGTGGCCTTTATCAGACCATGGTTAACATTAGACATGTAGAGACTGAACACACCTGTAAATGGGTAAATTTGAGGTAGCAAGTGGCAGGAAATTAAAATAGATTGCGAGAAAGTGTAACGGCCTGATTCAGTCATTGTAACTGTACAATGCATTTGCTAATTTGCCAGAGATTAACAGAAATGTTGGGTCCTGTCCCTTTAATAGTTACTTGCAAATGGAAAAACCTCAGATCAGCCCCCTCATAGCTATCCCAGCTCAGCCCTCTTAAGCCTGAGATGCACTGAGCGCGTTGCGATGCGCAGCGCCTGTAGGCGGCGCCGAGCGACGAGACGCGCTCAGTGTGTACAGAGTTTTCCACCTCCCTCTCTCAGGCCATGTCACAATGCGGCGCTGAGAGAAGGGAGTTGGAAAAATCCAACTTTTCCCTCGGCGGAGCGGCGTGTTGAGAGGAGGGGCAGGATCTGCAGCACACGGCGCATGAGTGGTGTGCCGTAGATCCCTCCCACCACCGCTGGTCGGTACTCAGTGTGCAGAGCTGTCCGGTCTGGCTGCTGGGAATGCAGCACCAGTGACACTAGAAACACACTAGAAAGGTAATTAAACAAAATAATTTTCAAACATTAAAGCTGTATGAAAGCAAATATTTTCTGATGCAGAACAGGGACCTCAAAATAAAAACTACACAAAAACATGCAGCAATGGGGAGAATCAAGGAACAATGGAGAGTAACTGCAGAATAGGGAATAGGTCTGTGTGTGTGTGGGGGTCTGGTCTGAGGTCTGTGTGTAAAATACATATATATATATCTGGTCCGTTTAAAAAATTTATATATATATATATATATATATATATAATATATATATATATATATCATCAGAAAGGGACGCACTCCAGGGCTTAGATCTCAAGATAAAAAGTGATGCTTTATTATATTACCATTTAAAAGTGCCCAATAGCACTGACCAACATTTCGGCCCTCTATGGGGCCTTTATCAAGGTCCTTGATAAAGGCCCCATAGACCTTGATAAAGGCCCCATAGAGGGCCGAAATGTCGGTCAGTGCTATTGGGCACTTTTAAATGGTAATATAATAAAGCATCACTTTTTATCTTGATCTAAGCCCTGGAGTGCGTCCCTTTCTCATGATTTTTGCATGAATTTATGGACTTTGCACCCAGGCACTCACAATTCATTGTGGTTTTGTGCAGGTTGCCATTGGTTTTCTTATATATATATATATATATATCTCCATTATGGGGGTGCTATATGATTAGGATTCCTTTTTTTTTACGCTTTTTTTTTACTATTCCTATTAAATTGGCAGCAATTTAGATGAACTTTCATTCAATAGAAACTTTTTTCCTATATGACATGTACTTTGTAAAAGTAAAAGGTTTTGGCGTGTGCATTTTAATTTAGTTAGTAACTGTTAGTGGATTCCTGTTCAATGTGGAGAGATGCAAACTTAATGCAGTGTAGGCAGGCTGTGAGGCGGAGCGGAGTGAAGTCAAGCCTGCAAAATGTTTGCTTCACTAGGCTGTGCGTCGCTACGCACTCAGTGTATCTCAGGCTTTATATCCCAGACTCCAGATCAGCCCTCTTCCAAACCCTAGATTGATGCCAATACACCCCAGATCAACACTTTTACACCCCAGGTCCAAGATTACCCTCCTTATAACTAAGATCAGACAGAAATTACACCTCTTACAACCCAGAAATCCAGATCAGCTGCCTTATACCTTAGATCACAGATTAGCCACCATACCCTATATCAGCCCCCTTATGCTCCAGACCCAAGATCGGCTCCCTTACCATCTGAATCAGCCCCCTTGCACACTAGAACAGCTTCCTTACAAGCCTCCATGTTCACCAATACCCAACTCAGGCCCCTTACACCACAGACCCCAGATCAGCCCTCTCACAACCCAAACCACAGATCTGTCTACTTAAACCTCAGATCACCCTTCATATACCTCAGATCGGCCGGACATTTTTCTTACAACTCAGGCCTACATTAGTTCCCTTACACCACAAGAACCTACAGCACTCTCTTACACTCCTTTTCAGCTCATATACACCCTTAGACACTCAGATTAGTCCCCTTACACCTTCTTGTAATTATACTGGTGCCTTGACCTGCCTTGATCCATGTGTAGCGCTGTTTAAAACTCTGTTGATGTATTGCTCGGTTTTGGCCACCAGGGGGAGACAAGCGCAATGTAGAGTATACTGGACATAACAGGACTACGTTTCCATCATGCTTTGCGGCGGAGACAGGGAGTGGGTGGGAGAGAGCGAAGGACATCCGCAGCCTCTAGCGAACGAGAGCCAGTGTGAGCCGAGCGACGAAAGGTGGAAGATGCACGTGAGACTGCCAGAGATTAATACCGGGCCGGAGAGCAGGAGCTGCCTTGCGGGTGCTGATAATCAGAGACCGTGCGGGCGGAGATCTATCCACACATCGCTGAGAGGTTTTTGCGCAGACACAACGTTCCAGTTTGGACCCCGAGTTAGGAGACCACGATGATCCACTGGGAGTGCAGGCGGTAGGCCGTAATTCTCGTTACTGAAATCGGACAAGCAGGAGAAGCGGATCCGGTGGCACAGAGTTCCAGTATAACCAAGTGGAGAGAGATCCTTGATCGGACAGCGGAAGAGATTGTCTGGCGGATGGATGAGAGGCCTTCCAGGCCACAGTCAAAGTTTAAACCAAGCACGCTGCAGTATTGTTTAAATCTACAGGGCCCCAACGTGACTAGTCGAAGATTTGCTAAATCCATTCACTGGCCAGTTGAATATAGTACCCGGGCACCTGAGAACACACACACACCTTTTTGGGACGCTACTCGTATGGGACTTACACTCCAGAAACAAAGGGGTTAATCTTTTCTTTTTGCCGCCGCGTGTTTCCCACATTACGAAAATCCTGTCGTTCCTATACCGTAATTGTATTATATGTGTCACTTTATTGGGATCAGTAAAGTATATAATTTATAAAATCCACAACAGTGCTGGTGTATATTTATTCCCTAGTGCGGAGAGACTAACCCGAGGTTTATTCAGCGGCTCCTCCGGGAGTGAGCGCTACACATGTCTTCTAACAGTCCTACCCTGGTCCTTCCCACTGTGATCAGGCTGCCTGTCTGAGACAGATAGTAAAATGTAAGGCCAGCAGTGGAGTGTTGCAGTGTGTAGCAGGCATTTGTCTTGGCAGCATTACAATGTTTCTTTAGGATGTTTCTAATCAGCTGTTATAAAGGACCCCCGGGTATCGCTGCCTGGCAAAAAGGGGACAGTCAGCCAGAACATAGCAGTGGCCACCAGTCCCGGTGGCTCCACGGACCAGTTGACAGATGTGCAGCTTGCCTGATCATCAGTCCGGGTCTGTACTCTATAATTTTGCATATTAAGTTTTTGTTGTACAGATTTTGGCATCAAGTAATAAATGTGCACATCCAGTACAACATTCAGAGCCCTGAAGAAAGACTGTAGTATAGTCACATAGCATTGTATAAACATTTCATTCTTTCTTTGTAATTGCATTCTTCAGTTTTATGCGATAGAAGAAAAATTATAATTTGGGAGAACTAGAGGGGTTTTATAGAAAGCATAGCAGAAATTACAAGAAATTTGAGGAAAACGTAGAGATGAAGAACATAATATGAAAGATCTAAAATTTGTGGGTTTAACCCTTTCACTACCGGGATCGATATATCTCGGGCTTCAAAGGCACCATCCGTGCCCCGATATCGAGATATCTCGATCTGGTAATCTATAGCCCAAAAGCAAATGAATGTTGTTTGCTTTTGAGCTGCAGAAGGTGCCCCCAAAGATTTATCCCTGTGGGCATAGTGCCCAAAAAGCTAAAACTGTAAAATCATCTGATGCCCTGACATCAGGCTTTCTGCAGCCAATGCAGGGAAAAAAATAAGAACATAGACCAGCCGCTCAAACTGCTCTAACTCAATTTGGCAGTAGATGATGGCCATCTACTGGCCAAAATAGGTTATTTACAGTAAGAAATACAATGGGAATATGGTCAAATATTGCTTAATGTATAATTAATTTTAAATGATTTTTCATAAAACCACTGGTTTCTGACAATGTTTTTTTTGGGAAAATCACTTGGTAGTGAAGGGGTTAATAAAGAAAAAGGAATGTCATGGTCAGAAATTAATGTAGGTTTAGGCTGGGGTCAGACGAGCGCAGTAACGGACGTACTTTTTAACTGATGAGATTGTGGTTACATTGTATCACTTAATTTTGACTGATGTTGAGAAAAAGAAAAAAACCTGTATGCAGTTGTTTCTCTACGTCCGTCTAGCTTTTTCACGTTGATACCATTTTGGCGTCCGGTGCAACATGTGTTGCGCGCACATGAAAAAGTGTGCACATGCTTCGTGTGTTGTTCTCTATTGACTCCTTTGAAAAGCAGCTACAACGGACAGCAAACAGTGCAGTCAGACGGACGCAAAAAGTGCGCTCGCCTGATGCGGGCCTTAGGCTAATGTCAGACGAGCCCATTCTGAGCGCACTTTGCGTGCGTGCAGAACGGACAGGCGTACTGACGGAAGATACTGTAGACACCACACGATCCGTTTTTCTTGACGGACATAGGAAAAAAAAGGGAATTATGGGAAACAAAATGAATATGAACAATGATCGAAATTGATACATGATATGAAAAGCCATTGTGTGCGTCAAGGTGCTGGACGTCGCAAATGCGGTCCATCTGACTTCATTCAATCACACACAACGCTACGCGGACGTGGCGCACTCTGCACGTCCGTTCTAGCGGTTTTACGTTCTTGCCTAACTTGTGTCCTTTTGCCACGTGCGTTGTGCGTGTGCTGTTCGGTGCGGACACACTTCATGTGTGGGTCTCTATTAATCATGATATTATACTACGATGGACGATAAACTGTGCGGCAACACGGTCGTGATCACTGCGTTCGTCTGTCCACTTACGGAACTTCTCACGATGTTCAAAGGTGGATGTGTTTATAAGTGAAAGGTAGGTGATTTATTCACCAGCCTGATTCTTATTTATTATTAGGCCAATAGAAGTGGAAAGTGTATGAAGTAAATACATGTATGTGTGTATGCAATATTGTTGCCAAAACTGGAATGCTGTTTTTTTATATTTGTTTTTTATGATATTTATTGAATATATATATATATATATTTTATCAAAAGGGAAAACTGTAACCCTGATATTATTGGTTGTGTATAGATGTGAACATTTTTAGTATGTAGCCTGATGTACATGTATTAATGCATTTCGATGTTTGGTAGTAATAACTGATGATGACAGTAATAGTAATAATACGTGTAATTTTTTTTGTATCTTATTTTTTAGAAGAGCCATTTTCATTGGGTGGTTTGAATCAAACTCAAATATTGACTTGTCATACAAACGAGTAGACGTCCAAAGATTTTCATAACTCGCTTTTTCTGCAGATGTGCTCTGGAGTTGGGAAAACATGGTGACATGTGGGGGGACAATAATTTCTGACTGGAGAGAAACAGAAGACATACCTCCATTCACTGTGAAAGGGCACACTTCCTCCATAATTGTTTGTTTGAGACAGGAGTGACAACTTACAAGTAGACTAGAAAGTTGTCTAGTGTTTTTTTTGTTTTTTTAAGTGTGTTCTTTTGTTCTACAGACAGAAACCAAATCCTCGTGATAAGGTCCATGAACTGAGATCTGCAAAAGGGAGGATCTGCTTTGAAAAGCAGCTTCAAAGAAAGTTAGTCCAGTTTTGTGCTATTACTTATCACACTGAATGTCAGCTTAAATGCAGCGGTGCTGTCTAAAAACAACAGGTTCCTTTATTGGATTTGTATAGATTTCTAAGTACAGTGAGCTTAGCATGGGCTGCCTGTCAAAGAGCCTCTGGCGAGGTCCTGTCAAGATGCCCCTTTGATAAATGACTTCTGACAACAGGGCTACATAAATAATGCTCTTGATCTTTCAGGTGATAGTAGTGTTTTGAAGCAACTTACATACAGTTCTATTATGATAAGGAGCAGGTTTGTGTAAGTTCAGGCTTGAAGTCATCATCATCTCCTATCAGAAGGTGCACTTACAGATCACTTAAACAGTAATATTTAAATGCAATTTTGTCCCATAATTATTTCCTCCTACCACCAGCTGCAGTTTTCATGCTCAGTAAGATCCGGTAGAGACATTGCTTGACCCCAGGCTTGTTCGAGATCTCAACCCTATTCAGGTAAATGCAGCTGGTGTCTAACACAGAAGGATATGTCACTAAATCTTATATTAGCCCCTTTCCAATTTTTCACTTTATTCCTCTTCAACTTTTGTGTAAAGACTGAATATATTATATATATTCTTTTAAACTAATATATATTGAGTGTCATTACCCAGCATGGGTATAAATGTTGATTGTTGTTGTAGAACACACACACTGCATTCAGTCAGTATCCAGCATTCTTACTGGCGCAGTCCACGTCATCCTTACACACCAGGACTAAAGCTTTTCAATTCCCCTTTCATTTTTCCTCCAGTGAAGCCATTCACACATAAAGCTACCGAAACGTTATGTGCTCATTGTCAAACAAAACATCACGTAGGCATACACGACAGCACTACTATGTCACCTTGGACTGCACATCTGAAGAATAAATATATATAATATCTATCAGTACGCAAAACCTAGATAAAAGAGGCAAACCTTTCATGTTGACAGTATTGCTGTCATTTCCATTTGTTGCTCAAAAAGGGACTCCTGCATACACGAGAATGAAATTTTGATGTTGGGGACTGGTATCGTGAAAGAATTTAAAAGAAAATGCTTTTTCTCATGACAGTTTTTCAATTTTCTCATTTCTAAGACCTTGTGGAAAGAAACATACGTTCAGGAGTTGAAGAACCTCAGAATTCTGACATTATCATGATAGATACAAATTCGCTTTACTTATAGCCAGTTTTAGTTTTATAGAGAATTCTGCAAAACTTTCCTTATGGTAATAATATACATTTAACCCGCAGCCTGGTATAGTTGCACCGGAGAATTCCTACCCCATATACTATGAGAATTTGATTGATTACATATTACTATTTGCCCTTGAGAAAGTCTAGGGATAGATGAAACGCGTCGGGCTTTTACCTTTGTTTTTATATACATTTTATTTACAATAAATATTTTACTCAATTTTGGATTGACATTTCCTTTCTGACCGTGGAAAGAAAGCACCATGTTCCACACCCACTAGGTTCTCATCCACATCCGTGCACCTTCAAGGTACTGAAGCCTCCGTGTGTTATTCCATATACTGTAGACCGTAATCTACAGGTATATCTGAAAGCAACCACTTTGTGTAATCTGCTACTTTTTGTGGGTTTCTATACAGGTATTGCAGTTGATATGCTGAGCATTATTGTTAATACCACTGGTGTCAATTCCACAATCATTGCTATGGGTATGGATGCCATTGGCTCCAGGGTTCCAGGAAGGGTCAACACAAGAGTAATGCAAGATCCCCAAAAGCCGCAAGAGGAGGCAGCCTGGGATTAGAGGTATTTAGGCCTTCTGTGTATTTTGTTTACTGATATACGTCATCACAAAATCACTTTCCAAATGGTTTTGGGAGCTAGTATTTTTTTATTTTCTATCAGCAGCCAGGCAGAATAATCAGTGACTTTGCACTGTTAACTTTCTATACAAAGTATAGGAAGTTTGAAAATAAATTTTCTGTCCCAGTTTGGCCTACAACTCGACTTAAAATACCAAGTGGACCATCAATGTTTGACAGAGGTCCAGCACTATTTACCAAGCCTCTAAAAAACCCCCACTAAAGACCTGTCCGGCACAGAGGTCCACTTGATTTCACCATCAAGAAACTTAAAGGGTTATTCAAAGAGCATTGAAATTTCAGGAAAATTTCAGTGCTCTTTCGTTCAGCGCACTTCTGTGCAATTCGACGATTCCAGTTTGCCGCCTCTGAGGTGAATTCACTTTTCACCCCAGGGTCCCTGAAGTGCACCGAACGTAGAGCTGCCGCAGACCGCTGAACGCCACCGAACAGAACGGCGAATGCCGCCGCAACCTTTCATCATTCTGCCGCAGACAGCTGACCCGCCCACCGAACGCCACCAAAGACAGCTTATCAGCCCGCCAAATACAGCCGATCAGTCCACTGAACGCTGCCGAACTGCAGAACTCTACTTTTTTAAAAGGTATTTAAATTTATAAAAATGCATGAAAATGTGTGGAAATAATAAAAGAGATCCTATTAAAAAAATAATTAAAAGGTCTGTGTTACAGATTTTTTTTAAAACACCATTAAAAAAATGGGAATCCAAAAATGCCTGAAAAATACCCCCACAATTAAAATAAATAAATAGTATTTTTGCTGAAACAGAAAAAAGAAATGGTTGAATAAAAATTATACTATTATTTTACATTGAATCCTATGGGCTTCGCCTGTTTAAACCTATCGAACCGAGTCACCGAAAATCAGGGCGTTTCACTGAATAGATTAACCATTACTTCTTTATGGGACATTTTTTTCGCTGCTGCTGAAGTTTGTTGAATTGCGGAGATCTGCAGCGAATTTCTCTATTTCGCTGTCAATTCACCAGTATTTGGCAAATTGACAGCTCTCTGAATAGCCGAACTGCCACGAAATTGCACCGTACAGTGAAATTCAATGCTCAGTGCGATTCAGGGCAAGTTCAGCGCTCATTGAATAACCCTTTTCATATCATCCATTGGCAATTTAACAGACCCAGGCAAATGTCTAAACATTTGAATTAAGAACCCTATGCCTGAATAGAACAGAATGGGACAGCAAGACCAGACGTCATGATAGCTGGTTTTTATTGGCAGAATGGCTCTTCATTGGGTCCCAGGTTGATTAAACAGATCTGTTCTTTGTTGTCGTTTTTTGAAATGCTATCTGCCATTGTATAATTTATTACAATTGTGTAAAAATAACACCATGTAGGCCCTGAATACAGAGAAGGTCCAGTTATGAATGAACCGGGGGACAAAAGCATACATTTCAACACGTCCCATGTAGTCACAAGTGGATTACTTAGTTCAGCTCATCTGTGTGAGTAGACACATCCAACCACAAAGGACTTATAGTGAGTAGAGCTTTCCGATTTTTATTCATCCTCCTCTTGCCAGTCTAGCCTGCCCATTGGTATTTGAGTTCCGTCTTCAGTATAATGGACAATAAACATCACTCTTGTAAACAAACACATTTTCTTTCTAAGGGCAGCATCAGAATCGTCAATTCTTATTTTACATGGTCATCAAGACATAAAAAGCCATTGCTCTAACATTTACATACAGTTGGCACAAACAATATTGTAAACCCAAACAACAGAGGGTCTACACTCCGCTCAGCTGTAATTAGTGTGAAATTGATTAATTATACTGTCTTCGGCAAATGTGAAAGGACACTGGATCTGGTAGCAGGGAATTCCCTCAACCTTACCTACTCAATCAGGTCACAGCTATCTGACAAATGATCTATGCCCACTCTTCTGGAAACCATTACATTATCTCCTTGTACACATTCATCTCTGTCGTTGGGCTCCCAGAATTGAGTATTAGAGTCGCTCGTCTGTGCTCTAACTGCGCCATCATTTATAGCTGAACATATCTCAAAGAAGGATAACAGACAGTTTTTTCTGCTTCTTTATTAGTGTTGTTAATTAATTCTTACCAGCTGTAGGTATTAAACATTTTAATTGCGTCCCAGCGTGGAACAGAATAAAGACGAACCTAATGCGCTCTTCCAAAGTGACTGCGATGTAAAGAACTTCACACTGTGCGTGCGGAACCGGATCATGCATTGCCCTTTTTTGTATTTTCTATTTGCACCTTTTTGTTTTTCTGAACCCATGTAATTTACTAGATGTTTAATAAACTGCTATAGCACCAAACCGTATGCAAAATAAGTCAAATTTGAAGCATTCATTCTTTGCAAGGTCTAAAACAGCACCTCTTCCAGTTCATTAATTCACAAATGGTTCCACATCCACACATTTTTACGTAGTCCTACTACCTGCTGTTAGGGCAGATTATCTGTATGTTTATTGTGGGGAACTCGTAATCTGTCAGATGATAGCATTTTAGAAATGTCCGTTTCTATCATATCATTGTAATATGAATTATAATGCTATATATATAGAGATCTCCACGATAACCAGCAACACGGAGACTTTGCAATGAAATTTATTAACAGGGTTATTCAAAGAGCTCCGAATTGCTGGCGAAAGGTAACCGACCAGTGAAATTCAGCGTACAGTTACCTTTCCTGGCCATTCGGCTATTCAGAGAGCAGGCAGTTCGCCAAATCCTGCGAATTGCCTGCACATATGGTGGCTGTTCGTTGCTGTTCGTTTCATGCGGCAGGTATTATTCAGGCGAATCCCATAGGCTTCAATGTTAAAAATATTCCCGTTTTTAATTCAATATCTAATAAACCATTGATTATAATATTCTGCAGTAAAAAGTCTCTTTATTTATAGATTTTTTTGGATCTTTTAGGGATTTTTTCGGGATTTTTTTGCAAATCGTTTTTTCTTTTTCTGTAACAGCCCTTTTTATTATCATTCATTGGATCTTATATGTAAATTTCAGACATTTTCATTCTGTAGTTTCTTTGCAAACAGCGTTTCACTTTTCAAACATTCAAGCGTACTGTTTTTTTTTTCACTCTATTCGTCTGCGGTGTCAGGTTTTTCATGCGGCTGCTCTGCGCTGTGATCAGCGGCTGCTCAGGTTTCTCCAGCGTGTTCAGCGGGGTTAATCCAGCTGTTTTGCAGGTTTTAGTGAGTGTTCGGCGGATTTAACGGTGACTGTTCGGCGGGATGGCGGTGAGTGTTCATTGGATTTGCGGCGGTTTATCCCTGCACTACGACGGCCCTGTGGTGCTTACTGAATACACTGCAGGGTCGCCGAAATAGGATCGCCAAATCGCGCCGAATTGAAGCAAACGAAAAGTCACCGAACGTACGGTGACTTTTCAATTCTCTTTGAATAGCCCTGTAAGTCTTTATTAAATCAACGCTTCAGTCCTCTCAGGGACTTTTATCAAGATACATAACATAGATATAATGACCTTTAAATACACACCCCAATCCATTGATTTACTCAGCTACAGTTGTGTTCAAAATTATTCAACCCCCACTGAAATTGAGTGTTTTGGCCAGTTTGACATTGATTTTGATCATTCAGTCATCTTGCTTACAATTAAATCAAAGAGGCACGTGTAGGTCAGACAAATATAATATAACATTTATAATGAAATAACCACAAATGTCTTTTCTGTGCTCACATCATTATCAGTTTTATTCAACCCCCAAGTGACATTCAATCTTCGTACTTAGCTTTTAAACGTGAAGCATAGCTTGACACAAGTGTCTTGCAGCGATCTACGGGTATCTTCGCCCATTCGTCATGGGCAAAAGCCTCCAGTTCAGTCACATTCTTAGGCTTGCGCACTGCAACTGCTTTCTTTAAGTCGTCCCAGAGGTTCTCAATCGGATTTAAGTAAGGTGACTGCGATGGCCACTCCAAAATGTTCCAGCCTTTAATCTGCAACCATGCTTTAGTGGACTTGGAGGTATGCTTGGGATCATTGTCCTGTTGAAAGGTCCAACGTCTCCCAAGCCTCAGGTTTGTGACGGACTGCATCACATTGTCATCCAATATCTCCTGGTACTGAAGAGAATTCATGGTACCTTGCACACGCTGAAGCTTCCCTGTACCTGCAGAAGCAAAACAGCCCCAAAGCATGATTGACCCCCCGCCATGCTTCACAGTAGGCAAGGTGTTCTTTTCTTCATAGGCCTTGTTCTTCCTCCTCCAAACATAGCGTTGATCCATGGGCCCAAACAGTTCTAATTTTGTTTCATCAGTACACAGAACACTTCTGTGGTTTGTCCACATGACTTTTGGCATACTGCAGTCGACTCTTCTTATTCTTTGGAGACAGCAAGGGGGTGCACCTGGGAGTTCTGGCATGGAGGCCTTCATTACGCAGTGTGCGCCGTATTGTCTGAGCTGAAACTTCAGTACCCACATCTGACAAATCTTTTCTCAGTTCCTCAGCAGTCACATGGGGACTTTTCTCCACTCTACGCTTCAGGTAGCGCACAGCAGTCGAAGTCAGCATCTTCTTTCTGCCACGACCAGGTAGCGTTTCAACAGTGCCCTTTGCCTTGAATTTGCGAATGATGCTTCCTATGGTCTCTCTTGGTATGTTTAACATCTTTGCAATCTTCTTATAGCCATTGCCCTTCCTGTGAAGAGTAAATCACCTCTTCTCTTGTCTTCCTGGACCATTCTCGTGACTTCACCATGTTTGTAACCACACCAGTAAATGTCTAGAACGAGCTGAGTATCAGTCATTTTAAAGCTGCCTAATTGGTGCTTATTATGCTTTATTGCTGCTCCGTGACATCCACAGGTGTTTTCAATACCTGATTGAAAACACTTGAATAAACCTCTGTTCTTCAGAGTGGTAGTCTTTAAGGGGTTGAATAATTGTGTCAATGAAGAATTCACAAAAGAAACATTTACTACTGTATTACAAAACCAATTGATGTCATTTTAGTTGCATATGGTTCTTTAAAAAGTCCTTGTAGGATTTCATTCTGAATACAATTACAAATGTACACTAAATTCCCTAAAACCCTTTACAGCATTGGGGGTTGAATAATTTTGAACACAACTGTATGCCTATTAAACCACTAACAATGTTGGTTGGTTTATATATATATAGCTTTGACCAGTTGCAACCTGATCTCTGCTAAATAAGCCATCTAGTATGGCATGGCATTGATTGAAGGGTTCTGTGTGAAAGCAGTGAAAGCAGATCCAGGATGCAAAAAAATGGGAAATTGCAGATGTCATTTGCATGTCTAACCCAGAATTCTGTGCTGCATATGGGGAATGTAGCACATGAGCTCTGTGATGTAGTTCTTTGAATTGCTGGGATGTGCAAATGGCCTATACAATAATAAACATATATACACCTACACAATCATTCTGTCTGTGTGAGGACATAAATATTCAGGTTTCTATAATATGTAAATTAGCAAATAATTTGATTAAAATAATTTGCGATGTAACATTTATTTATTTGCAAAGTATTTTACCAGGAAGGATACATTGTAGCAAATCTCTGAAAGAAAATAATATAACAATACAAATTGTAAACAGTTTTATTGTAACATTTTTTAGGGCTGAATCACTTCCAACTTCAAATTGCAATTGTCCCTTTAATATCAATATATGTGATGTTGGTTCTCTCCCTCCTCAGTAACCTATTTCTCTGAAAATCGCTGGCAAAAATAAATAAATTAACATATTAATAGATACAGAGATACATAGAAAGCAATGCCAAACCTGGGACACATGGATTGTTCCATCCTAAAGTCCTTATTTACCCTTCGATAAATGCCAAAAACCCTATTATTGTATCACTATAGTAAATAGTGACCAATGGAGCTCAAATAAAAATTAATTGCACAAAATTCTTAAATATGCTTATTGCTGTGGATTTCTCTTTTTTTTAATGTGAGGTCACCTGACATGTTAAACTTACATTCTTTATGTGTCACATTACCGTATTACCAATATCCAGTTTGGAGACACAATAATTTTCCAAGTCAAGTGGTAAGGACCTGGTAACTTATGTTACTGATCAGGTTTTTCACTTGGAGACTGTGTATTTGTGCATTCTAAAGTGGCATTAGCTCTTCAATAGCAAGTGATTCCAAGTCATTTGTTATTTATGATGAGAGTGGAAAAAATAGCACCACCATAAACCATTGTAAAATAATATAAGGGGTTATTCAGAGAGATCCGAAATGTCGCCGAAATGTAGTCGGACACTGAAATTCAGTGTACGGTGACATTTCTAAGGCTGGGTGCAGTAGAGGCAACATCACTGCTCTATAACTGTGGAGGCTGTGGAGACACAGGTTCGATCCTGGGAAGAGCACCTCTCCAGTAAGTGTCCTTGGCCAAGACACCTAATGGTACATACTTGCCACCCAGGATATAAAAACGAGAGAAAACTCAATGTATCCTTGCAGGTAAAATACGTTCGAAAAGAAAAAAAAAATTCGGGGCCATTCGGCTATTCAGAGAACAGGCAGTTCGCCAAATTTTGGCGAATTGCCTGCATGTATGGTGCTGTTCGACGGCAGTGAAATCCCCCATAGAGAAGCAATGGTTCAACTATTCAGAGAACACCGAACAGCAGAGAAATGTTTTCATTCCTCAGGTTTATTCAGACAAACCCCATAGGGTTCAATGATAAATATATTCCCGTTTTAATTCAATATCTAATAAACCGTTTATTATTTTATTCTGAAGTAAAAAGTCTCTTTATTTATAGATTGTTTGTTTTTTTAGGTTCTTTTAGGCATTTTTTTCTTTTTCTGTAACCGTCCTCTTTATTATTATTCATAGGATCTTCTTTGTAAATTCCAGGCATTTTCGTTCAGTAGTTTTTTTGCAAACAGCGTTTAAATTTTGACACTTTGACACTTTCAAGCGTATTGTTTTTTTTTTAAAACCCGTTCGTCAGCTTGTCTTCTTTTTCCGGCAGCCAGTCTGCGTTGTGATCAGCAGCTCATCGGCTTTTTCTGGCGTGTTTGTGTTTTTTGTGCTGGGTTTTTGTTGGGTGTTCGGCGGGATTGCGGCGGGTTTTCCCTTCATGCCTGGGACCCTGCGATGAATGCTGAATTCACCGCTGGGTGAGGAACTTTGATTCCTTGAAGTGCAGGGAAGTGCGGGAAAAGAGAGCAGAGAAATGTCGGCGACATGTCGGCGACATTTCGGTGCTCTGAAAAACCCCCTTATTCTTTGCAGTCCACCCCTAAAAAGCCATAGCCATTGTAGCAATATAATAAGGTGGCTTGTCTTATTGCAATGACATTTATATTAACATTGCGTGACTGTTCATTACTCCTTTATGATATGAGAAATAATTAAAGTTGGAGTCATTGGCTAAACAGCAGCAAATTCCAACATCTCATAAAAATAAATATTTGTATCTCCCCTATAATTATTGAAAATAAAGCAAAAGTAAACGGAAATACCCAATGATTATATTTTCTGCAAGTAACCAACAGAATTTTAAAAGAGTAGTTACCTTCCGTATTTTACTTTTACTATGTTTCCATCCAAAAATCTATTAATTGTTTTATTGTTATTATTTTTACTCATCTGTGTGCAATAAAACAATGTTTAAATCCTGCTATAATCTGGATCTTTGAAAGTGCAGCAATCCAGCTATTCTGTCGTTTTATAGATTTCTATTTTCTTTGTCTTTTTTTTCAATATAAAGATTTTTATTGAGTACCGTTAAAAATTTGAAGTACAAAATATGAAAGGACAATAACGGCCACGCAGGGCCTGTCAACGCTATATATCACATATGTGCAGTTAGATTGTTATCAACATTGTACGGTACTTTTTACATGGTAAATAAACAATAAAAAACAAATATAGTGGTTAATATAGTAGTGAAATAAACGTAGATAAAAAACTAAAAGATAAAAAAAAAAAAAAAAAAAAAAAGGGAGGGAAAAAGAAAAGGAAAAGGGAAACAGAGAGTAAAACATGCGGTTCGGCTGGTTGAAATAATTTTAAGAGGGGGTGTAAAAGGATTTTTGTTGCTAGGGGTTTGAAGAGTTTTTAAGGGGATGAAGAGGATCCCTTGGAGGATCTATAAGATATCCAACCTTCCCAAGTAGCCTGATACTGTGGAAGGGTGTTATGGGCCGAAGCGAACATTTCCTCGTATTTACAGATACTATCTAAACGGGTCAGGACTTCTGAGAGTGAGGGGGCGGAGGTCGAGTTCCAGTGACTAGCCAACACTAACTTGGCGACCCCGAAAATAGCCGACATCAACCCTCTGGGTGGTATTTGGATGGTGATGGGGATGAAGTGTAACAGGTACGTTTCAGGCTGCAGAGGAATATCCAATGAGGTGCATAATTTGGTCAGGCCATGGATATCAGCCCAGTAAGAGCTAATTTTCGGGCAGGACCAAAAAACGTGTAACAGAGAACCCTTCTCTGTTGAACAACGCCAGCATACGTTGGCACCCTTAGAGATATGATGCAGTCGAGCAGGGGTAAGGTACCAGCGGTATAATAATTTAAGATGTGCTTCTCTCATGCCTGTGCTTTTAGATAGGCGATACACTGATGATGTGGCATAAAACCAGTCCTCTCGTGAGAATGATAAATTTAGGTCCTTCTCCATCTCAACATATATGGCAGTTTGCATTCCGTATTAGGAGACACTAAGCAACGGTAACATAGAGACAACGGTTTCCTTAAGTTTTTTTTACCCAAGCATAGCCTGTGGAAAGCTGTCATTTCTTTGCCTGGTATCGCCCTGGTCCTGTGCGCCAACAATATATGTTTAATACGAAGATAGGTAAAAATTTCTTTGGAGGAAATACCAAATTCTTGTACTAGGTCAGGGAACAGTTTAATAGAGGTTGGAGTGAGAAGGTGTTGGACAAGGGTCACTCCCTGAAGCGTCCAGGAGGCAAGGTTCAGGTCAGGGGATAATCTACTTAAAAAACTAAGAGGTGCAAAACTGAGCAGTGAAAGCGGTTTCAATAATGGTCTACCCCAATGGCGCCAGGTCAGGACCGAGAGATAAGAGGAGGGAAGTATCCCTTCCAGTTTACTTCTAGGGAGAGGGTCATACCACATAAAGTCATGTATAGAATTAGGAGCGATAACGGCATTTTCCAGGCGTAGCCATACAGGAGGTTCTGAGGAGTGCAGCGCGGCCAATAATTGGGCTAATAGGGAAGCTCTATAATATCTTAACAGGTCAGGGAAGCCAAGGCCGCCCAACTCTCTCGGAGTTGTAATTGTAGTAGCCGAAACTCTAGGGGGCTTGCGTTTCCAGATGTGGGCAAATAACATTTTCTGCAGACGTAGGAGGATATGTGCTGGGAGAAAGATCGGAACATTGCGAAAATAGTAAAGGATTTGCGGGAGGATTGACATTTTTAAGGAGGCCATGCGGCCAGCCAGGACAGATCCACTGAGTGCCATGATTGCAATTGTTTTTCAATGGATCGCAGGAGAGGGAGATAATTATGCTTAACGATGGAGCTCCTATTTTTTGTTAGGAAAATACCTAAGTATTTAATAGAGTCCGAACGCCAGTCAAACGAGTATTGAGTTTTAAGATCACCCAGCGAGGGACCAGGAATATGCAAAGGGAGGGCCTGAGTCTTACCAACATTATTTTTATAGTAGGATAGCCGACCATATTTCTCCAGTAAATTAAAAAGAGGAGGGAGTGAGGTGTCTGGGGTGGATAAATATAGGAGGATATCATCTGCAAATAGAGCGAGTTTCTGTTCGCCTGCCGGTGTAGGCAGACCTGATATAAATGTGTTCAACCTAATATGAGATGCTAACGGCTCCAGTGCCAAGACAAAAATTAGTGGGGATAAAGGACAACCTTGACGAGTGCCGTTCGTAATTGGAAAAGTAGGGGATGAAAATCCCATGCTTAACACCTTTGCCGAGGGGGTGGAATACAGAGCCATAACACTTTGGATAAATGAGGCGGGAAATTGAAAGGCCTCCAGCGTTTGGCGCATAAAGCCCCAGTGCATGCGATCAAACGCTTTTTCTGCGTCTAAAGACAGTAGGAGCCCCGGGGTTCCAGAACGGTTAGCTAAGTCTATTATGTCAAACAGGCGACGTGTATTATCACAAGTCTGCCTCCCCTGTACAAATCCTGTCTGATCCGGATGAATCAATTTAGGGAGCAGGGGCGCAACGCGCGAGGCCAATAATTTTGCATAAAGTTTTATATCAACATTCAGTAGGGATATGGGGCGAAAATTCGCACAATGAGTGGGGGGTTTGCCGGGTTTAGGGAGTGTGACTACGGTGGCCAGGAGCATCTCTGGGGGAACTTGGCCAGTGGTTTTAATATGATTAAATAAGGCTGTCAGAGTAGGGACCAGGAGGGAGGCGAAATTTTGGTAGTAGAGATTAGATAAGCCATCAGGGCCGGGTGCTTTACCCTTCGGGAGAGCCCGGATTGCTTTGTAGACGTCCTCCTCAGAGAAAGGAGTTAGTAAGTCAGCTTGCTGATGGGGCAGTAATGTCGGCAATTGCGCTTCTGCTAAGAAGGTAGAAATTTCTGCCGAGCAGGGCGGTGAAATGGCCGAGTCAAGTTTAAGATTGTAAAGAGAGCTATAGTAGTTGGCAAATTCTGAGACAATCAGCGCTGGGTTGCGCACTATTTGTCCCCCTAATCCTTCAATATGGGTGATTTTAGTTTGAAGCGCGTCTTGCCCTGAGTTTAGAGGCCAGTAACTTTCCCGCCTTGTTACCTTGAGTATAGGAAGTGTAATTTAATTTGCGTAGGGATCGTTCCATAGCCTGTAGGTTTAAGTGCTCCAACTCTTTCCGCAAGGAAAGCAATTGGGATGCAATCGATGGGGTCGGCTTATTCTTATTTTGGGATTCTAAGGAGGAGATTTGTTGTAAGAGAGTTGATGTTTTAAGAGTATACTGTTTCTTTCTATAAGCCCCCTGTTTAATGAAATGACCTCTGATAACCGCTTTGTGGGCTGACCACACAGAGGAGATCGCAACCTCCTCCGAGGTGTTCAATCTGAAGTAGTCCTCAAGAACCGACGCCGCCCCATCCCTCCCAGCCGGGTCCACAATCAAGGAATCATTTAGACGCCACGAGCCCATACCTCGAGCCGGAAAATGAGCCCGGAAGGACAGAATCAAGGGGGCATGGTCAGACCATGTCATGGGTCCGATGTGAGCATCTAAGAGGTGGTGGACCATAGTCCGGTGTATGAGGCATAAATCGATTCTGCTATAGGAGGAATGCACCTGGGAATAGAAAGTGTAATCCCTAGTCTGGGGGTGGGAGATGCGCCAGACATCATACAGGTCAACAGAGTGCAGAAAATCAGTGAAGCGTCGGCCAAGAGACTTCGCTTTTTGAGAGGGGAGGCGGCTTCCAGAGGACTGGCAGTCAACCATGGGGCAGGGGGTCATATTAAAGTCGCCACAGATATACCCGCGCCTTGGCTAAGGGACTGAATTTGTTTATGGGCTTTCCTGAGGAACTGCAACTGGTTAACATTCGGGAAGTACAAATTAACAATAGTCACCGGAACATCATTTAAAGAGCCAATCAATATCAACATCCTCCCCTCCTTGTCCTGGTGTTGAGATGCAACCTGAAACAACCAGTCTCTATGGAAGAGGATGGAGACCCCTCTCGATTTGGTTGGAGACATAGAGTGATAAGCTTCAGGGTACATCTGAGACCGAAGACGGGGGGCATCGTGAGACCGAAAATGTGTCTCCTGTAAGCACACTACCGCAGGTTTATATTTATGCAAATCTCGGAAAAGACAGTGTCTTTTGAAAGGAACATTCAGACCTCTAACGTTTAAGGAGAAAAATTTCAGTTCAGGGGAACCCATCAATCATATATTGGGAAACATCCGTTTGTAAGCGTTCCCATCCCCTCCCAACCCCCAATGTAGACAGTCCCCCATGAGGAAGAAGCGTTCGTCCAGGGGACCATACAGCAGGAAAACTGGAGGGAGTACTGGACCAGACGAACCGAAAGAAAAATAAAAATAAAAATAAAAGGGAGGACAAAATAAGGAAAAAAGAAATTGAGAAATTCAGTAACAAAAAAAACACTGCGAGCCCGCAGTGTAAAGAGGTGTAACTCGCCGTGATGAAAAAAAAAGCGAGGTAAAGTCTCAGGGTAGTAAACACCCACCGGGGGTATCCCTGGCGTACCAGAGAAGAACGCAAACAAAAATATCCAGAGCAATAAGCTCGTGTCAGATATGAGCCACCAACAGGGGGGTGAGGGAGCTCGGTTCTCTATGAAGTAGAGGGTCTCTCCAACATTTAAGAAGAAGTAGAAAGCAGTCGGACAGCTCTGGGGAGAGGAGACGATATCAAAACAGGCCCAGACATAGGGCGCCGATCATTTTGGCTTGACGCGGTGCCACTCTGGCGAAACTTTAAGTGGAGATGTAGTTACCACGCGAGGGGGGGTGTACTCCTTCACAAACCCCCATTCCTGCAGGAGCAGCATGCCCGACGGGATGTTGGTGATAGCATGTAGCCTCCCTTCTCTCCATATAAGCAATTTGGTCGGGAAACCCCACCTGTAAGCCACCTCGTGGTTCCTCAGGAGCTTCGTCAAGGGGAGGAATTCGCGCCTCTTTGCCAGGGTCATCGCTGATAGATCCGCAAACAGTAGCAAGTTAGCATACGGAGTAGGCAGGGCCGGGCCTTTCCTAGCCGCAGACATTAAGGACTCCTTAATATGATAAAAGTGAACTCGGACGATAACATCTCGGGGGACATCCGGTGAAAGATGTTTCGCTTTGGGCAGTCGATGAGCGCGGTCTAGGAGTAAGTCCTGGAGAGAGGCCGATGGGAGTAAAAGTTGAAAGACCTCCATGAGATATGCCGGGAGATCAGCCAGGCCCACTGCCTCCGGGACTCCACGGATCCGCATGTTGTTTCTGCGTGAGCGGTCCTCTAAGTCAGCAACTTTGGTGGCCAGCGCATCATGTGCGATTTGTAAATTCTGGTGTCTGTCCACAAGATCATTATGAGCCAGACAAATATCGTCAGATTTGGTCTCAAGGTTGTCAGTACGCTCACCTAGATCCTGAACATCGTGGCGCAGCTCCTGCAGCGCCTCTTTGAAGTCAGCCTGGAGGGTAGTGCGGAGTCCCTGGAGCATATCATGCATTGCCCTCTCAGATGCTGGGGACGTGTTAGAGAGGAGGTCCGCATCCTGTTCCTCCAAGTCCAGGCCAGAGAGAGAGGAGCCCGAAATCGGGGAGCCGCCATCTTGGATTTTGCGGCCTTTCTCAGATCGGCTGGTCCGGGTCCCTTCAAGCTGCCGCTGGGCCTTTGGAGGTGCCATCCTGCCTCCGGATGGTGTTAGGACCCCGAGGGAAGTAATTTGAAGTTGGGGTGCCCCTTGTAAGTGCCGCTGGAATGGAAAAACCGAGCGCCGCACACAGAGCTCTCAGAACATGCGGCTGCTCGTGTCGCCGGCTAGCCACGCCCCCCCTTCTATTTTCTTTGTCAATGGAGACATCCAAGAAAAAGAGTAAATCACCCCATAGGTTACTTTATGTGGCCCTTCAGGGCTGTTTAGTATTCCGAAATATGAGTTGTGTACAAGCAGGGATGCCGTGCACCATGCAAGCCTTTCATTGAGTTCAGATCTCTATTGCCGCACAGTATGAGCTGACACTGTCTCTGAAAAGGTTAACTAGCACAGCAACCATCATTTGTGAAGAGTGGGAATGCTCCATGTGCTGCCCTGTCATCTTTTATTATCTTTTTATACTATGGACTGGCGTATGGCAGCTACTCAGACTAGTTTTACTCTTTGCTCCCCTTCTTTGGGTATCTTTCACTTTTTTAAAAAAATTAACATTCTAAGTAAACTAATAAAATTAACAAAATGTCTATTATGATATTGTATTTTGTGATTTTGCCTGTTCTATGCCAGAGACACTTTAAAAAGCGAGATATCTCACTGTAGTCCATCCTGGTAAAATTTTGTTTATAAACCAGCAGGATTTTGATGATTGGTAGCATTCCAGTGTATATCATCCCACCATCAGGGTTATTCAAAGAGATTCGAATTGCTTGAGAAAGGTAACCGAACGCTGAAAATCAGCGTTCGGTTACCTTTCTTGGCCATTCGGCTATCCAGAGAGCAGGCAATTCGCCAAATCCTGGCGAATTGCCTGAACATACGGTGCCTGTTCGGTGCCTGTTCGAGGGCAGTGAAATCCCCATGAAAAGCACTGCTTCGGTTATTCAGAACACAAACCAGCAGTGAAAGGTTCCCGAAATGCCCTGTCATTCGGTGGTTTAATTCAGCAAGTTTATTCAGGAAAATCCCATAGGCTTCAATGTTAAAAATATTCCCGTTTTAATTCAATGTCTAATAAACCGTTCATTATAAAATTCTGCAGTAGAGTCTCTTTATTTATAGATTTTTTTTTTTTTAAGTTTACTTATTTTTTCTGTAACAGCCCTCTTTATTATCATTCCCTGGACCTCATATGTAAATTTCAGACATTTTCGCTCTGTAGTTTCTTTGCAAACAGTGTTTCACTTTCACACATTCATACAAACTGTTTTCCTAATTTATTCACTGCCCTCTGTCTGCGGTCTCTGCTTTTTCCGGCGGCTTCACTGCGTGTGATCGGCTCCTGCTCGGGTTTTTCCGGCGTCTTCGACTGGTTAATCCAGATGTTTTTGCGGGTTTTCGGCGTGCATTCGGCAGGATTTGCAGTTACTTTCGTCGGGTTTGCGGTAGCTTTTCCCTGCAATTCGGGGACCCTGTGGTGCTTGCTGAATACACGGCAGGGTCACCGAAATGGGATCGGCAAAAGGAACCGAATTGAAGAGAATGAAAAGTCACCGAACGTGCGGTGACTTTTCGAATCTCTTTGAATTACCCTGTATGACTTGTTAATGTGGGTGTAGAAACCATACATTCTATTTGTTTTCCTTCCAAGACCACTTCTACGATCCACAAAAAAAAGAACAAGGGGACAGAAGAAAACAGAAAATCAATAGACGTTTCAGAGTCTCATAACTTCTGTTAAGCTTTTAAGAAAATAAACGATACTTAAAAGTTAGAGGGCCCTATTACATTCTTTGCACCCAATTTTGCGCGTGCGCAAAAACGCATTAACACGAGGGGTAAAACCCTTTGCGCTGAACGTCGTATTACAACGTTCGTGCAAAAAGTGCGCATTAGCGTTTAACGCGGATGGACCTGCGCGAGCGTGATGAACTGTGCGCGTCCTATACTTAACATTGTGAGCGCAAATGCGTTTGTGCGCTGGTATGCGGATGGTATTACAATCTTCACACAAAATTATACGGACAACGTTTGCCCACATAATTTTAACGTCTTTGAAAAGCTGATAGTAACGGCAAATTGTAACAACCTGACCGTACCAAACTGCGGATTCACAACGGAGAACGTCGATGCGCATGTTTTTTGACGGACTTGCGTATAGAAATAACGGTCTGCGTATAAAAATGCACTACGCAAATGAAAATGCGAGAAGAATGTAATAGGGCCCGGATATTTTTATTAAAAAATTTATTAAAAAATTCTACCTTTGAGTTCTGCCCCTTTTCTCCAGATTCAAATGGATTCACTGAGTCCTTTCATTCCATTCGACACAGTATTGTTTTACCCATTAATCTGTATCAAAACTAAAGAAATACACACAATAGGTCATCATCTAATGGCTGCACAAAACGATTCACATCAAAAATATACAAACTTAATGTGACAACAGGCATAGACATGGACGGAGAATTCCAGCCATCATGTAAATCGATATGAACAGCATTTCTATATGCACAATCACGTTGCACAAGATCCACCTCCATTACATTGTTCTCCCAAGCAATTATAATCACTTTGCTTGCCCTCATGTCACACAGACACACAGAGAATCTCGTGAAAATCTAAATTCAAAGACAAACAATAGTCCCTCTACCCTCTTCATTGCTGCACATTGGCTGGCATTTTGCCCTGCCGTATTAAAACAAAATCCTCCAAAATGTTGCTCTTGTCGATCCATAGACATGGAAAAGAGGTCCAAACATACTTTGTCCCTGTGATCTGCTGTTATGTTTAAGGCTAGGGTCAGACGAACGCATTTTTCACGTCTACCGTCAAAAAGTGCGTTGAACGCATTTTTTCACGGAAGACACGAAAGTGGTCATTCGATGCACAATTATGGCCGTATTTTTTGACGGAGCTAGAAAAAACAAATGAACTTGATGTTAGCCGGACATGCGCAGCGTCTGACGTCTCCTAATCATGCACACACGCCGATATGACGACGCAGCGCATTCTGTGCGTTAGTACTAGCGGTTCCACGTTCTCGCAAAAATGCGTTCGTTTGCCGCTTGCGTTGCACGGCCGAACTTTCGTGCGGCCGTACTTCGTATATTGGCTGTCATTGGACGTCATTTGCTGCTACTATGGCCGTGATAAAGTGCGTCTCAACGCACGTTCGCACTGCGTTCGTCTGACCCCAGCCTAAAAGCATGTGAAATCTAATTTCTGCTCAAACTCCCTCTTCACAAAGAGTGTCTGGATGAATGACACATAACACTGCAATCAGCAGACATCAGCAATTATAAGTCAAACGACTGCCATGATCTGCGAGACTAGAGACAGTGTCTGCTTACTTGACTTTTATTTTATATTTTAAGCAATATTAGTTTTTAGGGCATTTAATATATTCATCACAAACACACAAAGTATAGCAGGCAATGTGGCTTCATCATATAGCACCTCTTATAAACTCCACGTGCTTCACAGATTTTTAAAATAGTGATTCTCTAGCCCTGATTTAAACACTTCACTACCAAGTTGTTTTCCAGAAACCAATGCCAGGACCCAGTTGCTTTATTGAAAATCAGCTTGCAGAAGCCTTACGGTGAAAATCTGCTTGAAAAGCACATTTTCAAACCATATGTTCTATTCCAAAGGCAGATGATGCCATCTGCTGGCAAAGAGTGCTACTACATCTCCATTATACAGCGCTAGGGGTCATTTTTTTTCCCTTCAAGCTGTTACATAATTACATAGGCTGAAAAAAGACATGCATCCACCAGGTTCAGCCTTTCACACATCACCTGCTGTTGATCCAAAAGAAGGCAAAAACCCCAGTCTGAAGCACTCACCAATATATAACATACTGTGAAAAAATTCCTTCTTGACCCCAGAATGGCGTCAGATTTCTCCTTGGATCAAGAAGCTTTTACTCACATATTAAATATTATAACCCTTAATATTCTGTGTCTGCAGGAAGTCATCCAGTTGTTGTTTAAAAGTCTGTACAGTCTCTGACCCAACCACCTCAACAGGCAGAGAATTAAACATATTTATTGTTCTCACTGTTAAATAACCCTTCCTATGCTTTAGGCTGAATTTCCTTTCGTCCAGTCTAAATGGGTGACCTCGTGTCCTGTGTATAGTCCTGTTAATGAATAGGTTTCCAGACAATGGTTTATAATGGCCCCGTATATATTTATATAAAGTTATCAGATCCCCTCTAAGGCCCCGTATATATTTATATAAAGTTATCAGATCCCCTCTAAGGCACCGTTTCTCTAAACTAAACAGGTTTAAGCTTGTTAGTCTTTCCTCATAACTTAACCCTTCCATTCCCCTTATTAATTTAGTCGCCGTCTCTGCACTTTTTCTAGCGCTATGATATCCTGTTCAAACTGTGTAGGCACTTCAGCTGTCATACTGAAGTGCTAAAACTTTGGGAGCAATGCTGAAGCCTATTTACAAGCAAATTTTGTTAGCAATAATCGCAATTCCTGCATTGCTCCAGAATTAGACCAAATCGAGTGTACTCAGGATCAGGGGGGACCAGCGGGTACGTTTGATGATGGAGTATACTCGATCTAAGCAGTAATGGGGTTAATCCTATAAAGTATCCTCTTGCAAAATCATTTTTCTTCTGCGTGTCAAACTTCTGTATATAAAGTGGTACACAAGTTAATATTGTCCAGACGTATATTTAACACGCATGGAAATAGCTGTGCAAATACAAATGACATTCTCTAATCTGGCATATGGCCTTTATTTGGATAAATAGCCCAATCTAAGAGGAATTAAACTGCTGTGTGCACATAGAATACATAGAAAATGACATTTCCTTCTGATGACCCAACTATTGCATGGGGTGTAATAAAGTGGGGAGGTGGGTGGACTATAGAAAAACCAATGCAGCAATATGCAAGCAAAAATCATAATAAAAACACATACAATTTTTCGGGTTCAGCATTTATGGCTGGTTCAACATATAAGTTGAATTTGGGGAACTATTTTAACTTCATAGTAAATGTTTTACATATTTTTGTTCCTCAGAATGTGTTTCATGGGAAAAGTGGTAAGTCATATAGGGTTATTCAGAGAGAGCCGATCTGGCCCCGAGATGTCACCGAACAGTGAATTTCCCCATACGGTGACATTTCGTGGTCATTCGGCTATTCAGAGAGCAGGGAGTTTGCCAAATTTTGACGAACTGTCAGCAAGTACGGTGCTGTTCGACGGCAGTGAAACCCCCCCATAAGTAAGCAATGGGTAATCTATTCAGAGAACACCGAACAGCAGTGAAAAGTTGCCGAAATGCCCTGCTGTTCGGTGTTTTCATTCGGCAGGTTTATTCCGGCGAACCCCATAGGCTTCAATGTTAAAAATATTCCCATTTTAAACCAATGTCTAATAAACCATTTATTATTTTATTCTGCAGCATAAAGTCTCTTTATTTATAGATCTTTTCGGATCTTATAGGCATTTTTCCCAATTTGTTCAGCAAATTTTTTTCCTGTTTTTTTATTTTTAAAGTGTTTTTTCTTTTTTCTGTAACAGACCTTTTTATTACCATTCGTAGGACCTTATATCTAAATTCCAAGCATTTTCGTTCAGTAGTTTCTTTGCAAACAGGGTTTTAATTTTGACACATTTAAGCGTATTGCTATTTTTTTTTTTTTTTACCCCGTACGTCAACTTGTTGGCCTTTTCCGGCGGCTGCTCTACACTGTGATCGGCGACTCTATCAGGGTTATCCAAAGAGATTCGAAAAGTCACCGCACGTTCGGTGACTTTTCGTTCTCTTCAATTCGGTTCCTTTTGCCGATTGCATTTCGGTGACCCTGCGGTGTATTCAGCAAGCACCACAGGGTCCCCGAATTGCAGGGAAAAGCTGCCGCAAACCTGACGAAAACTAACCGATGCACGCTGAAAACAAGCAAAACATCTGGATTAACCTTCGAAGAGGAGCCGAACAGGAGCCGAAAAGGAGCCGAATCACACAGAGCCGAAGCAGCTGTGACGTAGAGGAGGCAGTGAATAAATTAGAAAAACCATTTGTATGAATCTGGGAAAAAGAAACGCTGTTTGCAAAGAGAACTACTGGAGCGAAAATGTCTGAATTTTCACAGGAGGTCCAGGGAATGATAATAAAGAGGGCTGTTACAAAAAAAATAAGCAAACTGAAAAAAAAAAAAAAAATCGGACTTTTTATTTTTTTTTTAAAATTCAGAAAAATGCTTAAAGTATCCTAAAAAATCTATAAATAAAGAGACTTTTTGCTGCAGAATTTTATAATGAACGGTTTATTAGATATTGAATTAATACGGGAATATTTTTAACATTGAAGTCTATGGGATTCTCCTGAATAAATTTGCCGAATAAAACCACCGAATGGCAGGGCATTAGAGGGAACCTTCACTGCTGGTTTGTGTTCTCTGAATAGCCGAAGCAGTGCTTTTGATGGGGATTTCACTGCCCTCGAACAGGGACCGAACAGGCACCGTATGTTCAGGCAATTCGACAGGATTTGGCGAATTGCCTGCTCTCTGGATAGCCGAATGGTCAGGAAAGGCAACCGAACGCTGATTTTCAGCATTCGGTTACCTTTCTCAAGCAATTCGAATCTCTTTGGATAACCCTGTTTGGCTTTTTCCCACGTGCTCGGCATTTTTTTTGTGGCAGTTCTGGTGGGTTTCCAGCCCATGTTCGGCAGGCTTGCGGCAGGATTTCCCTGCACTCCGGGGACCCAGCAGTGAATGCTGAATTCACCGCAGGGTGGGGAACTTTGATTCCCTGAAGAGAAGGGAGGTGCGGGAAACTAGAGCGCATCGAAATGTCGGCGACATTTCCGTGCTCTCTGAATAACCCCCATAAAATTAGTACACGTTACAAAGCAGGGAATATAATCAGGAAATGAGAGAACGGTTTTGGCTCGTGTCAGACGAGCGCAGCATTCATGTCCGTGATGGCGCACAAAAGTACATCCGTGATAGCATGAAATAAAGGCTAATGGAGTCTCACACATGAAGTACGTCCGCACTGTGCGTCCGCGGCAAACGGACGCAAGTTAGGCAAGAACATACAACCCCTAGAACGGCCGCACAAAGTGCGCTGCGTCCGCAACGTCCGCATAGCTTTCAGGGTTATTCAAAGAGATCCGAATTGCTTGAGAAAGGTAGCCGAACGCTGAAAATCAGCGTTTGGTTACCTTTCTTGGCCATTCGGCTATCTAGAGAGCAGGCAATTTGCCAAATCCTGGCGAATTGCCTGAACATACGGTGCCTGTTCGGTGCCTGTTCGAGGGCAGTGAAATCCCCATGAAAAAGCACTGCTTCAGCTATTCAGAGAACACAAACCAGCAGTGAAAGGTTCCCGAAATGCCCTGCCATTCGGTGGTTTAATTCAGCAAATTTATTCAGGAGAATCCCATAGGCTTCAATGTTAAAAATATTCCCGTTTTAATTCAATATCTAATAAACCGTTCATTATAAAATTCTGCAGTAAAGAGTCTCTTTAGTTATAGATTTTTTTGATATTTTAAGTATTTTTCTTAATTTTAATTTTTTTAAAAGTCCGATTTTTTTTTTTTTTTTTTAAGTTTACTTATTTTTTCTGTAACAGACCTTTTTATTATCATTCCCTGGACCTGATATGCAAATTTCAGACATTTTCGCTCAGTAGTTTCTTTGCAAACAGCGTTTCACTTTTCAATCATTCATGCAAACTGTTTTTCTAATTTATTCACTTCGCTCTATCTGCGGTCTCCGCTTTTTCCGGCGGCTTCGCTGCGTGTGATCGGCTCCTGCTCGAGTTTTTCCATGGTTTTTGGCAGGTTAATCCAGATGTTTGTGTGGGTTTTCGGCGTGCATTCGCTGGGTTTTGCGGTTCGTTTTCGTCGGGTTTGCGGCAGCTTTTCCCTGCAATTCGGGGACCCTGTGGTGCTTGCTGAATACAACACAGGGTCACCGAAATGAGATCGCAAAAGGAACCGAATTGAAGAGAACGAAAAGTCACCGAACATGCGGTGACTTTTCGAATCTCTTTCAGGGTTATCCAAAGAGATTCGAATTGCTTGAGAAAGGTAACCGAACGCTGAAAATCAGCGTTCGGTTACCTTTCCTGGCCATTCGGCTATCCAGAGAGCAGGCAATTCACCAAATCCTGTCGAATTGCCTGCACATACGGTGACTGTTCGGTCCCTGTTCCGAGGGCAGTGAAATCCCCATGAAAAAGCACTGCTTCGGCTATTCAGAGAACACAAACCAGCAGTGAAAGGTTCCCCTAATGCCTGCCATTCGGTGGTTTAATTCGGCAAATTTATTCAGGAGAATCCATAGACTTCAATGTTAAAAATATTCCCGTTTTAATTCAATATCTAATAAACCGTTCATTATAAAATTCTGCAGCAAAAAGTCTCTTTATTTATAGATTTTTTAGGATACTTTAAGCATTTTTCTGAATTTTTAAAAAAAAATTAAAAGTCCGATTTTTTTTTTTTTTTTTTTTTTTTCAGTTTGCTTATTTTTTTGTAACAGGCCCTCTTTATTATCATCCCTGGATCTCCTGTGAAAATTTCAGACATTTTCGCTCAGTAGTTTCTTTGCAAACAGCGTTTCTTTTCCCAGATTCATACAAATGGTTTTTCTAATTTATTCACTGCCTCCTCTACGTCACAGCTGCTTCGGCTCTGTGTGATGGCTCATGTTCGGCTCCTGTTCGGCTCCTGTTCGGCTTCTTCGAAGGTTAATCCAGATGTTTTTGCTTGTTTTCAGCGTGCATTCGGTTAGTTTTCGGTGGGTTTACGGCAGCTATTCCCTGCAATTCGGGGACCCTGTGGTGTTTGCTGAATACACCGCAGGGTCACCGAAATGCAATCGGCAAAAGGAACCGAATTGAAGAGAACGAAAAGTCACCGAACGTGCGGTGACTTTTCGAATCTCTTTGGATAACCCTGTTTGAATAACCCTGTTTGTGTGTGAGTGATGGAACGTGGTCAGACGGACTCCATTTATACGTCCAGCATTTTTGACGGACAAAATGGTTTTGCATTTTAATTTATTTTCCCTGCTACATCCGTCAAAATATACGTCAGTGAAAAAACAGACTGTGTGGCCGCTGCCTTGTTGTCAGTCAGAAAGTAGGTCCGTACTGCACGGACGCACAGTCCGTACAAAATGCGCTCGTCTGACCCTAGCCTTCTACCTTGTAGGTTTAAGGCTAGGGTCAGACGAACGCATTTTTATGTTGTCTGTGAAAAAGTGCGTTCGAACGAATGGACGTATTTTTTCACAGAATACGTGATAGCGGTCATACTATGCGCATTTTCGTCCGTGATTTTGTACGGATCATCAATAAAACACTTTTTGTGTCTGGACGTTATGTTGGCCGGACATTAGCAGCGTCTGACGTCTCCTAATCACGCACACAAGCCGATAGCGGACGCAGCGCACTCTGTACGTCAGTACCTGCGGTTTCACGTTCTCGAAAAAATGCGTTCATTTTCCACTTGCGTTGCGCAGCCGGACTTTTGTGCGACCGTACTTCGTATATTGGCCGTCATTGCCCGGCATCTGCTGCTAGTGCGGCCGTGATTAAGTGCGGCTGCACGCGCGTTCGCACTGCCTCAGTCTGACCCTAGCCTTAACAAACAGAGCCACAGACTTTGCAAGCAAATATGAGATAGAAAATCATTCTGAGGTTCAATATGGAACCTTTGGATTTTTTTCAAAATCATAATTTGATTATTCACTAAACTGTATAGAAACAATGAAAAAAATTGGTAATTACAAACGAATTAATCTATCATTCGATAAATACTTACAGGGTTATCCAAAGAGATTCGAAAAGTCACCGCACGTTCGGTGACTTTTCGTTCTCTTCAATTCGGTTCGTTTTGCCGATTGCATTTCGGTGACCCTACGGTGTATTCAGCAAGCACCACAGGGTCCCCGAATTGCAGGGAAAAGCTGCCGAACACCTGACGAAAACTAACCGAATGCATGCTGAAAACAAGCAAAAACATCTGGATTAACCTTCGAAGAAGCCGAACAGGAGCCGAACGGGAGCCAATCACACAGAGCTGAAGCAGCTGTGACATAGAGGAGGCAGTGAATAAATTAGAAAAACCATTTGTATGAATCTGGGAAAAAGAAACGCTGTTTGCAAAGAAACTACTGAGCGAAAATGTCTGAAATTTTCACAGGAGGTCCAGTGAATGATAATAAAGAGGGCTGTTACAGAAAAAATAAGCAAACTGAAAAAAAAAAAAAAAAATCGGACTTTTTAAAAAAAAAAAAAAATCTGAAAAATGCTTAAAGTATCCTAAAAAATCAATGAATAAAGAGACTTTTTGCTGCAGAATTTTATAATGAACGGTTTATTAGATATTGAATTAAAACGGGAATATTTTTAACAGTGAAGCCTATGGGATTCTCCTGAATAAATTTGCCGAATTAAACCACCGAATGGCAGGACATTAGGGGAACCTTTCACTGCTGGTTTGTGTTCTCTGAATAGCCGAAGCAGTGCTTTTTCATGGGGATTTCACTGCCCTCGAACAGGGACCGAACAGGCACCGTATGTGCAGGCAATTCGCCAGGATTTGGCGAATTGCCTGCTCTCTGGATAGCCGAATGGCCAGGAAAGGTAACCGAACGCTGATTTTCAGCGTTCGGTTACCTTTCTCAAGCAATTCGGATCTCTTTGGATAACCCTGTTAGTGTAACATAGCGTCAGTTATTTGTACAAATGTTTGCTGTATTTGTAATATACATTGTGCTAAATTAAAGATTTTAAATCACTGCAACATGTTTTCTCCCAGGTTTAGGTCATGTAAGGAGGGGCTCATTCAGCGCCCTAGAAATCTATAACTGAAAATACACAAACACCTTATCTCAGACTCTTTTTCCGGCCATAAATCCTTCAGAACAAGAATCATTGAGCATCAGCTATAGTTTTATTACACAATGAGTAAAGAAAATGTCTTGTGCACAAGGATAACTTTATCAGCTTCACCAAGCAAACAGTCCATAACACGTGTCGGCTTTGCACTATAACACATTTTATCATTTGTTGTTATAAGTCCAGGAAAGTATTACATTTTGTTTATAAAATTCCAGTAGTTTAGTGCTGCAACACTGTACAAAGGGCGGGGGGGGGGGGGTGAGTATACGCGACAACACTCACAACTTAAAGTGAAATTACCGTGAAAGAAACCTTCATATTAATGAGCTAAAACGAAATGACATGTGTACAGTATCAGGGTTATTCAAAGAGAATCGAAAAGTCACCCCACTTTCAGTGACTTTTCGTTCTCTTCAATTCGGTGCGATTTGGCGATCCCATTTCGGCGACCCTGCTGTGTATTCAGCAAGCACCACAGGGCCGTCGTAGTGCAGGGAAAAGCCGCCGTTCAGCGTACGGTTACCTTTCCTGGCCATTCGGCTATCCAGAGAGCAGGCAGTTCGCCAAATGTTGGCGAATTGCCTGCACATACGGTGCCTGTTCAGTGCCTGTTCGAGGGCAGTGAATTCACCATAGAGAAACAATGCATCGGCTATTCAGAGAACACAAAATAGCAGTGAAAAGTTGCCGAAATGCCCTGCTTTTCAGTGGTTTCATTCGACAGGTTTATTCAGGCGAATCCCATAGGCTTCAATGTTAAAAATATTCCCGTTTTAATCCAATATTTAATAATCTGTTGATTATAATATTCTGCAGTAAAAAGTCTCTTAATTTCTAGATTTTTTAGGATCTTTTAGGCATTCTTCGGGATTTTTGTGCAAAGCGTTTTTTCTTTTTTCTGTAACAGCCCTTTTTATTATCATTCCTTGGACCTTATATGTAAATGTCAGACATTTTCGTTCTGTAGTTTCTTTGCAAACAGCGTTTCACTTTTCAAACATTCAAGTGTACTGTTTTTTTTTCACTCCATTCGTCTGCGGTGTGGGGTTTTTCCGGCGGCTGCTCTGCGCTGTGATCGGCGGCTGCTCGGGTTTCTCCAGCGTGTTCGGCGGGGTTAATCCAGATGTTTTTGCGGGTTTAGGTGCGCCTTCGCCATGTTTTGCGGTGAGTGTTTGTCGGGTTTGCGGCGGCTTTTCCCTACACTACGACGGCCCTGTGGTGCTTGCTGAATACACCGCAGGGTCGCCGAAATGGGATCGCAAAATCGCACCGAATTGAAGAGAACGAAAAGTCACCGAACGTGCGGTGACTTTTCGATTCTCTTTGAATAACCCTGAGAGTGCTGAATAAGGAAAAAGGAATGAGCAGTCAATACATTGTTCTGTCCAATGATGACACGGTCTAATGAAATTAGATAGTACAGGTCACAGTGATTTAATAAAATATATAAACACCTGATAGAGATGAAAACAACATAATTCAGCTAGCCAAGTCTGTGATACTTGAAAACGAGAGAAATCTCAATGTATCCTTCCTGGTAAAATCCTTTATAAATAAATAAATAAATATGATCAGTATATAGCCTTGTGAATGAGTGTAAACCTTAAAATAGTAAAACTGTAGAACAAATATTAAAGCCCCCCTTGTTCCATCTCATCTAAATGATATATTTCATCAGAAGTTAAAACATTAAGGAGCTTAACTGGAATCAGTCTCCTTTGCTTTATTTTTGTTTTATGTTATGAAAGAGAAAAGATAGGTTTAAGCTATAAGATTAATAAACAATTCAGATACTTTTGAAATTGCGTTATTATTGGATGTAGTCAACAAACATCAACTTGTGTTGGTTTTCAGGTCATTTCTCAGTACACAACGGACTGATAAACAGGTCCGGGGCAGTCACAGGCAGTGATATATTACCTTATCTGTCAGTTGGGTCTATGGTGTATCCGAGGAAAAATAGAGGCGCAGGAACAATAATGTAGCCTTTTACTGCAACAATCAGGATGCCATAATAGTCAACCTCATGGGACGGAAATAAAACATTTTCTTCAACCTAATTAATCTATTCATGCACATAATAAGTCAAACCAGACACTGTTATTTTAATTAATTATCAAGAGGGGGATTTAATGAGCCTATTATGTTTTTTGAAGTATAGCTCTTTACCCACAAGTTGTCACTTTTATTGTAATTTAGAACATGTTATTATTTATACATCACACTTACCAAGGGGGCATGAGGAGTGTAATTTGTGATAAGATGTACTACAATAGAACTGAAAACACTTCTGAATTACTTTATGTTGCTTATGTATTTAGAATGACCACTTCGTTAGAGTATATTTCATACATACAGTATTTTAACATTATTTAGATCAGTATCATGTGTAGCGCTGCTTTAAAGACTGTGTTCTGCTGCATTTAATTATTATGGCCACCAGAGGGAGATAGAGACAATATGGACTATGCTGGACAAACACTGAACTACAATTTCCATCATGCTTTGCGTGAGTACAGATAGGGGGGGTGTAGGAAGAGGAAAGACATCAGCAGCCTCATGCAGGGGAGGGGGAGAGTGAGCCGAGCGGTGAAAGGTGGAGGACACACGTGAAACTGCCAGGGATCGTGACCAGGCCATAGTACAGGCGCTGCCTCACTGGTGCTGGAGATCGGGACGGTGACCCTGCAGAGACCTACCTATGCACCGCTGAGAGGTCTGAATGATAATCTGGTTCTGGCTGGACCCCGGGTTAGGAGACCGCAATGATCCATTGGGAGTGCAGGCGGTAGATCGTTGTACGCAGTGTGGAGATCGGAAAAGCAGGGAGCGGATCCAGAGTGCCAGTACACAGCGGAGAAAAATCCTTGATCGGGTGCTGAACAGATTGTCTATCGGATGGGTGAGAGGCCTCCCAGGCCGCAGTTCCAAAAATAAGAAACGCACGCTGCAGTATTGTTTAAATCCACAGGGCCCCAACGTGACTAGTCGAAGATTTGTTTGTTTCATTCACTGGCCAGTTGAATACAGTACCCGGGTACCCGAGACAATACACATACACAATTTTGAGATATTATTCACGGGGCTTACACTCCAGAACTGAGGGGGTTAATCTTTTTCTTTTGCCGCCGCATGTTTTTCCCGCGTTACGAAATCCTGTCGTTTAAATACCGTATCTACGTTATATATGCTGCTTTATTGGGATCAGTAAAGAATATAATCTATAAAAATCCACAACAGTGCTGGTGTATATTTATTCCCTAGTGCGGTGAGACTAACCCGAGGTTAATTCAGTGGCTCCTCCGGGAGTGAGCGCTACACATGTATGTAGTGAAAAGTGATAAAAAGGCAAAACAATATAACAGCTATTTCTACAATTCCAAGAATGGCCAGACTTCCATGTAACAGCCCAAACTGGTCAAGCAGGAGTCACTCACTGTGGTCTATGGAGGCTGAAGCTTAGCAAGAGTTAATGGGATATATACAGGGTTATTCAAAGAGATCCGAATGGCTGCCGAAAGGTAACCGAACGCTGAAAATCAGCGTTCGGTTACCTTTCTTGGCCATTCAGCTATCCAGAGCAGAGCCTAGCTAGCTTGTTTTGCACCCGAGGCAAGAACAAAAAATTATGCCCCCCACACAATATTTTTACAGAGGTTATTATATATATATGTATATGTTTGTGGAAGCGGGATCCCCTTTGCATGCTTCCCATAAACCTGACATACGTGACATCTGGCTGAGAATGCTAATCAGATTGGATAATAACTTGGCACTTTTTTCCGAATTTTACAGATCTTCAGTTCCAGTTCAAACTCACCGTCAGCAGGGCAGCAAAGCAATTGCACACTGTCAGAAGAACGAACTGGAACTGAAGATCTGTAAAATTCAAAACAAAGTGCCAAGTTATTATCCAATCAGATATCACAGATGTCATGTGTGGGAGGCGCATGCACAGGGGATCATGTTTCTACATTAGGATGTGCATGCGCATATCAGCAGATTGTCAAATTTGACAGAGCTAGGTACACGCCTGTGGGCATATTGTCAAATTTGTACTATTGTCAAATTTATATTTCACTACACCCCCCTCCTCTTTCAGACCATTCCCCCTCCTGTCATTTTCACTACACCCCCTCCTCTTTCAGACCATTCCCCCTCCTGTCATTTTAACTACACCCCCTCCTCTTTCAGACCAACCCCCTCCTGACATTTTCACTACACCCCTCCTCTTTCAGACCATTCCCCCTCCTGTCATTTTCACTATACCCCCCTCCTCTTTTTTAGACCATTTCCCCTCCTGTCATTTTCAGTACACCCCCTCCTCTTTCAGACCATTCCCCTGTCATTTTCAGTACACCCCTTCCTCTTTCAGACCATTCCCCTGTCATTTTCAGTACACCCCCTCCTCTTTCAGACCATTCCCCCTATCACTGGTGTATTTTGGCCTAGGCCAACAAGGCCTAGGCCTAGGGCGGCACTCTCCAGGGGGCGGTGGCCCGCCGTGTGGCCCCACCCCTAAGAAAAATTTTTTTTTTTTTTTTTTTTTTACTTTTGCAAACTATTTTACCAGGAAGGAAACATTGAGATGTCACTAATTTTCAAGTATGTCCTGGGTAGGCAACGCCTAAGCTTTCACTTTCCAGGGGGCAACAAAAAACCTCACCACTAAGGCTAGGGTCAGACGAACGCATTTTCGCGTTGTCTGTGAAAAAGTGCGTTCGAACGAATGGACGCATTTTTTCACGGAGTACGCGATAGCGGTCATACGATGCGCCTTTTTGTCCGTGATTTTGTACGGATCATCAATAAAACACTTTTTGTGTCTGGACGTTATGTTGGTCGGACATTAGCAGCGTCTGACGTGTCCCAATCACGCACACACGCCTCTAGCGGACGCAGCGCACTCTGTACGTCCGTACTAGAGGTTTGACGTTCTAGAAAAAATGCGTTCGTTTGCCACTTGCGTTGCACGGATGAACTTTCGTGCAGCCGTACTTCGTGTGTTCCCTGGCATTGGACGTCATTTGCTGCTAGCACGGCCGTGATTTCGTGCGTCTAAACGCACGTTAAAACTGCTTTCGTCTGACCCTAGCCTTATTGGGTTACTCACAGAGCACCGAAATGACGCCAACATTTTGGTGTTCTGTAGTTCCCTGCACTTCGGGGAATAAAATTTCCCCACCCTGCAGTGAATTCACCATTCACCGCAGGGTCCCCAAAGTGCATGGAGTCGGCCGCTGTATGCTGCCACCGCAAACCCATGGCCTGCTGTTTTCAAAAGAACTACTGAACAAAAATGTCTGGAATTTACATATAAGATCCTATGATTGATAATAAAAAGTTCTGTTACAGAAAAAGAAGAACCGACATTAAAAAAAGGGGGGGGGGGGTTTTGTCAAAAAAATTCTGAAATTACAGAATGGTACTAAAAAAAAATCAATAAATAAAGACTTTTTACTGCAGATTAAAATAATAAGTGGTTTATTAGATATTGCATAAAAACGGAAATATTTTTAACATTGAAACCTATGGGGTTCGCCTGAATACCTGAACCTGCTGATTGAAACCACCGAACATCAGGGTATTTCACTGACATTTCTCTGCTGTTTGGTGTTCTCTGAATAGATTAACCATTACTTCTCTATGGGGATTTGCTCTGCCTTCAAACCGCACCGTACTTGCTGGCAGTTCGCCAAACTTGTGTGTGAGCATATCACCAGAGCAGTGGTGTACTTAGAGGAGTGGCGGAGGGCGGGCCGCCCCAGGTACCAGTGATTATTGGGGTGTCATTAGGGGGTACTAGGAGGTGCCACTGTCACTGTGTGTCAGCTTTGAGCTGTGTTCTCAAACAACGAGCAGCGGAGCATGGCGTTTGCATACGGAATAAAATCGAATAGAATAAAAATCCCCCTCTCCTCCCTCCATAGCTCCTCCCCTGCCCCGCAGCAGCTCTAGGAGGGGGATGTGATTTGTGTCCAGAGAGAGAAGATGACCATAACCGGCAGGTAAAGGGGGGGTTATCAGCAGAATATGAAGCCCTGTCTGCTTACTGCTGTTTAAAGTGGACCTTTCCTTAACCAGCACTGCAGTGATAGAAATTTGTCATTGAGCTGCCTGGCTCCTGGTGAGGCTGCGTGCGTGAAGGTCACACTCGGTCCGGCCAGTCAGGTGGTACGGAGTCTCAGTACCACCTGACTGGCTGAACCACGTGACACGCACGCAGCTGCCCACCCTTTCGTTAACATGGACTGTCACTCTATTCTGGACTGAACACCCACCAGGAAGGGAATCAAAGCCACGGTGCACCCTCTGGCAGTGGCACCCCACTGCTGACAAGATGGCTCCACGCACAGGCACAGCCGTGATCCTAACGTGGCCTGGAGGGACCTCCTGCTGAGTCTATACACAGTCTCTGCTGACTCTGCACACAGCCCTACCGCGGACGGAGGCTGGTAAATGTAGAATAAATAATTGCTGTGTGCTCATATACACTCGGTTTGCTGGGAGTTTTATTGCAGTGGATTCTGATGCACTCATACACACCACACATTGCATTGCTGGGAGTTTTATTGCTGTGGATTCTGATACGCTGACCCGCACATTGCATTACTGGGAGTTTTATTGCTGTGGATTCTGATGCACTCATACACACCGCACATTGCATTGCTGGGAGTTTTATTGCAGTGGATTCTGATGCACTCATACACACCACACATTGCATTGCTGGGAGTTTTATTTCTGTGGATTCTGATACGCTGACCCGCACATTGCATTACTGGGAGTTTTATTGCTGTGGATTCTAATACACTCATACACACTGCACATTGCATTGCTGGAATTTTTATTGATGTGGATTCTGATACGCTGACACACACCAAACATTGCATTGCTGGGAGTTTTATTGCTGTGGATTCTAATACACTCATACACACTGCACATTGCATTGCTGGAATTTTTATTGCTGTGGATTCTGATACGCTGACACACACCAAACATTGCATTGCTGGGAGTTTTATTGCTGTGGATTCTGTGATACACACTGCATAGTACTGTGAGTTTTATTGCCTTGGAGCTCTGGGATACACTCATACACACTGCACATTACTGTGAGTTTTATTGCTGTGCAGTTCTGTGATATGCTCATACACAGTGCACATTTCTGTGGGTTTTATTGCTGTGCAGCTCTGTGATAAGCTCATATGCAGTGCACGTTTCTGTGGATTTTATTGTTCAGCCAATTAGAGTGGCTGTGATCCAGTATACTTAACATGCGTGGCTGTTCTTTGTAAAAATGCTTGAATTTAAACATTTCATAATTTTATTTATCTCAATAGATACATTTGAAATGGTATACAAAATATACAAGTAGGCACTTGGTATCCACTTTTAATATAAAGAGAGGAAAAGGCGGAGCTCTAAGAGGAAAAGGTGGAGCTTAAAGAGGAAGGGTGGGGATTAACCAGGAAGAGGTGTGCCCTTGACAGGAAGGGGTGCCTCAAATTTAAATTAGGGGGTGCACGAGTTTAGTCAGGCCTAGGGCAGCACAAAACCTAAATACACCACTGCCCCCTATCATTTTCAGTACACCCCCCTCCTCTTTCAGACCATTCCCCCTGTCATTTTCACTTCTCCCCCCTCATTCCTCTTCCTGTCATTTTCATTACACCCCCCTCTTTCAGTCCATTCCCCTTACTTTTCATGTTCATGTCACCTGCTTTCAACCTGTGAGCCAGAAGCAGGACTTTGCTTCATTCCTCCGTGGCAGAATGGAGCACTGGGAGGAAGTGACGTCATATGATTCACTTCCTTCCAGTGCTGCCGCGGAGTAAATGGGACTGGCTGGGAAGAAGCAGGCTGCACCTCCCAAAGTGACAAATGATGGAGGAGCGCACAGTTAACAGATGCTATTCATTAAATTAGCATTGTGCTGCCATTTTGTTTTTGATAGCCCTAGCTGACCCTGACTGCGCCCCCTCGCAGATGCACCCGAGGCTAGTGCCTCACTTGCCTCGCCCTCCCTATGGCCCTGATCCAGAGAGCAGGGAATTTGCCAAATCTTGGCACATTGCCTGCACATACGGTGCCTGTTCTTTGCCTGTTCGAGGGCAGTGAAATCCCCATAGACAAGCAATGCTTCGTCTATTCAGAGAACAAAAATCAGCAGTGAAATGTTGCCAAATTGCCCTGCCATTCAGTTGCTTCATTCGACAGGTTTATTCAGGCGAATCCCATAGGCTTCAATGTTAAAAATATTCCAGTTTTAATGCAATATCTAATAAACCGTTGATTATAATATTCTGCAGTAAAAAGTCTCTTTATTTATAGATTTTTTTTAGGATCTTTAAGCATTTTTTGGGATTTCTTTGGAAAAAAAATGTTTCCGTTTTTTTTTAACGTTTTTCCTTTTTTCTGTAACAGCCTTTTTTATTATCATTCATTGGATCTCATGTGTAAATTTCAGACATTTTCACTCAGTAGTTTCTTTGCAAACAGCGTTTCACTTTTCAAACATTCAAGCATACTGTTTGTTTTTTTTCACTCCATTCGTCTGCGGTGTCGGGTTTATCCGGCGGCTGCTCTGTGCTGTGATCGGCTCCTGCTCGGGTTTCCAGATGTTTTTGCGGGTTTCGGTGTGCATTCGCCAGGGTTTTGCGGTGAGTTTTCGGCGGGTTTTCCCTGCACTACGACGGCCCTGTGATGCTTGCTGAATAAACCGCAGGGTCGCCGAAATGGGATCGCCAAATCGCACCGAATTGAAGAGAATGAAAAGTCACCGAACGTGCGGTGGCTTTTCGATTCTCTTTGAATAACCCTGATAGTTAGCCAGCGCCGACTCTTAGGCCTGGTTCACACCTGGGCGTTTTACAGCGCGTTCCTGCATGCTGTAAAACTCTCAAACACTGAAATCCTATTATTTCCTATGGGCATGGTTCACACCTGGGCGTTTTACAGCGAGTAGGAACGGCTGTAAAACGCCCTACACCCAAAGAAGTAGAGGAGCGTCTTTGGGGTGTATTACAGCATGTTTGCTGCCATATACTTCAAAAACGCGCGTACGACGAGTGTTTCTAATTGTCAAAAACGCCTGACAAAAACACGCGTAAAACGTGCATATGAGATACACTCAGGTGTGAACCCAACAGGTGCGTGGCATCTGGCCCCACATTAGAGGAGGCTGTTGTTAAAGCTGCCACTACCTTGACCGCTGTTTAGTAGACAGCGCCCGATAGCAGCTCGGCCCGAACGCTGGGAGAGATGTGACTTTCACAACTTCCCAGCAGCTGCACTCAGCTTCCGTGTAGTCTGTGTGACGTGTGGAGCTCAGCCCGGAAGCGGTCGTGCACTACAAGAAGTCGCAGGAACAGGGATCTGACTGCAGCTGAGCCACGTGCTGCGTCGAACTGCTTTCTGTTAGACACGGCTCAGTGACTGCAGGGCATGAGAGAGCTCTCCACATGGCCACATGTCCCGACCAGAACAGGGCTGCCAGGGAAGGGAATTTTTTCCTTATCCCCCATTTTTTTTATTACCACATGCCCCAATTTTAGTAATTAATTCCACACTCTTAATTCTATTATTTCCACTCACCCATTTTATTAATTATTTTCTCATCCCCCCCCCATTTTATTTTTTCCACATAGCGGCCCGTGTGGGCTATCTGGGGTCGGCTGCTCTAATTCAGAAATAACCACTTAGTTGATTTACCCCATTATCGCACGGGCCGCATACCCGCAAGCGTCCTCCTGCATCTGTACTTGAACATGCCTCTCATACTATCAGCTGCGCTCCTGCAAGATCATGCAAAGTAATGGGGTAAATCAACTGAGCGGTTATTTTTGAATTAGAGTGGCCGGCCCCAGGCCACAGATACCCCACAGACACCACAACAACAAAATTCATAGCTTTCCGTTACGGCCCATTTTGACACATTTTGGTGATTCCATTTTGCTGGTGAATTCACTAGAGAATGGTCACTATATTTTGCCGGAATTGGAGCAGTTATCAGACGTCGGCGAAAACCGCAGAATTGCACCGATAACCCCCGAACTGGATATCGTCGAATTCCACCGAACTGAAAAAAAAATCTATTTTATTCTCCTAATAGGACGACAAGTCAATAAAATTGTGTCCAAATAATAAAAAAAGTCCTTTAAAAAAATAATAAAAATGTCTGATTACAGAATCAAAAAAAATCTTTTTAAAAATAAGAAAGACAAAAATGTTGTCTAAAAATAAAAATGTTTTTTGCAAAAAAATTTAAATGAGTAAACGATCTTTTCTCTATGGGACAATTTTGCCACAAAGACCGCCAAATTGTGGCAAATTTCACCGTATTTTGCTGTCAATTCACCAGTATTTGGAAAATTGACAGCTTAGTGAATAGACGAATTGGCCTGAAAATGCACCAAACGGTGAAATTAACCGTCCGGTGCAATTCGGGGCCAATTTGGATGTTAGTGAATAAACTCTGTAGATTTCCGATCTTTTTTTTACCCCTTTGCTGTATTTGTTCGTATATTATTACATGTTAATGTTATATACTGTTTATATGTATGCTGTTTAATACTTTGTTTCTGAAAAAAGGAAAAAGAAAAGTTGCCCCGCATTTTGCCTTTCACCTGGCGTCACAAACCCTAGAGCCGGTGTTGTGTCGAAGTGCAGATCATCAGATAATATCTCTGACAATCTTCGCAGTAGCTAGTGATGTCATGCCAGCTGATTGCCAGATCAACTGGCGTTACGTAACGAATTACCATGCGCAGATCATCGGAGGCATTGCCCTCCGATCCACCAAACGCTGAGTCAATATCTGACCTTCAGATACTGCCTCGCATGTTCTACGCATGCGCGAGATGCAGTGTGCTATGCAGAGCTCAGTGTGTACTGAGTTATGTATGGTGCAATGTATACCACACTGTGCTGTTATACACAGTGTGTTATACATTGTACCATACATCACACAGTACACACTGAGCTCTGTATAACACAGTGCGTCTCGCGCATGCGCAGAACGTGCAAGGCAGTATCTGAAGGTCAGATATGTGTGTATCTGAGGGTACTTGGTGTATCTGAGGGTACTGCCTCCGACGATCTACAGTTGCTTATGAGTGACGTAACTCCAGCTGAAATGGCGACCAGCTGGCGTTACGCCACTACTGTGCATGCGCAGATCATCAGAGGCATTATCTGACGATCTGAACTATTCAATAGAACACCAGCACTGACTTTAGCATTGCTCAACAGTTACACTCATCCCACCAGAGGTAACTTCTATAGAAGCTGATGGCGGCAACTCCTCCCAACCTTCATAGAAGACTGTTTGCTATCAGGGCTGTCCTGTGCTACACACCACGCCAAGGGACATGTGCACAGGTGGTTTGGGTTCTCACTCAGAACCTTCTGTTGGAAACTGAAGCTGAATGGCTTTTGTTCTCTGGGTGCAATTTATTATGTATTTACAACAGTCATTAACATCTGTATGACTGCTGACTGGTACGTAGCAACCCACACCATACCCAATCCAAGGAGTAACGACGGTTTAGGAGTTAAATTGAGCAGAGCCTCATCCCCAGTTCCTCTGATTACCCACTTAAATGCCCTGGTCATGGTTTTTCCAAGCCCTAGTATAATACCGGTGTGATCGGTGTAATGTTTTTTGATCCTTATGTAGGATGTATCATTGATATTGTCCTACGTGCATAATATGTCAAATCTATGTTTAAGGAATGCATCTATCATTCTAGATGAGCCACTCTTTCTATCTACCGTCACATGTTATTTTTTTGTTTTCCCTACTCTTGTGCTAATGAGTTTGCCACTCTGCAGAATACACACCGTAATTTCTCAGTACCTTTCGTCTTGGCTGGTTATTACCACTGCGATTTCATTGATGGATGGCAGCAGGAGGCCTATCTGTCTAACTGATAAGGCAGAGAGGCTAGGTACGCGCGCTCCTGCTCTATTTTTCGCCACAATAACAGTTTGATAAATACAATGATGCAATCAAATGCCAAGATTATTCATCAATATTTGTATATAAGGGACCTGAATCTCTCAGTCCACAACACAAAGGATGCGCGTTGTATATTTCCTCCCTTGCTGATATCATGTTAACTATAAATCATCGCTAGCACGTGGAGCGCAGTATTACATTAACATGATGAATCGCAAGAGGGTGATTATTGTCCGTGTGCATCAGACATGCAATTGTGGCCCACTTTCCGACAAGATTTGTGAGTTTCAAACTTTCTGGGGAAATCCATCATGTACATTGACCGAATGAACTGCACAGATCGCCGAGCAAATCATTTATATATATTCGCACATTGGCATATTTTCAGTTTCTTTCTACGTAGGTGCGTACTTTTTGAGCATCAGAATGGAAATGATCTTATCACAGCCTGTGATAAATTAACGGTTTCAGCTCAAATAAATTCTTTGGGTGCCACAACTCAATGTCCTAAGGCCGTGTCATTAACTATGGTTTAGGTGGAAATATTTGACGAACAGGGTTATCCAAAGAGATCCGAATTGCTTGAGAAAGGTAACCGAATGCTGAAAATCAGCGTTCGGTTACCTTTCCTGGCCATTCGGCTATCCAGAGAGCAGGCAATTCGCCAAATCCTGGCGAATTGCCTGAACATACGGTGCCTGTTCGGTCCCTGTTCGAGGGCAGTGAAATCCCCATGAAAAGCACTGCTTCGGCTATTCAGAGAACACAAACCAGCAGTGAAAGGTTCCCGAAATGCCCTGTCATTCGGTGGTTTAATTCGGCAAGTTTATTCAGGAGAATCCCATAAGCTTCAATGTTAAAAATATTCCCGTTTTAATTCAATATCTAATAAACCGTTCAGTATAAAATTCTGCAGCAAAAAGTCTCTTTATTTATAGGTTTTTTTAGGATACTTTAAGCATTTTTCAGATTTTTTTTTATTTTTATTAAAAGTCCGATTTTTTTTTTTATTTTTTTTTCAGTTTACTTATTTTTTTTGTAACAGCCCTCTTTATTATCATTCCCTGGACCTCCTGTGAAAATTTCAGACATTTTCGCTCAGTAGTTTCTTTGCAAACAGCGTTTCATTTTCCCAGATTCATACAAATGGTTTTTCTAATTTATTCACTGCCTCCTCTACGTCACAGCTGCTTCGGCTCTGTGTGATTCGGCTCATGTTCGGCTCCTGTTCGGCTCCTGTTCGTCTTTTTCAAAGGTTAATCCAGATGTTTTTGCTTGTTTTCAGCGTGCATTCGGTTAGTTTTCGGTGGGTTTACGGCAGCTTTTCCCTGCAATTCGGGGACCCTGTGGTGTTTGCTGAATACACCGCAGGGTCACCGAAATGCAATCGGCAAAAGGAACCGAATTGAAGAGAACGAAAAGTCACCGAACGTGCGGTGACTTTTCGAATCTCTTTGGATAACCCTGATAGTGTTCCAGGCTGCCCATTTCTTATGTCTTTTGAAAAGTAGAAAAACGGGAAACGTCAACCATGCATTATTTCATGCCCTAAAAGAAGTCCCGTCCTGCTGTGTAAGGACTTGTTCACACCAAATGCAAAGCAGATCTGCTCAGGTTTCGCACATGCACGCTAGTCTTTTAAACGCGTTTTTAATGAGAAGGGGGGAAGGGGGGTGGATGGAATTCTGCATTTGAGGAGCTACTAGTATATTAACAACCATACCATTCACATTGAAGTTCTCATTACAGCTCTCCTTATCAGTAGAGGACATATCCTCATATCCTGGGAACACTCTTCCTGCTATCGAACTCCAATGATCAGCCTTTTACCTCTTGTACTACATATCGAAACGCTAAAGTTACTGCCAACTATGGAATATAGCCCATAACGTTTGGTTTACTATAGGGGTTATTCAGAAAGCACTGAAATGTCGGCGACATTTTGGTGCTTTCTCGTTCGCTGCACTTCGGGGAATCAAAGTTCCCCACCCTGCGGTGTATTCGGCATTCACCACAGGGTCCCCGGAGTGGAGGGAAAACTCGCCGCAAACTTGATGAACATCCACCGAAAACTCACCGAACACTCACCAAAGACCCACAGAAACCACCGCAAAAAACACACCGAACACACTGGAAAAAGCCGACAAGCCACCGATCAACGCGCAGAACAGCTGCTGGAATAGCCGACAAGCTGACGAACAGGGTAATAATAAAAAAAAACAATACGATTGAAAGTGTCAAAATTGAAACACTGTTTGCAAACAAAAATACTGAACGAAAATGTCTGGAATTTACATATCAGATCCAATGAATGATTATAAAAAGGTCTGTTACAGAAAAAATAAAAAAAAACCTTTAAAAAAACGTAAAACAAATGTTGCCGAAAAATGCCTAAAAGAGTAAAAAAAAATCAAAAAAATAAAGAGACCTTTTACTGCAGATTAAAATAATAACCGGTTTATTAGATATTGGATAAAACCAGGAATAGTTTTAGCATTGAAGCCTATGGGCTTCACCTGATTAAACCTGCCGAATGAAAACACTGAATAACAGGGCATTTCAGCAACTTTTCCCTGCTGTTCAGTGTTCTCTGAATAGATTAACCATTGCTTTTCTATGGGGGATTTCACTGCCTTCAAACAGGCACCGTACTTGCAGGCAGTTTGGCAAAATTTGGCGAACTGCCTGCTTTCTGAATAGCCGAATGGCCCCGAATTGGCACCGTATGGGGAAATTCCCTGTTTGGTGACAATTCAGTGCCAGATCGGCTCTCTCTGAATAACCCCTAGAGTGTTCTTCTCTGCGGCGGGTTTTCCAGAGGGTTTTTCCTGCACTCCGGGGACCCTGCGGTGAATGCTGAATTCACTGCAAGGTGGGGAACTTTGATTCCCCGAAGTGCAAGGAAGTGCAGGGAATGAGAGCACTGATATGTTCTCGACATTTCGGTGCTCTCTGAATAACCTCCCATGTTTCAACAATGATGGCCACAACTACTGCCTAACAATAATTAAAAAGCATCCCATCCCACAGATGAAGTAAGGTTACAATAAAACTCTTTTCTGTACAGATCTTCAAAGTCAAATTTCACAAAGACTCGATGTCAAAATTGCTGGCAGAACTGATACAGAACATTACCTCTTCTTCTTAGGCCCGTGTCAGACGTATGCAGTGATCACGTCCGTGTAGCCGCACAATTTAGGCTAGGGTCAGACGAACGCATTTTTCACATCGTCCGTAAAAAAGTTTGTTCGAACGCATGGACGTACTTTTTCATGGAATACGCGATAACGGTCATACGATGCGCAATTACGGTCGTGATTTTTTACGGATCCAAACCAGGAAACTTTGGGCATCTGGACGTTATGTTGGCCGGATATGAGCAGCGTCTGACGTCTCCTAATCATGCCCACATGCCGCTATGCCGACGCAGCGCACTCTGTACGTCAGTACTAGCGTTTCGACGTCCTTGCGAAAAAGCGTTTGTTTGCCGCTTGCTAGGCTTGTGCGCCGATTTTTTTTCGGTTCGGTTCGTTTGGATTTTGTAAACTTTCGTTTCGGCCAACTTTCGGGTTCGGTTCGTTTCGGTTCGTTTTTCATATCGACTTTTTTTCGTGATTTCAGAAATTTTCGTGTTTTTCAGAACGTCTGTTCTCTTTGTTTCAAAGTGTCTATTCGTTTTGACGTAAATTAATGGTTTTTCGGATACGATAATTATACGATACGATAATTCTGCCGATACGATAATTCTGCCATTGAGATTTCTCATGTTTTACAAGAAGGATACATTGAGATTTCTCTGGTTTTACAAGAAGGATACATTGAGATTTCTCTGCTTTCCGGGAAGGATACATTGAGATTTCTCTGGTTTTACAAGAAGGATACATTGAGATTTCTCATTTTTTACAAGAAGGACACATTGAGATTTCTCTGGTTTTACAAGAAGGATACATTGAGATTTCTCTGGTTTTACAAGAAGGATACATTGAGATTTCTCTGCTTTCCCGGGAAGGATACATTGAGATTTCTCTGGTTTTACAAGAAGGATACATTGAGATTTCTCTGCTTTCCCGGGAAGGATACATTGAGATTTCTCTGGTTTTACAAGAAGGATACATTGAGATTTCTCTGGTTTCCAGGAAGGATACATTGAGATGGGAATGATACAAAATTTAATTACAGAATCAGCGATATAAATACGATGTCCGAAATTACTGAAATGTAACCGAAATCAGGAATGGAATGAAAATGAATTTCGATTTTACACATTTCTACTCCATTCGAAAATTCCAAAAAGTTTTCGTTTCGGCTCGGAAATTTTTTCAGATCTGCCGTTTTCGGATCCGAAAATTTTTTTTTCGGTTCGGTTCGTTCGGATTTTGTAAACTTTCGTTTCGGCCAACTTTCGGGTTCGGTTCGTTTCGGTTCGTTTTTCATATCGACTTTTTTTCGTGATTTCAGAAATTTTCGTGTTTTTCAGAACGTCTGTTCTCTTTGTTTCAAAGTGTCTATTCGTTTTGACGTAAATTAATGGTTTTTCGGATACGATAATTATACGATACGATAATTCTGCCGATACGATAATTCTGCCATTGAGATTTCTCATGTTTTACAAGAAGGATACATTGAGATTTCTCTGGTTTTACAAGAAGGATACATTGAGATTTCTCTGCTTTCCCGGGAAGGATACATTGAGATTTCTCTGGTTTTACAAGAAGGATACATTGAGATTTCTCATTTTTTACAAGAAGGACACATTGAGATTTCTCTGGTTTTACAAGAAGGATACATTGAGATTTCTCTGGTTTTACAAGAAGGATACATTGAGATTTCTCTGCTTTCCCGGAAGGATACATTGAGATTTCTCTGGTTTTACAAGAAGGATACATTGAGATTTCTCTGCTTTCCCGGGAAGGATACATTGAGATTTCTCTGGTTTTACAAGAAGGATACATTGAGATTTCTCTGGTTTCCAGGAAGGATACATTGAGATGGGAATGATACAAAATTTAATTACAGAATCAGCGATATAAATACGATGTCCGAAATTACTGAAATGTAACCGAAATCAGGAATGGAATGAAAATGAATTTCGATTTTACACATTTCTACTCCATTCGAAAATTCCGAAAAGTTTTAGTTTCGGCTCGGAAATTTTTTCAGATCTGCCGTTTTCGGATCCGAAAATTTTCAGAAAATCGGCCGAATCCGAATGCACGAATCGGGAAATTTCGTGAAAATTCCGAAATTCCGAAACCCGAAACGCACATCCCTACCGCTTGCGTTGCGCGGCCGAACTTTCGTGCGGCTGTACTTCATGTGTGGGCCTGCGTTGGACGTCATTTGCTGCTACCACGACCGTAATAAAGCGCAGCTAAATGCACATTCGCACTGCGTTCGTCTGACCCCAGCCTTAATGTCCGTCATAGCATAGAATCATGAGCATTAGAGACCCACACACTAAGTGCGTCCGCACCGAACTGCGCACGCACAACGCACGTGGCAAACAGACGCAAGTTAGGCAAGAATGTAAAAACGCTAGACGGACATGCAGAGTACGCCACGTCCGCGTAGCGTTCTGTGTGTGTGATGGGGAGATGTCAGACGCAGTGCATTTGCGACGTCCAGCACCTTGACGCACACAATGGCTTTTCATATCCTTTTCAAATTTTTATCATTTTCATATTAATTTTATTTCCCATAATTCCCTTTTTCTTTCTACGTCCGTCAAGAAAAACGGATCGTGTGGTCTCTACAGTATCTTCTGTCAGTACGTCTGTCCGTTATGCACGCACGCAGAGTGCACTCAGACTGCGTTCGTCTGACCCTAGCCTTACATCCAGGTGATACTTTGCACAGATATCTGATGACATGAGGACAGTAATTACAAGAGGTCAGACGAGCACACTTCTGGATAATTTAGGCCCCACACCTCAGGCGAGATTGCGAATGAGAGGCATGAGGTCTAACACCCTTGGGCTGAGGCCGGTGACAGTCTGCCTCCTCTCTTCTTTACATCTACATGAGTATAATTAACTTCCAAACTGTTACAACTGTATGATAAGGTTTTGTTTCCTCATACCCTAATCACTGTTTATGCATTTAAGCAATCCTGTTTAGCCTATGGGCTCGCTGACACACTGGCCAGCGGTTGTTTAACATTATCTTAATGTGGACGGAATTTGTTTTGATGTATTTACTGGATGATTCGGTAGACAGAGTTATTTGATGACAACAATATGACCTTCAATTTAATACACTATATTGTTTAATTAGGAAAAAAATAGATTTATCACCTGTTTGGCCTATTGACATGGCGTGTGCATTACTGGCCTGTTGCTTGTATCTGAGATAGATCTCTCGGTGTATATAATTACTTAATTATATCACCATTGATAACATGAGCAGGTGTGTCAGAGATGAAGCAAAGATTCTGTCCCCTGTAACGCACTCCTGCTAGAGCTCGCCGCCTTCTTCTTCTAATGTAATTAAGGAAAAAGTGGTCAGGAAAGGTGCGACCGCTAAACCTCTCGCAATTTCAAAACAATTCTGCCCATATTACATACTTCATGCTAACGTTAGCATTCAGCTGTGTGAGCGTTAACGTTAGCTTTGGTGGTCCTAGCGCGGGCCGACCATATTACAATCTGAATGCTAATGGGTTAAAAAAAAACATGTTAGCGATTCGGAGATTGCGCTTTTCAGCGCGAGGTTACTGTACTTTGCGCTTCCTATGCTTAACATGGGGAGCGCAAAGTGTTAATTAGCGTTAGGATTACAAAGTCCTATCACTAATTATTCACCACTGCGTCTAACTCAAAAGTTAACCACAGCCAGGAGCTGGTGCAAACTGATACCGCTTGTGGGGAATCGGTCAGCAGCACCAGCTAAAAAAAGAAAAGAGAATTTGCATACACACCTCTCATCTCGAGGCGAGTACAGCGGCTCGATCCGATTTTTCTGGCCGCCAGTAGCAGAGGGAGACTAGGGGAAAAAAGTCCCCGAGTCTCCCTTCACAATCACTCCACTGACCTGCAAGATCTCACGAGAGGCGAGATCCTGCATGTCATGCGACTGGCAGTGGAAGACTCAATGGAGTCATATGGACTCCATGGAGGAGATGCTTACGGCAGTGCTTAGCACCGCGTTACAGGGCAGGCTGCTGGATTAGCGCCTGCCCCATAATATCACACTAAAACGGGGACACTAAGGAGAAACCTGCAGACGACTCAGACTTCTGGGAATTGTAGGCCATGAACATCTGAGGAGCTGGATTTTGAAATCACTGCTTTGGAGAAATGTCCAACCTGAGCCTCAGCTCTAGAGAGTGAACAAGCCAATTACTAGGTTGAGTAAAGAGGCAGCCCTATCAGTTGACATGCTCATCTGTCAGAGAGAAGAGTACCATGTAAATCTGGTTACGTGCCATCTGCCAACTCAGGGCTCTATTACATTCTTCTCGCAGACGTTAACGCGTGCGCAAAAACGCATTAATGCAAGGGGTTAAACCCTTTGGGCAGAACATCGTATTACAATGTCCGCACAAAATATGTGCGTTAACCTCTACCGCGGTTGAACCTGCGCGAACCTTTTGCGAGCGTAATGTACTGCGCGCGTCCTAAACTTAACATTGTGAGCGCAAATGCGTTTGTGCGCTGGTACGCAGATGGTATTACAATCTATGCGCAAAATTGAACGGACAACGTTTGCGCGCATAATTTTAACGTTTTTGAAAAGCTGGTGGTAACGGCAAATCTGAACGTTCTGGTCGAAACCAAATACACCAGCCCAAAAAAAAAAAAATACAGCACAGTATAGTTACACATTCTACACATACCCAAACAATAAAATTGAGAGGTTGTGCCTGTTTTTATTATTGCTGCAGCATATATACTCAGATTGACTTTGGCAGGCGCAAAAACTTAACGGGAGACAATTGTGGTTCTTAATTCAGATTGGCTGAATCGCGTGAAAAAACAGTCTGCCCACCGATTTCTGTGCGCAGCGTTAATGCGCGTGTGTTTTTGCGCATCTTTTTTTTTTTTTTTTTTTAAATTTAAAGTTTTTTATTTTGAAATAATTCAGCATTACATCATACTGTAAAATAATGGATGACCTCGCAGGGCCAAACAAGAAGACATAACAAGCAACGGAAACCACACATGGCCAAAAAAGTGTCATCGTAAAAACAGTGAATCGAAAAAATCTAAGGATAGCAATATGTTAGCAGAAAACATCCCCTAGACGGGGGGTCTCATCAAGGTGAGAAATCAAACATATATAAATGCAGCCACTTAAGGCCGGCCAAGGTAACTACAGTCAGCTGGTCAAAAAACATGCGTCGCAAAGAAGGACAGGGCGGTAAAAATAAGTAAAAAGGCAGAAAGTACCATGTGCAGGCAAAAAAGCAAAAGCCCTATGCAATGCAGGCTGGGACTGATCAAAACAAATTACGAACCGTCCTGAAAGTCCAGGCACTAGGCCAAGCTAGAGACCAGGGACACGTAAGCATATAGAGAAATGCAGGGGAGGGGGTGTAATTCAGTAAAGCTCAGACCTGGAGAGGTAGAGGGCATAGAAACCAGCCTTCAATCCGGTCGAGGGTCCGGAGGATCTGGTGAGAGGCCCGCAGCCGCAAGGTCAATCCAAGCCACCGCGGGATCCGTGATGGTATAGGGGACATTTGCGTGGGTCACCACCAAAGCTCCTGCCAGACCCCAGCGATATCGGACACCCTGTCGGCGAAGAACTGATGTCACTTCACGAAAACGCCTGCGAGCCATCAGGGTCTGGAATGGGAGATCATGATACAGGGCCAGAGTGGAGCCCTCAAAGCGTACGGGATCCCTCGCGCCCGGAGCAGACATAACCTTGACCTTGAAAGCCACTTCACGGAAGGCCACTACGACGTCTCGAGGAGCCCCAGGTGGGTTCGTCGCAGGTCTCCTGACCCGAAACACCGACCCAAGCATGTCAGGTGTGTCAGGGGGAAGCCCCGTGACCTGAAGCACAAGACGAGTCACGTAGGACGGCAGAGCGTCGGAGGTAATAGAGTCCGGGACACCCCTGACCCTGATGTTTCGGCGTCTGTGTCTCGTTTCAAGCATCTCCACAGAGCGTGTCAGAAGTTCGACTTGGTATCGCAAACCAGCAACCTGACCAGACAGGTGAGTTTGTTCCGTTGTCACAGCAGAAGTCGTCTCCTGTACCACCTTCACCTGAGCACGCATCGCCGCTATCTCCGTGCGGACCGCCGCCACCTCAGGCTGCCACACCTCACGTATCACCCGAAGCTCCTCCAAGATCCTGCGGAGATCCCCCTTCGTGGAGGGGAGATGGTCGTCCTCCTCCTGCACCTGTTGCTGTCGAAGTCCCGTCCCCACTGCAGACCGATGATCCGAGGTCACACTATTACTGGCGGAGGTAAGGGGAATCTCAGTCGGGTCCCCATCAAAAATATCCTCTGTGTCCGGCGTTGCCCCGGACGATGTCCGCATTGCTGATTTTCTCTTCTTCTGTGCCCGTTTCCTAGCAGCCGCCGAGAGGGGTCGGGAGTCAGACGCCGGTGACTGCGGGGCAAGCCAGGGCATCCCAGTAATACCCCCTGAGGTTCATAGTCGCTGTCAGCCTCCGAGGAGCCATAGCCCGGGGGGAGGGAGGAAGAAGCAGTCAGTCCCGTAAAAGCGGACCCACCTCGCAAAACATCCCGAATGTCCTCTGTCGGGGGGCCCGTCGCTGGGAACGACCGGTAGGCATGGTTCCGGAGATGCTGGGCTGGCACGAGGTCGCAGGGCGGTGAGGGAATCTCAATACGCCTCGAGTAGGCTTCCAAGATGGCCGCTGTGACTAGGCCCAAATCGCGCTGAAGGCAGCAATCTGTCCCCGGGCACGAAACTCAGGGCTAAATCAGGTACCTCAACTCTCCAGGATCCCTCTAGCCAACCGGGAAGCTCACAGGGCAGTGCAACGGCGAAAAGCAATAAAATCCGTGGTAGACACAGAGCTCCTCCAAAATGCTGCTGCTCGCTTCCACAGCTAGCTCCGCCTCCGGCCCATGATACTCTTAATCCGGCCCTGGGTGCTGCAACTCCTTGCCGATAAACTAAAGGGGAAGATCAGTGGTGAGCCGTGAGGTTACTAGCAGTGCCTGCTGCTGTGATGGCTCTGTAAACATAGATGAGTCGGGGCTGTGTCTTGCGCATCTTTTTTACGCGCGTTATTTTTTGACGGATTAAAAAAATGCGCTCGGATTGTAATACCAGCGTTAATTTACGCGCGTTAACGTTTAACGCTTCGCGCACAAATTAACGGACTGCGTGAGCTTTTTTGCGCGGGGAATGTAATAGAGCCCCCGTGTTTGCAGCAATTCCACTCTCTTGTAGGTCAACAAAAATATGGGTCGCTATCGGAAAGGAGACATTACAAGAAATGTTTAAAAGTAATATCCTTAGTGAAGCTCCGAAGGGATACCTTCGTATATAGAGCAGATTATATATTGTAGGTATTCTGGATTTCACAATGCATTGACCTGTCCTATGAATATATAAGGGGCCCTATTCCATAGTTAACGCTAACATGGGGACACTTACGAGAAATCCGCACCTGCAGTTTTTCGCATAGCGTCCCCATGTCAATGTGGTATTCTGGGGCAGGCGCTAGCTGAGCACCTCGCCCCGGAACGCAGCACTAACTGCTGGGATACCTGCGGTAGCGCTTCCTCACTGCCGCAATTATCACCTCCTGAAGTCCATAGGAGTCCATGGAGGGTTGCGATTCCAGGGCTCGCTCTTGCGAGATCTCACAGCGCCACAGAGTGATCGTGGAGGGAACTGGGAACTATTTATTCCCAGTCTCACTCTGCTTGTGGCCATAATAAGAGGCGGATCAGGCATCTATTCTCGCCACGGGATGACAGGTGAGTATGGGATTTAATGGTGGGGGGGTTAGGGGGTGCTAAATGATTTGCAGAATCATTTAGCATCAGCTTTTAGAAGGTACTAAAATGTTACCTTGTGCATCCCTATGGTAATTAGCACTTTGTAATACCTTACTTATCGAAACGCTGATGTAGGTTTGCGCTCCTCATGTTAAGTATAGGATGCGCAAAGTACAGTAAGCTCGTGAAAGCTCGCTCAAAAACGATGCCAAACCGATTGCTAAAGGGGGAAGCTTCAGGAATGTAATATGGATGGCATGCATTAAACACACTTATCCTGTCGCTAACGCTTACATATTGAGGCGCTACATTAGCACCAACTATGGAATAGAGCCCAAAGTTTATTAATCCTAGGATGCAGAAGTCTTATCTCCTACTGCTTGCTTAGCATCAAAACTAATCAATAAAAGTAAATGTAATAAAAAAGTAACAGTGACCGAATGCAGCCTTTTAAATATAAAATTGTGTGACATTACTTATTGGGAAGAGCAGGAGCCATGATTTACTACGCAATGTGTGCACCTACACAATAATATTGTTTTGTAAAGCTGAATGCAGTGAATGCTGATCTCTGGCGCCTCCATGTGGATTTCCATGGAATTGGATACTACAGTGAGATTGAAAGGGTTATTCACTAAGCACAGTTGTTTTATTAGAAATAACAATCAGGGTTATTCAGAGAGAGGTGAAACTCAGGAGAATGACTGGAGAAGTGAAAATTCTAGGTCGAAATAGCAAAACCAGAAAAATTCTCCCATTTCTCTCATTTTCCAAATCGGCTATTTGGTCTAGATTATTCATTTCTCCTGCCAATTCTCCTGGTTTTCACCTTTCTCTGAATAACGCTGAGTGAGTTTACGTCAGCGATCTTTGGTGGATCAACCCTGGTGAATTCACTCTTTATTAAAATGACGTAGCTGGCTGTAGTTTTCACCGGTGTCTCCTGCCGAAGTTCTTCAGCATAGATTTAACACTATTTCTGTTTTTACTGCTGTGTATTTTGGAGTTTGATGAAGAACGCCACTTTAAAATCACTGAATTGACTCGTTTTGCAAACAATAGTGGAATAATGCTGAATAGAGAAGACTGCAGCTGACTCCTTGTACAGAAGATGTGATCTACTATTGTTTACCGTTGTTTGCGGCCATCATTGAATTTTGTCGACGTTCACCGTAGTTGCAACAATAATGATTGTATAATTAATACAATAATTAATAATTTTACTGTTAGGCCCCGTTCACACCTCAGCGTTTTACAGCGCGTTCCTGCGTGCTGTAAAACGCCTAGACACGGAAATCCCATGATTTCCTATGGGACCCGTTCACACCTGGGCGTTTTACAGCTCGCAGGAACGAGCTGTAAAACGTCCTACGCCCAAAGAAATACGGGCACTTCTTTGGGGCGTATTTGCAGCACGTTCACTCTGCAGTCTATGGCCGTGAACGCGCTGCAATGCGCATTCGTGCGTTTTTTAGGTTTCGCAATACACGCGTTAAAAAACGCGCGTATAAAAACACGCAGGTGTGAACCCAGCCTTAACCCTGAGTGGAGTTTGTGGACATGTTATCCTTTGATTATCAAATTTTAAATGACATGCCACTTTCATGTTATCAGTTTTTATCTGCATTAAAATACTGCATATATTTCGGATGTAAAATACTCTTTTTTATATATCTATACTATAATTGAGTAAGGCTTGGCGTGTCCGTCGCCAAGCCTTACTCTGCGCATGCGCGCGCAACCAGCGGCGGTTGGTTGCGCGCGGATGCAACCGCCGCGGCACGAGCCGGCTGTGCGCTCGCCGCGGCGGTTGCAAGATGCACACAGCAGCCGGGTAGAGGCTGCGCTCGTGGAGTCCCACGTGACCGCGGCTTGGGTCCTTCAACGAGCGGAAGCGGGGGAAACTTTCCATTTGCCGCTCGGGAAGGTAAGTATAAGGAGCTCATGTGGCGGCTGTCCGAATGCCGATAGAGCATTCGAACAGCCGCCCCATGTCTGGTCTGGGGTCTGAGCTGGGGCATATCCATGAGAGCTTGGGGGGCAATATCCAGGAGCTGGGGGGCAATATCCACGAGCTGGGGGCAAAATCCACGAGCTGGGGGCAATATCCACGAGCTGGGGGCAATATCCACGAGCTGGGGGCAATATCCACAAGCTGGGGGCAATATCCATGAGCTGGGGGCAATATCCACGAGCTGGGGGGCAATATCCACGAGCTGGGGGCAATATCCACGAGCTGGGGGACAATATCCACGAGCTGGGGCAATATCCACGTGCTGGGGCAATATCCACGTGCTGGGGCAGTATCCACGAGCTGGGGCAATATCCACGTGCTGGGGTGGTATCCACGTGCTGGGGCGGTATCCACGTGCTGGGGCAGTATCCACGTGCTGGGGCAATATCCACGTGCTGGGGCAGTATCCACGTGCTGGGGCAGTATCCACGAGCTGGGGCAATATCCACGTGCTGGGGCAGTATCCACGTGCTGGGGCAATATCCACATGCTGGGGCAATATCCACAAGCTGGGCAATATCCACGAGCTGGGGCAGTATCCACGTGCTGGGGCGGTATCCACGTGCTGGGGCAATATCCACATGCTGGGGCAATATCCACAAGCTGGGGCAATATCCACGTGCTGGGGCAGTATCCACGTGCTGGGGCAATATCCACATGCTGGGGCAATATCCACAAGCTGGGCAATATCCACGAGCTGGGGCAGTATCCACGTGCTGGGGCGGTATCCACGTGCTGGGGCAATATCCACATGCTGGGGCAATATCCACAAGCTGGGCAATATCCACGAGCTGGGGCAGTATCCACGTGCTGGGGCAGTATCCACGTGCTGGGGCAATATCCACGAGCTGGGGCGGTATCCACGTGCTGGGGCAGTATCCACGTGCTGGGGCAATATCCACGTGCTGGGGCGGTATCCACGAGCTGGGGCGGTATCCACGTGCTGGGGCAGTATCCACGTGCTGGGGCAATATCCACGAGCTGGTGCAATATCCACGAGCTGGGGCATATATCCACAATAGACTGCCCTCTGGGCAGGCTTTCCACCTTGTTAATTTATAATTCAGTGATGTATCCTTGCACACAGATTTTGCTCCTATAGGGGTTATACAGAGAGACCCGACCTGGCAGTGAAATTGCACCGTACAGTGAATTTCCCCATACGTTGCATTTTCAAGGCCATTCAGCTATTCAGAAAGCAGACAGTTCGCCAAATTTTGGCGAATTGGCAGCAAAATACAGTGCTGTTCGATGGCAGTGAATACCCCTTACAGAAGCAATAGTTAATCTATTCAGACACTGAACTGCAGGGAAATGTCAGTGAAATGCCCTGATGTTCGGTGGTTTCATTCGGCAGCTTTAATCAGGTGAATCCCATAGGTTTCAATGTTAATAATATTCCCGATTTTACTCAATATCTATTAAATCGTTTATTCTTTTAATCTACAGCAAAAAGTCTCTTTATTTAAAAAAAAATATATATATATTTTTTTCCGATTTTTCTATTTATTTTTTTCTAAATAGCGGTTTCTCTTTTTTCTTTAACAGACGTTTTTATTATTTTTCATAAGATCTTACTTGTTAATTCCAGACATTTACATCCAGCAGTTTTTTTGCAAACAGCATTTAACATTTTTAAAGTTTCAATTGTTTTTTTTTTTAGGCGAGGGTCAGACGAACGCATTTTTCACGTGCGTTTAGCCGCACGAAATCACGGCCGTGCTAGCAGCAAATGACGTCCAATGCCAGGGAACATATGATGAACGGCCGCACGAAAGTTCGTCCGTGCAACGCAAGTGGCAAACGAACGCATTTTTTCGAGAACGTCAAACCGCTACTACTGACGTACAGAGTGCGCTGCGGCCGCATAGCGGCGTGTGTGTGTGATTAGGAGACGTCAGACGCTGCTAATGTCCGGCTAACATAACGTCCAGACACAAAAAGTGTTTTATTGATGATCCGTACAAAATCACGGACGAAACGGCGCATCGTATGACCGCTATCGCGTATTCCGGCAAAAAATACGTACGTTCGTTCGAACGCACTTTTTCACGGACAACGTGAAAAATGCATTCGTCTGACCCTAGCCTTACCCGTCCGGTGGCTTGTCGGCGGTCTGTTCGGTGGGTCGTCGGTTGCTTGTGGGTGCATTTGGCAGCTGTCCAGCGGGTTGGCAGTGGCGGTCGCTGCACTTCGGGGACCCTGTGGTGAATGCTGAATGATGGGATTTACCTATTACGGACACACATCAAGCTGAGGCAGAATTTTCCAGCTATCACTGAATTCACCTCAGGGTCAACGACTCGCCGAAGTGCGGTGAATCAGATAGCGATTTCGGTGCTCTCTGAATAACCCCCTATGTCTTATACTGGCAAGAAGCTCTCCTGTCCTAGTCAATCCAGGATGAAGCGGTGATCTCACTGGCTTGTTCTTTTGTACAGTGTTTGTGTCTCTTGTTTCTAGTTCAAGCAGAGGGTTTTAGTGATTTTCGGTTCATTACGATGTATGAGAAAATGTTTGTGTTCAAAACAAACTGGAGGTGACATATAGGTATACATACAGTTGTGTTCAAAATTATTCAACCCCACTGAAATTGAGTGTTTTGGCCAGTTTGACATTGATTTTGATCATTCAGTCATCTTGCTTACAATTAAATCAAAGAGGCACGTGTAGGTCAGACAAATATAACATAACATTTATAATGAAATAACCACAAATGTCTTTTCTGTGCTCACATCATTATCAGTTTTATTCAACCCCCAAGTGACATTCAATCTTAGTACTTAGTACAACATCCTTTTACAGTTATAACAGCTTTTAAACGTGAAGCATAGCTTGACACAAGTGTCTTGCAGCGATCTACGGGTATCTTCGCCCATTCGTCATGGGCAAAAGCCTCCAGTTCAGTCACATTCTTAGGCTTGCGCACTGCAACTGCTTTCTTTAAGTCCCACCAGAGGTTCTCAATCGGCTTTAAGTCAGGTGACTGCGATGGCCACTCCAAAATGTTCCAGCCTTTAATCTGCAACCATGCTCTAGTGGACTCGGAGGTATGCTTGGGATCATTGTCCTGTTGAAAGGTCCAACGTCTCCCAAGCCTCAGGTTTGTGACGGACTGCATCACATTGTCATCCAATATCTCCTGGTACTGAAGAGAATTCATGGTACCTTGCACACGCTGAAGCTTCCCTGTACCTGCAGAAGCAAAACAGCCCCAAAGCATGATTGACCCCCCGCCATGCTTCACAGTAGGCAAGGTGTTCTTTTCTTCATAGGCCTTGTTCTTCCTCCTCCAAACATAGCGTTGATCCATGGCCCAAACAGTTCTAATTTTGTTTCATCAGTCCACAGAACACTATCCAAAACTTCTGTGGTTTGTCCACATGACTTTTGGCATACTGCAGTCGACTCTTCTTATTCTTTGGAGACAGCAAGGGGGTGCGCCTGGGAGTTCTGGCATGGAGGCCTTCATTACGCAGTGTGCGCCATATTGTCTGAGCTGAAACTTCAGTACCCACATCTGACAAATCTTTTCTCAGTTCCTCAGCAGTCACACAGGGACTTTTCTCCACTCTACGCTTCAGGTAGCGCACAGTAGTCAAAGTCAGCATCTTCTTTCTGCCACGACCAGGTAGCGTTTCAACAGTGCCCTTTGCCTTGAATTTGCGAATGATGCTTCCTATGGTCTCTCTTGGTATGTTTAACATCTTTGCAATCTTCTTATATCCATTGCCCTTCCTGTGAAGAGTAATCACCTCTTCTCTTGTCGTCATGGACCATTCTCTTGACTTCACCATGTTTGTAACCACACCAGTAAATGTCTAGAAGGAGCTGAGTATCACAGTCATTTTAAAGCTGCCTAATTGGTGCTTATTATGCTTTATTGCTGCTCCGTGACATCCACAGGTGTTTTCAATACCTGATTGAAAACACTTGAATGAACCTCTGTTCTTCAGTGGTAGTCTTTAAGGAGTTGAATAATTGTGTCAGTGAAGAATTCACAAAATAAACATTTACTACTGTATTACAAAACCAATTGATGTCATTTTAGTTGCATATGGTTCTTTAAAAAGTCCTTGTAGGATTTCATTCTGAATACAATTACAAATGTACACTAAATTCCCTAAAACCCTTTACAGCATTGGGGGTTGAATAATTTTGAACACAACTGTGTATATGTAAAATTTCAATGCTCTTGAACCCAGGACATACCTGAAAACGAGAGAAATCTCAATGTATCCTTCCTGGTAAAATACTTTGCAAATAAATAAATAAATATATAAATAATACAATAAATTATAAGAATGAAACCAAATATACTCCCATTTGCCACTCCTAAATGAGACCAATACACTTGGGTGCACTGCACACATATACCCAACACTCTGACAAAAGTGCCAAAAAATGTAAAAGGTAAATGAAATTGTTATGTATACAAGGCCTTGCATAGGATTTTCCTGACCTGAGTAAAGGCTCTGGCTTTGTAAGATCTGTGGTGAGCTCTGCCGAACAATAAACTGCACAATTACCTAGGACAGAGCTGTCACCTTCCAGAAATCTCACCATGACAGGACTTTATGGTTAAATCAGGCCAGTGCCGTAGCTTGGGGGGGCCTCGGGGGCGGTCGCCCCGGGCGCGGTTTTCTTAGGCTCGCAAAATTTCGAAAGAAATTAGAACCACTAATATTTTCTAGCAGAGATCAGCAGGGTGTCTGCTCACAGACACTGGTGTCCGTGAGAGGCCCTTGCACAGGCAGCTGCCAGTTTTATGGTGCCGACAGTGACTTAGCACTTAGCGTCCGGAAGGGAAGACCAGGACAGAAAATTCTGTCCTGACTCCACCTTAACGCTGACATGAGTCACGTGAAGCAGCGCCGCATTATCCAACGGAACACCCTGTACCATGCTTGTCAGCCTCCCTTGAAGGCTTGTGCTAGCCCCCACAGCAGTCACTGAACAGGAAGGAGGGAGGGAGGCTCCTGCCCTGCAGCACATTTAAAATACGGTCTCCACTAAGCCCCTGGACAGCTCCCCCCCGGGCCACCAGCAACTACACGCAGGTAGGCGTCACTGTGACACCAGAGCCGCGTGACCACCACACAGTGTGGGGGTATGGGGAGAGGGTGACTGGAGGTTCAGGGAGAGGGTGACTGGAGGTCAGGATGAGGTTGACCGGGAATACTGGGAGAGAGTGACTGGGGTACTTGGATAGATGGAGAGAGAGTGTGACTCTGGGTACCTGGAGAAAGTGGGGGTACTTGGAAAGAGAGTGACTGGGGGTGCTGGGGGAGAGTGACTGGGGATACTGGGAGAGAAAGAGTGACTGGGGGTACTGAGAGAGTGAGCGGGGGTACTGGGACAGAGTGGGGGTACTGGGGGAGTGACTGGGGTACTGAAAGAAAGTGGGGGTACTTGGAGAGAGAGTGACTGGGGTACTTGGAAAGAGGGACTTGGTATAGTGTGAGAGTGGAGCTATGCTAGGGTTTACTTGGACAGGGTAACTGGTAGCAGCGGTGTAGCGTGGGGGGGCAGGTGTGTTTATTTTTTTATTATATCAGTATTTTGTTAATATACAATGCATGTGCTTTTGGGGTAAGGGGGGTCAATACTCTACTGGAAGAAGGGAATCAGGGAGTGTTACCGTGTCCACAGGTTGGTGGCGCACAATTGTTGCCTTGCCCCGGGTGCCGACAACCCACGCTACACTGCTGAATCAGGCATTTCAGATTCTATGAACGCTAGTTGACTGGTTTCTTCTGTAGAGGTCACAGCTATTTAACCCAACTGCTGTTCAGTTTCTGAATGTAGTCAAGGCTGGTTTAACATAGGGACTATTGTAGCTCCAGCTCCAGGCCCATGCTCAAAAATAAGCCTAGAGAAAGGTTTGCTATTTAGGCACCAAATACCACTAACACATTGAGATTCAGATGGATGCGGCACTGGCACAATGGCAGGTGAGAATAATAGGGCAGAGGGTCATTGGAAGGTGAGAAGATATGGGCCAAAAATTAATAAGTGGTGAGAAGAAATGGCAGAGACATATTAAAGCTGGAAGGGCTGTAGTACAAGGAGGGCAAAATCTTCAGCTCCAGGTCCATGAAGGACTTAGTCCAGCACATAATGTACTACAAATACTTCCAAGACTAGAGGTAAGTGTACCTTAACGCTGACAGATTCCAGCACTGCCTACAGGCTTTTTATAATTTGGATCTACTTGAATGTTCATTTCATGGGCATTTACGATCAGGTGTATCCTAATCCCAATATACTGTAAATTCTTTCCTCCCCAGAGACATATTAACATAGGGGCTCACAGAGCTGGGGCTCCTGGCCCACCGCCCCAAATTGGCCCAGGACCCATGCTTTAGGGGCCCCCGCAACAGTGGCGCACCATGCCTCTTAAGCATTATAAGCAATGACAGGCAGACACTGTTGCAAGCAAAGGGCCCCTCAGGAGAAGAGCAAATATACAGAATATCATCTGATGGATGGTTTATTACTCGTGAGAGGATGCTATAGATTGGTGTCACTCAGAAGCCTTCAAGCCGCTGTACAAAATCCCCCTGATGCGGCAGAGCAGAAGCTGCATGTGTTGCATAAATAGTGATTAATCACTCACCTCTGGTACCTCCAGCCACTGCTGTCTGAGAATGAAGGATTTAATTTCAGTGTAAAAAAAAAAAAGGCACAAACCGCATGAATAAAATGAGTCAGGGCATAAAGGTAAATAATGCAGACATAATTAATGAAATGGGGCATAAAGGCAAGAAATGGGGCATAAAATGAAATGGGTGCATGTTATATCTTCCTTTCCAGCTGTATATAAATAAACCATATTTTCGTTTTATGTAATTCCAGCTATACGCCCACCAAACTCTTCAGCTCCAGGCCCTTAAATATTTAATCTGGTCCTGTCTGTCCCCCCCGTAATCCTAGCTATAAACTTTCTTTGCTTTAAACCCACTTAACACTGATCTTAAAATCCTACCATGCTACTTCTACCCTAGTAATCTCTGAAATGCTATCACGACTCAAAAGACACATTCAAGAACTTGTGTTTTACAGCAACATTTTAAAACATATACGAAATCTTCACAAGAACAGGAGACCTTCGTTGCATCACAAGCCATGCGGGCAAAATATATAAAATGCTGCTATACAGACGGGTGAGTATTTACTATACAAGCAGCTCTCCAATAAAAAATACTGACAGGTAATACAGTAAAGGAACTCAGTAACACACGGTAAACTCATAGTTTTGTTGTGAAGCACAAACAAGCAAACACATTTTTGGGATTAACTAGAATCAGTTTCCTATGGTTTTATATGCTTTGTTTATTTGTCTGACACTTTGTTTAATTGTGATCTCTGACTGTAAAGCTTGTACTGTAGCATTATGTTTCTGTTTGAGGATATATCCAGTGTGTTTATAGTAGATTCCCCTGTAATCTTTACTGCTGAGTGTCTCCGTCATATGACAGGAAATAGCTGGATTGGAAATGTGGAGGAACTTGCATTTTATTCTGCTTTATCTATTATCCCAAATCTGCGTCTTGCTCTATCTTCTAACCACATTGCATTTTTTTTGGTGGTCCATCCATTCAGATGGAGAGCATCTTTTCTGAACGTCTGAAACTACTGGTCTGATTAGAGACAACCTGCTGTCACACGGCTGCCTAGTGTCTGTTCTTTTGGCTGTTGCCACACTCTTCTCAAAAAAATCACAAGTGCTCTCTACTACAGGGTCCCTTTTTCTCAATTCCACCAACCCTTACCCACAATATCTCTGTGGTTGAAACCATATTTGTGATTTAATCATAATATTTGTAGCGCTGTTTAAAACTGTGTTGCTGCAATTGCTCGTTTTTGGCCATCAGAGGGAGACAAAAGCCATATGGACTATGCGGGACCAAACGAACTACAATATCCATCAGGCTTTGCGACGGATACAGGAAGTGGGTGGGACAGAGGAGAAGGACGTAAGCAGCCTTGTGCGGAAGAGCGCCAGGGTGAGTGGAGCGGCGAAAGACAGAGGACGCAAGTGAGTCTGCCAGGGATCGAGATCAGGCCGGAGTGTAGATGCTGCCTCGAGGGCGCTGGAGATCGGGACAGTAACTTGCGGAGGCATACCCATTTATTGCTGAGAGGTTTGCGCAGAACTTCAGTTCCAGTTGGACCCCCTGTAAGGAGACCGCGATGATCCATGGGGAGTGCAGGCGGTAGGCCGTAGTTTCTTGTGTTGGAGATCGGGCAAGCAAGAGAGCGGACCCGATGGCACAGAGTTCCGAAGGACAAGCAGAGAGACATCCTTGATCGGGCAGTGGGACAGATTGTCTAACGGATGGGTGAGAGGCCTTACAGGCCGCAAGTCCGAGTATAACCAAGCACGCTGCATTATTGTTTAAATCTACAGGGCCCCAGCGTGACTAGTCGAAGATTTGCTTATTCCATTCACTGGCCAGTTGAATACGGTACCCGGGTACACGAATCAATACACGTACACCTTTTTGAAACATTACATTCACGGGACTTACACTCCAGAACTAAGGAGATTAATCCTTTTCTTTTGCCGCCACGTGTTTTTCCCGCATCACGAAATCCTGTCGTTCATATACCGTATTTACATTATATATGCCACTTTATTGGGATCAGTAAAGTATATAATCTATAAAATCCACAACAGTGCTGGTGTATATTTATTCCCTAGTGCGGTGAGACTAACCCGAGGTTAATTCAGCGGCTCCTCCGGGAGTGAGCGCTACATATTCAACACTTTTTTTGTCAGATAACGCAATATGAAATCCCACTCAACCCAGAAGTTAGTAATTATTTTTTTTTCGTGTTCATATTGGAATGGGGAGAAACTGTCTGCAGAGATTAGTGAGGATGGGAGAGTGAAGATTATAATCAGGGGTCAGGTCGAGTGGGAATACCTGGAATGTATTTGTGTAGGGGACTGTTAGATCCCATTTGGCTGAAATAAGGAAAAACTGCAATATACAGTCAGGTCCAGAAATATTGGGACATCGACACAATTCTAACATCTTTGGCTCTATACACCACCACAATGGAGTTGGAATGAAACAAACACAATGTGCATTAACTGCAGAGTGTCAGCTTTAATTTGAGGGTATGTACATCCAACTCAGGTGAACGGTGTAGGACGGTGTAGCAGTTTGCAGATGTGCCTCCCACTTGTTAAGGGACCAAAAGTAATGGGACAGAATAATAATCATAAATCAAACTTTCCCTTCTTAATACTTGGTTGAAAATCATTTGCAGTCAATCACAGCCTGAAGTCTGGAATGCATAGACCTCACCAGATGCTGGGTTTCATCCCTGGTGATGCTCTGCCAGGCCTCTACTGCAACTGTCTTCAGTTCCTGCTTGTTCTTGGGGCATTTTCCCTTCAGTTTGGTCTTCAGCAAGTGAAATGCATGCTCAATGGGATACAGGTCAGGTGATTGACTTGGCCATTGCATAACATTCCACTTATGTCCCTTCAAAAACTCTTTGGTTGCTTTTGCAGTATGCTTTGGGTCATTGTCCATCTGCACTGTGAAGTGCCGTCCAATGAGTTCTGCAGCATTTGACTGAATGTGAGCAGATAATATTGCCCGAAACACTTCAGAATTCATCCTGCTGCTTTTGTCAGCAGTCACATCATCAATAATACCCAGGACATGCTTGAAAACGAGAGAAATCTCAATGTATCCTTCCTGGTAAAATCCTTTATAAATAAATACAAGAGAACCAGTTCCATTGGCAGCCATACATGCCCACGCCATGACACTACCACCACCATGCTTCACTGATGAGGTGGTATGCTTAGGATCATGAGCAGTTCCTTTCCTTCTCCATACTCTTCTCTTCCCATCACTCTGGTACAAGTTGATCTTGGTCTCATCTGTCCATAGGATCTTGTTCCAGAACTGTGAAGGCTTTGTTAGGTGTTGTTTGGCAAACTCTAATCTGGCCTTCCTGTTTTTGAGGCTCACCAATGGTTTACATCTTGTGGTGAACCCTCTGTATTCACTCTGGTGAAGTCTTCTCTTGATTGCTGACTTTGACACACATACACCTACCTCCTGGAGAGTGTACTTGATCTGACCAACTGTTGTGAAGGGTGTTTTCTTCACCAGGGAAAGAATTCTTCGGTCATCCACCACAGTTGTTTTCCGTGGTCTCACGGGTCTTTTGGTGTTGCTGAGCTCACCGGTGCGTTCCTTCTTTTTGAGAATGTTCCAAACAGTTGTTTTGGCCATGCCTAATGTTCTTGCTATCTCTCTGATGGGTTTGTTTTGTTTCTTCAGCCTAATGATGGCTTGCTTCACTGATAGTGACAGCTCTTTGGATCGCATCTTGAGAGTTGACAGCAACAGATTCCAAATGCAAATAGTACACTTGAAATGAACTCTGGGCCTTTTATCTGCATATTGTAATTGGGGTAATGAGGGAATATCACACACCTGGCCATGGAACAGCTGAGAAGTCAATTGTCCCATTACTTTTGGTCCCTTAACAAGTGGGAGGCACATCTGCAAACTGCTGTAAGTCCTACATCGTTCACCTGAGTTGGATGTACATACCCTCAAATTAAAGCTGACTGTCTGCAGTTAAAGCACATTGTGTTTGTTTCATTCCAACTCCATTGTGGTGGTGTATAGAGCCAAAGATGTTAGAATTGTGTCGATGTCCCAATATTTCTGGACCTGACTGTATTTGCATCTATACCCAAACTTACAAAAAGTCCATATTTATCCTCCTTGGTGCGGACAACGTGTCCCACAAGTCATTGAAATTCCTTCTGAGATGCAGATGACGTGTAGGGCGCATCATTGTGATTCACCAGTGAAAGGGTTAAGGGTGTTTCTAGGCCTTGACTACATTGGTAATGCATGTTAATGAATTTTTCTCTGTATTTGACGGAGGGAATGCATTGTCACTCCATTCACATTCACTGAGACCCACCATACACACTGCAACTCCTTACACACATCTTGACATCCCCTATTCACAATGACATTCCTTACACACATACACACACACATACACACACTCACACCATACATATTAACAATCCTTACACACACACACACACTCACGCACTGACACCCCCACCCACTTTGACATTCCTAACATACATGGACACCTCCATAAATACCAACATTCCTTACACCCACACTGATAGTACCCCCATTGTTGTGTTTTTTCCAACAAAGCATTGAGAATGTGATCTCTTAATTTACTGTTGTGGTGAGATAGCAATAACTCCCAATTTTAGCCGAATTACAGACAGAAGACACATTGAAGATCTGATGAAGTTTATTCTATAAACTGTAAGAATCCACAACAATATACACCAGCTAGGTAAAAAAAAAATCATTACTGTGAAATGAACAAAGGGTGGAGCTATCTAGACAGGAAACTGAGCCACGAGGAGGGGAGGAGAGAAACCCAGGGGTAGATGAAACAAGTGCAATACTTAAAGGCATATCACAAGGCATGTGAAACATGACACCCATACACATTTACATTCCTTACACACAGTGGCGTCGTAACGTGGGGCCGGGGGGTGCGGCCCGCACCAGGTGACACCCGCCTTTAGGGTGACACCGTCACCCTAAGGGCGGGTGTCTCACCCTCCGCCGCGTATTCGCTCCCTGCGAGCGTCCGAAGCATGCAGCTTCGGCGCTCGCCTGGAGGAAACATGTCACCAGCCAATCGCGGCTGGTCACGTGGCTCCCCCAGGCGAGCGCCCAAGCTGCGCGCCGCCGGACGCTCAGAAGGAGCGAACACGCGGTGGAGGTGAGCTAGGGCCGCTATCCATGAGGTGCTGGGGCCGCTATCCATGAGGTGCTGGGGCCGCTATCCATGAGGTACTGGGGCTGCTATCCATGAGGTGCAGGGGCAAATCCATGAGGTGCTGGGGCATATACATGAGCTGCTGGGGCAAATCCATGAGGTGCTGGGGCAAATCCATGAGGTGCTGGGGCAAATCCATGAGGTGCTGGAGCAAATCCATGAGGTGCTGGGGCATTATCCATGAGGAGCTGGGGCATATCCATGAGGAGCTGGGGCATATCCATGAGGAGCTGGGGCATTATGCATGAGCTGCTGGGGCATTATCCATGAGGAGCTGGGGCATTATCCATGAGGAGCTGGGGCATATCCACGAGGAGCTGGGGCATATCCACAAGGAGCTGGGGCATATCCATGAGGTGCTGGGGCATATCCATGAGGTGCTGGGGCATATCCATGAGGTGCTGGGGCAGTATCAAGCTGCTGGGGCATATCCATGAGGTGCTGGGGCATATCCATGAGGTGCTGGGGCAAATCCATGAGGTGCTGGGGCATATCCATGAGGTGCTGGGGCATATCCATGAGCTGCTGGGACATTCCATGTGCTGGGGCAGTATCCTTGAGCTGGGGCAATATCCATGAGCTGGGGCAGTATATCCATGAGCTGCTGGGGCAGTATATCCATGAGCTGCTGGGGCAGTATATCCATGAGCTGGGGCAGTATATCCATGTGCTGGGGCAATATCCATGAGCTGGGGCAAAATCCATGAGAGCAGCTGGGGCAAAATCCATGAGAGCAGCTGGGGCAAAATCCATGAGCAGCTGGGGCAGTATATGCATGAGAGGAGCTGGGGCAGTATATCCAGGAGAGGAGCTGGGGCAGTATATCCATGAGAGGAGCTGGGGCAATATCCATGAGAGGAGCTGGGGCAATATACATGTGTGCTGGGGGCAGTATCCATGAGAGCTGGGGCAATATATCCATGTGTGAGCTGGTCTGGGGCAATATATCCATGTGTGAGCTGAGGCGCAATATATCCATATGTGAGCTGAGGCGCAATATATCCATATGTGAGCTGAGGCACAATATATCCATATGTGAGCTGGGGCAATATATATCCATGGGTGAGCTGCTGGGGCAATATATAACTGTGAACTGGGGCAATATATAACTGAACTGGGGCAATATATCCATATGTGAGCTGGGGGCAATATATATCCATGGGTGAGCTGCTGGGGCAATATATATCCAGAGCCGCTGGGGGCAATATATATCCATGTGTGCTTTCACTGCCTTCGAACAGGCAACGTACTTGCTGGCAGTTGGCAAAAATTTGTGTGAGCATATGAGAGAGCTCCACAGCAATAAACCTCACAGTAATGTGCGCTGTGTGTATGAGCATTCAGTGTTATATGGGAGTACTGATTTAGGAGTAAGAGTAGTTAAAAAAAATCTGTAAAACTCGGGGGGGGACACCATAAGTTACCGCACCGGGTGACACTAACCCTAGTGACGCCACTGCTTACACACACTGACACCCCACACATTGATATTCTTTACACACAAACACACTGACACCCCCATCCAGTTTGACATTCCTTACATATATTGACATCTTCATACATACCGATACTCCTTACACACATTTTGACACCGCCACACATTGACATTCCTTACACGCAAACACATAGAAACATAGAAACATAGAAAAATGTCAGCAGATAAGAACCTTTCGGCCCATCTAGTCTGCCCAATTACATGGATACTTTACCTGGATTTATCTTTTGTTTAGGATAGCCTTATGCCTATCCATGCCTGCTTAAATTCAATTACTGTTTTGGCCTCTACCACTTCAACTGGAAAACTGTTACATGTATCCACCACCCTCTCAGTAAAATAATGCTTCCTGATGTTACTTTTAACCTTTGCCCCTCTAATCTAAGACTATGTCCTCTTGTTTTGCTACTTTGTTTCCTTTTACATATACTCCCTTCCTCTACCTTGTGGATTCCCTTTACGTATTTAAATGTTTCTATCATATCTCCTCTGTCTCGTCTTTTTTCCAAGCTGTACATGTTAAGATCATTAAGCCTTTCCTGGTAACTTTTCTCCTTCAAGCCGTACACCATTTTAGTAGCCCTTCTCTGAACGCTCTCTAAGATGTCTATATCCTTCTGGAGATACGGTCTCCAGTACTGCACACAGTACTCCAAGTACACACTGACACCCCACCATTACCACTGGTGTCTACCCTGAAAATTAACCATTTATGACCACTCTCTGTAACCTATCTTTTAGCCAGTGACCTCACATAGACCACCCTACCCTCAAATTTCATGCTTGTGCATTGTTACTGTGGTCTGGGGGCCGAGTGCAAGGAGATGCATGAGGGTAGTGAGGCCTACTGCAGGGCAAATTGCTGCAACTACTTGATCTATCAATCAATGGTGGCCACAGAAACCAGGGATAGGTAGAAGAGAAGGGTAAGGTCTGATCTACACTCACTACATCATGAATATTTATAAGTCCTCATGGCCGGTGGCTAGAGTGTCTGTGTAAGTGTCAGTAATATTGCAAGCAGTTTTATAAGCGATTCCTGCTTGTATGTCCTATAAACTATTCTCAGGGTGTCTCTAGCTTCACTTTTATCATACGCGCCTCATGCATGCTCCAGGCATGCAAGGAGTGTAAAGAGTAAGGCCAGTGAATGGCACAATATTTTATTGGTACAAAACCATCTTTAAACTACTTCCATATTTTAGCCGACAAAGGTGAAAAGTGGAACTGCATAAAAAAAATTCCACACTATAACAATGTTATCTGGTATCTGATTTTTTTTTTGCGGTTGATAGCTTTTCTTAATTGCCTGTAATATATTTTACTACTTACAAATTATTAACCCTACTCTGCTAATGACTTTATTAAAGGACATCTGAGAGAAGCAGGGAGAGAGAGAGCGAGTATGCGTGTTTTCTGGACTGGTTAAATATTTTATATCTTTCAGCTGACATCAAAACAAGTACATGATGTTATGGCTTTGAAAAAACCCTTTCATCTGCCCTTGTTGACAAATGTCGGTCGTGGGACCGCCCCGTTTTGCTAGAAAGAAATAGCAATAGAAAATCAGCGAAGAATTTATAAAATCTAAACTGGATTAAGCAATGAGAACCCTATTGAAAGAAATGAAAAGGTGTGCTTGTAAAGTGTTTGTACTTTATTCTCATCTCTGAAAATAATTTTATATCATATATGTTAAAAAAACACTGATGAGTCTTAGCTAATGTACTAAAGATTTAGAATATATCTATATATACACTATATTGCCAAAAGTATTCGCTCACACATCCAAATAATCAGAATCAGGTGTTCCAATCACTTCCATGGCCACAGGTATATAAAATCAAGCACCTAGGCATGCAGACTGTGTTTACAAACATTTGTGAAAGAATGGGTCGCTCTCAGGAGCTCAGTGAATTCCAGCGTGGAACTGTGATAGGATGCCACCTGTGCAACAAATCCAGTCGTGAAATTTCCTCGCTCCTAAATATTCCACAGTCAATTGTCAGCTGTATTATAAGAACGTGGAAGTGTTTGGGAACGACAGCAACTCAGCCACGAAGTGGGAGGCCACTTAAACTGACGGAGCGGAATCAGCAGATGCTGAGGCGCATAGTGATAAGAGGTCGCCAGCTTTCTGCAGAGTCAATCGGTACAGACCTCCAAACTTCATGTGGCCTTCAGATTAGCTCAAGAACAGTGCGAATCGTGCTTCTCCATCTGGCAATCTGATGGACGAGTCTGGGTTTGGCGGTTGCCAGGAGAACGGTACTTGTCTGACTGCATTGTGCCAAGTGTACAGTTTGGTGGAGGGGGTATTATGGTGTGGGGTTGTTTTTCAGGAGCTGGGCTTGGCCCCTTAGTTCCAGTGAAAGGAACTCTGAATGCGTCAGCATACCAAGACATTTTGGACAATTCCATGCTCCCAACTTTGTGGGAACAGTTTGGAGCTGGTCCCTTCCTCTTCCAACATGACTGTGCACCAGTGCACAAAGCAAGGTCCATACAGACATGGATGACAGCATCTGGTGTGGATGAACTTGACTGGCCTGCACAGAGTCCTAACCTCAACGCCTTTGGGATGAATTAAAGCGGAGACTGAGAGCCAGGCCTTCACGTCCAACATCAGTGTGTGACCTCACAAATGCGCTTCTGGAAGAATGTTCAAAAATTCCCATAAACACACTCCTAAACCTTGTGGACAGCCTTCCCAGAAGAGTTGAAGCTGTTCTAGCTGCAAAGGGTGGACCGACGTCATATTGAACCCTATGGATTAGGAATGGGATGTCACTTAATTCATATGCGAGTCAAGGGAAGGTGAGCGAATACTTTCGGCAATATAGTGTGTATATATAATATATATAGATAATATATATATATATTATAATAGAAATTAGGCAATAGAGGATGCACTCACGGTCTTCCAAACAATATAAAGAATTTATTTTACAAAACTCACATGGACATCAACGTTTCGGCTCGCAGAGCCTTTTGCAAGATAAACAAACAACACCAAATAACACATTTTTATACTAACAAACCAATGAATGAATTAACTCACAAATCTGTCAGAAATCTCACTAATGAGTTGCCCCACCCCATCCTGAAAATCAACAAGATTACGGGCGGGGGCCAACAACACATTGATAATGGACTGAATACTAAGAAAAAAATATATAACAATACAGAGATACAAAAATACAAAAAAGTTAAAAGCAAAAGATGAATGACTGAATATTGTAACTAATATTGCAATGAAGCAAAAATCTTTTTACACCAACTGACCCAAAAAATATGAACCTCTAAATGTAAAGTCAGTGATTTAACGGGGAGATAAAAAAGATGTAAAGGAAATATATTCGTTCAAACCTCTAGGTGAAACTGTATCTAGTTTCATTGTCCAGAACGCTTCTCTTTGCAACAATAATTGAGACCGATTACCTCCACGTTTTAAAGGTGGTATATGGTCTATAGCCTTAAATTTGAGTGTAGGTAACCTATGCTGTAAAGCCAAAAAATGTTTTGCCACAGGCTTATCAGTAGACCCATCTCTAAAGGCAGTGGTAATATTAGACCTGTGGCCTCGGATCCTATCTCTAAGAGGTCGGTCGGTTTTTCCAACATAAGAGAGTCCGCAAGGACATGTAATTAAATACACCACACAACTCTGTGGTGCAAGTAATATGATGATGACGAATGGAAAAGATTTTCCTGACCTAGGATGTGAAAAAGTTGAGCCAGGCTGCATATGGCTACACGTTACACAACTTGTGCATCTGAAGCAACCATGCCGAAGAGAGATAGAACTAGATGAATATGATTTAATTGGGTCTGTCTTGACCAACCAGTCACGAGACTTCTGGACCTCCTATAAGAGGACTGGATTGCACCAGGCAATGAACGGTAATATGGAGAGTGCTGTATCCAGTGGATATATATATATATATATATATAATATACACATTATATCTCATCAAACATATATTATCAAAAGCAGGACACACTCACTACCATTTTCATAACGGCATACACTGTACCGTGATGCTATAAATCCTCCGGCCAGGGCATATATCAAATTTAGAGGAGATGCACGCTGTGGGTTGCAAAACATAACATATAACTTTTGTTCAAGCAGATATAATTAGGTTTGAGGTTTCAGCCCCATGTGGGTCTTTATCACAATCATCTAGTTATATATGTCTGTTTATATAGTGATACAGCAACCAGTCAGGATGCTTGGTTCCAGCCAAACAACGCTTTCTTCTAGGATATAAACAGCCACAAACTTGAAGTTGTGGAAATGAGAGGTCTTTTTATTCCAGTATAAATACCACACTTAGCTTTGAATCACTATTGCAGGTGATTAATCAAAAACTACAAACAAAATCCTAGCTCAATTAGAGCATTTACTAAACATACAGCGATCTTGACTATCCAGGTAACTTAATGTAATAAATCAAAAATGCTGTGAAATGTTGTGATTTTCTTTTGTTTATTAGATTATGTTACCTGGATAGTCAGGAATGTTTAGTAAGTGCTCTGAACTAGGATTTTGTTTGTAGTTTTTGTTTAATCACCTGCAATAGTGATTCAAAGCCAAATTTGGCGTTTGTTTATACTGGAATAAAAAGACCTCTCATTTCCACAACTTCAGGTCTGCGGCTGTTTATACCCTAGAGGACCATGTTGTTTGGCTGGTACCAAGCATCCTGACTGGTTGTTGTATCACTATATAAACAGACATATATAACTAGATGATTGTGATAAAGACCCACATGGGGCTGAAACCTCAATTCTAATTATATCTGCTGGAACTAAAGTTATATTATTTCTGGACCTGACATATATTTATATATAACTGCCAAAAATTATCAACACTCAAGTAGCATCAATAGTCCAATAGCCTTGGTGCAAAAAATCCTGGTAGCAAATATAGAGCTTCAAAAAGGATACACTTGAGTTTTTACCTAAAAATTATATTACTTTATTAACTAATTATTAAGAAGACCGACATTTCGGATCCAACATGAGCCTTTATCATGGTTAAAACTTGATGAAGGCTCATGTTGGAGCTGAAACGTTGTCTTATTAATGGTTATTTAATAAAATAATAGCCCTCGAGTGCATCCTTTTTGAAGGTCTACATATACAGTATATATATATATATCCAGACAGACAATCATAAGAGCAATTATAGAAACTCAATACTAAATTTAGCAAGTTCTGACAAGACGTAGTCACATAAAGGAGACCTCCGAGTCGTTTCTTTAAGATGGATAGTGCGTGTGTTTTAAGCCCTTTAAATACTTGATGTCTTTGTGCTATCGCTATACATGTCTGTGTCATGCATTCTAGCTAAATTTCCCTTAAGAACGCTTCCCTGGCGGGGCCAGTTTTAAATAGAGATCCCCATTCTTTTCAGTCTCCCCAGCTGAGAGGCTTTAGTCCTCAAACAATAAGGGAAAAAGGAAAACCTAAAGCGAGCGCTTCATTGATCCCAACTATGAAAGCGACCACCCCTTGGCCGTGCAAGTTTGTCTTCAGCTGCGTGCTCCATCAACACGTGCGGCCCATAGACCTTCAATAACACTCTGTGCTATTGAAAGGGGCATCAGCTATGGCACATTCCACGGGCCACACCTGCTGTAGCTCCCAGCCATGTCCCCGGTCCATGTGAGGTTAGGTATTGACATCCTATTATTCCTTATAAAGCGAGAGACATGGGAGACCAGCGAGGTTATTAGCTGGCATTATACATGGATAGGTGAGTGACACATGCATATTAGAGGCCGATAAATCTCTTCACTAGGGGCATAGAAAAAAGGATTTGTTTAAAAAAAAAAAGAGAAATATTTCTTAAACAGCATAATAAACTGAATGCTTTGATGGTTTTTGTGTCTGCGTAATTTATGCTTTTCTATTCTATACCACAACTCTTGCGCTGCAGCGTGTAAGCTGGATTTCTTGCTTTTGTTTTAGATTCATAATGTGTTACTGAAGAGAAACAGAATATGTTTATTGTTGTCATGGTAACCAAACAGGGACCCTCCCATGCAGGTAGAGGCTTATTAGATCTTGTGATTCAGGCTAAGAGAAGAAAAGAACTGCTATCTGCCAGGTTTGCACGTCGTAAAACTGGATCAGGTTAAAAATAACAGGAAGAACTGAAAGGTGAGCCTTTGTTACAGTGTATGCGTAATCACAGCCAAATCTGTTGTGTAAGCTTTCTATTTTACTTTGCATTCATTCATTCTAATTGCTTTAGGCCAGTCTGTAATCAGACATGTTTGAATCAAGGAAGATTATTTTATGTCAGGGGGTCAGCAACCTTGGCTCTCCAGATGTTGGCTCAGCCCAACCGAATGATTGCAGGAGCATCATGGGAAGTGTAGTTCTAAAACATCTGGAGGGCCAAGGCTGCTGACCCGTGATTTATGTGTTCTTCTTGAAATATAGTTCCCACTAATGGGAAAATGTAGTGAGCGCCTTAAGCCCTTAGAAACTCCCTGCTACTCGCTCTGTTACAAATGTGCAGCCATATTAGCAGCATAACTCATAATATCTGGGGGCCGCAACCAGCTACGGACAGCGATGCAGTATGTTGCTGCTGTAGTCCATAGGACTCCATGGAGACAAAAGAGAGCTCTAACAAGATCATGAGGTAACCTCGCAGGTCTGGTGTGAGGAAACTAGATGCTATTTCCTTCCAGCTTCCTTCTGCAAGAGAGGAGTAGAAGCGGCAAATTGTGGTGTCCCCTGCACCGTGATACAGAGGTGAGTACGGATTGAGCATCCGTAATCCGGAGTGAGCATTCAGGACTCCCTGGACCTATTAGGAAGGGGGACATGACTGCTGTCATGGGCCAGACTTTCAGGAATAAGAGCTGAGTTCCTATTGGTTGGGATGCAACTATGTTGGACTTAATTTATATATAGGTGAGGCAGGGAAGGGGGGTCATCTTTTTCTGTGCGTCACCGGTAACTGGAGGGTGATAATCTGAACCTTATTTGGACGAATGCTATCCACTTGTCGGATATTGGATTGGTTGTTTTTTTGGTACGCCTGATGGAAGGTATTGAAAGGGCGCTAACTGCGGTGGGGCGCAGGGGCAGCCTGTAAGTTGCCGGTTGCCCCTGGCAAGGTGGTATCTATGGTAAAGACAGGTATAATAATTAAACTGCCAGTAGGTAAGTGGTGGGTGAGATGGGCTCTGCATGGTTTGGCCAGGTAGGGTTACAAGCTCTTGGGAATTTATGGTTTGAACTGCCTTCATCAAAGGTTCTGAGGAGTCAGATTTGTTGGAAAAGGTTACGTTTGGTGTTATTATTGTAACATAAATAAAACTGTGGCTTTTGCCCTTCCATAGAACTACGTCTCCATGTGTTTATTTGTTGTTGGGCGGTGGGCACGGGTTTGTGGGATGTCCTAGGCCTAAGCAGTCAGGATTTCGGATTCTTTCGGATCGTGGCTGGAGATTTGCGATCTCCTTCCTGCTGCAGCTCCCACTATGTACACACGCTGCCTGGGAGAGCACTACAGCGTTTCTTCTCGGACATGCTGCTTGTAGACAGCGAGCCCATAGGCTCCCAGTGTGTGCCGCGGTCTGCTGCAGCACTCAGGAGTTGAGTTACCGAGCGGCCTCAACCATACAGAGCTCCCCGGGTCTGGAATTGCTAAAATCCAAACGGCTCTGAAACCTCCAGTTTTTGGAGTCTTCCAGATTTTTAAAATTCTGTCTAATAGGTGCACAACCTGTAATTGTTTTCTCACATCATTTTTATTGGAGGGATCGTTTAGAAAGTACTGAACTATCGGTGCTTTCTGGTCCAGCGCACTTCGGCGATTATATTTCGCTGACCCTGCCGTGAATTTACTATACACCGCAAGGTCCCCAAAGTGCACCGAAAATGGAGTCGTTGAAGACCGCCGAACTGACTCCCGAATACCGCCGAAGAACGCCGAAGTGACCGCTGAACAGCACCGAACTGAAGACACCTGAAGAGCGAAAAACTGGCCCTGGCGAAATGCACCAAACTGCAAAAAATAACAACAAAAATGGAACTCTCTTATTCTTCTAATAGGTGTTTAAACCAAGAAAAATGCTTTAAAATGTGTGTAAATAATAAAAAAGTCCTATAAAGAAATTAAAAAGGTCTGTTACAGAATTTAAAAAAAACATCATTTAAAAAAAATTGGGAAGCAAAAAGGTTGTTTAAAAAAGATAAAAAATGCAAAAAGGTGTTCCAAAAAATAAATAAGTATAAAGACGATTAGCTGAAAATGAAAAGAATAAACGGTTGAACATAAAAAAATAAAAACGATAATATTTTTTTACATTGAATCCTATGGGTTTCACCTGTTTAAACTTGCCTGACACTTTGGTGCAGTTTGACGTTCTCTGAATAGATTAACCATTACTTCTCTATGGGCCAGCTTCCGTGTCGGTGAAGACTGCCGACCTGCAGCGAACTGCACCATATTTCACTGTCAATTTGCCAGTATTTGGCATCTTTACAGTTTAGTTTAGTGAATAGATGACCTGCCCCGAAATTGCACCGTATGGTAATATTCACTGTTCCGTGCAATTCGGTGGCAAATTCGTCGCTTTCTGAATAATCCCTTTAGTGGTTTTTGAAAAATTATTTAAAAACTTTATGCAGTTTAGCCTGAACAGGCAACACACTGTACATGGCCTAATACTCGCCACAACATAAATACTCTCTGTCCTTATCAGAAAGTACATTAATTTATTTATAAAGGATTTTACCAGGAAGGATACATTGAGATTTCTCTCGTTTTCAAGTATGTCCTGGGTCAAGTATGTCCTGGGTATACATATTGTCCCGCTGCCTGTTTAACACTGCGCTTGCAATCCACACTCTGCTTATCCATCAGGCAATGAAATCAGGGTGAAGGAGGAACACTCAGGTGATCTCATTATCAGCATGATAGGGGATCCTTAAAAAGGCTTTTGTTTGGTGTTAAAATAAAGCAGTCACGTGGAAGTGATGTGGCTATTCTTTTGTTGAATTTGCTATTTCAGACACTCATTGTGCATTTTGTAGGGGGATAGACTGGGTTTCAAAAAGGGTTGACCATCTCTTCTCCCCCAGACAATGAATGGGGGGCTCTAGACCAGTGTTTCTCAAGTGGTGGGTCGCGACCCAAAAGTGGGTCGCGACCAGGGGTGGACTGGGTCATGGGGCAAGTGCCCCCAGGCCCCTCTAATGCCTGGCACCCGCTGATGCATCTTACCTGTAGCAGCCGGTCCCAGGCAGCGCGCCTACCTCTGAATGTCCCAGGTGCCACCTGGGGCCCACTGCATCAGGTAAGATACTCTGTAATTGCAAGGTGGGGGGGATCTGTAATGGGAAGGTGTGGGGGTGGGACAGCAGCTCTGCACTCCCAACACCATGAGACACTGTGCACAATGCACATCTTAGTGAATCAAAAGGCTGTTGGGTAAGGGGGGCTCCCTATGTATTTGATTGTGGTTTTTCTTTGTCCTTTTGTTACTCTGTCCTTTTACCTATTTATGCAGCCTTCTGAATATCTGTTATTCTGTCTGTCCATCTATATCTGTGTGTTCTGTGTATTTTTCCATCTGTCCTTGTATCTATGTCTTACTCCATTTCTCCTCATCTCTGTTTTCTCCCTCTATCACTCTCTCCCTTTTACTCTATAAATCTCTCACTCCTCTTCCTTTCCAGCCTTCCTCTTGATGTGATAATTCCTGCAGAAAACTAGACTGTACACTGAGAATTCTCTGCAGAATCACACTGCTTCCTGATCCCGAACACCCTGCATACCAGGGACGTGCAGTGAGGTCAGTGGCTGGTGAGGCACTGGCTAGTATCAGAGCCAGATATACACAGGTTACATAGGTTCAGTGCTCCCCAGGAACTGGCTGCTCTCAGTGCTCCCCAGGAACTGGCTGCTCTCAGTGCTCCCCAGGAACTGGCTGCTCTCAGTGCTCCCCAGGAACTGGCTGCTCTCAGTGCTCCCCAGGTACTGGCTGCTCTCAGTGCTCCCCAGGAACTGGTTGCTCTCAGTGCTCCCCAGGATCTGCATTATCCACTCCAGGCAGCCGTGCACTACCCCCTCCACCTGCAGGGAGGAGGTGCTGACACAGTGAACAGTCATACTCTGAGCATAGCCCCGCACCCACTGACTGTGTGAGACGAGGACCGTCACGTGACTGTCCTGCATCAATCAATGCATGGGAAGCAGGCCTGCCATGGAGGCATTTTTTTGAATGTCTTGGACCAATGGTGCTTTTCCATTGGTCCAAGCTATTCCATTGTTCTACAGTCCCTCTCTGAGGCACTGCAAAGCGTAGATTCAGGAAGTAGGCAGCGCCAGACGCGCGCTGCAGACCTCAATCTCTTGGCCAGCTTGAGCTTATGCCATTAGCATAGCGTTCAGCTCCGCAAATTGTGTAGGCTCAGGGAGGGCAGGCTGCTGTGAAAAAAATAATGTGCGCAGCAGCAGAGACAGACGGCGGGGGAGCATGGAGCAGATGAGCTTGTTAAGTTTTTTTTATAATATTTTATTCATTCAGTAGTGATTTAAATTAGAGTTGCTTTGTCTACCATCACCCAGACTTTGAGACACTTAAGAGCAAGAAGCATCCCCCAGTTTTCCCATAAATTCCAATTAATTTCATATGTTTCAATTAGTTTATTTTACATCAAACACTTTTGTTTTCACTAGTTCTGTGATTACGGCACTATCCTTTTTGGAAAGAATCCCTGTTTGATTACAAAATTGTTTAAAAAGTGCATACATTACAGAATATTTCACACGTTTTGTGGAATAAATTATATTTCAGAAAATCAATTATTTTTGGGTCGCGACTTAATGACCAAGGACAATCGTGGGTCCTGGGGGTCTATAGGTTGAGAACCACTGGTCTAGACTATATAAAGTGTATAAGTGGAACACTGTGAAGTGATGACATTAATATGTATTTTATCATGACTTCTTTCACCTATCAAGGGACAAAAATGAGGGCAACCCTTCCCCCCAGTTACCCTCCTCACAAAACCAATCCAGACCTGTAATGGGATCATATCTTGATAAAACACTATTCTTCTATATCCAGTTTATACACCAGTTAAAGAACATTTAAAGATTTGGTGAAATTACTGCCAAGTCTACAGATTTAGGCTAAGGTCAGACGAAAGCAGTTTTAACGTGCGTTTAGCCGCACAAAATCACGGCCGTGCTAGCAGCAAATGACGTCCAATGCCGGGGAACATACGACGAACGGCCGCACGAAAGTTCGTCCGCGCAACGCAAGTGGCAAACGAACGCATTTTTTCGAGAACGTCAAACCGATACTACTGACGTACAGAGTGCGCTGCGGCCGCATAGCGGCGTGTTTGCGTGATTGGGAGACGTCAGACGCTGCACACGTCCGGCCAACATAACGTCCAGATGCAAAAAGTGTTTTTATTGATGATCCGTACAAAATCACAGACGAAAATGCGCATCGTATGACCGCTATCGCGTATTCCGTGAAAAAATACGTTCATTCGTTCGAACGCACTTTTTCACGGACAACGTTAAAAATGCGTTCGTCTGACCCTAGCCTTAGACCAGGGTTCAGCAATCTTGGTCCTCAGGTTGTTTTGGAACAACAATTCCCTTGAGTCTCTACCATCGTAATGAGTAGCTGAGGACCGCAGGAGATGTAGTTCTAAAACACCTGGAGGGCCAAGGTTGGTGACTCTTGATTTAGAGACACGTGCCTTAGATCCAGTGTTTCTGAAAGGACATCGCTACATCCATGCCAGCGATATAAGTAAACAGAATACATCAACATCTGATTTTGTTAGTACCTGTACAATAAGGTACAATAAAGGGGTTATTCAGAGAACATCGAAATGTCAGTAAAATTTTGGTGCTCTCTCCCTCAGTGCACTTTGGCACCCTTAATTCGCCAAACCTGCGGTAAATTCTGAATTCACTGCAGGGTCCTAGAAGTGCGCCGAATCGATACACCGAATGCTGCCGATGAACCCGCCAAACACAGCAGCAAACTGTTGAAAAACCATTGGATTTAATCAAAAAACTGCTGCAAACTGCCAAAGTGATCCAAGAACCTGCCGCAAAACCGCCGAATCGATCCGGAAAAAACACCAAATGCTTCCAACGATCCGCCGAACAGATCGCCGAATAGATCCTCAAGCCGCCGATGACCAGCTGAACAGACCAATGACCAGCTGCAGGAAAAAAACGACTAGCCACCAAACAGGGGTAAAAAAAGAAATAAAAGCTGCAAATTTTAAAAACGCGTTTTTAAAAAACTAGTGCATGAAAATACCTGAAAATAATATATAAGGTCCTATGAATAACATTGAAAAGGTCTGTTACAGAATAAAAAATAAACGGCGTGTACAAATAAAATCTGAATCAAACATTTCACCCAAAAAATCCTGAAAAATGCCTAAATTCTTTCAAAAATAAAGAGACTTTTTGCTGCAAATGAAAAAAATAAACAGTTGAATAAATATTTTAAAAACCGGTGATTTTTTTTACATTAAAACCTATGGGGTTCGCCTGCTTAAACCTGTCGCATGAAACCACCGAAAATCAGGCCATTTCACTGACATTTCTCTGCTGTTTGGTGTTCTCTGAATAGATTAACTATTGCTTCTCTATGGGGAGTTCACTGCCGTCGAACAGCACCGTATTTCGCTGGCAATTTGCCAATATTTGGCAAATTGCCAGCTTTTTGAATAGCCGAATGGCCATGAAATTGCACCGTACATTTAAAACATTTAAAAGGAAACAAAATAGCAAAACAAGAGGACATAGTCTTAGATTAGAGGGGCAAAGGTTTAAAAGTAACATCAGGAAGCATTATTTTACTGAGAGGGTGGTGGATACATGGAACAGCCTTCCAGTTGAAGTGGTAGAGGCCAAAACAGTAATTGAATTTAAGCAAGCATGGGATAGGCATAAGGCTATCCTAAACAAAAGATAAATCCAGGTAAAGTATCCATGTAATTGGGCAGACTAGATGGGCCGAAAGGTTCTTATCTGCCGACATTTTTCTATGTTTCTATGTTTCTATGTTTCTATGTACAGGGAAATTCACCGTTCGCTGCAATTCCGTGGCTATTTCGGAGCTCTTTGAATAACTCCTTAAAGTCATCTGAACTTCCTAACTTCATAAGTTTGCAGTTTGGGCTGTTTGGTAATATTAATTCCAATGCTATGTAACACATACACAACGCAGGAACTGTTGCTATAGCTAAATCTATTTTTTTAAAAAATCTTGTATTTAATTTTTAATCCACAACAGTAAAGTGCAATATAAAGGCATCGATGGGGTGAGGCAATTCCATGGCCTATTTATCAATACAGTTCTGCTCCTCGTTGCTGATCGATGCGTTGTAGAATCATGGAGCCCATCAACTACTCTTGAAGTGTTGATAATTAGGGATTAAATATGTAATGAAAAGCATGAGGCTTGGATGGTTAGCTCTCATTTATCTGCTGGCATATGAATAGGGCAGAGTGATCCATTGAAGGATAGAGATATGACCTCCAGACTATGCTGAGCAATTGACATGATCCTTTCATTCGATTAATGCGTATGGACAAGCCAAGCTGGGTATTGTCAAACTCATTCAATGAAAAGCACACAATAGCAAAGATGTATTCATTCTAATTGTCCAACTGTGATACTTGTTTCTTTTTTGTTGTATGTATTTTTTTTATTTTTATGTACCTAATACTTTATGCGGCTAATATTAATATATTAATACATACATAAACCTTCCAACTCACACAGCCAGTTTCTAAAGCGGTACTTACGGTGGATATGTAAGCACCAGCCTTGTGGGAATTAAAGTGCAAACTCAATTTTGCACTACCACATTAAAATAACATATAAAGGGTTATTCAATAAGCGACGAATTTGCCACCGAATTGCACCGAATCGTGAATTTCTCCATACAGTACAATTTCGTGGCAGCTCATCTATTCAGAAAGCTGTCAATTCGCCAAATACTGACTGGTGCAGTTCGCCGCAGATTGTCACAATTCGGCAGCAGCGAAATTGTCCCATAGAGAAGTAATGGTTAATCTATTCAGGGAACTCCGAACTGCACCAAAGTGTCAGTAAATTACCTGATTTTCGGTGATTCATTTAAAATATTATCGTTTCTATCCAGTTTTGTATTCAACCGTTTATTCTTTTCATTTTCAGCAAACCGTCTTTTTATTGAATTTTTGGAACATTTTAATATACTTTTTGTATTTTTAGGCAAAATTTTGATTCCCAATTTTTTTTTAAAGGCAATTTTTTAAAAATGTATTTATTTATTTTTTTGTATTCTGTAACAGGCCACGTTTATTATTTCTTAAAAGACCTTTTTTATTATTTAGACTCATCTTCATGCTTTGTTATTGGTTTAATCACCTGCTAGAAGAATATCAGAGTTCCGGGTTTTTTTTCCTGTAGATCGGCGGTCAAGTGTAAGCACACCTGCCACGTCACGGCACCTCAGGTCAGGTGGGCTTACACTTTAATGGCCATTCAAGTAAACCAAAACCTCTGCCTAGTTTTTTATTGCATAGAGCTATAGGGGTAAGCGCAGAGGACACTTTTTTTTCTTGTTATGTTTTATACATGAAGTGGGCTGGATACTTCTGGTTAATGCAGCTGCCTGGTAGTACTAGTTAATATAGCGCAAAATAGTTTTTTCTGCATGTATGTATATTTTGTTGTGTCCCCAGCCAGGTCATTTTTGCTGCTGTCCCTTTCCGTGTTTTGGTTTTTAATCCCAATGGGGAAATGTTTCTGGTGAGGGTATAAATAAAACCTGTCTCTTAGCTGAAAAGCAGCATGAGAATATGTGTTTGCTTAGAAAAGCAGCTTTTGGTTTAATTAAATTAGGACCCACCTGACCAGAGATGCTGTGACGTTGCAGGTGGGCTTACACTTCAATGGCCACTATAGTAAACTAAAACCTCTGAATAGTTTTGTTTCGCATGGAGCCATAGGGGTATGCACAGATTACACCTTTTTTTCTCGTTTAAGGCTGGGGTCAGACAAACGCAGTGCAAACGCGCGTGCAGCCGCACTTTATCACGGACGTAGTAGCAGCAAATGACGGGCAATATACGAAGTACGGCCGAATGAAAGTTCGGCCAGGCAACGCAAGCGGCAAACAATCGCATTTTTTTGAGAACTTGAAACCGCTAGTACTGACGTACAGAGTGCGCTGCGTCCGCTAGCGGCATGTGTGCGTGACTAGAAGACGTCAGATGCTGCTAATGTCCGGCCAAGATAACGTCCAGACACAAAAAGTGTTTTATTGATGATCCGTACAAAATCACGGATGAAAATGCGCATCGTATGACCGCTATCGCGTATTCCGTGAAAGAATACGTCCATTCGTTCGAACGCACTTTTTCACAGATGACGCGAAAAATGCGTTAGTCTGACCCTAGCCTTATGGATTGGCTTGGCCCTCACTGTATAGAAATTAGAGATGTGCATGACTTTTTTTCATTTCGGGTTTATTTCATTTCGGGTTTTTTTCATTTCAGGTCATTTCGGACAGAAATTAACCCAATAAATTTGAATTAAGAAGACTAATGTGACTCACTTGGGAGACAAATGTATGTGAATGTACCGGTGTATTTGAGTGTAAAGGTAGAGCAATGATACCAGGATTTACAAATGGACCTTGCTGTGAACTGATGACAGTGATTCTGTTGCCTTCAGCTTACCTTTAAGCTCCAGTCCTATTCATCTAAAATTGTGAAAGGAATTACAGCTGTGGGGTTTGAAACTGATGTGCTGAGCCTCAAGAGATCTAAAAACAATTACATTTATATACAGGGTGTCCATAAAGTCTCTTTACAATTTCAAAGATTTATTACAAAGGCAAATCAAAAGACAGATAAGTGAAAATTATTACAAAATGAGACGCATATATTTTAAGTTTTTTTTTTACCTCATTTAATACACCTCTATATGGACACCACTAGTTGCACGAAGCACATCAAGATGGTACTCGATTTCTTGCCATGGGGGACTGCATGTTCGTCGGTTCCTAAATGAAACATTTCCAGACCGGTGGATTGGAAGGGGTGGCCCAAGTCCCTGGCCACCTCGTTCACCAGATATCACTCCCCTCTACTTCTTTCTATGGGTTATGTTAAAGATATCGTGTGTCGAACAAAGGTACGGGACATCACTAATCTAAAGCAGAGGATCACTGATGCCATTTCCACCATTGATGAGGGGATGCTACAGCCAACATGGCAAGAAATCGAGTACCGTCATGATGTGCTTCGTTCAACTAAGAATGGACCTGTATAACTTCTGAAATCGAATACTTTGTACTTTTTTTTTTTGTAATTCAAAATTTTTATTTTGTAAAGACAGCAGTATAAGGCTAGGGTCAGACCAGCGCACTTTTAACGTGCGTTCTGGCGCACATAATTACGGCCGCACTAGCAGCAGATGACGGGCAATGACGGCCAATATACGATGTACGGCCGCACGAAAGTCCGGCCGTGCAACGCAAGTCCGGCCGTGCAACGCAAGTGGAATTTGAACGCATTTTTCTGAGACTGCTGAACCGCTAGTACTGACGTACTGAGTGCGCAGCTGCGGCATAGCAGCGTGTTTGCGTGATTAGGAGATGTCAGACGCTGCTAATGTCCAGCCTACATAACGTCCAGACGCAAAAAGAGTTTTATTGACGATCCGTACAAAATCACGCCCGAAAATGCGCGTCGTCTGACCGTTTTTGCGCATTCTGTGAAAAAAATACGTCAATGCGTTCGGACGCACTTTTTCACGTTCGCGGGGAAAAATGCTTTCGTCTGACCCTAGCCTAAAACATCCAGTGTAACAGAAAACAATGGCCTCGCAGGGCCAACAAGAAGAGAAAGCTGGGGTACACAGTAGTGTTGCAAGACTCTGAGTTAAGAAGTGGGGACCAGGGGGGGGATAAAAAATAAAAATAAATTAAAAAAAGGAAAAGGGTGTGGGAAAGGTAGGGAGGGGGATATGTCAAAGGTCATCTACGTGACTCTCCTGGCTCACTCCAGAGAGTCCAAGGACAAGGAGGCCATGGAGGACAAATGTCACGCGGCCAAGGGCTTGAGGGCCAATTATGACAGACCTATCCGGAAAAGTCGCCGTAGTGGCTTGCCTCAAGGGAGTCCCGGTCTGCCAAAAAAATAAATAAATAAAAACAACCGGAAGGGGGGGGAATGAAATGAGGTCCCCAGCATCCACTAAGACATCATGAATACTCTGCACACCGTAAGAGTCAGCAAAAAGGTCAAAAACAATGTCTCTAAGTCTCAGCTAGTCATCGAGGGGGGGATTCCCCAAAAAAGTCCAAAATGTCAGAACATTTACATGTAAAAATCAACTCTTGGAGGGGGGGGGGACATCCCCAGACAGGGGGGTCTCATCAAAAAGAAAAATAGGGCAATAATAATCATCGCAGAAACAAGTCCTCTATAGGAGAAAAGGATCAGAGAAAAATCAAAGTATGTCTCATATAGTGTCTATAGCGTCTCAAAACAGAGGGGGGGAAATAACACGGGTAGCACAGCAGTGAGAAACTCAATATACTGGAGCGAGAGTGGGGCGAGAGAAAATCAGCCAGAGTCAAAAAAGGGGAACGGAGCCACCACAGCTCGAACATCAAGCAGTCTTTCGGAGCACCCAGGCGCCTCGGCACAAAAACGGGAAAAATCAAGGCAGTCTCCGGGGGGGTCATGGACGACACCCGCAGCGGTTCGGGTAAGGACAGCTCGCAGTATCTCCCCTGCGGTCGACAAACATTCTGGCAGCTCCGGCGTCTTGGCCCTCGCAAGGTTCGTCGCGGCCTCCTCCGGGCCCAAGTCCACGGCAGCAGGGGGTGTTGCAGCCACGGCGAGTGCCGCCCGAAAGTGCAGTCCGCAGATGGATGGCTGACCTGACTCAAGGGCGCCAGCCAGCGGCGGTATCTCGTTCAGTGACCGCACATCTGGTTTCAGATCGACCGACCGCCGGCAGCACCGCAACGCAGCCATCATCCGCCGCCAGACACCTCTGGTAAGTGGACCATCCTCGTTTTCTCCCTCCAAAATCAGCAGGCAGGCTTCCAGGCCCAAAGCCATGGCTCCCTCATCTCCAGTGTAAGGGGGGGATCCGTCCTCCCACCCCCTCGCAGGTCCATCCACCACCCCCGGAGGGCAATTATCCAGGTCATCCAGAAGACATGGGCCCACCATCTCCTCAGCCCCCGACAAGAACCCAGTCCAGGGTGTAGCGTTCAGACCGGCAAGACCAGCAGGTTTCCGGGTCTGGGGAGTAGGCCGCAAGATGGCCGCCGGCGTCTAGCTCCAGCACAAGTCAGCAGTCATCAGTGGAGTCTCTGGTCCGGAGGGGAGCTAAACGGGCTCCGGACGGGTCAGTACCGGTGGTCAGCAGCACAGGCTCCCTTAGATACTCTAATACTTTGCACTTTTTGCAATGGAGATAATGTTTTCCAAATATGTCATGTGCTAAACCTAGAATTCCAAAGTAACATCATTGTCTTCAGTCTAGCCAAATACTGATTTTATGGCCGTAGACATATTCTTCAAAGGTCATTACAGTAAATCATAAAGAACACTTAATTATTTTACAAATATAGAAGAGAATGTTTGGAAAAATTCTTAATGGTTTTAAAGACTACTTTAGTGTAGTATCATTTTAAGATATTTGGTGTAGTAGACTACATATACATATCATCTACTTCATCCTCTTTATCTTTTAATATAGGTTCATAGGGAGCAAAGATGTTCTAAAAATGCCAGATTAGAAGAATGAATATGTTGTAATTGAGGCCAGTGAGGCAGACAAAATTAGCAAGATCGATTAGTTTCTAGACAGATGAGCTCCTGCTTTCTGGTGAGTTAACACTAAGGGTCAGCAAAGGGGCACTTAATGCTAGAGGGAGAAACGCTTTTGAGGATAAATCATCAAAATCTAGAGTCAGCATAAGACTATATATAGGTTATTATGATTATGTGATAGTTGGGGACTCTGAAAATCAAATTTCACATATTTGTTGCTCACAAAAGTACTTAAGGTGAAAATAATAATATGCAACACAACTGGTGTTGACCCAATTTCCTTTTTGTTTGAAAAGTTTAGCTACATTACGCTTAAACATTTAGCAAAAAACAATAATAATATATGACCCGCTTTTCATGTAAAATATATACAGGGTAATTCAAAGAGATTCGAAAAGTCACCGCACGTTCGGTGACTTTTCGTTCTCTTCAATTCGGTTCCTTTTGCCGATCCCATTTCGGTGACCCTGCGGTGTATTCAGCAAACACCAGAGTCCCCGAATTGCAGGGAAAAGCTGCCACAAATCCGACGAAAACTAACCGCAAAACCTGGCGAATGCACGCCGAAAACCCGCAAAAACATCTGGATTAACCCGTTGAAGATGCCGGAAAAACTCGAGCAGGAGCCGATCACAGGCAGCGAAGCCTCTGGTTTGTGTTCTCTGAATAGCTGAAGCAGTGCTTCTTTATGGGGATTTCACTGCCCTCGAACAGGCACCGAACAGGCACCGTATGTGCAGGCAATTCGCCAGGATTTTCTCAAGCAATTCGGATCTCTTTGAATAACCCTGATAGTTAATGTTGATACAGTAATATAGAAATTGTGTTAAAAAGTTGGTTAAGGTTAGACATGTGCAAAGCAAAAAATTTTGTTTCGTTTCAGATCAATCCGTTACGTTAGAAATTAGGGTTAGAAGCTAGGGTTAGAAATTTGGGTTAATCTAACCCAAATTTCTAACCCTAGCTTCTAACCCAAATTTCTAACCCTAGCTTCTAACCCTAATTTCTAACCCTAGCTTCTAACCCTAATTTCTAACCCTAGCTTCTAACTAGGGATGTGCAATTTGTTTCGTACCGAATCATTTTTCGAACCAAATTTACCAATTTTCGTGCTTTTCCAGTATAATTATACTGTAGATGTGCTGCCCGGCAATGTGCGGATTCATATGCTGCATTAATTATACTGTAGTGGTGCCGCCCGGCAGTGTGCGGAATCATATGCTGCATTATGTAGAGGTGCTGCCCGGCAGTGTGAGGACTCATATGCTGCATTATTATACTGTAGAGGTGCTGCCCGGCAGTGTGAGGATTCATATGCTGCATTATTATACTGTAGAGGTGCTGCCCAGCAGTGTGCGGAATCATATGCTGCATTATTATACTGTAGAGGTGCTGCCCGGCAGTGTGCGGATTCATATGCTGCATTAATTATACTGTAGAGGTGCTGCCTGGCAGTGTGCGGATTCATATGCTGCATTAATTTTACTGTAGAGGTGCTGCCTGGCAGTGTGCGGATTCATTATGCTGCATTAATTATACTGTAGAGGTGCTGCCTGGCAGTGTGCGGATTCATATGCTGCATTAATTATACTGTAGAGGTGCTGCCTGGCAGTGTGCGGATTCATATGCTGCATTAATTATACTGTAGAGGTATATGCTGCATTAATTATACTGTAGAGATGCTGCCTGGCAGTGTGAGGATTCATATGCTGCATTAATTATACTGTAGAGGTGCTGCCTGGCAGTGTGCGGATTCATATGCTGCATTAATTAATACTGTAGAGGTGCTGCCTGGCAGTGTGCGGATTCATATGCTGCATTAATTATACTGTAGAGGTGCTGCCTGGCAGTGTGCGGATTCATATGCTGCATTAATTATACTGTAGAGGTATATGCTGCATTAATTATACTGTAGAGATGCTGCCTGGCAGTGTGAGGATTCATATGCTGCATTAATTATACTGTAGAGGTGCTGCCTGGCAGTGTGCGGATTCATATGCTGCATTAATTAATACTGTAGAGGTGCTGCCTCGCAGTGTGCGGAATCATATGCTGCATTAATTATACTGTAGAGGTATACTTGGTATACTGTATTTTGTATTGCAGTGGCGGCTGGTGCCCTTTCAAGTTGGTGGGGAGCCAGACAGGAAAACAATGTTTTTAATCATGAATAGGAATATATCTATATGGCTCTAATACCGCCAAAATATGTGGACGATCCCATAAATAGGGAATAAATCATACAGACATATTCCTATTAAAGAGGCAAATAAAATGGCCATAAATTACAAGTGTAATCCAAAGGTTAGCCACAAGATGTATACATAAAACATTATTCAGTATAAAAAGTCTGAAAGTGAAAAAAATATATATTTTTATTTGCTAAAAATAAAAACTGAACACTGATCCCACACATTTCATTTTAAATAACTCGGAGTATACAAAACTTCAGTGTGACAAAGAAAGAAATCTTGTTTACTATTGTACATTTTTTTTTTATTTGTATTTAGCACCTTAAGTCAAATTTTGGGTGCCTTTTCTATCATTAAGGGGTTAAGGCAGACACCTTGTGTGTGCGTATAAAATAAAATCAACATTCAAGCCTCAGATGGGAGCTTGGTTTGGGTGGTTTGTTTGATGCCTGGTAGAGCTCAATTAGGCAGCGGAAGGGGGATGATAACAGCTGTGGTTCATGATTCAAACATCTCCTGTAGAGCACTTATCAGAATTCTGACCTCCGGTAAAAGACAAATAATGACTTAATCTTTTTTTTTTTTCTTCTTATACTCTGCCTAGCAACAGATGAGGAGTCAATCACACTGCTTAAGGCTAGGGTCAGACGAACGCATTTTTCACGTTGTCCGTGAAAAAGTGCGTTCGAACGAACGTACGTATTTTTTCCCGGAATACGCGATAGCGGTCATACGATGCGCCTTTTCGTCCGTGATTTTGTACGGATCATCAATAAAACCCTTTTTGCGTCTGGACGTTAAGTTGGCCGGACGTGTGCAGCGTTTGACGTCTCCCAATAACGCAAACACGCCGCTATGCGGCCGCAGCGCACTCTGTACGTCAGTAGTAGCGGTTTGACGTTCTCGAAAAAATGCGTTCGTTGGCCACTCGCGTTGCACGGACGAACTTTCGTGCGGCCGTTCGTCGTATGTTCCCCGGCATTGGACGTCATTTGCTGCTAGCACGGCCGTGATTTTGTGCGGCTAAACGCACGTGAAAAATGCATTCGTCTGACCCTAGCCTAAAAGGGACATAACACATTTTATCAATTGGGCACATGTTAAATGACACAAAAAAATAACGACAAAGAATTATGTAGTTTACATTTTTTTTATTTCTTTTTATTTAAAAAAATATGGTAAGACACTGCCCATTTGCCCCATGGAGAAGCCTCCACTGGAGTATACTCCCGCACCTTTGTCTCTGTCCTTCAAAGTTTGCCATTTTGTTAGTTCAATTCGCCATTCTTTATTGCAAAGCAATGCAGAAACAGTTGACTCTATAAAAATGATAATAAAAATAATAGGTCATTCAAGTATATTATATAGCCAATAAACTCTGTTAACTGCTTCACTGCCAACATGGGTATACATGTTTTTGCATGGAAAATTTTATATGAAATTGTAGATTGCATCTATGTCCTGACCCTGTGGATGCTGATGTTGATTCACCCACATCAGTAGAGGAAGTTGGCAAGGCTCCAGGGTCACATCGACTCCCTGTGGAATACTACTGAACTTTCTGTGGACACCTTTTTCTCCATATGATTGCCAATATGTTTAAATGAGGTGCATGACAGGGCTGCCTTTCATGAACACACCTTATTGGTCCCCGTTGCTCTTATTCCCAAGCATGGTAAGGGTTTTTTGGATATTGAAAGCTACGCACATGCCTTCTCACTGAAACGGAATGTGAAAATACTTAAATTTATAGCAAACTGCCTTTAAACTTACCTGACACATCCTGTGCGTTAGACATGTGCATAGGCAAAAATTTCAGTTCAGTTAGGAATATTTTGGAAACCAATATTTCAAATTTCAACCAATCAAAATCAGCCAATGTGGAATATCCAAAGCATCTGTTATTGGACCAATTTGGAATATCAGAAGCGTCCAATATTTTTTCCATTTCTGATATTCGGACCATGAAGTATTAAAATATGAACACTGCGCCAGACAGAACATTACTTCTCTATGGGACATTTTCAATGAAGATCGCTGAACTGTGGAAAACTGCAGGTATACCGCCATCAATTCACCAATGTTTGGAGAATTGACAGCTTAGTGAATAGACGAACTGCCAAGAAATTGTACTGAATGCTGAAATTCATCATTTGGTGCCCTTCAGTGGCAACTTTGGTGCTTTGTGAAAAACACCTTAATTAAATCACTCAAACGTATCAGCATGGCTTTCTCCATAATATTGCAACATTTTAAATGAAATTTTGATTTAATTGAGAATAAATAAAGTATAATTATGGTTTAAATAGGTACTTGTATGTTGATTAGTCATTAAATCAAAAGGAGGTGCAGATAGTAATATATAGACAACAACATACAGTCATCCATTTCCATTGAAAAGGAAACTAGAGGACAAGAGCTATTTACAAAGCACCAATACTGAAGCATCGACAAATGCAGGCATTTCACAAAACTAAAATCCAAACCGTGACAGGAGAAGCATCAAAGTGCACCTTCTATTGTTGCTCTTTGGATTGCAGTGTTATGAGATGCCGGCGTTTGCGGCACTGCAACAATGCTGATTTTTGCTGGTATTCAGGAAACACCGGCACTTCGTGAATAACACATTCTGTTATTATGCCACTCACAAGAAGTGCAGTTTTTGCAGTTTACAAATCTGACCACAGGATGGCAGCATCCATAAAATGTATCTACAGTTTTCTAAGTGACCACATGGTGTCAGGACAAACTCTGTAGCAGCTTGTGCTAGTGATACACCACTAGATTAAATTTATAGTTTTATGTGGACATAAATTTAATTAGAGTAAAGGGAAAGGGTGGGTCCTAGTGGCGCAGTCTCTTTTGAGAGTGGTCAATTAGGGGTCTCAAGGCATATAATACAAATTGTGCCTACATATACAAAGGTAAAAAGCGGTGTTCCCAGTTGGGAAGTGCACGGTTGAAAAGACCACTTAGGTGCAGCCGTGAATGGTGACACTGTGCGTGTGAAAGTAAATTGCGTACACTTCAGAAAAAACCACAGTTGAAGTCCAATGCAAATAAAGTGCATACAAAGTCACATAAAGTGCAAATGCAAAGATAAGTGCATAAAAATGTGTTTTAAAGTGCATATGAGAGTCTTTATAGCGGTTGCTATATCAAAGTCCTGCTTTCCGAATTAAAAGTGAAAGCAAAAAAAGGGGGGGGGAACAATCCAACCGTCCATATGTTCTATATTGGAGATATGGGAGAATCCAATCCGGTCACCACGTAGACATTCGAATTTTTGCGTGAAGTCCTGATGTGGTGTCTTCGCCTAGTTCCTATGTGGACTCACGATTCCCAAAAAATGGGAAAAAGGAGAGGAAAGGGAGAGAGATGATAGGTGCCTATAGACAAGGGAACACTTACACTTTTTAGAGCCTCGTTTACCGGCTCTAGTGTGAAGTGCCTTGGGCCTGGTTGAGGGTAGCCTCTGCCCTTCTTTATAATTTGCTTGATTGTCTCAGGTGCAGAAAGGTAGAAGAAGAGAGAGACATCCTCAAGTGTAGCTTATAGCCAAATGTTTAGATAGGTAAGGTGAAAATTAGACAAACTCACCGATGGTGGAGCCTTAGAATTTCAGGCTCAACTTGTTAGCGTAATGTTACTTCCTATTCGGTGGGTACCCTCACCTCTCTTGTCTGCAGGCAATCCTCCTCTCTTGTATGGATGATGAGTGGGGATAAAAAGTGGAGCATGTAGGGCATGTACTGTTTAAAAAGAGTCTTAAACAGAAGTGGTGAAAAGGAATTTAAAAAAAGAGTTTATTAGGACAAGTAAAATTTAATATAAACAATGGTTTAAAACAATAGTTAGGAGGGGAGTCACAATATGGGATACGCGTTTCGGCACTATCAGTGCCTTCCTCAGTCCATGTGCAGGTTAAAAATGAAAAATGGGGGATCTGAAGCACTCCATGTGTCTGTGTTTATATAGATAATCGTTGTGTATTCATTTTCAAGTTACTTCCGGGTTCGCGTTTTTTGCGGTCACATGGTGCGTGCCGTATCATCACATTGCGCCGCGGCCATCTTGGACGCGCGTTCCATTTGGTGTTTGTTTGCGTTCCACCGCGTTCTGTGTTGTTATATCGGCAGCGTTGTGATCTAAGTATTGAGCGTTTTAAAAGGGACAGTTCTGATATATAATGAAGTATTTCACAACTTCACTGCAAGATGGCAGCGTTTTGGGATAGGTAAATGAAGGGGAAGGTTGCCTAATTGTTAGAGAGAGATGATTGAGGTTAGGAGTGTATATTAATGGTGGCTCTAAGTGGTAGTTGCCTTAAATTGGTATATAAAGAAAAAGAAAATGATAATAAGAATAAATGAATAAAACAGATTGGAGGTCACATTTCGTTGCCTCAGGTTCTATGATTCTATGGTTAAGAGGGTAAGAGCTTCGGGAGAAAAAATGTGGGCTAGCCAACATGAATTAATTGTAAATTATATCTCGACCGTCACAATGTAAAGGTGAAAACAGTGGTGGGTTTGGAAGCAGGGTACGTTATATTGGGTGGTCCAACATTTGGTTGTAGCGGTTGAAAATAGGGGGGAGGGTAAGTTTTAAACAAAATTAATCGTGTTGGATAAGGGAAATGTTAAAACTGGTTAGTGATGTCTTGGGATCTTATGATGCGATCTCTTGAGATTGGGAATGGTGTTGCTATATACAATAGCAGAGGCATAATGGTAATTTTAAAATAAAGATGAAGATGGGGCCATTTCATGTTATCTAACTCGTGGCTCAAGTCTCGTGGGATCTCATTTGTCGTAGGGGTGGTAGTGGCTCAATGTTAGATAGGGGGTCGTGGTGCACCTAGTGTCCTAGTTGGCATACATGGTTGCCTATCTTTTATATGACAGGATATGGTCTGTTGGTCAACTAGATTCTCAATAAAGTCTGACATTCGTATTAGGAGCTGATGGGACTTGTAAAGGATGGTGGAAAATGGTCGAAGATAGAGGATGAACCGGTAGTGTTCAGTTGAGAAAGTGACACAGCTCGAAGTCAGCATTTAGTCCCTGCGGTTGGAGTGTCCCTAAGTTGAAAATCCAGCTCATTTCTTCTTTTCCGATTAGTTTTTCAAAGTTACCACCTCTCCAGGGTGCTTCGACTTTTTTGATCCCTATGAAGGTTAGTCCTTCTGGGTTCATGGTATGTTTGTTTTTGAAGTGTAGAGGGACGCTGTGGTTTTCGTTTCCATTCCGAATGTTCCTGATGTGTTCTTGAACACGTACACTATGGGATCTAGTCGTTCTTCCTACATATTTGAGACCGCAGGGGCATGGTTAGCAAATAGATCACATTTTTAGTAAAACATGTGATTGCATCTCTGATCTTTATAGGTTCTGTGATTCCGTCAATTTGCGTGATGATTTGTTTCTTACTCTTGGTGTTCCGGCAGTTAAGGCAATTTCCACACTGGTGGAATCCTTTTTGTATGCCAAAATGGTTATATTTCGTTTGGACCTTCCTTGTGTGTTTTTGCGCCAATTTCATTTTAACCACTTCGATGCGGAGGCTCCTCACTTTGGGGTCAGCGTTCGGCCGGGTTCCGGCCGATCGCTGGCCCCCCCGGTGCGGGCTGACATCCTCGATGTCAGCCCAGCATCCGGAACCGCCGCGGTGAAATTAGGTGTCATCGCGGCAGCGCGATGACACCTAATTCAGGCGCCCCCCCCCGCATGTGCGGAGGAGGCGCCTGAAAGGGAGGGGGGAGGTCCTTCGGACCTCTCTCCTCCCGATCGGCGGCGTTGCGGGGGTTAACCCAGGCACCATTTGGAAGGGCACAGCCTGCCCTTCCAAATGGTACCTGGCATTAACCCCTGGGGAGCTGGATCACGAATCGGCGCTGAAAAGCGCCGGTTCGTGATCCTTTCCCGGAGCTGGCCGACATCTTGGATGTCGGCCAAGCCTCCGGGAACTCCCCCTGAGGACTGGCGTCATCGTGCATAGCACGATGACGCCAGTCCTGGAGTTAACCCCTAACTGCCAGCAACGGTGGAGATAGGGAGTTCCAATGAACTCCCTATCTCCCGATCCGTGGCAGCTAGGGGTTAACATTTGGTATTGTTGGATCGGCCAGAGCATGGCCGTTCCAACGATACCAAACTCGAATGTGAAAAAAGTTTGTAAAAATAAATAAATAAATAAAATAAAAATAAAAAAATATTTAAAAAAATTATAAAAAAAAAGAAACACTTTTTTTTTCTTTTTTTTGGTTTGTTAATGCAGCAATATTGTTCCCATTTCAATTATAATGTGAACAATGATGCTGCACTAACGATTTTTGTATGCGGTGCGTTTGTTAAAAATCGCGTAATTTTCCCCAAAAAAAAATGTAACGAGACCCCATCTCTAATTTTTTTAACAAGCGCACCCCATACAAAATATAACCACAATTGCTCGCATGTTAAAATGTGGACACGCTGTAAATTATTGAAAATTCATATTTTATTGCATTTTTTGTTATAATATACAGACAGGTCATGACGTATACATATAATAATGACATATTATTAATCTGCCGAGTCTGACGGAAAGAACGATATATAATATGTCTGGGTCATATACTAAAATAAGCCTTGATGGCAAAACCGGTAAAAATGACCTCAGCACAGAGGCGGGAAAAGCCTCAGCAGCGAAAGGGTTAAGATTACCGGCTCCTCTACATATCATCCTAGGTTTCTCAGGTAAGATTTCTCTTAGTAGTGGGTCATTCCTTAGGATCGGACGGTATCTTCTTATCGTCGTTCTAATGTGTTGATTCTGTGCGTTGTATGAGAAAATGAAAGGCACATCAGTTGGGTACTGGGGTCCTGTTTTGGTTTTTTTCTTCAGCAGGGAGGTCCTCTCAGTATTTCTAACTTTAGTTCTGATGTCCTCGAGTGTGTCCGGGTTGTAACCCTTCTCCAGAAAGTCTGTTTTCAATTGTTTTGACTGTGTCTCATACGTAGCCAGATCTGTGCAGTTTCTCCTTACTCGTGAAAATTGGCCTTTTGGAATCCCATCCAACCATTGGGGTAGGTGGCAACTAGTTGTTTCAATAACAAAGAAATGCTGAGAGGACCTCCCTGCTGAAGAAAAAACCCAAAACAGGACCCCAGTACCCAACTGATGTGCCTTTCATTTTCTCATACAACGCACAGAATCAACACATTAGAAAGACGATAAGAAAATACTGGCCGATCCTAAGGAAAGAGAAATCTTACCTGAGAAACCTAGGATGATATGTAGAGGAGCCGGTAATCTTAAAATGAAATTGGCGCAAAAACACACAAGGAAGGTCCAAACGAAATATAACCATTTTGGCATACAAAAAGGATTCCAACAGTGTGGAAATTGCCTTAACTGCCGGAACACCAAGAGTAAGAAACAAATCATCACGCAAATTGACGGAATTACGGGACCTATAAAGATCAGAGATGCAATCACATGTTTTACTAAAAATGTGATCTATTTGCTAACATGCCCCTGCGGTCTCAAATATGTAGGGAGAACGACTAGATCCCTTAGTGTACGTGTTCAAGAACACATCAGGAACATTTGGAATGGAAACGAAAACCACAGCGTCCCTCTACACTTCAAAAACAAACATACCATGAACAAGGAAGGACTAACCTTCATAGGGATCAAAAAAGTCGAAGCACCCTGGAGAGGTGGTAACTTTGAAAAAATTAATCGGAAAAGAAGAAATGAGCTGGATTTTCAATTTAGGGACACTCCAACCGCAGGGACTAAATGCTGACTTCGAGCTGTGTCACTTTCTCAACTGAACACTACCGGTTCATCCTCTATCTTCGACCATTTTCCACCATCCTTTTACAGTCCCATCAGCTCCTAATACGAATGTCAGACTTTATTGAGAATCTAGTTGACCAACAGACCATATCTTGTCATATAAAAGATAGGCAACCATGTATGCCCAACTAGGACACTAGGTGCACCACGACCCCCTATCTAACATTGAGCCACTACCGCCCCTACGACAAATGAGATCCCACGAGACTTGAGCCACGAGTTAGATAACATGAAATGGCCCCATCTTCATCTTTATTTTAAAATTACCATTATGCCTCCGCTATTGTATATAGCAACACCATTCCCAATCTCAAGAGATCGCATCATAAGATCCCAAGACATCACTAACCAGTTTTAACATTTCCCTTATCCAACACGATTAATTTTGTTTAAAACTTACCCTCCCCCCCTATTTTCAACCGCTACAACCAAATGTTGGACCACCCAATATAACGTACCCTGCTTCCAAACCCACCACTGTTTTCACCTTTACATTGTGACGGTCGAGATATAATTTACAATTAATTCATGTTGGAACCCCACATTTTTTCTCCCGAAGCTCTTACCCTCTTAACCATAGAATCATAGAACCTGAGGCAACGAAATGTGACCTCCAATCTGTTTTATTCATTTATTCTTATTATCATTTTATTTAGAGCCACCATTAATATACACTCCTAACCTCAATCATCTCTCGCTAACAATTAGGCAACCTTCCCCTTCATTTACCTATCCCAAAACGCTGCCATCTTGCAGTGAAGTTGTGAAATACTTCATTATATATCAGAACTTTCCCTTTTAAAACGCTCAATACTTAGATCACAACGCTGCCGATATAACAACACAGAACGCGGTGGAACGCAAACAAACACCAAATGGAACGCACGTCCAAGATGGCCGCGGCGCAATGTGATGATGCGGCACGCACCATGTGACCGCAAAAAACGCGAACCCGGAAGTAACTTGAAAATGAATACACAACGATTATCTATATAAACACAGACACATGGAGTGCTTCAGATCCCCCATTTTTCACCTGCACATGGTCTGAGGAAGGCACTGATAGTGCCGAAACGCGTATCCCATATTGTGACTCCCCTCCTACTTTTTTTTTTTTTATTTAAAGTTTTTATTTTGTAAATAACGAAAAGGTCACAAGTTGACCGGTAATATTGGCCTCGCAGGGCCACAGGGACTCACATAATATCCCATACATAAAAAGGTTCAGCTATACTAGATAGAACAGCAGGAAACACGACATCAAAGGGCCGTCATAGCATACATAAGTAACGAAAATGACATCAAAGAGCGAAAAGAAATCATCAGCTTAGAAACATGAAGTTAAAATGAAAAATATCATCGGAAAATTCTAGGATATCTTTGAGTCATAATGAATAAGGGGGGGGGGTTATCAAAATCGTCTGCGAAATACGGTTCAACAAAGGAGAGAAGGAAATAATAGACAAGCAAGAAATCAGGTAGAGGCATCCATGGAAATAGTGTCTCTAATTGATATCTGGAATACAGCAGGCAGGGTTACGTTAAGGTTTTTACATGACATAATAAGAAATATATCAGGTAAAACCACATCACAAGAAACGGCACGTATACAGAAACAGCGTATCGATCCTCCAGGAAATGCTAAAATACGAAGAGGAAGGACAGGAATCATAGAATAGAAAGATAAATGAAACATTGAAACCTTCGTAAAAGAAACTAAGACTAAAACGAAAAGGGGGAGAGATCAGAAAAGGCTAACCCCCCAACATCCCATGGGTAGGGACGAAAGAGAGCCATATAGTGTTCCGGCTCCTAACCCGGGTCTAGAGACTCATGGGAAGACCCTCCGTGACCCGGGCCAGGTGTCGCTCGGGGAGGGGAGAGGCCCAAGGAACTCAACAGATGCCAGGCTGCCGTTGGAGTAGACACCAAATGTGGCACGTTATCATGGCAGATATGCATAGATCCCGCCACCCCCCAACGGTATCGAATCCCACTGCTCCTCAAATAAGCGGATATCTCCCGAAATTGCCTCCGGGCAACGAGTGTCAAGAGCGGAAGGTCATTAAAGAGAGTCAGGTAGTGGTCCCCGAAAAGTATCGGAGCCCGGGCAACCGGTTTTGACATCAGCTTACGTTTGTCCGACTCTTCCATGGCAATCGCGAGCACGTCCCGAGGGGAATCAGCCGGTGCCGTCGCCGCTTTCCGTAGTCGTGCAACATGCCGAAAGAGAGGGTTGGATCCCGCCGGAGCCCCCAAAACGTGTAGTGTAAATTCGTTAACATACGGCAACAAGGCATCTGCAGCGATCGTCTCCGGGATTCCTCTGATCCGCACATTCCTCCTGCGGTGTCGAACCTCTGCAGCCTCCACCGCGCCGGTGAGCAGGGTCACCTGTTGTTGTAGAGCCTCCACTTGCGGCGCAAGGAGGGCCTGAGTCGCTACAGCTTCCTCAACCCGAGACTCAACAGCCGTCAGCCGCCCCTTAACGGTCACCAATTCTGTTTTCAAGGTCTTGAAATCTGCACGCCACATCGCTCTCATTTCCTCCATCGACTCTCTTAGCAGGCGCCGGATATCACTTTCCGTGAAGGGCAGTAGACCACGAGCGACCTGGGACGTAGCATCTTGTGTCTCACCTTGTTTGGCAGCCGCCGCACGTATCGCTCCGTGTGCTAAGGGGCCAGATCCGACCGACTGTTGTCGCATCTTAGCCGGGTCCCGGGGTGACCTTCGGGTAGCTGCAGAGGCCTCCGACCAGTACGGATCCTCGCCGTCGAAAGAGCTCATCGTGGGAGACAGGTAAGTACGTGGAGCAGCCTGCTGTTTTCTTCTGCTTTCTCCCAGAGATTCTCGTATGTCCCTCTGTCGGGGACTCTCCAGTGGCTGGGATTTTTTCCCCGATTTCCTCTCCATGATTGTAAATGGATTGCGTGCAGTGCAACAGGACGGAGGAGCGCCTCAAAAATGGCCGCCAGGCGTAGGCCGCACCTCACGAAAGTCCCAAAAACGTCGCCGCAAGGGGCACAAACCGGAGCTCCGGAGAAGAATGAAGAGCCAGCAGGATTCCGCCTCCCGGGGGTATAATTCTCTCGAGGTTGAGTCGCTGGAAAATGCAAAGTAATCTTAAAGTAGCTGGAGAGCGCTCGAACCTGCGACTGCACCCACCGGAAGTCAGCTCCTCCCCCTCTACTTTTGTTTTTAACTATTTTTTTAAACCATTGTTTATATTCAATTTTACTTGTCCTAATAAACCCTTTTTTTAAATTCCTTTTCACCACTTCTGTTTAAGACTCTTTTTAAACAATACGTGCCCTACATGCTCCACTTTTTATCCCCACTCATCATCCATACAAGAGAGGAGGATTGCCTGCAGACAAGAGAGGTGAGGGTACCCACCGAATAGGAAGTACCACACGCTAACAAGTTGAGCCTGAAATTCTAAGGCTCCACCATCGGTGAGTTTGTCTAATTTTCACCTTACCTATCTAAACATTTGGCTATAAGCTACACTTTGAGGATGTCTCTCTCTTCTTTTACCTTTCTGCACCTGAGACAATCATGCAAATTATAAAGAAGGGCAGAGGCTACCCTCAACCAGGCCCAAGGCACTTCACACTAGAGCCGGTAAACGAGGCTCTAAAAAGCGTAAGTGTTCCCTTGTCTATAGGCACCTGACTCTCTATAAGGCAATATTGCACTATCATCTCTCTCCCTTTCCTCTCCTTTTTCCCACTTTTTGGGAATCGTGAGTCCACATAGGAACTAGGCGAAGACACCACATCAGGACTTCACGCAAAAATTCGAATGTCTACGTGGTGACCGGATTGGATTCTCCCATATCTCCAATATAGAACATATGGACGGTTGGATTGTCCCCCCCCCCTTTTTTTGCTTTCACTTTTAATTCGGAAAGCAGGACTTTGATATAGCAACCGCTATAAAGACTCTCATATGCACTTTAAAACACATTTTTATGCACTTATATTTGCATTTGCACTTTATGTGACTTTGTATGCACTTTATTTGCATTGGACTTCAGCTGTGTTTTTTTCTGAAGTGTACGCAATTTACTTTCACACGCACAGTGTCACCATTCACGGCTGCACCTAAGTGGTCTTTTCGACCGTGCACTTCCCAACTGGGAACACCGCTTTTTACCTTTGTATATGTAGGCACAATTTGTATTATATGCCTTGAGACCCCTAATTGACCACTCTCAAAAGAGACTGCGCCACTAGGAAGCCACTGTATATTTACTGTACATTTACGCATTTCTGTCGAGGTTTTGTGTTTAACCCTTTCGCTGCTGAGGCTTTTCCCGCCCCTGTGCTGAGGTCATTTTTACTGGTTTTGCTCATCATGTTTAAACGTGTTTTGAAGGCTTATTTTAGTATATGACCCAGACATATTATATATCGTTCTTTCCGTCAGACTCGGCAGATTCAGAATATGTCATTATTATATGTATACGTCATGACCTGTCTGTATATTATCACAAAAAATGCAATAAAATATGATTTTTCAATAATTTACAATGTGTAAAGTGTTTTTTTTTCACATTTTAAGATGCGAGCAATTGCGGTTATATTTTGTATGGGGTGCGCTTGTTAAAAAAATTAGAGATGGGGTCTCGTTACATTTTTTTTTGGGTAAAATTACACGATTTTTAACAAACGCACCGCATACAAAAATCGTTAGTGCAGCATCATTGTTCACATTATAATTGAAATGGGAACAATATTGCTGCATTAAAAAACCAAAAAAAAGAAAAAAAATTGTTTCTTTTTTTTTTATAATTTTTTTTAAAATATTTTTTTATTTTTATTTTTAATTTATTTATTTTTTACAAACTTTTTCACTTTCGTGTTTGGTATCGTTGGAACGGCCATGCTCTGGCCGATCCAACAATACCAAACTTTAACCCCTAGCTGCCACGGATCGGGAGATAGGGAGTTCATTGGAACTCCCTATCTCCACCATTGGTGGCAGCTAGGGGTTAACTCCAGGACTGGCGTCATCGTGCTATGCACGATGACGCCAGTCCTCAGGGGGAGTTCCCGGAGGCTTGGCCGACATCCAAGATGTCGGCCAGCTCCGGGAAAGTATCACGAACCGGCGCTTTTCAGCGCCGATTCGTGATCCGGCTCCCCAGGGGTTAATGCCAGGTACCATTTGGAAGGGCAGGCTGTGCCCTTCCAAATGGTGCCTGGGTTAACCCCCGCAACGCCGCCGATCGGGAGGGAGAGAGGTCCGACCTCCCCCTCCCTTTCAGGCGCCTCCACCGCACATGCGGGGGGGGGGCGCCTGAATTAGGTGTCATCGCACCCCCGCGATGACACCTAATTAGCCCGGCGGCGGTTCCGGATGCTGGGCTGACATCGAGGATGTCAGCCCGCACCGGGGGGGCCAGCGATCGGCCGGAACCCGGCCGAACGCTGACCCCAAAGGCTGGACGCGCTCAGCGCGTCCACCGCATGGAACGTGACATGCGGTTGGACGTGCTGAGCGCGTCCACCACAGCGAAGTGGTTAAACCCTGTTTGGCTGCACAACACAAACATAACCACTTATTAATTATTAGCGCCTCCATTGTGTATCCACTTTCCGCTATAAATTTAATTAGAGCTTATTCAAAATGATATCTTGGACATCAGTACTAGGGATATACTGTACTACATCCCTATATTGCTCTGAAACTGTTACCTTTGAAAAAGAAAATGTGTTCTCTCAGAGTCCCACATTTTTTAATAAAATATTGAGAATTCAAAGACAATCAATTAGGCTAGGGTCAGACGAGCACATTCTGTGCGGACTGTGCGTCCATGCACAACGAACGTACTTTCTGACTGACGACAAGGTAGTGGCCATACGGTCCGTTTTTGTGAATGACGTTTTTTTTGACTGATGTAGATGGGAAATAAAATTAATATGAAAAACCATTTTGTCCGTCAAAACTGCGAGACGTCAAAAATGCAGTCCGTCTGACTACGTTCCACCACTCACACACAAAGCTATGCGGACGTTGCGGACATGATGCACTCCGCACGTCCGTTCTAGCGGTTTTACGTTCTTGCCTAACTTGCGTCCGTTTGCCGCGTCCGTTTTGCGTCGGCACTTCTGTGCGGACATACTTAGTGTGTGGGGCTCTATTGATCATAATTGTATGCTACCACGGATGTTAAACTGTGCGGCAACACGGACGTGAACACTGTGCTCGTCTGACCCAAGCCTTAAATTCCACGTTCCCAAGATGTTTTGAAATTTGTAAATTTAACTTGATTTTCTATATTGCTGAAATCTGAGTTTACACCTTTCTATCAATGTGCCGGCTGGGTGGAGTAGAGGTAACATCACTGCTCTATAACTGTGGAGAGATACTGTGGAGACACAGGTTCGATCCCGGCACCTCTCCGGTAAGTGTCCTTGGGCAAGACACCTAACGGTTCAAACTCGCCACCCAGGACATACTTTAAAACGAGAGAAATCTCAATGTATCCTTCCTGGTTAAATCCTTTCTCAAAAAAATCTTAAATTGCCCCAATGAGCTGTAACGAAAGCAATCACAGAGTCAACTTGGACATCAACGTAACTTGCTTCAAGACTGGAACCTATTTCAGCCATTTTTCGGTGCGGGAGATTCAAATTCTTATTCGACTCCCGATTAAAATTCTGCTCAGATATCAGCTTTGACAGCTATACTTTCTAATGTAAACATTGGCTGTGATGGTTGTCCCTTGAGACTTGGGGTACATTCACCTAGAGATGCGTTTAGGAGGTGCAGACTTGATGTTGCTTCCCTGCCTTCTCGTATGTTTAACTCACCCTGAGCCTGCAGTTCTATATGCAGGGTGTTTGTATTTTCTGTGCCCTATTCCCTGATGTCTGTGTTACAATATTATTCCTTGATGTGTTTATTGTAGTTTCTTGTTGAAGACACTGTTGTTTCCCTTATCTATCTATAAGTAGTTGTTGCCATTATTTTCCCCAGATTCCATCAAAACAACTTCCAACCTCCAGGATTTTGCTTAGACTAGTTCTCCCTGCCCCCTTGCTTTAGCCTTTGTCTCGCCAGGGCGTGTGTGTGTGGGAGGGGGAAGCAACTGGGAGGCTATTCAGCATGGAAACTCTGGGGCGTGTTTCACCTCTTTATGTTTAACTGTGAACCCAAAATAAAATAATTCTCAGTTTTGTTTTCATCCTACAAGGAGCTCTGGTTATTAACAGGGTTTTGGGCCAGAATCAGTACTCCTTCGCAACGAGAATGGCGGCTACATCCGCCTCTTTGTGCTGCTGAAGGAGCAGAGGAAGTCCGGGGGGAAAAGTCCCTCAGTCTCCCTCTGCGAATCACTTCACCGACCTGTCTGATCTTGCGAGGCAAGGTCCTGCAGGTCATGTGACCGGCAGCGGAAGCCTCAATGGAATCCTATAGACTCCATGGAGGGGATGCTCGAGGCGGGGCTTAACGCTGCCTTGAGCATCCCTAGGCTTTAGCGCCGCGTTACAGTGCAGGCTGCTGGATTAGCGCCTGCCACGTAATATCACACTAAAAAGGGGACGCTAAGGAGAAACTTGCAAGGGCAAGTTTTTCTCCTTAGTGTCCCCGTTTTAGTGTGATCATCGTAATAGTGCCCTTGGTATTTCTAATAGAAATGTTTTAAGACACAAGTCTGTGCGATGCTAGCCAAAAATAAGCTTTTTCGGTTGTTTTGCCAGCCCGCTATCTTTCAGAGCAGTGGCATTTCTTTAATGTCACCTCCGGTTGATTTTTTTCAATTGAAGCAGCCTATATTTTTTCCAAAAAAATCTGCTGATGGAATTGATCATGCCCTTGGTTAGAAATTACTGTAGGCATTTCGGCACAGTCTGACTGCATAGACTGAATGAAACCAAGGTGTTTTCCCGTCATGTGTTGGGTGTTGTTCATTTAATTTTAGAAGGTAAAAAAACAACAACTTGTATTTGTACATTATAGATGGATAGATAAAATGACAATAACTTCAACACATTCTACAGACTCCATATAAATCCCAAAAACTATATGTTCAATAAATGATATATTTCAACAAATGGAATATTTATGTTACAAAATGCTGTATAATATTACATGTAATTAGTAAATATGTAATGTGTAAAATCTGTGAATATTAAATTGTAAGTTTAATGCTGACTGTAAGCATAAACATAAACTAAGTTAATGACAGTATAATACATTAAATAAGACTAAAACAACAAAATGACAATGCTTTTTTGTAAAACTGCTTACAAAGTTCTAGATGCTGAGAGTGCGCTTGAAGTTGGACATAACATACGAAAGGAAGTAAAACGAGGCAACTTCCTGATGTAACCTTCGTTTCATTTCCTATTATCTTTTGCCATGTTTGCTTTTCACATGTGTAAGTATCTGGACAGCTTGGTGCTCTGGGAAGCATTGTTTCCACCAAATCCTGTTTGTTTGAAGGCAATATTTCACTCTCCAATTCCTGAAGGTCATACCTGTCACCGTCAGAATGTCAGAATCAATACTTTTTTTTTTTGGAGAAAAAAATATTTTGTGGGTCTTAGTAATTATTTTGTTTTGAGAAAGTATTTTACCAGGAAGGATACATTGAGATTTCTCTCGTTTTCAAGTATGCCCATACGTGAATATGTATATATCCTTATGTTTAACGTGCATGACAGAAAGGTTTACAGCTTAAAAGAGCATATATTGATCATTTTATACTCGTTTGAAATATATTAATCCACATATAAAATCTTAATTTAAAATTAATCTTCTATATATTTGATGTACAATGTCTGTTCACCATTCACCCCATTCCCTGACTTTATGAGGTGGAGGCATGCTTTGGTTATCCATAAAAGATCTATGGTAAGAAGACCTCATACCTCCTCAAATCTTAAGTAACTTTATACAGGCCTTGTTTGTTTGTTTGTTCTGTAAATTGTACATACAGAGGGAAGAATGGAGTAAACAAACATAGGAAAAGATGGAGAGAGAAGTGATAGGTGTAGAGAAGGGGGAAATGCAAGGATGGTTGGGGGAAAGGGTGGATGACTGGAAGAAAAGATTGATGAAGGAATGTATGAAGGGAGAGAAGGATGGAGGGAAGAGACAGACGAGAGCAGAGAGCGACATTTTTTTGTAAAGGAAAGCGAATGAGAGAAATAGAGTGACAGAATATGCAAACATTACATCATAACATTGACACCCCACACAAACGCACATTGATAACCCCCCTAACTGGTACCCCCACGTGCACACTAACATCACACATACTACATAAGGACACCCACCACACACAATAAGGCCCCCTTTGCGTTCCAACACACCATCACATATACTGACAGCCCACAATGGCACTACCCACATGGACACTATCCAAATAGGTTGACAACCCATAAATACAATGACACCCTCACAATGTCCCAACCAGCTATTCTGACGCCAGCAGACAGCACCAGCCCATAGCACTTACACTTCCCCTGCAACAAAGGGACAGTTCAGCACTGCAGGGGTTAATGGTAAGGAGCTCCTTTGCACATCTGCTCCCATCATGATCAGCAAGCCAATTAGTCAGCTGACAGAGCAGTTCCGTTCTCACAACTTTTTTCCTGTGTATGGGGACCAGATGTGCAGGTGGATGTGGAGAAGGCAGCCTGGGAGTGGGCAGAGCGCCACTATTTATCTCACACAACGGCCAAGGCACCTTGTTTTGTTCACTACGAGCACCATGGGTCTACAGTGAAGAATGATCAATGATGGCTATTTTTTTTACTTTAGCACTGGTACCCTTACTCCCTGCTGGCACCACAAAGTGTTGTCCCTGAAATACATGGGCGGAGTCACACCTAGGTCAGTGTAACCCACATTGACATATGGCAAAGCCGGCCCTGCTGCCTCTTGACAAATCTATGATGTGTCATCTGTCATACTATCCCTTGTATTTGCTCCGACATTGTCTTCTTTGGTCACCGAATGTATATTGTGAAAAAAAGATTCTTCCCCTGATTACTGAACCATTTATTCCCTTTTTTTCTCCTCCCATATATCTTTTTCTCTGGCCCACTTCTTCTTTATCCTTGTACATACAATTTAAGAAAGTATCTTTAGAGTGTGATAATGTGTCTCAATCATTTTATGTACAAATATAGATTATTTTAGACTATCAAGGTTATTCAAAGAGAATCGAAAAGTCACCGCACGTTCGGTGACTTTTCGTTCTCTTCAATTCGGTGCGATTTGGCGATCTAATTTCGGCGACCCTGCGGTGTATTAAGCAAGCACCACAGGGCCGTTGTAATGCAGGGAAAGGTCACCGCAAACCCGCCGAAAACTCACCGCGAAACATGGCAAAGGCACACCGAAACCCGCAAAAGCATCTGGATTAACCAAACATGCTGGAAAAACCGAGCAGGAGCCGATCAGAGCGCAGAGCAACCACCGGAAAAACCCGACCTCGCAGACGAACGGAGTGAAAAAAAAACAGTATGCTTAAATGTTTGAAAAGTGAAATGCTGTTTGCAAAGAAACTACAGAACGAAAATGCATGAAATTTACACATAAGATCCAATGAATGATAATAAAAAGGGCTGTTACAGAAAAAAGAAAAAACGATTTAAAAAAAACGGAAAAAAATTCACTAAAAAATCCTGAAAAATGCCTAAAAGATCCTAAAAAATCTAAAAATAATGAGAGTTTTTACTGCAGAATATTATAATAAATGGTTTATTAGATATTGAGTTAAAACGGGAATATTTTTAACATGGAAGCCTATGAGATTCACCTAAATAAACCTGCCAAATTAATCCACCGAACAGCAGGGCACTTCGGTAATTTTTCACTGCTGGTTTTGTTCTCTGAATAGATGAAGCATTGCTTCTCTGAGGATTTCACTGCCCTCGAACAGGCAACGAACAGACACCGTATGTGCTAGGGATGTGCGTTTCGGGTTTCGGAATTTCGGAATTTTCACGAAATTTCCCGATTCGTGTTTTCGGATGCGGCCGATTTTCCGAAAATTTTTAGATCCGAAAATGGCAGATCCGAAAAGTTTTCCGAGCCGAAACGAAATATTTTTGGAATTTTCGAATGTACTTGAAATGTGTCAAATCGAAATTTATTGCTTTGAAACGAGGAGAACAGACGTTCCGAAAAAACGAAAATTTCCGAAAATACGAAAAGTCGATACAAAAACGAGCTAAGTGACACAAAAATACGAAAAATTGTCGAGATTCCGAAAAAAAAAATGTGCACGCAAAACGAGTCGAGCCGAACCAAATCGAAACAGAAATCGGTCAAAACGAGCCGAATCGAAAAGTTTAAAAATCCGAAAAATCGAATCGAACCGAAAAAAAAATCGGTGCACAAGCCTAGTATGTGCAGGCAATTCGCCTACATTTGGCGAACTGGCTGCTCTCTGAATAGCCGAATGGGCCAGGAAAGGTAACCGTACGCTGAATTTCACTGTTCGGTTACCTTTCGACCGCAAATCGGATCCCTTTGAATAACCCTGTGTATATCAAAACATAGGGATAATTGAAATTGTGTTGGTTACAGATATACACACATTATGGCCATTATATGGTTATTATAAACCTTTCCTGCTCTTTGGTTTAGTTGATTCTTTTATAGTAGGTTATTGCCATCTTATCTGAGCTCAACATCATATTATATGGGTATTTTTATTATTTGTGAGTACTACTTGCTATGCATAAAATATTTTAGTAAGAGCAAGCATCACATGCTAATCGGCAGATAACAGCGCTTCATTTGTCCTCTTGAACCACAGTACAGGAAAAGGATGTGTCTCATAATCAGTTCTCCAGGCAATAAAAAAACGGACAACAGGAAAAAGACTTACTTTGTACAAGCAACACAGCTTGCACAGCTATTATAGCAGTGACGATGAACTGCGTATCTACGTACAGATATTTATTTATTTATTTTATTTATTTATAAAGTATTTTACCAGGAAGGATACATTGAGATTTCTCTCGTTTTCAAGTATGTCCTGAGTTCAAGAACATTGAAAATCTTTTTTAAATATTAGCAATGGCAAGTCTTTAAGGTAAAGTAAAAACTTGGCGGAATTGCTACGAACCTCAACTCCTCAACGTTCAAATCTTACAATGTTTCGTCAAATACGAGTCTTTCGTTACCTCTTTAAACACGACGCTTTCTAGTAATGTGAATTCCCTCTTAGAAATGCCATACGTTTTATAAGTCCCCTTAGAGGGAAAATGTAATCGTCCATAAATTAGTTTGGGTGACTTTTTATTCCATCGTCCATAGATACTATTTGCATAAATTACCAAATAATAAATTATGAGAATAAAGAGTTAAAGGCATTATGCTCATCATGAAATTAAAGGACCACAACCACCAAAACCTATTTTGTTTTGTAAACTGCCCTCCCCCACAGTATATTTACAGCAATTGCTCCTCATTGTGTGGCATTTGGCATTGGATTGAGTTTGTAGGCCAGATCTCCAAGAACAGACCCATAAGGGTTGCATTGTGTGGGATGTATGTTTAGGACATCCCCAGGGGGTAGATTAAAGTATTGAACGCTCACAATCACATCTCATTCAGCTGCCATTTCTTATCTCGGGTAGCATAAAAACACAATACATCCCCCTGTAGTCTTGTCTAGGGCTGCACTAATACCAATACTAGTATTGGTTTCAGTGCCGATACTGGCATTTGATTGAGTACTTTGTGCACATGCCCCTTCTACCTCTACCGATATCCGGAAGCCAGCGCTAGGCTGGCTTGCTGGTATCCAAGGGGCTGGGGCTGCTGACAGAATGTATTAACAGCATTCCCCTCAGGCTGGCAAAGTTCCACCAAGTGGCTGCAGTCCTGTGAAGGCTGTGATGCGGCCTCCAGCCATGATTTCACGGGGGTCACGAGATCTCGGTAGAGCGCATCACAGCCGGCAGCTGCTCGGTGGAATGCGGCCAGCTGGGGGGAATGCTGGCGGAATGCTGTCAATGCATTCTGTCAGCATCCCTAGTGTCAGAGGTCCACATGTGTCTGGGGCAAGTCCTATTCACTGACCCTACGGTGAATTCAGCATTCACTGCAGAATCCCTGAAGTGTGGCGAATCAGACGCCGAATTAATCGAAACACCGCCACAAACACGCCCGACAGCCACCACCAAGGCGCCGGCTGTAAACCCATTGGCCACTGCCGCCCACTCGCCGGACAGCCGCCAAACGCAGTCAATGAGCCGCTGAACACAGTGCCAAACAGCCACAGAAAAAAGCTGACAAGCCACCAGACGGGTAAAAAAAAAAAAAATGAATGAAAGTGTCAAATTTGAAATTCTGCTTGAAAAAAAACCACTGAACGAAAATGTCTGGAATTAACATATAAGGTCCTGTGAATAATAATAAAAGGGTCTGTTACAGTAAAAACAAAAAATACTATTTAAAAAAATTGGAAAAAACATTTCCCAAAAGAATCCCTAAAAATCCTAAAAAATAAATAAAGAAACTTTTTACTGCAGATTAAAAGAATAAACAGTTTATTAGATATTGAATAGAAAAGGGAATATTTTTAACATTGAAGCCTATGCGATTCGCTTGATTAAACCTGCCGGGTGAAACCACCGAAGATCAGGGCATTTCTCTGACATTTCTCTGCTGTTCGGTGTTATGTGACTAGATTAACCATTGCTTCTCTATGGGGATTTCACTGATGTCGAACAGCACCGTATTTTGCAGGCAATTCACCAAAATGTTGACAAAATGTTGCTTTTTGAATAGTCGAATGGCCACGAAATTTCACGGTATGGGGTAATTCCTTGTTTGGTGCAATTTCGGGCAAGTTCTCTCTGAATAACCCCTTAAGTTTCCTTGGGAACAAAATCTCCTAATGTGCTGTGTCATTCTTGTTAAGTTATATCTGTTGCTCTAATGTATCATCCCCTTGTTCACATTTCTTGACCAGAGCTGTGAAATATGTGCCTTTATCCAATGCTTCCCATCCCTTTTGTGCATTTTCATAACCTCACTGTGCCATTGTCATGTCCCACTTTCTTTCCATAATGAGCCCACCCTATCCTTCTGGCCCCTTCTGCTCATATTTGGGGTAAAATGAGGACTGCATACAGTTGCACACTCTTGCCTACATACTAGTTCAAGGCATGAGAGAAAACACAACGAATTAATTGAGACGTGGAAGAAGAGAAAGTGCTGATGCAGCACAATAGGCACATTTATGGTCTAAACTAGAGGTTTCCTGCTTTCTATTGCTCCCCAGAGTACTATATTATTTATTTCATTGTTATATAACATGACAGTAACACACATTTAGACATGTTTACTGTATTATACAATACGGAGGGGCTAATAAAACATGAAGTGGTAGTTAATCGTCATCAAGTTACATAAAACATACAACTTTCTCTTAGGCTGGGGTCAGACGAACGCAGTGCGAACGTGCGTTTAGCCGCACTTTTTTACAGCCGTGGTAGCAGCAAATGACGTCCAATGCAGTCCCACACACAAAGTACGAAAGTTCGGCCGCGCAACGCAAGCGGCAAACAAACGCATTTTGCAAGTACGTCGAACCGCTAGTACTGACGTACAGAGTGCGCTGCCTCGGCATAGCCGCGTGTGTGCGTGATTAGGAGACGTCAGACGCTGCTCATGTCCGGCCAACATAATGTCCAGACACCTAAAGTTTCCTGGTCTGGATCCGTAAAAATACGGCCGAAATTGTGCATCGTATGACCGCTATCGCGTCTTCCGTGAAAAAATGCGTTCGGACGCATCAACGCACTTTTTGACGGAAGACGTGAACAATGCGTTCGTCTGACCCTAGCCTTAGAATAAAGCAGCTACCCCTTAAATAGAAGCCTCTGTGCAGATTAATAAAAAAAAAAAATTTTTTTGCAGGTGTAATGACAGACGTCATCTTTAAAATGGTGAAAATCTGGAGAATTGGCAGGAGAAGAGAACAATCTAGACCAAATAGCCAATTTGGAAAGTGAGATAAATGGAAGAATTTTTTCTGTTTGTCTATTTTGACCCAGAATTTTCACTTCTCCATACATTCTCCTGAGGTTCACTTTTCTTTGAATAGACCTGCATAGGGTTTATTCAGAGGGCACCGAAATGTCACCTCTCATTTCCCGGACTTCGGGGAATCAAATTCCCAAACCCTGCAGTGAATGCTGAATTCACCGCAGGGTCCCCCGAAGTGCAGGGAAAAGAGGCAGAAGGGATTTGAAAAATCGCAGATAACCCCGCTGATACAATCCGAAAACCTGCCGAATATACCTGACGATCAGCCGCAAACCCTCAAACGCATCTGAAAAAAGCCGTCAATATGCCGAATACAGCGCCAACAAGTTGCCGGAAAAAGCCGACAAGCTGACAAACAAGATATAAAAAAAAAATGATTGAGAGTATCAAAATTTTAAATGCTTTTTTTAAAAAAAAACTACCTACCGAAAATGTCTGGAATTAATATATATGATCCTATGAATAATTATAAAAAGGAGAAAAAAAAAACTATTTAAAAAATTTTGTAAAAAAACGTTTGCTGAAAGAAAATCCCCAAAAATGCCTAATAAATCCTAGAAAAAAACTAAACAGTCTTTTTGCTTCAAATTAAAAGAATAAACGGTTGAAAACATTTTGAATAAAAACAGGAACATATTAAACATTGAAACCTATGGGATTTGTCTGATTAAACCTGCCGAATGAAACCACTGAACATCAGGGCATTTCAATGACATTTCTCTGCTGTTCAGTTTTCTCTGACTAGATTAACCATTGCTTCTCTATGGGGATTTGCACTGCCGCCGAACAGGCACCGTATTTCGCTGGCAATTTGCGAATTGCCAGATTTTGAATAGTCAAATGGTCCCGAAATTGCACCGTATGGGGAAATTCCCTGTTCCGTGCAATTTCGGGGCCAGTTCAGCTCTCTCTGAATAACCCTTTATGAATCTTATATTCAGGTGTTCAATCATGTCTTTTCCTGTTAAGTCACAATAAATATAAAAGTTATCATATAGTTTTGCTAAAATCCACGTCTACAGTATATATACATAAATATATCAGATTCGAGTGTGTATTTGTGTTAAGTGAGAGATGATCCTTGCTAAATTGGGAACAGAAAACTTGGTGAGTTCCCACACTTCTTTTTTTAGCACTTGACCCCTCCCTAAAACCTTTTTTTTCTATTCATTAAATTTAGGAATAAACAAAATTATTTAATTTGTTTGTTTTAATTTGTTTGTTTTCCTTAAGTCACTTGATGCAAATGCAACACTTTTATTTTTTCATTCAATATGGTTGAGAGTTTTATCTTTTCAGAGTTAACTGCTTACAAAAAATATATATTTATATTATCTTTAATTTTTCAGAATTAAAAGCTAATATGGTGCAACCAGGGAAAGAGACATGCTAATCAGGGAAAGTGACAATCTGATACACCAGGAGTGTCTGCTTGACTAGTGAATGGCTAGAGATAAAGCTCTGGCCCAAGAGCAAGGTGCAGGAGAGGACAGGCAAGGTCTTCTGTGTACAATGTCCGGAAAATGTATTAAAATGCTGACTTCATGTAGACCCTACTGTACTATAGCTTCTGTTATCACTAAAACTCACGTGTCATTGCTCAGCTTTATTGTTGGAGTGTTGGCAGATCCCCGTACAATCCTCTCACAGGATTCATTTTGCTTAAACAAACAAGGAAATTTGCTGCAATAAAGGCGTCCTCCATATGCCGAGTCAGCTGAACTGGCGCCCTCTTTAAACCCTGCGCAAATTCCAAAAGATGAATTAGAAATCTAGACACCAGGGATTGGATTCAAGAACACACTCAAAAAATGCAGACAATATCACAATATAATATAAATATCACTTTAAATACATGATAACTGGTTACTGACAAAGGAGTTCTTTGAAAGAAAGATTTGTTTGTGTGAACCAAACTTCACCTTTCCAACCTGGTGTTTAAGAGATTTTCTGGGAAGCTACCACCCTACCTGAATAGACTGCTTCCCCCAGCAGTTCCCTCATCCTATAACCTCCGATCCAGCACCAGCACCTCTCTTGCAATACCACAATACAAAAAGAAAGTGTCTCGATCCTCATTTTCCTACAGAGCACCGCAATTATGGAATAACCTCACAGACGCCATCAAATCTTCCCCCAGTCTAAAGTCACTTAAGAGCTCTCTATTAAGAGCTCTCTATTGCTGCCTCCTGTGCTAGGACGCGCTCAGCGCATCCATAGCACAGGAGAACCACTTGGCTGGACGCGCTGAGTACGTTCTTAGCAGCCAAGTGGTTAATATCTTGCAGTTATTACTTTGTATTTCCGTAACGACTGTAAAATTTCAATGTTCTTGAACCCAGGACATACTTGAAAACGAGAGAAATCTCAATGTCTCCTTCCTGGTAAAATACTTTATAAATAAATAAACAAATAAATAAACCATGCCTCAACCACAACAACTTTTAGAGCACCATAGCAGAAGCTTTATAGAGATGCATGGAGGTGGAGAAGGCTGCTAAAGAACTTTGAGTTCATCTATCCGAAGTAAGACACATTTTCTTATGATGGAGACGATTCAGGACAGTTCCTCCTCACCTCGGGATTGGGCATCTTATAAAGATCACTCCAAGAACAAAAAGAGCATTTGTGAAAGAATGATAAATATCCAAAGAGTAACAGCAAGATACTTTCAGAAAACTATACATACTGCGAAAGTCTTATTCATGTGTCCTCGATCAGTAAAACACTTTGCAAGAATTGTTCTCATGAAGCGGCACCTCGAAGGAAACCATTGTTTTCATGGGATCACCTGAATGATCCACAACTTTTCAGGGAAAATGTGCTGTGGGCTGATGAGGCAAATCTCAAACTTTTTCGAATAAAATACACGAGGCTATATATTGAATTAAAAAGTATAAAGACATTTCACAGGAGAATGTTAGAGCAGCAGACCAGGACCTCAAGCTTCCAAGTTTGATGCAACAAAACAACAGATCAAACAAGCAAAGTCAATCAACTAAAGGAAGCAGATCCATGTTTTGGAATCACCAAGCATATCAACCTTAACCAAACTGATCTCTGGCTTAACCCAAAGAATAAAACCAAGACAACCCAGTAATATTACTAAACTGGAATAGAATTGTAGGTCAAAATGAGCCTTCGGTGAAGTGTGAGTATTATAAGCAGCTACAGGGATGTTTGGTGGAGGTTGTTGCTGCTAGGATCACCTATCTCTCCCTGTCAGATTCTCCCCTTATCATTCCATTCTTCAAGAAATCCCTCAAAACCTATTTCTTCAGATTATTTTATGACATTACTGATTCTGACCTATCCCTCTCCTCACCTACCCTCGCATCATGAGAGATGTCACTTCTACATCCTCACCATTTCCGAAACATTAGTGCTAGTGACCCTGATGACCAATAAAGCTCCTCTTGTGTTCCTTCACCCTAATTCCTCTTGATTGTAAGCTCATCTGAGCAGGGCCCTCTAAACCTCTTGGTTCTTTTCCAATATTTGTTTGTAATTTTGTCTCACTACCCACTGGTTCTTGTAAATCGCTGCGAAAACCTTTGGTGCTAAGTTAATGATGATGATAATTATAGGATGGATGTACAATTTATTAAATTAAAAGGTTGATTCGTTTAATCCAGTTAGTGCTGTAAATGATCACTTAATGACTACAGTAAAAAATAGAAAAGCACAGTTGTTTGTGGGTTATTGGTTTCATCAGAATGTGTTTGTCTATAATTATGACTAGGCTACATTTCACGAGCATCAGCTTAAAATATAGCTTCCCATAAGTGTCGTTAATTAAATTGAATATATAATGTGTGTGACCAACATCTCGTGGTATAGCGCCAAAAATGTATACTTATATACTGTATTACAGGGCTCAAAATTTCAAGTCCTAAGCTACTAACCAGGCCATAAGAGTTACTCGCCACCAGTTGCTCCACCTAACCCCTACCCAGCCCTTAACTCCACTCCCAAACACCCCCCCTTAAATTATCTTATGAAATTACACGTTAAAGGTTTTATTTAGAATAAAGTTACAATAAAAGTACAACATTAATACCCAGACATCAGACCCCAGATACAAGTATACCCAGTCATCAGACCCCAGTGTGAGTAGGGAGAGGAGGCAGGGAAGCTCCTCTCCACCCCCCCTGCCAGTGACAGAGACGAGCTTGGTAATGTTAGGCAGCTGATCCCTGCCACTGTGCAGCCTGGGGAAGGGGAGGCTGCACGGTGGCACCACTGAAATATGCAGCAGAAATAATTTATTGTGCTGCCTGCGTGTGCATTTCCACTCGCCCTCACTTAATTTCCACTCGCCAAATGCGAGTAGGCGAGTGGAAATTTTGAGCTCTGCTGTATTATCAATACAGTGGATCCCCTATTGTCCTTCAACCTCAAGAGCGACACAGAGAATCAGAGTGCAATACTGTTTGTTTATTCATAAGGCTATATAGATCCATAGAATGCTCACTCCCGTGATGCAGAACCTCTAATATCGGCTCTGTGTGAAATGCTTTTGCCAGCTCTTGGGGCGCACAGCACTTTTCTGTGATTCTGCTCCAGAGATCCCTCAAAGAGACATAAGAGTTTGCATGGAGTAGTACGTCTGCACAGGTTAAATATAACAAATAAGTGGTGGATTATAAAAACTCAGAGGTAGAGCCTATAGGGATCCCAGCTCAAGCTTGGGTGCCTATGACGCTCTCCAGGGTGGTTTCTAGCCCTCTGTGTCCCTGTCTGTGCCCGGTGCTTGTAGTAGGTTGTTAGTAAAAAAAAACAATGACCAATGCATAATTTGAAAAAAATATGTGTAATGATTTACTACTAAATAAATAAATGGATAACAATAAAATAATATTGCACTGAACCTGTAAGGAAAGTGTGATACATTTTTATGAGTAGTGTATGCACAAATCCATCTAATTGCAAAGGGTTCACAAACTGTTCTTTAATTATATAGAACTGTTAAAATCTGAATTATAACATTCCTCCTCTCTATGTAACAGATTAGTATTGTGGGAAGGTTTAACCCCTTCGTTACCGAGATCAAGAAATCTTCACCTGACAGACCAAACAAATTTCATTTTCTTTTGGGCTGCAGATCACCAGATCGAGATATCTCGATATCGGGGCACTGGATGGTGCCTTTGAAGCACTCCCTGAATACAATGAGGAGGAACATTAAAATAAATGAAGAAAGGGGGGATATGGGCCCAAAATAGGGTCTGTTCCTCAAAAACAGGGACATTTGGGAGAAAAGCCCCCAGGTACACACTGATACATAGCTATATACAGACACAGTGACACACACTAATTGACATACACTCAAAAGACACATATACAACTATATACATATACTAGCTGGATACCCGTGCTTCGCGATGAAACGTCGAGCTATGCAGGAGATATTTGGTTCACAATCCGTTGGCTTAGTGGTGGTTGGTGATTGAAACACATAAGGGATAATGATAATAATAATAAACAATAAAATAGATGGCTAAAGCCCTTTAATCCCACCAACAACCCTGGTGGGTTTTGTTTATGTAGCCGGGCTAATTACTTGCATAGCATAGACTTTCAATTTGTCCCTCAGATGAATTTCTCAGGACCTCCCTGTCAACAACATTCCTGATTTTAGGCTGGGGTCAGACGAGCGCAGTGTTAATGTCCGTGTTGCCCGCACATAAGTACGTCCGTGATAGCATATAATTGTGTTAAATGGAGCCCCACACATGAAGTACGTCCGCACAGAAGTGCGGAGGCTGACGGACGCTGCAAACAGACACAGGTTAGGCAAGAACGTAATACTGCTAGAACGGACGTGCGGAGTGCGCCACGTCCACAACGTCCGCATAGCTTTGTGTGTGAGTGATGGAGCATGGTCAGACGGACTGCATTTATACGTCCAGCATTTTTGACGGACAGAATGTTTTTTCATTGTAATTTATTTTCCCTGCTACATCAGTCAAAAAATAACTTCAGTGAAAAACACCGACTGTGTGGCCACTACCTTGTAGTCAGTCAGAAAGTACGTCCGTACTGCACGGACGCACAGTCCGTACAAAATGCGCTCATCTGACCCTAGCCTTACTCTCTGGCTGGAGGATGACCAGGCTGTCAGGTGAACTGACTCTGGAGCACACCACATACAACTGGCCATGGGAGAAACAGTCACTCGTCAGATGCACACCAGCCACTTTCAAAGTCTGTCCCTGGACCTTATTGATGGTGATGGCGTAGCACACCATAACAGGAAATTGTAGACATTTGAACTCGAAGTGGTAGTCTGATGGGATCAGAGGAATTCTGGGTATGAAAACGGTTTCTCACTGATTCACACTTGTGAAAATCGTGGCTTCAATTAAGTGTTTGTACAGAGTCTTCACCCAAAGTCTGGTGCTATTGCACAGTTTCGGAGGGGTTAGATTGCGTAACAGCATGATTGGAGCGCCAACCTTGTGGTAGAGGACATGAGGTGGTAATCCTACTGGAGTCAAGCCATCAGACCGTTCAAAACCAGTGGTCATGCTATCAGACAGTTACTTTTTGTTGATATTCAACAGAGAAAAAAATAGATGGAGCAGTAGAAGAAGTCTAATCTTGATTACACATAGTTGTCACACTTTTATCACTCTCTATAGACATCTAGAATATGGTATGAATGTTTACTGTGGAAATTTAAAGATACGAGCCCCAAATATCAACCCGTAGCTTAGAAAGTGACATATTTGGAAAACTTCAAAATGGGTTAAAAAAAATCTCCCATTAGACCACGAGACGTTTACAATGCAGATGTGTCATACGCCACCCCTCTATGATACGTTACAATATGGTACAAGTTTACTGTGGAAATTTAAAGATACAGAGCCCCAAATATCAACCCATAGCTTACAAAGTGACATTTTTGCAAAACTTCAAAATGGGTTAAAAAACAATTACCCATTGGACCACGACGCTTACAATGCAGATGGGGAGTGAGTATGACACATCTGCATTGTAAACGTCGTGGTCCAATGGGAGATTTTATTTTTAATTCATTTTGAAGTTTTTCAAAAATGTCACTTTGTAAGGCTCTGGTCAGACAAGCGCAGTGTTCACGTCCGTGTTGCCGCACATTTTAACGTCCGTGGTAGCATTCAATTATAATTAATAGAGACCCACACACGAAGTACATCTGCACAGACGTGCGGACGCACAACGGACGCGGCAAACGGACGCAAGTTAGGCAAGGACGTAAAACCGCTAGAACGGACGTGCGGAGTGCGCCACGTCTGCATAGCTTTGTGTGTGAGTGATGGAACGAAGTCAGACGGACTGCATTTATACGTCCAGCATTTTTGACGGACAAAATGGTTTTTCATATTAATTTTATTTCCCATCTACATCAGTCAAAAAAAACATAAGTAAAAAAAAAACGTCAGTTACAAAAACGGACTGTGTGGCCACTACCTTGTTGTCAGTCAGAAAGTACGTCCGTTGTGCACGAACGCACAGTTCGCTGAGAATCCGATTGTCTGACCCTAGCCTTAGCTACGGGTTGCTATTTGGTTCTCTGTATCTTTAAATTTCCACAGTAAAATTGTAACATATTGTAACATATTTATTAATTTGCAAAGTATTTTACCAGGAAGGATACATTGAGATTTCTCTCGTTTTCAAGTATGTCCTAGGTTCAAGAGCATTGAATTGTTACAGTCGTTACGGGGGTGGGTATGACACATCTGCATTGTAAACGTCGTGGTCCAATGGGAGATTATTTTTTTTTTAACCCATTTTGAAGTTTTGCAAATATGTCACCTATCTCTGCCAATTTGAACTGAGATAACGGCATGTGAGGCAAGTGCCGTTGGAACAGCTTTTATTTTCAGGTGGGAAGGGGGAGTATAACTCCTTAGCATCAGAGTGTGTTAATAACTGATGCTCTGATGGCCAGTTCGAAAAAATCCTTGCCTAGTGGGCACCTAGAAGCCGAGAGGAACATACGTGCCGAATTTCAAGTTCGTAGGCTTTATGGTTCTGGAGATATCGTGATTAGGCGCGCGCGCATTTCACTTTTATATCCTGTATATAGATAGATATTAGACTTGTGCACCGATTTTTTTTTCGGTTCGATTCGGTTCGTTCGGATGTTGTAAATTTTCGTTTCGGCTCATTTCAGCCGATTTCCGTTTCAGTTCGGTTAGTTTCGGTTCGTTTTTCGTATCAACGTTTTTTTTGTGATTTCAGAAATTTTCGTGTTTTTCAGAATATCTGTTCTTCTCGTTTCAAAGTGTCTATTCGTTTTGACGTAAACTAATGGTTTTTCGGATCCGATATTTCTGTCGATACGATAATTCTGAATCTGACGATACGATAATACTGACGATACGATAATTCTGCCATTGAGATTTCTTATGGTTTACCAGAAGGATACATTGAGATTTCTCTGGTTTCCCGGGAAGAATACATTGAGATTTCTCTGGTTTCCTGGGAAGGATACATTGAGATGGGAATGATCCAAAATTACAGAATCAGCGATATAACCGAAAAATACGATGTCCGAAATTACTGAAATGGAACTGAAATCAGGAATGGAACGAAAAGGAATTTCGATTTCATACATTTCTAGTCCATTCGAAAATTCCGAAAAGTTTTCGTTTCGGCTCGGAAATTTGTTCGGATCTGCCGTTTTCGGATCTGAAAATTTTCAGAAAATCGGCTGAATCCGAATGCACGAATCAGGAAATTTCAAGAAAATTCCGAAATTCCGAAACCCGAAATGCACATCGCTAATAGATATGGCAAATACTTACACAGATACACACACAGGCTTGGACATACAGTGTACAAACATACTATAAAGGTTTATATATTTTGACTATATCCAGGAAATAGTCTTGTCAAGTGAACTTCAGAGGTTAGATACATAAAGTTAACCTCTTTGCTTCTGAGCCATTTCACTTCCCGTCCTGCATTTTTCTAAGGAAATACACAATTTTAATGAAAATTGAGAAAAACACAGATTTCTCTTCCATTTTAATCTTCGCCTGTATATTACACACAGTAATGTTTGGTATCATTGGAAAGGACAGAATCTGACCTTTCCAATGATACCTCAATGGTCTAAGATGTGGGAAACCAGAGATAGAGCGTTTCAAATATCCAAAGTTCCCCTGTATCACCTACTACAGCTCAGCATCAGTGCCCCCTCTCTGGAGCCGCCAGCAGGCGGTTACAGTATCACATGGGAATTTACAAGAGCCCCTGTGTACAGAATTTAACATGGTTTCCTTTGCATAGACTGAAATCAACATAAATTTGCTGAGTCTGCAGCAGGAAGCTTCTTTGTTCTCAATTCCTACTAGAAATCTGGGCTTTTTTTTTTTAAAGGACTCTGTGTTTAAAAAACAACATTTAGTACAAGCTGACAAATGCAGGATTCAGTTGCGGTTATGTTTAGCTCTTGGCCACAAAGTGACCTATAGTTAATCTGTAAATGAACTGATATTACTAATGGAAGCCACCGTATTATAACAACAGCTACAAAGAGAAAAAGCCTCTATACTTGTATATTCAAAATCTGCTTGGGAGCCAAGTGTCACGTGACTCTATTCGACGCATCATCTTCATTCCGATGATACTAAAAAGACACCTTTAATGAAATATATAATAGGCTTTCTTTCCAATCCAAATTTAATGCTCTTTTGGAGCGTATATTATTAAAATTTCACTGTTTGTCAAATCTGTAGCTTGAAGTCAGGAATCAGTGCAACGTTCCTGCACAGGAAACAAATGAATAACCCATAACTAAAGATTTGGGACTGCCGAGAACAGCGTGGAAAAACTCAGTAGATTGACTTTTGGTGGGTCCCCATTTAAAGAAAGTTTAGCTCACTTGTGCCTTTGAAGACTAAACGTATAACATGCACTTATCAGCCTGGCGCAAAACCACAAGGGAATCCAAGAAGACTAAAAATGCCAGACAACATAATGTCAGGATATTTCTGCCTCACAAATTGTAGAATATATAACCTGGATCGGCGCAAACAATGCCTTCTGGGGTCCTAGGGTCTCACATATATATAGGGAGAGATAAAATAATAATAGTGCAATAACGTAGATATTGATTTTAGTATGGTAAATAGATGATTGTCCACTCACAAGTCTAGAGCCTTATCACTGGCTCTAAGTGGATCCAAGCATCTGGGTAAATTGTCTTCCAACTTCTCAGGTGACCCCACTTTATATAAACTGTATAATCCGGGATCTACCTCATAATCCCGGATTATACATTTTATATAAGGTGGGGGTCACCTGAGAAGTTGGAAGACAATTTACCCAGATGCTTGGATCCACTTAGAGCCAGTGATAAGGCTCTAGACTTGTGAGTGGACAATCATCTATTTACCATACTAAAATCAATATCTACGTTATTGCACTATTATTATTTTATCTCTCCCTATATATATGTGAGACCCTAGGACCCCAGAAGGCATTGTTTGCGCCGATCCAGGTTATATATTCTACAATTTGTGTACACTGGTGTAGGGGAAACCACTATATCCTGTGATTGGCTGTCTGGGGTGCCGAGGTGGTGGATACATATTGTGTGGTGCTGCACCATCTCTTGTTTATATTTCTGCCTCACGTCTACACTTGTAACTTGTAGTTTTAGTCAAACAACTTTAAGTTAATCAGAGGATATTCTCATCATACAATATGTCTAGCTGTAGACGTTGTCAAGTGTTGAGGGGTGACCCAACACGCAGACACCCAGCAGAAGACAAAAGACCCTAATCTGACAGGCCTGTCCTTAGAGTGGCCGGATCTAAACTAACCGACAGAAAATGACTCTGCTACATAAAGGACAAAGCCCGAGCCAGAAGAGACTAGCAAAGCGTAAAACCAGAAAGGGGTAGGACAAAACGGCAAGGTCACTGAACAATCCGAGTCAAGACACATGTAATCAATACAAAGACAGTAAGAGTTAAAACAAAAGACAAGGTCACTGAGCAATCCTGGTCAGTACGCAAGTAATCAATAGAGAGGTAGGAAGGGTTAAACCAAGGGATGAGTTAAGCAAGGGTAAATAGAACAAAACATAAGGCTGAACCACAAGAGGAACGAAAATAACACCTGGAGACAAGGCAAGGATGGAGTAAATCAGTATTTCCCAAACCTGTCCTCGGGACCTTCTGACAGGCCAGGTTTGCATTGCAAGATATCTGAAGCACAGGTGATATGATTTGCTGCTCAGTGATTGCAGGATTCAGGCTGCATTTCCCCAAGGCGATCCCTAAAATCTGTCCTGTTAGATGGTCCTGAGGACAGGTTTGTAAACATTGGAATAAATAAACAGTGAAGCGAACCAGCTATAAGGAGCAAGAACACTCTGACGAGGAAGTCATGCAGAAACCACAAAAGGGCACCGCAGGCAGTCAGCGTCCGGGATTTAAATAAGTGTGGCAGCCATGGTTGGCTGCCGCAGAACACAGGTGCTTGCTGCCAACAGCCGAGATTGGCCACTGTAGCTTGCAGGCGCCAGCTGTCAGAGAAAGCCAAAGCACCTCCAGAAAAAGCCGAAGCGTCTTTGGCTCCACCTGAAGTGTGGTCGGACATTTCTGATTTGTACTTCAGCCAGCATAGACCAGGAAGCCAAGGTGGCACGTGCCGCCAGCCCAGCACCCCACATGGGATCCCTATCTGACTCCAGGCAAGACATACATCTTTTATACGGGATGTGTTAATGCTAGTATGCACCTACACAATAACTATGCAGAATTTTGCAAAAATGACGATGCAGTAGTTAATGGATTGGGATCAATTCCCTGTGAATTCAGTGGGCCTGGAACTAAAGATTTGAGTATGTCGTGTCACCGTTGCCTCCCTTTTTTATAAATTGTGCCTCTGCTCAATTCTCACCTCCCACCTCTGACTAAATCTTGTGACTTGCTTTGTTCCTCAGCCTCATTCTTCTTGCCTCGTAGTGTTCTTCTGTCCATTCTTCTCTTTTCCCATTGTGATACTACCCTACTCCATTTGATGACAATAACTTTCTTTTGGGACTGTTTTGGTGCATGGGCCTGGAGCTGCAGCTCCAATAGTCCATATGTTAATCCTGCCCTGGACATCATATAAGTAACAGAGAAAGAAACATTAGAATATGATATATATGTGCTTTATTGTGAACCGACTAATAGATTTCTTTGTACTCTGGGTGCTGGAGGTGCCAGTTGTCAACTAGTGCTGGTTGAAAATGGGGCAAATGCATAATAATTTGAACCTGAGGAATGTGAGTGGTATGTGTGGAGCATTCAATCCTCAGATCCAGGTCAACATTTTATATCAATAATGACGCCTGATGGCAGTAGGCATCAAAAGACCCAAAGCCATGGGTAGACAAGAGGGTGGTGGGCTAACACATGGTTATGACTCCCTTACAGGGGATAATTATACAACCCCAAAAAATAACTATGCAGCAGGGTTTGTTGAGTAAATCAATTAAAAATCCTGGGGATATATAATCCTCTAAAGCAGTAGGGTAACATAGTACTCATGCAATTAGCCCTTGTGGTCGGTTAAGTGGTGGACTACCCAGCTATGCCCCAGGTAGTAGGAAAGGGGTTATGTAAAGAAGGTGCTTGAATTGTTTTTGCACAGGGCCGACAGCTGAAGGTGGCAAAGTCCAATCAACTGCCAGTCACCAAAGTCAGTGATTGCAATAGCAGAGAGAGGGGCATTACTACAGCAAAGATAAAGCAACGAACATTAAAGAGGTAAATGAGACTCACAATCTTTTGAGTAGTCTCCCTTGAGCAAATTCAGTCGTTACGGGATGTTGCACGTATCCTGGTGTTTAGCTGGTGTTGTTGGCTGAGATTACTCTGGAGTTTTGTGCCTTTGACCCTCCAAGATGGTGAAGCACCACAACAAAATGAATCTGCACTAAAAAATCCCATACTCTCATGTTAAGAGTGAGAGTTCTGCTGCCGCCTGTGATAGGAATAAGGCACAAAACAGACTTAATTGGATAATTGATTATTTTCTTTATGGTGTAGCCAGGTAAGCTTTTTTCTGTTCTTCCCACCATGATTTAATTTTGCCCCAAGGGGAATTGTTTGGTGAGGGTATAAATATAAACCCACTGATTTGTTTTAATGAATTTTCTTTTTTATCATAACAGTTATTTGAAACACGGGATGCAAAGTTACCAATTAAATATAGGGTAAAATAGAAACTTCACAAAGAGATTGTTATTCTGAGATTGTAAAAAATTTTACTTTTTCATGGATCCGTTTATCCATTACAAAAATATTGTTGGAATGAAAGAGTCTGAACTCATGATGGTGTCCCTTATTATTATTATTATTATTATCATTTATATAGCACCATCGGTTTCTGCAGCGCTTTAAAATAACCAAAGGGAACAAGATTAAATGGACATAGGATGGAAACAAGTGGTATAGAGGGCCCTGCACATAGGAGCTTATCACTTACAATGTCACACAGGGTCTGCATTATCAGCATACAGGCAGAAATGACCTATGTGTCAATACAGTAAATGTGATTAAGAGAGATAATAAAACAGTCAGATCTCCTGCTTATGGGGATTTGTAGCAATCATAATGAGATTATTAGCAATGCAGCTTCCAAAAAATACCAGCACGATATAAAAAATATTATCTGTATGTGTCATAATGCCTGTGTATGGAAATTACAGTAACATATTGTATCTGTACTGTACAAGGATTTTCAGTCATTACAACCCATTGCATCGTATCCCTGCACAGCAGTAAGTGACCCAACAGCTCTCCCTGTAGTCTGCCCTCTCCCTTTGTTACAGTGAGGATTGGGGCTGCTATATGAAGCTTGATTTATCTCTCTGTAGGGTGGCTGGAGAGAGATAAGATAGTGGGTTTAATTTCTTTGCAGGGGCACACTAATTTCTCTTTAAAAAGTCATGAAAATTGGCTTTTAATATGCTGATGATTGCTATTCAAAGAAAGGTGAAACTCAGGAGAATGACTGGAGAAGTGAAAATACTAGGTCAAAATAGCCAAACCAAAAGAATTCTCCCATTTATCTCACTTTCCAAATCGGCCATTTAGTCTAGATTGTTCTCTTCTCCTGCCAGTTCTCCTGGTTTTCACCTTTCTCTGAATAGGCCTGTATATCTCTATGGCTTACTGTGCATATTTAACCCATCCGAGACATTTTTCTTTATTTTTTTCTTCATTTTTGTATTGCGTCTTATTTGTTTGTTTTAGATATAATGCATTGAGTTTATTGGTGTCAGCAGCTTCTCACTCTCCTCAGTCCATCTCATATAGGATATCCTGCCTTTGCAGAGATTTCTTTCTTGTTACAACCATACATTCAGGCCTAGTGGCATTTCCTGTGAATGGCCGGTTTCACATGCTTGTGTTTCTACAGGAAGGAAAGGTGGAACATTAGAATGGAAGGCTATTTAAGCGCACCAGCAAAGCAAAGCAAATGCCATGAAACGACACGGTTTTAAGTTAATTTCATGCATCTATTTTCCATAAGACACTATTCTGATTCAAAATGAAGGAAAAGGCGATTATTTGTATATATGCACTGTCCGTGGGTCTCCTGGGAATTTGCATAGCGCAGTCACAAACTAATAAGGTAAGACAATATATATATATATATATATATATGAGAGAGAATAACTTTTGTGCATTTACTGTAAAAACATGTTTGTATAACCTGCAATCAGTTTCAGAATTCTATTTGCTTCTTTTACTTAAAAAAATATATATAATAGTATAGTACTATAGGTAACAGTGATAGTCATAATAATAATAGGCCTGGTTCGTTGGTTGATTATTGATCTTACTAATGAGCCATGTATCAGAATCTTACTCTTATCAAGTAGTGTGTGTATGTTTATATAAACAGAGTTTTTTTCTGGCTAAGATTTTCTCCATCAACATGTTTCACATATATCTTTATCGCAAATTGACAGGTTAAATTCTAATTTATGCCTCTCCGGTAAAGACTGGCATGGCTCATGTGTGTGACTTATGAAGGGTTAATTAAAAATACAGATAGTTGGGGGTGAGTTCAAACTGAGGCTATTTGTATTTGTGATTCGCTTTCATTATCCAGTTTAGGCTGGGGTCAGATGAACGCTGTTTGAACGTGCGTTTAGCCACACTTTATTACGGCCGTGGTAGCAGCAAATGACGTCCAATGACAGCCAACATACAAAGTACGGCCGCACAAAAGTGCGGCCTGACAACGCAAGCGGCAAACGAACCCATTTTTGCAAGAACGTCGAACCGCTAGTACTGACGCACAGAGTACGCTGCGTCGACATAGCGGCGTGTGTGCATGATTAGGAGACGTCAGACGATGCACATGTCCGGCCTACATAACGTCCATTTGTTTTTCATAGCGCTGTCAAAAATCACGGCCGTAATTGCGCACCGTGTGACCGCTATTGTGTCTGCCGTTGAAAAGTGCGTCCATGTGTCCGGACGCACTTTTGACGGAAGAGGCGAAAAATGCGTTAGTCTGACCCTAGCCTTCACGTCACACTTATCGATAAACTATGAAGTGGCATGAATTGATCAATGGATTGAAAATGTTAGGCCAAAAAAGCTGAATTTACTAAAAAAAAGATCAATCTTTTCAGCACAATTAGTTTAGTCAGCAATAGGCAATTCCCAGTTTGTTGAATAAGATTAATAGTATCATAGTATCCCAATGCACACCCAAAGAACTAGATGCAAAGATATTATCCCACGAGTTATATTTATAGTTTTCAGGCTGACCCTATTACTAATATCATTATCTTCATGTATAGAGCTGCTACTTTCCACACTGCAATGCAAAATAGTATCAACAAATTGACAAACAACTTTAGAAAACAGAAACAAAAGGTGTAATACGGCTTTTCTCGGAAAAGCTGACAGTCACGTGTTTATTTATTTTGTTTGTATCTTTAGAATGTGCATAATTTACAACATGTTTGCTACAGATTGCAAACCGGGGATTATAATAATTTAATATTAAAGAGAGAAGAACAACAGCAAGAACGCTAAAAGAAGTTACATTTTTGACATATTAGCGCAATCATGATTGTTTTATTCAGAACTGCTTCGGATAAGACATGAATACCTTCTTATCATTAGGGTTATTCAGAGAGAGGTAACAACTCAGGAGAATGACTGGAGAAGTGAAAATTCTAGGTCAAAATAGCCAAACCAGAAAAATTCTCCCATTTATCTCACTTTCCGAATCAGCTATTTTGACCTGGAATTTTTAATTCTCCAGTCATTCTCCTGGTTTTCACCTATCTCTGAATAACCCTGTATGTTTGATTGTGATTAATTTGTGCAGTGCCACACTTTGCATTTAGCGGATGTAATACTCAAACTTTTTTAATGTAGATTTATAGTGACCTACATTATCAGAGGTGATAGGCCACTTTTGATTGCTGAACTCTTTATACTGATTTCTTTTGCATAGTCTTTTTTCCAGTAGTTTGGGTTTTAATGAAGTGACATTTAACTGCAGTTTTGAGCATTGTTTTGTTGTGTTATTAATTATTCTTGATGTGGGAGCCACGACTGCCATGGTATACTGTAAAGGCTTTAATATAAGCCTGAACCTACGTATATCATCATGCACTCATTTCTATTAATGACTGTTAATGTTGACTGAAGCTAGGTTAACCTTGACTGGGCTAGGTATGTTGTGTGGGCCTGAATGTTCCCAACATATTTTACATCTCATCTAACAATTAGAGTTCCTAAATATAGAGATTCATAATATTGTCCACCGGTGGAATAATGTATGTAACAGAAGCATGATTAGATCACAAAATGAAAATAATTACTATCATCATTAATCATTAAAATATAAAAAACTAATATATATATGTTTGTGCATGATAATTCTGTTTTAGTTCTAAATATAAATAAAACTGTATGGGATATTTTTATCTCTATATTGTGGGTGCTGCTGAATAGAGAGAATTGATTTATTTTTCCCAAAGACTAACATGATGCATTGAATTATTAGTGAATTATTAATGCTAATATGTCTTTTCATATACTGTATAAGGGGTTAGGTGCATGCAATAATACTGTATATCTAGCAGTATTATTGATTTTGTTAATACTGTCAGGTAGTAAAGCTTCTATTTTTGATGATTATTATTTAAGCAGTAAATTTATGTTCAATATATTTACAATATGGTTCCATTGAGTTCATAATTAATATCTTCATGACTATTCACATGATTATTGTCTATGGAGGCTAAAGCAATACAATCAATCAATAATCATTAACTATTTACATTCAGCAAGTTCAGTTTAATCATTTTTATAGTTAAATCTTAATAATAATCTTGAAAAAGGCTGGGTTACTTCTGAATCATTGCTGTCTGGGATGCTCCATTAAAGCTTGAACCTTGATTAGAGTGCTTGGATCCTCTTTGCCTTTGCTTCTTAGCACCTTGGGGATGGCCCACCTGAACTCCATCCGCAAGCATACCTTCTTAGGCTGGTGTCAGACAGGCACACTATGTGCGCCCATACTGACGTTCCTTCCGGCGTCCGTCTCAGCATTGTGACGGGCCGGCCACACGCTGTTTCGTGCGCACGAATTGCACGCTCAACAGTGGCCGAGCTGCGTCTGTGCAGCAAGCCTCCCCATTGACGCGCATTCGATGGGGCTGCAAAGTGCGATCCTCCATAGGAGGATCAAGCCTGGCAGTGCTGAGTACACTAACTGCCCTCAGCAAGGTGGTCAAACGGGCATCAGAGTGGAAAGAAGGTCCACTCTCACGGACGTTTCTTCCGCTTTTGAAGATGCTCCTCTGACTGACTCCAGTCTTAAAGGTTCATTTGAATGATGTGTTGGCTTGTTTGCCTGTGACTGTGCACAGAGTTCTTTTCATCTGTTCCAAATTAACACATCACTCCTTAAAGCTTGTGACTGCTGCTTGTTTGAGCTGTGCACAGATGGGTACAGGGTAAAAATAAATACAGGCGTGATGTGTGAAATACCAAAGAACACGGCAGCTCAAAGCACCCCCCTCCCCACAAAGTGCCAAAAATGAGTACATAGACAAAGGGAGAGCATGCAGTGATAACACCAGTCAATTAACACTCACATGGACCAATAAGGTCTTTCAACAGCTTTTTGACTTCTTGGTGTTGATAGCTACAAATATAAAAAACACTCATAGTGTATAACTGTAACAATTTAATAGACAATTAGGAAGAGGGTTAAAAACCACTCACAAGGCAAGTGGCACACGATACATGACATAAGTGTGCAAATAGGCATGGGTTAAAACACGTGTTTCGTCTACTGACTTCCTCAAGAGCTGGCTTGACTGACTCAGTCGAAATGCGTCGAGCTGGTGAGCTCCGCTACTGGCGTTCCCCGATCTACAACCCCGCTCGGTTCTGTCAGATCCTAGGAACTTGCACTCTATGGTCGGAGTATTACCGGTTTCTGCTCCTGCAAGAGGATATCCAGTACATGGAAATCAGTGGTGTGGTGATTATCTGATGTTGTTTTAACCCATGCCTATTTGCACACTTATGTCATGTATCGTGCGCCACTTGCCTTGTGAGAGGTTTTTAACCCTCTTCATAATTGTCTATTAAATTGTTACAGTTTTATACTATGAGCGTTTTTTATATCTGCAGCTATCAACACCAAGAAATCAAAAAGCTGTCGAAAGACCTTATTGGTCCATGTGATTGGTGTTATCACTGCATGCTCTCCCTTTGTTTTGGGTAGAGGGTAAAACAAATCCGGAGAGTCAATTCTCTTATGTTAGAAGTAAAAGATTAAGATATTTGTGTACACTTTCTGACTCTCCCCATTTGCCAGAACATACATCTATATGATGAAATATAAATACAAATAAGGTTAGATACAAATGAAAAAGTGGAATAATTAACTTGGATTCAGCTTATAAATAACTTAATGGCATATATGATGTAAAAGTGACATAAAGGGATTCCACTTTTGTGTCACATATTTGAAATTAACGCAGCATACCCAAAACAAGCTTAGCAAGTCAGTTATTGAAAAATGTGGCTTGAACCTATTTTATCAAATTTCTATTTTTTTTTTCTCCAAGTCACTGATATCTTGACTGATTTCAAGACCTGAAGGAAAGTACTCAATTTATAGTGCTATCTGCAACAAAAAATGTAGAAGGGGAACTAAAATGTCCACAGCAGAAAGAAATATTCAAGCAATATTGCGCATGCCTATAGTAGGGTCTTTTATATCCCCTTTAACTGAAGAAAGACGTTAACCCTTTTTCTGTGGATGACGTGTCCCACGTTGTGTTTGCCACAGGGATGTGGATGACACGTGAGACGTGTCATCACTGTCACTCACCTCTCTGTCACTTCCACAATGGCCCAGTGTTTTTCTCCCCTGATATTCTTCTGCTGACAGTGTGGCCAGTCTGGGGGAATCATGCAAAATTGCTAATGTCATACCATCGAGAAACACCCTTTGCTGTAGCTGAGATAGAGAAAATTTAGTAATAGTTCTCTGTATTTCCATTTCTATGCACTTCACACGATCAAGTGAAGTGTCATTGGAAAGGCCAGATTCATGACCATCCAAAATGTAAACAGAAAAAAAAATGTTTTAACACAGTAGCAGTGTTTGCTTTTCACTTAAAATTGGACAATGCTGCTGCAATATCTCACCATGTCATTTCCCATGCTGCGAGCAAGTGTAGAAGAGATGAAGTAGTGCCTATTTATGTCATCTAAAACGTAAGCATCCACACTACATAATTTCACTCTGCAGTGAAGTGGGGGGCCATTAAGACCCTGTTTCTCTGTTACTGAAATGCCTAGAAGCCCAGAAAATCATTTTTGGAAAGATAACAGCATGACTTGTCCATAAATGTTGTTATTTTGGGTATATATAACAACTTGAAAGGAGAGGATTTCTAGAAAACATGCACATTCACTCTAGAATGTGAGTGACTTTTGACATAAATCCTCCCTAACATTTAGCTGCCCTCCACATCCCATGGGGAGAATTTGGAAGTTGGGGGGGTGGATGGGATTTTGCAGGTATTATCTCTGCTTCCATAAGTTTTAGAACCCAATAACGGATGTCATTGGAAGGAAAATTGCCTCTATGTCTGATTATGTCAGTCTTACCTACAGTAACCCTTAACTTCAAGTTTATGGTCGTGTAGTGTATATAAATATATACTTTATTTGTCATATTTTAAGTCTTTAAGTACATACATCTTTTGCACACATGCAGTACCTTCTTTCAAAAAATGCAGATAAACTCCTTTCTACGTTTATTGAGGTTGTGCAAGGTACACTGAAGGTCTCCTACCCTGATCTAAGACTTCGGGGCCTAAAGACTTGGGATATTATTTTTCTCAAGACACCTAGGCCCATGTAATCAGTCTTTAATCTGACATTTTTGTACAGTCTTCACAGTTTGTGCAAGTGTTTCTCATTAAGCCATTTCTGGAACCCCTCCCCTTAATTTGCATGCAACATTTAAATCACATGGCTATTATAATGTCATTAACCCTTTTACCTTCCCAGAAACTACATTTTGTATGCAAACACAGTAGGCAGCTCTGGATTAATATAGAGTACTAGATGGTTTATAAATAAATGGACAAACATCCTGATGTTAGCAAAGATATGTTTTTGTAAACTTAAAAAGATACTCTATGTAAAATAGAGTTTTGTTTGCCCTTACATAATTGAGAAGATGTTGCTGACAGCCTTTATCGAATTCTTTTTTTATATTTATATTTATTTACATTGATCTTAGTCACCTTTTGACCCTCGGACAGTGTGGCTCCTCTTCAGCTTAGGGGCTTCCAAATACAGAAGTCTCTGAAGCTTTACAACGCAAATTGCTCTCCTAGGCAACTTGTGTAGCATAGGAGTCACAAATTGCGAACTGCTACGGACTTGATAGATCAGGCTGCGGAGAGGGGTGGAGGGGCACTACACATCTTGGACGCTTTAAAAAGCTAAAGTGATCAGGATGATTAGAGTGTCCCATTAATTGATTAACAAGAGTGGCTTTGCAAGTTTCAATTGCAATTGTTTAGTCTTGTGGGGTTGGGTGAAGGTATTTCATATTTCACGGAGATTAAAAATCATTCAAAGCTGAAGAGAATTCAAAGAAACTCTCCTGTGCTAGTGAAGTGCTTCTCCTCTCCAAAGAGCATCTCCAGCTCACACTTTGAGAAGTTGCAGTGTTTTGAGATATCTTGTGATTGTCTTTTTTTTAGTTTTGCATATTTATTAATTTGTAATATTAGTCTTAAGTTCGTGCTTTTGTCTGCGCAATTTTTTTTATATTTCAGCTTTTTTATTCTTTTATTTCTGCCTTTTCTGTTGCCGATTGCCTCTTAAACACAAGGGACCCTATTACAATCTTCGTGCATACGTTTGCGCCGGCGCAAAAATGCATTAATGCGATGGGCAAAACCCTTTGCGCTGAACGACATATTACAATGTCAGCGCAACAAACGCGCGTATACGTCTACCGCGGGTGAACCTGCGCGAACGCTAAGCGAGCTTACTGTACTTTGCACGTCCTATACTTAACATTTTGAGCGCAAATGCATTTTTGCGCTGGTACGCGGATGGTATTACAATCTATGTGCAGTTTGTAATGCACAGCTTTTGCACACATAATTTTAGCAACTCCTAAAAGCTGGTGTTAATGGCAAATTCTATCAACCTGGCCGAAACCAAATACACCAGCCCATAAAAAAATGTAGCAAAGTATAGTTACACATTCTACACATACCAAACCAATAAATTTGAGAAGTTGTGTGTGCATGTTTTATTGATGCAGCAAATATGCGCAGATTGACTTTGACAGGTGCAAAAAGTTAACATAAGACAATTGTGGTTCTTAATTCTGATTGGCTGAATCGTGTAAAAAAACAGTCCGCACACTGATTTCTGCGCGCAACGTTGCTTCGCGCGCGTTTTTGCTCGTCCGTTTTACGCGCATTATTGCTCAACGGATGAAAAAATTGTAATTCCAGCGTTCATTTACGCGCGTTAACATTTAATGCTGGGCGCACAAATTCACGCGCTGCACATGCGTTTTTGCGTGACGAATGTAATAGGGCCCAAATTCATCTGAGAGGTTTATCCCTTATACCAGTGGTACCCAACCGCAGTCCTCAAGTACCCCTAACAGGTCAGGTTTGCCAGATATCTGAAGCACAGCACAGGTGATATGATTTGCTGCTCACTGATTGCAGGATTCAGTCTGCTTTTCTCCAAGGTAATCTGCAAAATCTGGCCTGTTAAGGGTACTTGTGGACTGCGTTTGGGAACCACTGCCTTATACTATGAGTGAGGGAGACCCACTCAACTATTTTTTTAATTTTTTTTTATCTGTGATGCCCTTGTGCACTTCTGGGCTGTATTAGAGATATAAATGCAAATAATGAAGGTGTTTCTTGATGCAAATTTTCACACATTTTTAATGCATCCCAAAATGTCAATGTTATGACCCTGTATTTGTCAGGTATTCCATATATAGCAGATGTTTATTGAATCTAGCCCAATGTGATTTTAGTTTTAAAGCTAGAAATACATTTCTAGAATTTTGGATATTTTTATAAAAAAAAATTCTGATTACAATTGTTTTTTTTGTTGCAGATTAAAAGTAGATGTGACAGAAAAATTATAATTCCATCACATACAGAGTGTCTCTCTTGCGCTTTAAATGCTGCAGTAAATTGCACTGAGGGTTTCAGAAAAATTAGCACCGGCAGTGGAATCCGAGATTGCAGGTATTTATTTTGTATAGAAAGTAGCAAAAAATATATAAAATAACAAAAAGGTTTAGGCACTTGTTTTAAATTAACTTTTTTCAGCAGATATCTTTCAAGTTAATATATTTGGAGGAAAAACTAGCATTTTCCATGTCAGTTCCTAGAAGAATTAATGAATGAATTCACAAATAAACCCCAACATAACTATTTGCTAGTGGCGGTGGAAAGACTTGAGTACTATAAACCATGTAGGGCTAGATTAAAAGTGGAACGTTAAGCACAGTGTTAAGCCTCATTCTAACATGTACTATTATATCCAAGACCTAGATGTATATGTTCCAGGGCCATCTTTAACATGGGGCAAAAAGGGCAGTTGCCCCAGACCAAGTCATTGTGGAGGGGCCCAAGGCAGCTGGCCATTTTGCCCCACGTTAAAGGCTACAAAAACCATGGCCCGCTCCGTGACTCGGTGCCGGCTTGGCGCTGAATCTGATCGTGGAATTCTCCCGCATGGGGCTGACATCTTTGGCGTGATGACTTCAGAAACAGGACTCACTCCCCTGGCTGGGCAAAGAATTTCCTATGGAGGAGTTACAGTGGTCCTCTGGACACCCATATCTCTGGAACCCATATCTCTGGAACCCATATCTCTTGAAGCTAGAGGGCCAAGCGAGATGATGTTTGGAAAGGCCAGAGCATGGCCTTTCCAATGTTATCAAACATGACCAGGTATTATATAAAAATTACAAATAAATAATTAATGTTTTATTCTAATGTATCAATATTGCTCACTTTTCAATTACAAAGTGAACAATGATGCTGCATTTACCATCTCATTTCCCATGTTGCCAGCAAGTGTGGAGGTGGTGGCACAATGTGTTAGGATGTATTGTTCCACCATAAACCTAAACTGCCGCACTGCAGCGATGGGCACAGAGGATCATTTGGAACCCTATCAGGGTTATTCAAAGAGATCCGAATGGCTGCCGAAAGGGAACCGAATGCTGAAAATCAGCATTCGGTTACCTTTCTTGGCCATTCGGCTATCCAGAGAGCAGGCAGTTCGCCAAATGTTGGCGAATTGCCTGCACATACATTGCCTGTTCGGTGTGTGTTCGAGGGCAGTGAAATACCCATAGCTTCGTCTATTCAGAGAACAAAAACCAGCAGTGAAAAGTTGCCGAAAAGCCCTGCCATTCGGTGGCTTCATGCGGCAGATTTATTCAGGCGAATCCCTTAGGCTTCAATGTTAAAAATATTCCTGTTTTAATTCAATATCTAATAAACCGTTGATTATAATATTCTGCAGTTAAAAGTCTATTTAGGCTGGTGTCAGACGAGCGTAGTGTTCACGTCCGTGATTGCGCCTAAAAGTACGTCCGTGATAGCATGACAGAAAGCCCATCGGAGCCCGTTACACGAAGTACGTCCGCACTGAACTGCGGACACACAACGGCCGCGGCCCACGGACGCAAGGCAGGCAAGAACGTACAACCGCTAGAACGGCCGCACAAAGTGCGCTGCGTCCGCAACATCTGCATAGCTTTGTGTGTGAGTGATGGAACGTGGTCAGACGGACTGCATTTATACGTCCAGCATTTTTCACGGACAAAATGGTTTTGCTTTTTATTTTATTTTCCCTTCTACAAAAATACATCAGTGAATAAACGGACTGTGTGGCCACTACTGTGTCTTCCGTACTGACGTACGTCCGTGTGCACGGACGTACAGTCCGTAGAAATCACGCTCGTCTGACCCTAGCCTTATAGATTTTTTGGGATATTTTATGCATTTTCCTGGATTTTTTTGCCCAAAAATTTTTGCAGATTTTTTTTTTTTTACATTTTTTTTTAATCGTAAATACTTTTTTCTGTAACAGCCCTTTTATATTATCATTCATTAGACCTCATATGAAAACTTCAGACATTTTCACTCAGTAGTTTCTTTGCAAACAGCGTTTCACTTTTCAAACATTCAAGCAAACTGATTTTGTTTTTATCAGTCCATTCGTCTGTGGTGTCCGGTTTTTCCGGCGGCTGCTCTGCTCTGCGATCGGCTCCTGCTCGGGTTTCTCCGTCGTCTTCGGCAGATTAATCCAGGTGTTTTTTTCGGGTTTCGGTGTGCGTTTGCCCTCGTTTTGCGGTGAGTTTTCAGTGGGTTTGCGGCGACTTTTCCCTGCATTACGGCGGCCCTGTGGTACTTGTTGAATACACCGCAGGGTCGCCAAAATGGGATTGCCAAATCGTACCGAATTGAAGAGAAGGAACAGTCACCGACCGTGTGGTGGCTTTTCGATTCTCTTTGAATAACCCTGTATGTCTCTAACCTTTACGCCACACGAAGTCAAGTGAGGTGTCATTGGACAGGACAGACACTGGCCTTTCCATTGACACCAAATATGACCACATAATGTGTAAAAATAGAAAAACAAACAGAAAATAATTAATTCAAAATTTCCTTTTTTTTCTCTGTTCTAAGGTAGTGGCATTATGTTGTTTTACATATAAGCAAACAATGCTGCTGCACTAACCCACCTTCACATTTCCCACACTTTCCAAATGTGGAGGTGATGGCACAACATGTAAAGTAAAAAACAACGTGTTAAAGTAAAAAAACAAAACAATTTTTTATGTTGTGGAGGTGTTTGGAATGTTGGGGAGGAGAGCAAAATTTTATGGGGGGCCAAGAAAATGTTTGCCCAGGCCCCAATCAATATTAAAAATGGCCCTGACATAATCGTCTCCTATAAGCTATTCGAACCAGCTCGTTCTCCATCTGCACCTGTTCTTATTCAGAAATGAATATTGTTTTTCACAGACTTCTGTTAAGTGATTGCACACCAGCACATTCACTTAACACAGGAGCGTAAACCTACCTAAAAATCACATGTTCACCTTAGATCCCTCAGTGGAGAAAGCAGTGCAGTTCGCCGCTTCCACGCTTTGTGGGAAACAGAACACTGGGAACAAATAGTTTTTCCCAGTTTTTCAGAAGTATATTTTTGTTATTAAAAATTGAAGGGCGAAAACAAAAGGAAGTCGGGGCTTGTGTTTGGCAGATGTGAAGGAACTCCGTGTATCCTGAGAGTAGTCCAACAGTGATGCTCACTCTATGCACCTGTCCATTGCAACTCTATAAAGTCCTACAGGGTTACTGAGTGTTGCTTGACGACAGTTAATACCATTTTAAATTGTATTACTAAAACAATGATTAAGTGAAATCATGATTTTACCATTTGTCCAGAGCCAAGTTTCTGTATTGCGTGTAAATAATTAAGGAGAGAGTGAGGATGAGGTTCAGAATCACTATGATAATGTTTCTTCATAAATTGCTTTACAATTTGATGAAATGAAAATGTCAGAAGAGCAAATATATCACTGGTGCTATTAAACAGCACGAAACATTATGGGAAGTAGTGTTTATATGATACCTGCCTGAGCAACTCATGGTATCGTATTGTTTCAGAGCTGCTAGGCATGGTACAGGGCTTCCCCTGACTTAGTATTTCAGGGATATACGCCTGGAAGTGAATGCCTTTGGTCAAGTATTTGTATAATTTGATTCATATATATAATATATATATAACCCAAAACCACCAATTAAGGGTAAGAGTGTTACAGCAGCTGGACAGTCCATATAATATATTGGTACTACCTTGCACTGATGCATTTGTTATGATGAACAATACTACCAGGTCCCTTCAGGATATTATTGTTGCCCACTTGGTTGAGCAAACCCGTAATTAACCTGTAATTAAATAGCTCTTGAATCAGTTATACTTTCCCATGTAATTCTTGGGCTATAAAGTTCTCCTTTACAGGGTGCCGACACATTATCCAAAATTTCTCAATGATATATGGCCGTATTCTAACCCCAGTGCAACTGTAACCAAAACTGTTATAATTTAGAAACTGCATAGAATATGGGCTCTTTCACAACCAAATTATTAATAGGGAGCACAAATTAAAAGAAACTGCGGAAGTCGTTTTCAAGCCACTGTATCAGGAATCGAGACAGAATATTTTCCAGCCGTTGAGCATTATCAGAAGCAGCACTGTCACTAGTATCAAGTCCCAGTGTCCTTAGGACTCCATGGAGCCTAGCATGACGCTGCACGAGATGTATGCGAGCTCGATTAAACAGCGTCATGTAGGTGCCATGGAAGGAGCTGCATAAGAGCACTAGGAACTAGAACACTGGGAACTATTTGTTCTCATTGATCTGCTGTCTACAGCCAGAGGAAGCAGCGGTTAACGCGACCCTCTTCACCATGAGATCTCAAGTAAGAAAGAGATTTTTCAAGCCGTTCAAATTGAAGTGTTTAATACAAAGTATAGGGGCTGTTAATTTACAGTAACCTACTGCAATATCCGAGCCGCGTGCAGACTCAGAGCTGACGGCAGAGTTGTAATAGCAGAAGGAGCCCCTAAGGTAAGGACACAAGCCATTAGTTGAAAAGCACAGTTGTGATCTAGTCCTATTATGGCTCTGAAAATTTTACAACAGCATTGGTTAAATTATACACGTGGTTTGGAATAGAACCATTTTTCTTTAGTTTTTATTCCTGTGTCACTGCTGTGGAAACTTTTTCTGCAAATTTATTTCTTTTGCACAACACCTTTAATATAATAGCTATGCCAATGCATAATAACTATTCAGCTTGTTACTCTTTGAGATAGTTTGGTGTTGATGATATCAAATTTCTTGTGCTTAGCATACGTGTCATTTTTTTTTGTACAAGCTGTATGGAAATGTAATAAATATGTTTGGTGTTTTTGTTCTCTCTAGATATTCTCTGGCAATAAGAGACTATACTATTTCCCTCCCTGGCTGCCGACATTCATGTATAATGGAAACTCTTCAGTCATTGTGCTGTCCAGGATTCTGGGGACCTGATTGTATGCGTAAGTTCTACTTGTGCCAAAAGTATAAGCGATTTTGCATTGAATGACCTAATTGATTAGTTCAAAAACATTTAACCCATTGCCTGCTAGCTATGGGTGGTAAAGTATGAGGGTCAGTTGTCAAGCAGCCCATCTAATGTGACCCAGTGCTAATGTGTACAGGATAGAACTGTTTTTTTTTCCAGTGCAGAATGCCGGGCCATACCTATCCCCTGCCCTCACAAGCTTGAATATGAACACATCCAGTGAATAACCTCACACCACTGCATTATTAAAATCCTCCACGGTGACCATATCATCCATGTTTTGATGCACACATATATTAAGGCTGATGTGTATTGCATGATAAATGCCACCCAACAGCATGTAGAATCATTACACTGCATTTAATAGATCCAAAAGGAAGGCCTGGTGAGCGACAAAGATTTCCCTGCTGCAGCATATAAATAATACATGTTTCAGGGCACGACTTATTCACGTGTCCTGTTAAATATGATCCACACAGTCACCCTAATAATCAACCGCTTACATACTATGACTAACCCCCAGCATTAAATGTTTTCAAATTAGGCAATATTTTAGAATTGGGATATATGTGGATAAAGGATACATATATATCATAATAGAGCCTACTGCAATAGCAGCGACATTGCTGACCAGATCCATTACTATGGTGTATGGAGCCAAGAGAACACCTGTGCTGCATTCCTTTCAATTGCTATTAATTTTGGGCGAGGATCTGCTTTTTGGAGTTAGCACCATGATTGAGTAGTAGGTAAAATGTTGCAATTCGTGCACCTCAAAAAATAAGTGCTGGCACCAAGTGATCTGTTAGCTGCAAAAGCGCTAGAGATCTCTAGCGCTCCCCGTGTCAAGTATAGGACACAGAAAGTACAGTAAGCGCAAGGTACAAATCGCTAATAGCGACGCACTAAGGGATTTTTCCCGTTTGTAGCGGGAGTCAAACGATCTGTTGGTCAGGCGTTAGACTCAATTAACCCAGCGCTATAGCAAAACCATTCCGACGCAAGGGATAGCTCACACCAGGTAATAGTGCCCTAAGTAAGTATATATAAATAAGATTCCAATATTTTATTTGCCGCAAATCGGCAGTTTTCGCTGAATGTCTGATAGCTGCTTCAGCGACTCCACTTTTAGCAAATTACAGTGACCAGTCACTAAATAGGGAATTCACCATATTTTCGGCAAAATGAATTCTCCGAAATGTGATGAAAAGCAGAGGATTTAAAGATCATTAGACCCTTTAGATTCTAACTTCCATAATAACCCCTAAAATGCCATAAACCCAGGGAAATACAATAAAAATAATAAACAGTGTGGCATGTAGCCTACCCACTAACCCCTAAAATACCATTAGTCAAGGAAAAAATAAAATGTATACTGTGAGGGATGAAGCCTGCCCATTAACCGTTTATATACAAGTAAGCCAAGGCAAAAACTAACGTAATACACAATGTAATGTATAGTCTGAACATTAACCACTTCACTGCTGAGCCATTTCAACCCTGTGAAAATGTTTAAGTGCCCATTTTTATTTAATGTTTTATAACTTATACTTCACACTGAATATGGTCATGTTGGAGATCATTGGAATGGCCAGAATCTGCCCTTTGCAATGACACCTAGATCGTCCATATATGATGCATAGCAACAGAGATACAGCGGTTGAAAAAGTGTGGGAAGCTGAATGCTGATTTTTGGTGGGTGGGGGACACATGGGGGCAAGGAATAACCTAGGGGGGCAATTGCCCCCTTGCCCCCCTGTAGAGACGCCTATGCATACTACTATGTATTATCCATTTTTTGTTAAGTATGGGTCATGTAAATCTCAGAGATCTAAAAGTTCTTAAACTGTATGTACTATTGTCAAAATTAAGTTCAGTAAATAATAGGCTTGTGCACCGATTTTTTTTTTCGGTTCGATTCAGTTCGATTTGTTCGGATGTTTAAAATTTTCGATTCGGCTCGTTTCGACCGATTTCTGTTTCGATTCGGTTCGACTCGTTTATCGTGTACATTTTTTTTTCGGAATATCGACCATTTTTCGTATTTTCGTGTCACTTTGCTCATTTTTTGTATCGACTTTTCGGAAATTTCGGAAATTTTCGTTTTTTCGGAACGTCTGTTCTCCTCGTTTCAAAGTGTCTACAATAATTCTGGCGATTCTATCGTGTTTTTTTTTTATTAAATAAAGATCCTTTTTTTCTTATGAATAATTGAATATACATTTCACAACTTTATTTAATCATATTAATATGGTATGAAAGCCAAGGAACAAAAAAATGAACAAAACGATTTAAAAAACGCTAAACTGGTGATACCATTTTTATTGGGTTAACATTACATTTAAAAGACAAGCTTTCAAGAGTGTAACCTCTCCTCTTCAGGTCTGTAAACTATACTGATCAGTGAAAGGTATCACTACTAGGGATGAGCCGAACACCCCCGAGTTCGGTTCGCATTTGAACTCGAACTTTTCAAAAGTTCGAATTCGAACTCGAACACGAACACGAACTCAATACAAGTCAATGGGACTCAAAGTTCGATTTTTAGAGTGCCCTCTAAGAGGGCATATATGCTAGATATTTGCCATAAAAGGTGTATGGGGGTCCATGTAGTGCCCTGGGGGAGAGGAAACAACGACAAAAAGTAAAAAAAACGTTTTTAAAGGGAAAAGATCCTTTTTTTCTTATGAATAATTGAATATACATTTCACAACTTTATTTAATCATATTAATATGGTATGAAAGCCAAGGAACAAAAAAAATGAACAAAACGATTTAAAAAACGCTAAACTGACCCGAATGCCACAAGAAACAAGTGATACGCATTTACAAATACAAAATTTACAGAATCAGCGATATAACCGATAATAGTTAAATATACGATTTCCAGAATTACCGAAATGGAACCGAAATCACGAATGGAACCGAAATCATGAATAGAGCAAAAATAAATTTAGATTTGACACATTTTAAGTCCATTCGAAAAATCCGAAAATTTTTCGTTTCGGCTCGGAAAACTTTTCGGATCTATCGGTTTTCGGGCCCAACCCGATTCGGAAATTCGGCCGAATCCGAAGACACGAATCGGGAAATTTCGTGAAAATTCCGAAATTCCGAAACCCGAAACGCACATCCCTAGTAAATAAAAATGTTATTTTCTGGGAATCTACAAACATATTAAAAATACACTTTTGAAGATCCTGTCATTTTAGATGAAAGAGGCCAGTGGGCTTCCAGTCATCAGAAAGATAGATTTCCTGACAAGCGTGATACAGGACATCTTGTGAGAATGAGTCTACAGATATTGTTTTTGCTGTCAGATCTCTAAAAAATAGCCCTAGCCTTATCATTCACTGTAACAGGATAGCTTTATAAACACACTAGCTGGAGTCAGTTCCTTCCTGTGTTGGAACAAAACGGGTGATTAGAAAATGTACCACCACTATGAAGGTGATGACAAAGTAGCCTCAACAGTGTTCATCCTTGCTTCCTGGTGAGATAGGAAACATAGCAAGTGACTGCTTTATTGAAAGCACTTATTTTGATTAAGATTGCATCTAAAGGATATTGCGCATAATCTGTACTTTTTACACTAGTATCTCCAGCTTATGCACCCCATTTGAACTTCAAATATGCATATTTCAACCGGCTGGATGGAGTAGAGGTAGCATCACTGCTCTATAACCCTGGAGTCACAGGTTCGAATCCCGGCCAGAGTATCTCTCCAGTAAGTGTACTTGGGCTGTAAGGATCCTGATCCATGCAGGGCAGCACCCTTCCAAATCCTGCACTTCGTGTCATTCCTGTTTCCAGCGCTGTGTTCCAGCAGCTAAATAGTTAATGCACCAAAACACACACTCACACACTCCAGGTCATCTGTCCTCTCTGTTAATAAAAGTGCCACACCCCTTCTGTTCCCGGTTTAAACATTAGTTGTATCTGCTCTCAGCAAGAGAGAACCTATGTTGTGGCTTTCTTGTGGTTTCCTGAAAACCAAACCCTGCCGTGCTACCAACCCTTCGGTGTGTGTTTCCAGACCCTCCGGTATCCTGTGTATGCAAGACCCTGCTGTCCCAGTCTGTTTCCTGATTTCCCCTACATCAAGTTTATTTGTTTTTGCTGCCTCCAGCAGCAACCTCGCCCCTCACCGCAGACCCCTTGTTTTGGCATCACCGCATCCTGGGCTCAGAATCCTGCATTTTCTGTACCACCCCGGTACAGTACCTGACAGAATGTTTAAGCCTAATGCTGAACCCGCGGTGATTCATTTCGTGGTGGAGCTGGTAAAGAAAACCCTGCAAGAAATGTTTGCACACCTGACTGAATTCATGAAGGAGCTGCTACAGTCCATGTGGGGCTCATCAGACAAGGTGTGCACTCCTGCAAGAAAAGCCTATGGACCGCTATCACCACAGGAACGTGCCAGGAGACAAGCTGAAGGTTTGTGCCTGTACTGTGCCGCTCCAACCCACTGGCTGACCAGCTGTCCCATAAGGCCAACCAAACACCCAGCCCCGGTACACAAACCTGCACCGGTGTCCAAGTCTGCCCTGGTGAGACCTCCGGTACCTAGGCCTGCCCCGGTACCAAGACCAGCACCTGCTGCTCCCAAACCGGGTCCTGGAAAACCCGCAGCTCCCAAACCGGCTCCTGGAAAAGCCGCTGCTCCCAAGCCGGCACCCAGAAGAACCCCGGTACCAAAGCTGTCACCTCTGCCTAAACTGGCTCCTAGAAAGCCTGCGGTACCCACACCTGCCCCCAGGAGAACCCTGGTAGCAAGGCTGTCACCCCTACCCAAGCCGGCTCCTAGAAAAACCCTGGTGCATGAATATGTTGCCATGGAGACTGAAAATACTGTGCCAGCAGAACCTGATCCCATGGACTTTCAGCCACCTCTAACCAGCATGGAGCCAGCTTATGGTGCTGTTGATTCATCCACAGGATTTCCAGCACTTGTTGCAACTGTTACAGACCTAGTAGCCCAGGTTGGTACTTATACTGAAGTTATGCGGAAACTCCGGTGCAACCATGAAATCTTGCAGTCACAGTTGCAGGAGATCCAGACCTCCGCCCAAGTACCGTTGCCAGAGAACACCACTGGTATCCCCAATCCTCAGCCCTTGGTGGGTGAACCCCAAACCTCGGTAATGGACAAGGACGCGGTGAATATAGAAAGTGAAACCTCACCTGGTCAAAAAGGGATATACCTGTGCACCTTTACCTCTGTACCGGCTGCCAGTCCAAACACTTACCAGTATGAATCCATTGCTTTCAGGAGGACCCCAGGAGTGACCAAGATGGACTCTCCTATCCCCCACAGCCCCTGGATTAAGACCTCATGTTCCTTGGCACCCCATCCGGCTCCAGTTGTCACTTCTCCCAGATGTTCGTTTTCTGATGTGGACTCCATTCCGGAGTTTCAAAGGCTGTGTCTTACCCATGTTCCTGGTGATACTGAGTCACAGACTGTCCTAAGCAATCAAGAATCATCTAGGGAAGAAAGATCAAGTTCGCTGGTATACCTGGCACAGAACCAGAAAACCACCAAAACTAAATCAAGGAGACGGCAAAGGAAGACCCGTGCCCAAGCTGGCAGTGCCAATTCTTGAGCGCCCAGAGGTCACTCCTTAAAAGGGGGATTATGTAAGGATCCTGATCCATGCAGGGCAGCACCCTTCCAAATCCTGCACTTCGTGTCATTCCTGTTTCCAGCAGCTAAATAGTTAATGCACCAAAACACACACTCACACACTCCAGGTCATCTGTCCTCTCTGTTAATAAAAGTGCCACACCCCTTCTGTTCCCGGTTTAAACATTAGTTGTATCTGCTCTCAGCAAGAGAGAACCTATGTTGTGGCTTTCTTGTGGTTTCCTGAAAACCAAACCCTGCCGTGCTACCAACCCTTCGGTGTGTGTTTCCAGACCCTCCGGTATCCTGTGTATGCAAGACCCTGCTGTCCCAGTCTGTTTCCTGATTTCCCCTACATCAAGTTTATTTGTTTTTGCTGCCTCCAGCAGCAACCTCGCCCCTCACCGCAGACCCCTTGTTTTGGCATCACCGCATCCTGGGCTCAGAATCCTGCATTTTCTGTACCACCCCGGTACAGTACCTGACATGGGCAAGACACCTAACACTTGCCTACAACACAATGAGCCACATTACATACTTGGTGCTAATGTTAGCGCTCTCCTGCGTGAGCGTTACCATTACCCAAAGTAGTTAACGTATATTTTAATCCAAACGCTAACAGGTTAAGTAACCCATTAGCGTTTGGTACCTTGCGCTTTTCAGCGTGAGGTTTCTGTACTTCGCGCTCCCTATACTTAACATGAGGAGCGCAAAGTGTTAATTAGCATTAGGATTACAAAGCCCCAACACTGATTAACGTCCGGCTGCGGTTAACAAAAAGTTAACCAGAGCCAGGACTTGGTGCTAACGGATTCCGCTTCTGCAGAAATTTAAAAAAATCAATCGTATACTCACCTCCTGTCCCGCGGCGAGGACCGCGGTTCTGTCCGCCTCCTCCTGTCTGGCGGAGCAGGGAAAGACTGGGGGAAAAGTTACCCCTGTCTCCCCCTGCGTATCACTAAAGGACAGAGGATTGCTTAATGGAAGGTGCTGTGTCTGCAAAATTCACTTTTGTCCATTTTATTAGCACTTTAGTGTTAATGGTTACCATGTTCCAATAAATATTTGGTGTTTTGCTCCACCAAACCTTCAAACTGAACATTTCCTTATTGGATTATTTGCTCCGTGGAGGCGGACATCTTTCCCACGTCACACTCAGCTAACCCCGCAGCACCTCTCGACTTGGCTGCAAGTGCTAAGTTAGCAGTGCTGAGCGCTGAGCTGCAGAACGGCTGGCGTTCAGTGCCAAGTTGCTAACTTAGCACTTGTAGTGGCTGAGGAACTGAACGCTCCTCAGTTATCAATGCTCTCAGGGGTCAAGTCCTGCGAAAAAAAAGTGAGGGAACTCACCCACGAATCCCACAACCCCTATTACCTGAAGAAAAAATATATATATCACGAGTATAGCAGTACGTGGTGATACCATTTTTATTGGGTTAACATTACATTTAAAAGACAAGCTTTCAAGAGTGTAACCTCTCCTCTTCAGGTCTGTAAACTATACTGATCAGTGAAAGGTATCACTACTAGGGATGAGCCGAACACCCCCGAGTTCGGTTCGCATTTGAACTCGAACTTTTCAAAAGTTCGAATTCGAACTCGAACACGAACACGAACTCAATACAAGTCAATGGGACTCAAAGTTCGATTTTTAGAGTGCCCTCTAAGAGGGCATATATGCTAGATATTTGCCATAAAAGGTGTATGGGGGTCCATGTAGTGCCCTGGGGGAGAGGAAACAACGACAAAAAGTAAAAAAAACGTTTTTAAAGGGACAGTGAGTTTTCCATGAAATAAGGGTTAAAAAAAAAAATGAAAAATTCCTTCAAATATGGTGTCTAGGAGGTCCCCATAACCTGCCCGTGAAGTGGCGAATTTCTAGGATGTATAGAAACACTTAAAAACAATGTCCAGGTCCGGGTAGTGCCCTGGGGGACAGGAAACAAGGACAAAAAGTTTTTAAAAAAAGACGTTTTTAACCCCTTCACTGCTGACGATGTGTGGGACACGTCCTCAGTTACTCCCGCTGTATGCTGAGGAGGACGTGTCCCACACGTCATCAGCTTTGCAAGACCCTCGGCGGAGATACTCACCTCGCTGTCCGGGGTCCCGCGGCGTTCTGACTTCAGCGTCCTCAGACGCTGAAGTCAAGCTCCTCCCGACGTAAATGACGTCATCGCGCCATGCGCGATGACGACATTTCCAGGCGACACGCGGCAATGCCGGGAGATCGCCTGGAAGGGAGGGGGGGATCTGTTCGGTTCCCTCTCCCTCCCGGGAGGTCCCACAAAAAAAAGCCAGGCACCATTTAAAAGGGGAGAGTCTCCCCTTTTAAGCGGTGCCTGGCTTTAACCCCTTAAGCACCGGGTCGCACTTCGGCGCCTTGTGGCACCGAAGTGCGGCCTAGCTCCGGTGGGGGCCGCCAACTTGGATGGCGGCTCCACCCCTGAGTCCCCCCTCACTGCCTGACGTCCTCACGCATAGCGTGATGACGTCAGATAGCCGGGGAACCCCTAGCTGCCCGGAATCCCCTGGTGGAGGTAGGGAGTTTATTTGAACCCCGATAGCTCCAGAACCGTGGCAGCTAGGGGGTCATGGAGGGTGTCAATCGAAAGGCCCGAGCATGGCCTTTCGAATGATACCCAACATGACCAGGTATAAAGTAAAAAAAAAAAAACATGTATTTTTTGTGTGTGTTATTCTTATTAATGCAGCAATATTGTTCACATTTCAATTATAATGTGAACAATGATGCTGCACTAATGATTTTTTTCTATACTGTGCATTTGCTAAAAATCACATAATTCCCCCCAAAAAAATTGAATAAGTCCCCTTTTCTAATTTTTGTACAAGCGCACCCCATGGAAAATATAACCGCAAATGTTCAGGTAATAAAAGGTGAAAAAAAACACTTTACACGCTGCAGATGATTAAAAATTCATGTTTTATTGTATTTTTTGTTATAATATACAGCCAGAACATGACGTATACAGATATAAATTATATATTATGAATCTGCCGAGTCTGCCAGAAAGAATGATATATAATATGTCTGGGTCGTATAATAAAATGTGGCTTCAAATCGCGTTTAAAAATTATGAGCGAAAGCGGTAAAAATTAGCTCAGCAAACTGCAGTGAAATGCCTCAGCAGTGAAAGGGTTAAAGGAACAGTGAGTTTTCCATAAAATAAGGGTTAAAAATAAAAACGAAAAATTCCTTCAAACATCGTGCCTAGGAGGTCCCCATAAACTGCCCGTGAAGTGGCGGACTTGTAGGATGTATGGAAACATCGCCATCACAGACCCACACACGACACCTAGCACTTCCAGTCTGTATACAATGTATCAAATTCATGAGACCGGACTAATTAGAAGCACATGTTAAAACACTAATTAAACACCTGTTGTTTACGCCATTTGAGAGCACAGGTCATTTAGAGGTGAGAATCTTTGCACCTAGACATTAGTTTTTAATTCAATATCTAATAAGCCGTTGCTGATAATATTCTGCAGTAAAGAGTCTCTTTATTTCTAGATTTTTTAGTATTTTGTAAGAATTTTTTATACTTTTTTAAAAAAAAAAATTCGAACTCGAACCGAACACGCTAAAAAGCTCGAAGTTCGCGAACTTGCGAACGGCCAAAGTTCGAATCGAACTCCGAACTGATCGAACCGAACAGCTCATCCCTAGGTATACTCGTGATTTTGGCAACTGGACTAACATGTTATATATAATACATATATCACATACATATATATATATATATATATATATCCAGGCACAGACCCCCAGAATTATCTACACAGGCACAGACCCCCCAGAATTACATACACAGGCACTGGACCCCCAGAATAACATACACAACACTGAGCCTCCAGAATAATATACACAGCACTGAGCCCCCAGAATAATATACACAGCACTGAGCCCCCAGAATAATATACACAACACCGAACCCCAAGAATAATATACACAGCACTGAGCCTCCAGAATAATATACACAGCACTGAGCCCCCAGAATAATATACCCACCACTGGTTATATGGATATATTTGCCCTCAGTTCACATGGATATTATTGACCCCAGCTCACATGGATATTATTGACCCCAGCTCATATGGGTATATATTGCTCCAGTTCACATGGATATGCCCCAGCTCATGAATATGCCCCCCAGCTTTCATGGATATTCCCCCAGCTCTCATGGATATTGCCCTAGGTCTCATGGATATGCCCCCCAGCTCTCATGGATATTACCCCAGCCCTCATGGATATGCCCCCCAGCTCTCATGGATATTGCCCCCCAGGTCTCATGGAAATTGCCCCCCAGCTTTCATGGATATTGCCGCCAGCTCTCATGGATATGCCCCAGGTCTCATGGATATTCCCCCAGCTCTCATGGATATTCCCCCAGCTCTCATGGATATTACCCCAGGTCTCATGGATATGCCCCCCAGCTCTCATGGATATTGCCCCCCAGCTCTCATAGATATTGCCCCAACTCTCATGGATATTGCCGCCAGCTCTCATGGATATGCCCCAGGTCTCATGGATAATACCCCAGCTCTCATGGATAATACCCCAGCTCTCATGGATATTCCCCCAGCTCTCATGGATATTGCCCCAGGTCTCATGGATATTGCCACCAGCTCTCATGGATATGCCCCAGGGCTCATGGATAATACCCCAGGTCTCATGGATATGCCTCAGGTCTCATGGATATGCCCCCCAGTTCTCATGGATATGCCCACAGCTCTCATGGATATGCCCCAGGTCTTATGGATATGCTCCAGGTCTCATGGATATGCCCCAGGTCTCATGGGTAATGCCCCAGCTCTCATGGATATGCCCCAGGGTCTTATGGATATGCCCCAGGTCCATGGATATGCCCCAGGTCTCATGGGTAATGCCCCAGCTCTCATGGATATGCCCCAGGTCTCATGGATAATGCCCCAGGTCTCATTGATATGCCCCCCAGCTCTCATGGATAATGCCCCAGGTCTTATGGATATGCCCCAGGTCTCATGGATATGCCCCAGGTCTCATGGATATGCCCCAGCTCTCATGGATATGCCCCCCAGCTCTCATGGATATGCCCCCCAGTTCTCATGGATATGCCCCCCAGCTCTCATGGATATGCCCCAGGTCTCATGGATATGCCCCAGGTCTCATGGATATGCTCCAGGTCTCATGGATATGCCCCAGGTCTCATGGATATGCCCCAGGTCTCATGGATATGCCCCAGGTCTTATGGATATGCCCCAGGTCCATGGATATGCCCCAGGTCTCAAGGGTAATGCCCCAGCTCTCATGGATATGCCCCAGGTCTCATGGATAATGCCCCAGGTCTCATGGATATGCCCCCCAGCTCTCATGGATAATGCCCCAGGTCTTATGGATATGCCCCAGGTCTCATGGCTATGCCCAAGGTCTCATGGCTATGCCCCAGGTCTCATGGATATGCCCCAGGTCTTATGGATATGCCACAGGTCTCATGGATATGCCCCCCAGCTCTCATAGATATGCCCCCCATCTCTGATAGATATGCCCCAGGTTTTATGGATATGCCCCCCCAGCTCTCATGGATATACCCCAGGTCTTATGGATATGCCCCAGGTCTCATGGATATGCCCCAGGTCTCATGGCTATGCCCCAGGTCTCATGGATATGCCCACAGCTCTCATGGATATGCCCCAGGTCTTATGGATATGCTCTAGGTCTCATGGATATGCCCCAGGTCTCATGGGTAATGCCCCAGCTCTCATGGATATGCCCCAGGGTCTTATGGATATGCCCCAGGTCCATGGATATGCCCCAGGTCTCATGGGTAATGCCCCAGCTCTCATGGATATGCCCCAGGTCTCATGGATAATGCCCCAGGTCTCATTGATATGCCCCCCAGCTCTCATGGATAATGCCCCAGGTCTTATGGATATGCCCCAGGTCTCATGGATATGCCCCAGGTCTCATGGATATGCCCCAGCTCTCATGGATATGCCCCCCAGCTCTCATGGATATGCCCCCCAGTTCTCATGGATATGCCCCCCAGCTCTCATGGATATGCCCCAGGTCTCATGGATATGCCCCAGGTCTCATGGATATGCTCCAGGTCTCATGGATATGCCCCAGGTCTCATGGATATGCCCCAGGTCTCATGGATATGCCCCAGGTCTTATGGATATGCCCCAGGTCCATGGATATGCCCAGGTCTCATGGTAATGCCCCAGCTCTCATGGATATGCCCCAGGTCTCATGGATAATGCCCCAGGTCTCATGGATATGCCCCCCAGCTCTCATGGATAATGCCCCAGGTCTTATGGATATGCCCCAGGTCTCATGGCTATGCCCAAGGTCTCATGGCTATGCCCCAGGTCTCATGGATATGCCCCAGGTCTTATGGATATGCCACAGGTCTCATGGATATGCCCCCCAGCTCTCATAGATATGCCCCCCATCTCTGATAGATATGCCCCAGGTTTTATGGATATGCCCCCCCAGCTCTCATGGATATACCCCAGGTCTTATGGATATGCCCCAGGTCTCATGGATATGCCCCAGGTCTCATGGCTATGCCCCAGGTCTCATGGATATGCCCCCCAGCTCTCATGGATATGCCCAGGTCTTATGGATATGCTCCAGGTCTCATGGATAATGTCCCAGGTCTTATGGATATTATTGCCCCCAGCAGCTCAACTCTCCTCTCTGTGGGCCTGAAACGATGCAGGCCGCCGCCACACATTGCCGGCGGCCATGTGCTTCCTGCTATGAACGGCCGCTGACAGGAATTGCGGCTGGCTGTTAGATCCCAGATGAGAGGCTGCACTTCCTGTCAGCGGCCGTTTCTTAGCAGGAAGCACGCGGCCGCTGGCAATGTGCGGCAGCGGCCTGCTCAATTGTTTTGGGCTCGGGCCACAGCGGGAACCTGCATTCCCGCAGTGTTCCCGCTGTGGGAGAAGTGCGGGAACGCCCTGAATGCTCTACTTGCACAGAACAGCAGACCCGCCCCTCACAATTGTGAACACGGAAGAGAATGAGCATAAAGTTTCATTTTCATGATATAACATAATGGGCGTGGGTGTATTTTGGGGTTATGTGGTGGTGGTGGGGGGGGCAGCATTTCAGCCTTTGCTCCAGGCAGCAAATGTCTTAGGCAGGCCCTGGAGCCATCAATATTATCTGCTACAATGAACATAAGGAGATTATCAGCATTAATTATGAAAATGAATTTATTAGGACAATTACTATTTCTGAGAAAAAGTCGCCTATTTTGAAACATTGTTGTGCTGTATACAAATAAATCATTAACGCTGAATGGAACTGGAAGTCCCTTGAGATAAACCTATTGGGAAAGTTAATACATTATTATTTAATCCTGAGTTTAGCAGCTTTTCTATTCTAACATTTGTTTTACTACTATCTTCATCGTCATTTATATAACACGTGGAGTTTCCAAAGCTTTATTATAAAGAATGGGGACTTAAATGAACAAATAGTCCCCATTCTCCCTTTGCGATCACTCTGCGACGCATGAGCGAGATCACGCAAGGCTCATGGCCAGACAGTGCAACCCTCCATGAAGTCCTTTGGACACCAGGAGATTATACTTGCAACGGCGCAGAATTGCTACTGCGAGTATCACCTAGGGTAGCACATGAATCCGGGGCAAGGCGACTGCCCCGGAATCTCACTCTAAAACAGAGGTGCAGGCGCAGGGTTTTCCCTGTTAGCGTCCTGCTTTAGCATTCGTAAGCCCGATGTCTGTGTTGTAACTGATTACGTACAAATTATCGTATTGTTCTTCTACATATTGAATATGTCATTCAAATTTTCGCAGTATAAGGAATATGCACAGTATAGGTTGGACCAAAATTTATAACTTCAGCAAAGATAGTTCTAATTGCAAATTAGCTAAACTTGAACTCTATTCCAACCCTGGTGTAAACTTAACCAGTGTTGCTGTAACCATGCCAGAGAAATTGAAGTTTAAGGAGTTGCTAAGTTTACAACAGTTCTGATTACGTTTACACTAGGGTTGGAATAGGGCCCCTTGTGGTTAATGAAACGAGATTGGAGGTGGGAGTTAGATTTACTGTGAGTTATAAAAAACGCTCAGTCATTTTGAATTTGCTATTCACAAAAAGCATTTGTTCATGTGAGCCATGCATTGCAAAAATAGCTCTCAGAAGACCTGCCATATGTCTCATAGTGCTGGAAAGGATTACAAAGTTACCCTAAAGAGCTTAGATATTCATCTGTAAACTATTATACAAAGTGTCTATAAATTGAAACGATTTAGTGCTGTCCCTAGTTTCTAGAAGTTGGCTTTCCAGCTTGGATGACTCAAATGACACATCGGATAATTCTCATTGAGGTGAAAAAGAACCAGCTAAAGACTTGAAGAAATCATTGGAGCTGGTTAATATCTCTGTTCTTGAGTCTACTATATGGAAAATTTTGAATAGGCATTGTTACCACGAGGCTACCAGAAGGCTACCACATAGAAGGCAGCTGCTTTCCAAAAACATTGCTGTAGTGTACACCTGGCCTTTGTCAAAGACCACCTTGACCCTCCATAACACTACTGGGAAAATGTTTTGTGGACTTATGAAACTAAAGTTGAGTTGTTTGGGAAGAACACGCATCACTATGGGCACGATCATGTGTCCTAAGCTAAAACGGGGACGCTAAGGCTGGGTGCACACTAGCGTTTTCTTCTGCGCTCTAGCGCGCGTTATGACGCTCTTAGGGATTAGGGATGAGCCGAACACCCGAGTTCAGTTCGCATTCGAACTCGAACTTTTCAAAAGTTCGAATTCGAACTCGAAGTCGAACACGAACTCAATACAAGTCAATGGGACTCAAAGTTCGATTTTTAGAGTGCCATCCAAGAGGGCATATATGCTAGATATTTGCCTTAAAAAGGTGTATGGGGGTCCGGGTAGTGCCCTGGGGGACAGGAAACAAGGACAAAAAGTAAAAAAAAAAACATTTTTAAAGAGACAGTGAGTTTTCCATGAAATATGGGTTAAAAATAAAAACGAAAAATTCCTTCAAATATCGTGCCTAGGAGGTCCCCATAACCTGCCCGTGAAGTGGCGATTTCTAGGATGTATAGAAACATTTAAAAACAATGTCCGGGTCCAGGTAGTGCCCTGGGGGACAGGAAACAGGGACAAAAAGTTTTTTAAAAAAGACGTTTTTAACCCCTTCACTGCTGACGACGTGTGGGACACGTCCTCAGTTACTCCTGCTGTATGCTGAGGAGTACGTGTCCCACACATCATCAGCTTTGCGGGACCCCCAGCGGAGAGTCTCAATGATTTATAGGAGGTTCCTGGGAATTGCAATCTGTGTCTTGTCACTGCCACCCATCAGGGGGGCACACTGATTTATAGGAGTTCCTGGGAATTGTAATTTGTGTCTTGTCACTGCCACCCATCAGGGGGTCACAGATTTATAGGAGGTTTCTGGGAATTTTAATCTGTGTCTTGTCACTGGCTGCCAGCTATCAGAGTGTCTCACTGAGTTATACCAGAGTTCTGGAAATCTTTAATCTAGATAACACAGTTGAATCAGAGTTCTGCATATCTCCAATTTTTTATAACCGAGTTCTGTATATCTTTAATCTATATATCACTCACCATGTCAGAAAGACCAAAAAGGACAGGCAGACGCTCCCAGACACAGATAAGAGGGCAAGCAGCCTCTGTGTCGGGAGGCTGTGCCTCTGGTCATCGTGGACGTGGTGCATCCTCTGCAGGGGCACGCTTGTCCTTTCTAACTGGTGCTGGCCGTCTTAAGCAGCAGCAACATATAGAGGATTTGATGGATTGGCTAACCAGGCCATCCTCATCCTCCGAGTCCTCTGCCAGCCAGGCTTGTAGTGGTTTAAGGTCCACCTCAGCTGCCAAAGCATCTAATGTAGCCTCCATGTCCACAGCTACTCCTCAATATCACACACGGAGGAGTCAGCTGAATTGTTTGACTACAATGACAGTGACATGCTGCTTGAGGATGCGTAGCAACTACAGTGCTCTGATTCATTCTCTGAGGTTGAGGAAGGGAGTATAATCAACCTAGAGGAAGGGGGTGCCAGTGACACACGAATAACTGGCACTCATGTTGGCCCAGCAGCTGCAGCATACTGCCAAGTTGGCTACAGTGACGAGGAGATAGGGGGTGATGATGATGATGAGGTCACTGACTCCACCTAGGTGCCTGATCGAACAGAGGAGTCAAGGGAGGAGGCACAACAAACACGAGGCACAACGTCCTCTGTGACCAACCGTAGCCAGTCCAAGGCATCAGATGTCAGAGCTGCTCAGGTGCAGAGCGCTGTTGTCTCAAAGCACACATCCAGGAACTCTGCTGTCTGGGAGTTCTTTAAGAAATGTGTAGCAGACCGCACCGTTGCTATTTGTAATCTATGTCAGATGAGGATCAAGCGTGGGAAAGACATCCCACGCTTGGGTACCACGTGCTTGAGGTGACATATGACCACCTGCCACACATCCCTTTGGCACAACACTTTGCATAGGTCCTCCTCCTCCTCATCTGTCTCTACCCCCACTATATGTCCTGCCATGTCATTGCCTGCTACAACCTCCATTGACAGGGATGATGCTACAGTAATGGGTGTACCAGGTCCTTCCTCACAATGTGACAGCATCCCATCATCTGAAGATTTACGCAGTCAGATTACGTTGTCCCAGCTGCTGCAGTGTAAGAAAAAATATAGTCCCAACCATCCCCAAGCACAGCGTCGAAATGCAGCTTAGCAAAATTACTCGCATTACAGCTGCTGCCTTTCCAGCTGGTGGACTCTGCTTCCTTCTGTGAATTTGCTGAATGTGTTGTACCACAGTGGCAGGTTCCAAAACGCCATTTCTTTTCACGGAAGGCCATTCCAGGACTATACCAGCACGTGGAAGACAATGTTATAGAGTCATTGGGAAAGGCAGTCAGCAGCAAGGTGCACATGACTTTAGACACGTGGTCCAGCAAGCATGGACAGGGCCGTTACATTTCCTTCACGGCACACTGGGTAACTCTGATTGCAGCTGGGAGGGATCCAAGACAGGGCTCTGTACTGGAGCTTGTTCATCCACCACGTCTCCAGAAAGCTGCTTATATGAGGTCTGTCTGCTCCACCACCTCTTCCTCTTCCTCCTCCTCTGTCTCTGGTGAAGTGGCAGTTAAACCAAGTTTAAGTGGCAGGGACTACATAATGGCTCAAGCAAAAAGATGCCATACTGTGCTTGAGCTGGTTTGTTTAGGGGACAGGAGCCACACCGGGCCAGAAATTCGGTCAGCTCTGCAGGGTCAGGTGCAGAGATGGTTAACACCATGCCAGCTTCAGCTGGGAATGGTCATCTGTGATAATGGCAGCAACCTTCTCTTCGCCCTACGCCAGGGTAAGGTGACACATGTACCATGCCTAGCACATGTCCTAAATCTGGTGGTACAGCGTTTCCTAACCAGGTAGCATGGGCTGTCAGAGCTTTTTAGCCAGACCAGAAAAGTCTGCAGCCACTTCAGATGGTCATTCCCAGCAAGTGTTTGCTTGGCAGAAATTCAAAGAGAATTCCACCTTCCCACAAACTGTCTGATCTGTGACATGCCCACCAGGTGGAACTCGACATTAGCAATGCTGCAGCATCTGCACAAGCAGCAGAGGGCCATCAATGAGTACCTGTGTGAGTATGGCACGAGGACAGGTTCAGGTCAACTTGGCTTCCCCCCCCCCCGCAGTGGCTGATGATAAAGGATGCATGCACTGTACTGTCGCCATTTGAGGAGGCAACGAGGATGGTGAGCAGGGACAGTGCATGCATCAGTGACACAATTCTTTTAGTGTTCCTGCTGGAATGCACTCTGCGGGGAATTATAGATGTGGCACTAGAGGCAGAGCGGAAGGAAGAAGAGGAGGCCTTTCCTAGCTCTCAAAGCCCCAGTCTTTACACAGACAGCATTCCTGCGGGTCCTCAGATCAGACAGGAGGAGGATGTGGAGGATGAGGAGGAGGAGGAATATTTAAGTTGTGGGGGCATTGAAGGTGGGGATTCCTCAAGGGAGGGTTTTATGTGCCCAGAAACCCAAGGACTAGTACATGGCTGGGAGGAGGAAGTTGGGGTGGGGGGTCATCCTCATTGACCAGGAAGACTCGGAAGCTAATGCCACCTCCAACCTACGCTGCATGGGCTCCCTTATCTTGCAAAGCCTGGTAAAGGACCCCAGGATTTGCACTATCAAGGAGCGGGATCATTACTGGTTGGCAAGCCTTCTTGATCCACGATACAAGGGTAAAGTTGCAGAGCTCATCCTGCCCACACAGAGGGAGCACAGGATGAAACAACTTGAGGACGCTCTAAAGCAACACTTGTGTAACACCTTTCCAGGCACTGGTAGGTTACCAAGTGATGACACAGGTGCTTCTGAGGCTGGGGATGATCAGAGGAAGAGCGGTGAAGGCCGGGGCAGCTTGACTGATGCCTTTTTAAATTTTTTAGTCCACGATCCCCAGGGACGTCAAATGTAGGCACCCATTGCCGGCGTCTTCACCGTATGGTGCAGGACTACCTAGGGGCAAGGGCAGACCTGGATACCTTTCCAGCAGATGATCCACTGGCTTACTGGGTGTTGAGATTGGATCACTGGCCAGAACTTAGTCAATATGCTATGCAGCTACTAGGTTGCCCTTCATCCAGCGTGCTTTCTGAAAGGACGTTCAGTGCCGCTGGAGGTTTTGTCTCAAACAAAAGAGTGCGTCTGTCCACCGACTCTGTAGACCGGCTGACATTTATAAAAATGAATCAGTCCTGGATCAGCAGCTATCAATCCCCTGATGCTGACGTAACTGAATAGATCGGGGATCTCTTCACAAAACCTCCACCACTGCACTCTTCCACAATACCACAGAGGGGTTACTTACGGTGTGAAGGCACTTTCTGCCACCAAAGGCACAATATTTGGGTGCACTGCCACTGACGCCTATATTACCAGATTCATATCATTTTAATATTGGACCGCAGGGTCCAACCCTGCACTCTTCCACAATACCACTGAGGGGTTACGGTGTGACGGCACTGTTGCCGACACTAAAGGGACAATTTTAAAGCACTTATTGTTACTTTCATCCAAAGCCTGCATAAGTTTCACCATAATTTAGACAAAAAAATCACTAAACTTGTTCTGCGTATCCTAAAATGTCTCCTGTTTTCATACAGACTGCTGCCCCAAGCAGTTGTTTATGAATAGATTAAAGGAAAAACATTTACCGTCATTTGAAATGTAATTTTTTTGTTTTTAAATGTTGCCATACATCCTACAAATCCGCCACTTCACAGGCAGGTTATGGGGACCTCCTAGGCACGATATTTGAAGGAATTTTTCATTTTTATTCTTCACCTTTATTTTAAGGAAAACTCACTGTTCCTTTAAAAACTTTTTTTTAAAACTTTTTGTCCTTGTTTCCTGTCCCCCAGGGCACTACCAGACCCCCATACACCTTTTATGGCAAATTTCATTTATTTATTTATAAAGGATTTTACCAGGAAGGATACATTGAGATTTCTCTCGTTTTCAAGTATGTCCTGGGTTCAAGAACATTGAAGTGTTACAGTTACAGAAATACAAAGTAATACAATGCAAGATATTTAAAAAAACAACACAAATATACAGATTAACAGAAAATAAATATGTAGGAAATAGTCATTATGTTACATGTTTACAGGTGCATTCTGTATTGAGGTATGTTAGTAAGGAGCTCTTGAGTGACTTAAGACTGGTGGAAGATTTGATGGTGTCTGGGAGGTTATTCCATAATCGTGGTGCTCTGTAGGAAAATGAGGATCGAGCCACTGTCTTTTTGTATTGTGGTATTGCAAGTAAGGTGCTGGTCCTGGATCGGAGGTTATAGGATGAGGGAGCTGCTGGGGGAAGCAGTCTATTCAGATAGGGTGGCAGCTTCCCAGAAAAGCTCTTAAACACCAGGCTGGAAAGGTGAAGGGTGTGTCTAGATTCCAGCGATGACCAGTTTAGCTCTTTTAACATGTCACAATGGTGGGTCATGTAGTTACATTGTAATGCAAAGCGGCAGAATGAGTTATACAATGTAGTAAGTTTCTGAAGATGTGTTTGCGGGGCGGCTGTGTACACTACATCTCCGTAATCAATAGCCGGCATAAGCATTTGTTGTACAATCTGCTTTCTTACCGCGGGGCTCAGGCAGGATTTGTTTCTGTACAGGGCGCCTAGTTTGGGGTAAAGTTTAGATGAGAGTTTTTCGATGTGAGGGCCAAAGGATAGGTTAGGGTCCAACCACATACCTAGATATTTGAGAGAAGTGACTGGTCAGCGTGCCATTTGATTTTGTCCCAACACATAAGTGGGAATTTTGCAATTTGTGTAGTTTAGGTTTTGTTCCAAAAAGCATCGTTACAGTTTTGTCATTATTTAAAAAAAGTTTGTTGTGTTTGATCCACTTTTCTACCTCCGTGAATTGTTCTTGCAGCACGGCTTCCAGCTGCCGGAGATTTGGTTTGCTGGTATAGATTACGGTGTCGTCTGCATACATATGTACAGTTGAGGCTTTGCAGACGTTGGGCAGATCATTTATGAATATTGTGAATAGCAGGGGGCTGAGTATTGAGCCTTGGGGTACAACGCACGTGACTGGGAGCGGGAGGGAGGAGCTGCCAGAAATTGACACATATTGTTATCGGTCGGATACATATGATTGAAACAAGGTTAAGGTGCGATCACCAATGCCAGAGTTTTTAAGTTTTTCTAACAAGATGCCATGGTCTACTGTGTCAAGGGCCTTGGCAAAATCATCTTGCATATTTGAACTTTGCAACTTGCATCTTGAACTTTCAAGTCCCATTGACTTGCATTGAGTTCGGTTCGTGTTCGAACTCGAACTTTTGAAATTGTTCGAGCTCGAATGCGAACCGAACACGGGGATGTTCGGCTCATCCCTATTTATGACGTGCGTTGTAGCATATAACTACGCGGATAGAGAAGAACACACGTAGTACGCGCGCAACGCATAACCCGCGCTGAAGACATCCGTCATGGAAACACCAAGGCTTTTGTGCTAGGATTGACGCAACGTTGGCCGCGTGCTGAACGTCAAATGTCAAAAGCCCAGCTTTTTTTTTTTATTAAGCTCAAATTCTGTTTTACAACATGTGTCAAAATTAACGCACCGTCTGGCGTCTACCATCTCTTCCGTCATAAAGTGCGTCCTTTTTAACGCACGCTAGTGCGCAGAAGAAAACGCCTAGTGTGCACCCGGCCTAAGGGAAAAATTAGTGGTCGCAAATTTTCCCCTAGCGTCCCTATTTTATAAGTAGATTACAAGGCAGGCGCTGAATCCGACAGCCTGTCTTTTAATGGCCGGTAGCCTCTTCGCTGCTCGTGGCAGCGCTAACGCGCCATCACAAGCATCCCATCCGTGGAGTCCATAGGACTCTATGGAGGCTTCTGCTGCCAGGTCACTTGACTGGTAGGATCTCACCTCGTTAGATCCTGCAGGAGTGCGGAGTGATCGCGGAGGGAGACTGGGGACTTTTTACCCTATCTCACTCTGCTCCTGGTGGCCAGAAGCAGTGGATCGGGCTTCCGTTCTCGCTGCGGGTTGAGAGGTGAGTATCTAATTTTTGGGGATTCCAACTGCTGCTAACTGATTCAGCAGAAGTGTTCAGACTATGTGATCCTATCGTTAATTATTCTTTGCTGAATCACTTATGTGAGCGGTAGTGCTAGCGTTAAGGAGGTGATAGGGTCCTATATATGGTGCAAAAAGGTTGCTGCAACTAATTGAAAATATTAACTCAATGGTTAAGTACAATGAAGGGAGCATCATGATTTATTGCAGTATTGTTAGTACTTTTTGGTGCTATGCCTGTTAAGTATGACTGTCTATTCAAAGCAAACTAGTCACCTGCACTTTTATTTATTTTTAGTTTTTATAATGTTTTAGATATATATATTTCTGTACATATCATCTACATCCTGTTCTTTAAAACCATACACAAAGGAAGGGTATACATTATCTATGAAAATTTGAGAAAATGCCAAGATTCCGCTGGTTTTCTGGGAATTATATTGCCTTTTCTATAAGAGTAGTTGAGGGAGCAATGCCACTGATATATGGGAGTCAGAAATCCTATTTTACCAATGAGTAACATAATTTAATGGTAACACTTGTTTAGGTTTTTAAAGCAACAAAATAAAGGAAACGTGTCCTTTTTGCTTTGAAAAATGTTTGTAACTATACATTTTACATGGATTGCATGTCCTGTCCCCGAGGGGCAGGCTGCAAGAACAATGGCTTTCTCTTTTCTCCATTTCTCACATGGAAATATTTCCACGATGTAAGCACTTTCACAGCACATTGTCAAAACAAGAGGGAAAACTGATAGCAGCTCAAATGACCAAGAGGTCAACACTCTTTCTTGTCAGCACCTTTGCTGTTTATTCTCAAGATAAATGGCTACCCCTATGAGTTTTTCAAAAAAATCCCCAAACCCCAAATGATTAATGGTTTTATTCTATTACCATAAGCAGTAATAATAACGATGATGATAAATGGTTATTATTATCCTTATGTAGTTATATCATTTTCTATAGCGGTTAGTCACTGTGATACAGTGAATCAGTGAACATCAGAAGTTGCTGCTCATAACCCAATATAGTAAATTCAATTCTTTTTAAGTATCCCTTCAGCTGGGCAATTTTTCTGCATTTTACATCTTGTTTTGTCTAAGTGATGAAGTTAAGCTTTTGGACAATGCTGTGAAAGAGCGAAAGTGACACATTTTGTTTTATATTTTTTCAGAGTGCCCTGGAGGAGCAACCACACCGTGCAACAACAGCGGAACCTGTCTTGATGGGTCACAGGGCAATGGAACCTGCTTATGCAAGGTAAGCTGAAACCTAAGAAGTTGCCCTGTATTGTCACATCCCAAACTACATTTCTTCTAACCCTTCATCACAGTCTATAAAATCACTTATGACAAAGGTTTAGCCAAAACAAAGTCTAAATTGTATCGTTTAAATAATTGCCACTTGATAATCCAAAGAATGTTGAAATGTTTATCTGCTATATTTCCTTCCAGGGAGTTTGTTACAAAGTTGTAAAGTTTGTATTTTTAAAAGGAGGCTTCATTAATGATTATTCCTTGAACTATACAGGCCATCAACAACATACCTGTGTAGTTTTCTCTTGCAGAATAGCCAGAGTCTGCCAGTCACATGTCACGTAGGCTGAAAAAGACGTGCGTCATCGGGTTCAGCCTTTCACACATCACCTACTGCTGTTGATCCAAAAGAAGGCAAAAAACACAGTCTGAAGTGCTCGCCAATATGCAATATATTGGGAAAAAATTCCTTCTTGCCCCCAGAATAACTTCAGATTTCTCCTTGGATCAACCAGCTTTTACCCACATATTAAATATCATAACCCTTAATATTCTGTCCATATCGGTAGGATCGACCTGTAATCAGTATACATTCTCATCACAACCAGTAAAACCAATGTAGATGTTAGAAAAAGAGTTCAATTGAAGAGGTGTATACAGTATATGGCGCTTCACACAAAAAAACAAAAGGGGAAGCTGCAAGGTACATACTGTATGTATATATACCCACGTATACACGAATAGTAGATAAGAAAGCAAAATATAGTCCTCGTGCTTGAAATGCAGTAGGAGATACTTCAATCCTCAGATATCCTATAAGAAACAATAAAAACCATACATTGCGCAGTATGTATTGCTTTTTTTAAGAACTCTCACTCGAGTAGTAGAAAAACACTCACTCATTAACCACTTCCATGCGGAGGACGCGCTGAGCGCGTCCTCCGCATGGCTCCTGCTGTGCGGAGGACGCGCTGAGCGCGTCCTCCCTTTGGGGTCAGCGTTCGGCCGGGTTCCGGCCGATCGCTGGCCCCCCCGGTGCAGGCCGACATCCTCGATGTCAGCCCAGCATCCGGAACAGCCGCCGATGAAATTAGGTGTCATCGCGGCGGCGCGATGACACCTAATTCAGGCGCCCCCCCGCATGTGCGGAGGAGGCGCCTGAAAGGGAGGGGGGGAGGTCCTTCGGACCTCTCTCCCTCCCGATTGGCGGCGTTGCGGGGGTTAACCCAGGCACCATTTGGAAGGGCACAGCCTGCCCTTCCGAATGGTGCCTGGCATTAACCCCTGGGGAGCTGGATCGCGAATCGGCGCTGAAAAGCGCCGGTTCGTGATCCTTTCCCGGAGCTGGCCGACATCTTGGAACACAATGACGCCAGTCCTAGAGTTAACCCCTAACTGCCACCAACGGTGGAGATAGGGAGTTCCAATGAACTCCCTATCTCCCGATCCGTGGCAGCTAGGGGTTAAAGTTTGGTATGGTTGGATCGGCCAGAGCATGGCCGTTCCAACGATACCAAACACGAAAGTGAAAAAAGTTTTTAAAAAAAAATAAAAATTAAAATTAAAAATAAAAATATATTTTAAAACAAAATTATAAAAAAAAAATAAACATTTTTTTTTCTTTTTTTTGGTTCGTTAATGCAGCAATATTGTTCCCATTTCAATTATAATGTGAACAATGATGCTGCACTAACGATTTTTGTATGCGGTGCGTTTGTTAAAAATCTTGTAATTTTCCCCAAAAAAAAATGTAACGAGACCCCATCTCTAATTTTTTTAACAAGCGCACCCCATACAAAATATAACCGCAATTGCTCGCATGTTAAAATGTGAAAAAAAAACACTTTACACATTGTAAATTATTGAAAATACATATTTTATTGCATTTTTTGTTATAATATACAGACAGGTCATGACGTATACATATAATAATGACATATTATGAATCTACCAAGTCTGACGGAAAGAACGATATATAATATGTCTGGGTCATATACTAAAATAACGGTAAAAATGACCTCAGCACAGAGGTGTGAAAAGCCTCAGCAGCGAAAGGGTTAAAGAGCCTTAATGAAGTCGGCTCTAGGATATATTGGTCCAGGTTTTCCTGCCTTGGGCACCTCGATTGCAGAGACATTATAGAGGCCAGGATTGCAGTCTGGACGGACCGCTTCATGTAAACTGGGTCGGAAACCCGGAGGTGGTGAGGTTCATCAACCCAATATCCTATTGTGTATATAGCCTAGAGCCGACTTCATTAAGGCTCTTTAATGAGTGTTTTTCTACTACTCGAGTGAGAGTTATTTTTTTAAAAAAAAGCAATACATACTGCGCAATGTATGTTTTTTATTGTTTCTTATAGAATATCTGAGGATTGAAGTATCTCCAATTGCATTTCAAGCGCGAGGACTATATTTCGCTTTCCGATGTAGATGTTAGATGTTTAAAGAGGCTTATGAATTATTAGAAACACCTCCTTGTCTCTTACTGTACCTAATTTGACTAGTTAATACACTGAGGGCTAAATTACAATCTTCGCACAAACGTTTGAACCGGCACAAAAAAACATTAACGCGAGGGTTAAAACATTGCCAGCGCAACAAACGTGCGTAATCGTCTACCGCGGGTGAACCTGCGCAAACCCCTTGCGAGTGTACTGTACTGCGTTGGGCCTATACTTAACATTCTGAGCGCAAATGCGAATGAACGCTAGTACGCGGATGGTATTACAATCTATGCACAGGATTTAGCAACTCCTAAAAGCTGGTGTTAATGGCAAATCTGAACAACCTGACCGAGCCCAAATACACCAGCCCATAAAAAAAATGCAGCAAAGTATAGTTACACATTCTACTCATACCAAACCAATAAATTTGAGAAGTTGTGTGTGCATTTATTATTGCTGCAGCATATATAAACTCAGATTGATTTTGACAGGCGCAAAAACTTAACGTGAGATAATTGTGGTTCTTAATTCTGATTGGCTGAATCGCGTGAAAAAAACAGTGCGCACACTGATTTCTGTGTGCAACGTTGCTGCGCACGCATTTGTGCGTGTCCGTTTTATGCACATTATTGCTCGACGGATGAAAAAATGCGCGAGGATTGTAATTCCAGCATTGATTTACGCACGTTAACGTTTAACGCTTGGCGCACAAATTCACGCGTACATTTTAACGCAGATATTGGAATAGGGCCCATAGAAGAGAGGATACTAAAATGTAAAAGGAAATAGATAAGTAGAATAATTCTGTATTGTAGCTGTAATTGGCATCAAAAGCTTGAAATGTATGTACAAACTGCCCAACATGTGTGGTGCTTATCTAAAATCTCATACATTGACGGTCCAAGATGCTCCAAAGATGACACTAGATCATGAGGATCTCTTAAACACTAAAATTTATTCCATAATAAGAATAATGCAATGTAAAGAGTGAATAAGAACATTAAATAAATTAAATTTGAAATAACATCCTACAGGTTTTTTTCTTGTTAAGGAACTTCCTCAGGAATATCTAGATCGGGATAGCAGTAAGCAAAAACACTGGACTTAGGGCTCTATTCCCTAGCGAACGCTAACTGTAGCACTCGGGTGAGTAAGCGTTAACGACAGGATAAGTGACTTTAACGCATACCCCCAGATTACCTTCCTCCTTGCTTGCCGGGAGCAGATTGAGACTGCGGCACAGCAGCACAACCCTCCATGCTGTTACTAAGGTGATACTCGAGGTGGCATGGAAGCGCTACTGCGAGAATCACCTAGGGTAGCACAAAGTTCCAGAGCAAGGAGCTGAAGTAGCGCCTGCCCCGGAATCTCACACTAAAATGCAGTCACAGATTTTCCTCGTTAGCGTCCCCATGTCAGCATGATCAAGGGAATAGGGCCCATAGTGAATTAACTCTGAAGGCATAAAGTATATAAAGCATACTGTACACATATAGCCATGAAATCAAATAAAATCCAAGGACTGGAAGATGAGTGTTAAGGGAAAAGACAATGCAAACCCAAACTGTGTGTTTTTATGATGATTTTTATTTCTGCTCTTTTCTAGGATGGATTTGATGGAACATCTTGTGAGATGTGTGCCACAGACACCTTGTATGGTGCAGACTGCAAATCAGGTATTTTATTTATCATCAGTATCATAAAGGGACAGTACAAATGTATCACTGGGAAAAAGTGAAAAGCAAGTGTAACTCAGTGCGCAATGCATGATTCTACAGTAAGGCTTCATTCTCTTTATCTTGAATCAGATAAGACATGTTGAAAAGGTAGTTAGGGACCTAAAAAGGGACAAGAAGGACCATTTCACCCAGCATTAAGATGTTCCAGGACAAACCTGGCATACCCACTGTGCATTCTTATGGACTTGTAACCAAGTAGATTATAAATTCTTTGATGTATGTAGAAAAGTTGTTCGTTGGAAAGTTTTATCCTGTCAAAGTGTGACCAAAAGCTCTCTTCATTTATTACAATGATTTTTAAGAATAATATTATCTATCTTAATCTCCTATCTATCTATTGTTATCAGTAATCACAGACAGGGTTATTCAAAGAGAATCGAAAATTCACCGCATGTTCGGTGACTTTTCGTTCTCTTCAAATCGGTGCGATTCGGCGATCCCATTTCGGCGACCCTGCGTTGTATTCAGCAAGCACCACAGTTCCGTCATAGTGCAGGGAAAAGCCGCCGCAAACCCGACAAACACTCACTTCAAAACCCGGCGAACGCACACCGAAACCCGCAAAAACATCTGGATTAACCCCGCCGAACACGTTGGAGAAACCCGAGCAGGAGCCGATGACAGCGCAGAGCAGCCACCTAGGAAAAAGCCGACACCGCAGACGAATGGAGTGAAAAAAAAACATTTGGCGAACTGCCTGCTCTCCGGATAGCCGAATGGCTACGAAAGGTACGCGTACGCTGAATTTCAGCATTCTGTTACCTTTCAGCCCCAATTCGGATCTCTTTGAATAACCCTGAGAGAATAGTGGAGGATGCTGTTGAACAATTACTCATCCATACGTGTTAGATTATAAACCTAAAATAACAATCAAAGTGTTTGTGTGAACAGAAATCTTATGTGTACCCTCAAACCTTCCAGAATGTGACTGTGTGCACGGCGTCTGTAACAGTGGAATCAGCGGGGATGGAACCTGCTTGTGCTTGTCTGGTTATGGTGGACTCAAGTGTGATGATCGTAAGTAAAGGAAATAAGATGCTTTTTTTCTTAGTTTTTATAGAGAAGTTTATATTTAGAATAGGAATACAAAAAATACAAAAATAAGTAAAATTTTCTGGCTTTCTATTGTTTTGCTTTTTCTTCTAGTGACGGAGACTCCCACCTATGCGGTTCTGTTACAAATGTAAAAAGTCACATTCAACACTTACATCTCTGTGAAAATTATTTTAGGAAAATTAATCAATGTGACATTGAGAGCCTCATTTGTTATGAACCAAATGATCAGACTTGACCTGGTAATTGATCACCCTTAGGTGAAAAGTCTAGAAAACACCGGGGGCCCTATTTACAACCCTGGTGTCAACTTAACCAGAGCTGTTGTAAACCTAGCAACTAGATTGACTTCAATGGCTCTTATACTGGTATGTTTACAACAGTTGTGGTTAAGTCTACATCAAAGTTGGAATAGAGCCACCATTCTTTACTAAGCTTGCTTTTCTAATTTTGCTTTGTTTTGTTTTTTAGAGCTTGCACCAAGCCTTTAAAAAGGCTCTTTTAACACCCACTTCCCAGTATCATATTGCGATGATCACAAAATTCCCTGACATCTCACCCATGTAACCAAGCTCTGGGATGAATACCATCATCCAAAGGGTTCTAGTTTTACTCTGCTCCTTAGTCGATTGTTACCATTGACGTTTGATAAATTTGACAAGCATTGTTCCTCAATTCAGTATGGAGTTTATTGAAGTCTCCTTCCAGATTCACAAATTCTTTGATACATATACAGGTCTATTCGCTAACAGGGTTACTCAAAGAGCACCGAAATTGCACCGAACAGTGAATTTCCCTGTACGGTGCAATTTCGTGTTCATTCGAAAACTTGCCAATTCCCCAAATACGTTGATCTTCGGCGGCATTGAAATCCCCAGAGAGAAGTAATGGTTAATCTATTCAGAGAACACTGAACAACACTGAAATGTCAGTGAAATGCCCTGATTTTTGGTGGTTTCATTCGGCAGGTTTCATTGTTAAAGAAAATGCCCCGTTTTTATTCAATATTCATTCAACCGTTTATTCTTTTCATTTGCAGCAAAAAAGTCTGTATTTATAAAATTTTTAGGATTTTTTAACCATTTTTCGGGATTGTTTTTATGATTTTTTTTTTAACTGGCATTCTGTTTCTTTCTGTAACAGACCTTTTTATTATTATTCATAGGACCTTATATATTATTTCCAGGCATTTTCATTCAGTAGCTTTTTGCAAAAGTTGCGGGGTTTTTTTCGGTTCTCTTAACCCCATTCGGAGGCTTGTCGGCTTTATCCGGCGACTGGTCGGCGATCTGTTTGGCAGGTCATTGGCTTTTTTTCGGACTGAATTGGCAGTTTTGCAATGGATCGTCAGATGTATTCAGCGTTTTTTTGGATTGATTCGGCTTTTTTTCGGCAGTTTTTCGATTTGTTTGGCAGTTTTGTGGAGGTTTCTCAGATGAATACGGTGGTTTTGTAGCGTTTTTTCAGATGCGCTCGCCGGGTCGCTTCGCTTCACTTCACTTTGGAAAACCTGCAGTGAATGCTGAATTCACCGCAGGGTCGGTGAATCTAACGCGCCAAAGTGCGGCAAATCGGAGAGCACCAAAGTGTCTGTAACATTTCGGTGCTCTCTGAATAACCCTGTAAAGGTGAAACTCAGGAGAATTGACTGGAGAAGTGAAAATTCGAGGTCAAAATGGCCAAACCAGAACAATTCTCCCATTTATCTCACTTTCCAAATCGGCTATTCTGGTCTAGATTGCCCTCTTCTCCTGCCAATTCTCCAGACTTCACCCTTTAGTGAATAGACCTTAAACTTAACAATTTTTATCATGTTATGGTTGTATTACGTTCATAGATCGCTGTTATAGGAAACTAGTCTAACAAGTGAGTTGAATAGAGACACAAATCTTTCCTTTCTTTGTATTTTATCACAATATACAGCTCTACCAGATTGTGTAGCACTAAAATGCTCAGAAAATTACAGGTGTATGAGCGACAGCTCCGGTGTGCTGGTCTGCAAGTGCCTGCCAGGCTATGAGGAGATTGGCACAAAATGCCAACGTAAGTACCACTTATTTTTTCTTATTGTTCGTGATTTAAAATATCGTCTGCTAACACGCATGCATTTCAACTTGGTATCTATAGCTTTTAGCTGATATGTGTCATAAAACTACTAGAATAAAAATGAATGTAAATATATCAATATTAAACATAGCGAAGCTTTAGAAATAAAAATAATAAAAACAGCTGACTGGGCCTGAATGTAAATATAACAAGACACATTTAGTTGGTTGACACTGTCATGGCCTGCAGCTGCATGTCGCCGTCTCTGGCACTTAATGGGTGCCTCCCGCGGGATGGTGTCGGCCACACTTACCCAGCTGCGAGGGGATTTGCAGGTCCCAGAGCCGATCAGCGCTCCGTCCCTGACCGATGGTGGATGTCCCATGTTGTGGACCTGTCCACTGGGTCTTTTCTTCAGCAGGCAGGCTTCCTGGCCTCAGTGTGTCTCTACCTAGCTGGAGGTGTGTAGCCAAGATGGCGTCGGGGACTCAAGAATCCCTATGCCACATCGGAGGGCGTGGCCTGTATCTAACAGGGGGTATAGGGCTAGCTAAGGCGAGGGCCTCCTTTCCTCAGGTAGCAGCCAATAGGAGGAGGCAGGAGTGTCTGGGTGCAGGTGTGGTCACCTGACCTACTTATATAATGCTCAGCAGGTCACTTCCTCTATCTTCGCTAGAGCGTTGTTACACTCTCTTTCTCTGTGTATTCTAGTAGCTCTGTTAGCTTTTCTGCGTACCGGTCCCCTTGCTTGCTTGAACTCCGCTCCATACCGCCTGCCCTGAGCCAGACCTATATCGACCTGCCATTTTGGATCGCCCTTCTGTTCCCTGCCTCGATCTCCCTATGTTCTGCCATTGCCATTAGTAGAGTGGTAGCTACCCTGTGAAAGACACATTGCACTGGTTTAGGGGTGTTTTGTGCCCATTTAATGGTATAATGTGTATGTTACATCTCATTAATGAAGACCATTCACTGCTTACATTTACTGTTTCCTTCTCATTTTCAGCTATTAATCCTTGCTTGAAAAAGGTGTGTGATGCTGCTGCTGATTGTATTTTTTTGGGACCAAATAAACACAAGTGTTCATGCAAAGAAGGTTACAAAGGTGATGGCAAAGTGTGTTTACCAGTTGACCCTTGTCAAGAAAACTTTGCAAACTGCCCAACAGCATCTTCCATGTGCAAGTACGATGGACCCGGAAAGGTGGGATGAATATTTTCGATATTGCTAAGTTTTTAATGCTAAAGATTTTGTAGTTATAGTTGAACATTTAAAATATGTTTTCTACCAATATATACATTTTTATAATGCTGCAATATTCAAGGAAAATGTGTCAGATACTAGGGATGTGCGTTTCGCTTCGGACCGATTCACTTTTTTCACCAATCGGCCCGATTCGGTGCCTCGGATTCATCCGATTTTCCGAATCGGATCCGAAAACGGGCGAAACTAAACGATTTCCGATCCGGAACGAAATAATTTCGTTATTTCGTAGGGACGTGAAATTTGTAAAAATCGCATGTCATTTTCGTTCCATTCGTGATTTCAGTTCCATTTCGGTAATTTCAGACATCGTATTTTTCGGTTCCATTGCTGATTCCGTATTTTCTTATGAATATGCATTGCACAACTTTATTTAATCATATTAAAATGGTATGAAGGGAACAAAAATGAACAAAACGATTTAAAAAACCCAAAACTGACCCAAATGGTCTGACTTTAAATATAAAAACCAGAACAAAAGGTTTTAAAACGGAAAAAAAGTTGATCAAAATTATCTGAAAGGAAAAAAAAACACAGAACAAATAAAATGATTTAAAACTAATTTTCTTTTTTTTAAATTAACCCTTTCGCTGCTGAGGCATTTCACGCCTGTGTGCTGAGCTCATTTTTACCGGTTTCGCTCATCATGTTTAAACGCGTTTTGAAGCCTTATTTTATTTTATGACCCAGACATATTATATATCGTTCTTTCCGGCAGACTCGGCAGATTCATAATATGTCATTATTATACGTATACGTCATGTCCTGTCTGTATATTATAGCAAAAAATGCAATAAAATTAGAATTTACAATAATTTACAATGTGTAAAGTGGTTTTATTTCACATTTTAACATGCGAGCATTTGCGATTATATTTTCTATGAGTTGCACTTGTTAAAAAAATTAGAAATGGGGGACTTGTTATATTTTTTTGGGGGAAAATTACACGATTTTTAACAAATGCACCGCATACAAAAATCGTTAGAGCAGCATCATTGTTCACATTATAATTGAAATGGGAACAATATTGCTGCATTAATTCTACTGCAGAGAGGCTCTTCCCAGCAGTGTGCGGATTCATATGCTGCATTAATTATACTGCAGAGAGGCGCTTCCCAGCAGTGTGTGGGTTCATATGCTGCATTAATTATACCGCAGAGAGGCGCTTCCGAGCAGTGTGTGGGTTCATATGCTGCATTAATTATACCGCAGAGAGGCGCTTCCCCGCAGTGTGTGGGTTCATATGCTGCATTAATTATACCGCAGAGAGGTGCTTCCCAGCAGTGTATGGATTCATATGCTGCATTAATTATACCGTGCAGAGAGGCGCTTCCCCGCAGTGTGTGGATTCATATGCTGCATTAATTATACCGCAGAGAGGCGCTTCCCAGCAGTGTGTGGGTTCATATGCTGCATTAATTATACCGCAGAGAGGCGCTTCCCAGCATTGTGCGGATTTATATGCTGCATTAATTATACCGCAGAGAGGTGCTTCCCCGCAGTGTGTGGATTCATATGCTGCATTAATTATACCGCAGAGAGGCGCTTCCCAGCATTGTGCGGATTTATATGCTGCATTAATTATACCGCAGAGAGTTGCTTCCCCGCAGTGTGTGGATTCATATGCTGCATTAATTATACTGCAGAGAGGTGCTTCCCAGCAGTGTGTGGATTCATATGCTGCATTAATTATACCGCAGAGAGGTGCTTCCCAGCAGTGTGTGGATTCATATGCTGCATTAATTATACTGCAGAGAGGTGCTTCCCAGCAGTGTGTGGATTCATATGCTGCATTAATTATACTGCAGAGAGGTGCTTCCCAGCAGTGTGTGGATTCATATGCTGCATTAATTATACCGCAGAGAGGTGCTGCCCCGCAGTGTGCGGATTCATATGCTGCATTAATTATACCGCAGAGAAGCGGTTCCCCGCAGTGTGCGGATTCATATGCTGCATTAATTATAACGCAGAGAAGCGCTTCCCCGCAGTGTATGCTGTATATGCTGCATTCATTTTTATTTATTTTTTTTCGTTTTAAATCATTTTATTTGTTCCCTTTTTCTCTTTTCTTTCATTTCAGATAATTTTGTTCAGCTTTTTTTCCATTTTAAAACATTTTGTTCTGGTTTTTATTTTTAAAGTCAGACCATTTGGGTCAGTATTTTTGCGTTTTTCAAATCGTTTTGTTCATTTTTGTTCCTCTCATACCATTTTAATATGATTAAATAAAGTTGTGCAATGCATATTCATAAGAAAAAAAAGGATCTTTATTTAATAAAAAAATAATAGAATCGACAGAATTATCGTATCGACAGAATTATCGTATCGACAGAAATATCGGATCATCCGAAATACAATTAGTTTAAGCCAAAACGGATAGACACTTTGAAACGAATAGAACAGACGATCCGAATACACGAAAATGTCCGATATCATGAAAAAAAATCGATACGAAAAACGAGCCGATTATTATTATTATTATTATTCTTATTTATAAAGCGCCAGCATATTCCGCAGCACTGTACAATAAGCACAGTATAGACAGGGTTACAATACATTGAACAACATTTGACAAACAGTACAGGAGGAGACGAGGGCCCTATTCCCGTAGGAACTCACAATCTGGGAGGGTTGGGGTTGGAAACAGGAGGAGAGGACTGTAAGGTGAGAGTGATTGATGGTTGCGTCAGTGAGTTGGGTGGTAGGCTTCCCTAAATAGGAACGTTTTAAGGGAGCGTTTGAAGGAAGAGAAGTTAGGGGAAAGTCTGACAGTACGAGGGAGAGCGTTCCTGAGAGTGGGGGCTGCGAGTGAGAAATCCTGCAGTCTATCATGGGAAGAGGTGATGCGGGGAGAAGCTAGGCGCAGGTCACTGTTTGACCTTAGGGAGCGGGCTGGGGTGTATTTGGTGATTAGTGAGGACAGGTAGTGGGGAGCTGAGTTAGTGAGGGTTTTGTAGGTAAGGATAAGGTTTTTGAACTTAATTCTGCAGTGGATGGGGAGCCAGTGAAGGGACTCGCAGAGGGGAGCGGCAGAGACAGAGCGGCGGGTGAGGTGAATTAGCCCGGTGGAGGCGTTCAGGATGGATTGTAGGGGAGAGGCGGGACAGAGGGAGGCCAGATAAGAGATTATTGCAATAGTCGAGTCGGGAGAATTACCAGGGCGTGTATGAGTTGTTTTGTGGTGACAGCGGTAAGAAATGGCCGAATTCTGGAAATATTACGCAGTTGGTATCGGCAGGAGGAGGAAAGAGACTTGATGTGGGGGATGAAGGAAAGAGCAGAGTCAAGTGTAACTCCAAGACAGCGAACTTGGTTTGATGGGGAGATGGTGATACCCTCCACCGTGATAGAGAAGTCAGGAGGTGGGGAGGCATTGGAGGGAGGAATAAGTAGGAGTTCAGTCTTTGACATGTTGATCTTTAGGTGGTGGGAGGCCATCCAGGAGGAGATGCCAGATAAACAGTCACTGACTTTTGAAAGGACAGGGGGAGAGAGATCAGGGGTAGAGAGGTAGATCTGAGTGTCATCAGCGTAGAGGTGGTAATTAAAGCCAAAGCTGTTGATGATTTTGTCCAGGGAGGAGGTGTAGATGCAAAAGAGCAGAGGACCAAGGACAGAGCCTTGAGGTACACCAACAGATAGAGGCAATGAGGAGGAGGAGTTACCAGCAAAGGACACACAGAAGGACCTGTTGGATAAATAGGAGTCAACCCAAGCAAGTGCAGTGTCACCGAGACCCAGAGAGTTGAGGGTCTGTAGAAGGAGGGGGTGGTCAACAGTGTCAAAAGCAGCCGAGAGGTCAAGCATGATGAGAATAGAATAGTGGCCGTGTTTTTTAGCAGTTAGGAGGTCGTTGGTGACTTTGGTGAGGGCAGTTTCAGTTGCGTGTAGGGGACAGAAGCCAGATTGCAGGGGGTCAAGTAGGGAATTGGAGGACAGGAAGAGGGAGAGGCAGTTGAAGACTAGTTTTTCTAAGTGCTTTGATGTGAAGGGAAGCAGGGATACAGGGTGGTAGTTGGATGGAGAGTTGATCTAGGGATGGTTTCTTTAGTAAAGGGGTAACTAGCGCATGTTTGAAGGCGGATGGAAAGGAGCCAGTGGAGAGAGATAGGTTGAAGATGTGTGTGAGTGCAGGGGTGAGGGAGGAGGAGAGGGGAGGAATTAGATGTGAGGGAATGGGGTCGAGCGGGCACGTGGTGAGATGTGAGGAGGACAATAAGGAATTGACTTCCTCCTCAGTGGCTGGGAGGAAGCGGCAGAGGGTGGCAGAGGGGACCTGTGGGAGTGGAGGTGGCAGATAACTATCTTGTGTTGGGATGTTGCTTCTGATAGTTAGAGTTTTACTGAGGAAGTAGTCTGCCAGGTCTTGAGCGCTGAAGGCAGCTGTGGGGGGAGGTGCAGGTGGGTAGAGGAGGGTGTTGAAGGTGGACCAGAACCATTTAGGGTTGGAGGACAGCGAAGATATAAGAGATGAGAAGAAGGATTGTTTGGCCAAGTGGAGGGCAGAGGTGTATGACCGGAGAATAAACTTGAAGTGAACAAAATCAGCTTCAGAGCGGGATTTCCTCCAGGCACGCTCTGCAGTGCGGGAGCATCTTTGCAGGTAGCGAGTCTGGAGGGTGTGCCAGGGCTGAAGCTGGCGGCGTGGGGCCTTACAGAGTCGAAGAGGAGCAAAAACACGAAAAATGTCCGATATCACGAAAAAAAAATCGAAACGAAAAACGAGCCGAAATGAAACGAGCCGAAATGAAAATCGACTGAAACGGTCCAAAACTAAAATTTTAAAAATCCGAACGAACCGAACCGAAAAAAAAATTGGTGCACATCCCTAGATACTTTTTACCCTTTAGGTGTTTCAAAACTCGCCTTTTTGCTGCTCGTCCGCGTTCCTCTGGCCACAACATGCTGCCGGCTGGCTGTAAGCCTCTGCACTCAAATGCACATAAGCAGGATGGAAACGCGACTGAGTTTATTGCGAGTCATTGAATACTGGGGAGTCCCAATCCTTAGGAAGATGAGATTACCACTCAATGATCTCATTTTATGGGCAGGGTTAATCCCATTATGACCGAATCAGCCCTCTGATATACTCCCTGGAGAAAGATGAGGGCACTCAGGTCAGTGTGACCACTCAAATTACATTGAGTGTTCACAGTGGCAAAAGTATCCCTTTAATAATGAGGGTGCATAAATGTACATATGAAAGAAGAGATTGCTGTTACTGCACAAAACGAAATAAAGGATCTCACAAAATAATACATTATTAGGTCTATTTAATGATCCAAACCATAAAGTAGTTGCTACAGTATAAAGATTATAGATCAGTGGTTTCCAAACCTGTTCTCAAGTTCTCCTAACAGGCCAGGTTTGCCAATGCCAGATATCTGAAACACAGCACAGAATATCATTTGCTGCTCAGCGATTGCGGTATTTGCATTTCCTCCAAGGTAATCCTTAAACTCTGACCTGTTAGGGGTCCCTGATGTCCAGGGTTAGGAACAACTATAGAGGAACAGTCTCAGAGTAACCAGCGAGTAGATCAACTTTACCCCACTGGGTGGCACTCTGGCTCAAAAAAACACACATCAGGTAAAATCATCAAAGGGTTTTACAGGGTAAACAAAAGCAACAGCAACAAAACTGAATTAGAAAAATCTAATATTTGAATAACACAGGCGTAAAAAGAAGTAAAGGACCAATATAAATAGACATTCTTACTTTGCAGTAGCTTTGCAGTAGTTTCAAAACTACATATCCCATGATGTTCAGTCAAAATTAAGGTGTCAGAGCAACACAGAAAGCGCCTTTCTAAAATTTAAAACATTCTCAAAGTGTACTGCGCTCAAAATTAAAAATATCAAGTAGCAAATTATAATGAACTACAATTTTTTTAATTCTTATGATAAATAATTCAGGCATTACATAAGGGTCTATTCGCTAAAAGGTGAAACTCTGGAGAACTTTTGGAGAAGTGAAAACTCTAGTTCAAAATAGCCAAACCAGAAAAATTCTACCATTTATCTCACTTTCCAAATCAGCCACACAGCTATTTTGACCTAGAATTTTCACTTCTCCAAAAGTTCTCCAGAGCTTCACTTTTTAGTGAATAGACCTGTTAGTATTTAGTTAATAAAAATAAATACATTTATTATGCAGTCTGTAGACACATTACATTTGTGAATCCTTATGGTAAATGTACACCAACCAGGTTTAAAAAATTCTTTTGAACTGTTCTCTGCCTGTTGTAAATTCTATCCAGGTGCTCACACCTCACTGCTCATTACAAAATGCAATTAATTTCATTATTGAATTAGCAAAGAGCTATGCTAAAATCCATCTTCACACAGGGGAGCATTTCTTTGCAGAGTGGGAAAGGAGTGTGGGGATAGGAGATGGCAGTGGAATGGGATTGGTATTTGATTATGAGTGGGAAAGTGCAATTTTTCTGCTTGCTCAGTAATTACAGGATTCAGTCTGCATTCCCCAAGGTAATTCTTAAAAACTAGCCCATTATGAGTACTTGAGGAGGACCATGGTTGAGAACCACCGCTCTAAAAGATAGGGCTCTAGACTATTCCCTCAACACACTAACCCTGCTGACACTTCTGGTATCTATATATATATATAAAAAGAAAAGTCCTGACTGACTCATCAATGCCTTGCTCAAATCGTTTAACCTAGGAAAGTGACATTTTGAAGGTACATTGTTTTTATGATATAGGCACCCACTAAGGAAGGATTTTTGGAAATTCCAACCCTAAGGGGATGAAAAAGGGGTTGAATATTTTAAACAGGACACCTATATCTCAAAAACCAAAGATGTTGCAAGCGTGAAAATTGGTATTTCCAATCTTCTTGAAAAATAAAAAAACATGTGTTCTACCATTTTCCAAAAATCCAAGTAAGGGGGAATGAAAAAAGGGGGGTGAATATTTTACACAGGATACCTATATCTCAAAAACCGAAGATGTTACAGACGTCAAAATTAGTACTCCCTCACTGCTCCAGCATGTTTGCTTTGTTCTCACAACCAGGGTTCACACCACTCCCTCACTGCTCCAGCATGTCTGCTTCCCTCTCACAGCCAGGGTTCGCACATTCCCTCACTGCTCCAGCATGTCTGCTTCCCTCTCACAGCCAGGGCTCGCATACTCCCTCTCTGCTCCAACATGTCAACTTCCATCTCACAGACAGACCTCATGTACTAAAACATAACAAGAAAAAAGGTGTCATCTAAGCTCGTTTCTATAATTCCATGTGCAACAAAACACTATCAGAGGTTTTAGTTTGCTTAAATGGCCATTGAAGCGTAAGCTCACGCGCCCCATCAAGGCACCTCTCGGTAGAGTGAGTCCTAACCAATGTACCAAAAGCTGCTCCTCTGAGCAGCTGCATGCCCCCGAGTGCAGATGACATCTTTTCTTTTTTTTTGTTATGTTTTATACATGAACTGGGTTGTTACTCCTGGCTGTTGCAGCCGCTCTGAGTACAGGCGCAACGCCATTTTTTCTGTAGGCCTCATGCACTCCCTCACTACTCCAGCATGTCTGCTTCCTTCTCACAGTCAGGCCTCACACACGTTCAGTGCTCCAGCGTGGGAGAACCTGTGATATTATTGCAGAACCTCAACCCACCTAAGCTCTGTAATGGCATCAGATTGCAAGTAAAAGCACTCCAAAGAAATGTGATGGAGGCAACAGTGCTAACCTGTTCTGGCCGGGGCAGTCAGTGTTCATACCATGAATACCTCTTATACCTTCAGAATATCAGTTTAAATTCAAAAGACTTCAGTTCACGCTAAAGGTTTGTTTTCCGATGACCATCAACAAGTCTCAGGTCCAGACTTTGAAGGTAGCAGGAATTGACCTAATGGCAGACTGCTTCTCACTAGGCTTGTGCACCGATTTTTTTTTCGGTTCGATTCGGTTCGATTTTTCGAATTTTTAAACTTTTCGATTCGGCTCGTTTCGACCGATTTCTGTTTCGATTCGGTTCGGCTCGACTCGTTTTTGTGTACATTTTTTAACAGAATATCGACCATTTTTCGTATTTTCGTGTCACTTTGCTCGTTTTTTGTATCGACTTTTCGTAACTTCGGAAATTTTCGTTTTAAAGAACGTCTGTTCTCCTCGTTTCAAAGCAATAAATTTCGATTTGACACATTTCAAGTCCATTCGAAAATTCCGAAAATATTTTGTTTCGGCTCGGAAAACTTTTCGGATCTGCCATTTTCGGATCTAAAAATTTTCGGAAATTCGGCCGCATCCGAAAACACGAATCTGGAAATTTCGTGAAAATTCCGATAATTCCGAAACCCGAAACGCACATCCCTACTTCTCACATGGGCAGTTTTACGTTGCCTGTTCCAGACTGGGCTCCCCTAACTCTCTGCTGATCCGAGCACCTGAAAAAGGAACCACTAATGTATTTTACAAAGAAGTACTCAAATAGTTTTTTTTCTATGTTCCAGATGCAAAAAATTACTTTAAGACATCAACCTGTAAATTATATTTAGTACAGTTTGGACAAAAAAACTCATGTTTCTTTTAAAAACAATTGTAACAAATCCCAAAATCCATGCGAGCAAAGCCACAGGCAAAAGCTAGTCAATCAATATACTATAAGATGGGGGCGTGGCCGGCTTTGCATGGGAGCAGTCATGTTTCTCTGGAGCTCTGTGGTATCCTGTTACCGGGGGTTTTCGTCTATTTTTCTTTTGGGAATTGCCCGCAAGTGGAGACCCTGCATGGCTGGCAAATTACGGGGATTGCTTCGGGGCCCCTTTTTGCCCCCCTCCTCCGGAGTACAGCTGAGTTTTTTTAGGTGATTCTCCAGTGGCACCGATTGCCCGGTGGCCATTTTGAGGTCTACTCTAGACATGTGCATTTGTTTTAGTACTAAAACGATTTAGTCTGAATTTTGGGATAATTTAGGTTTAGTATGACTCAAGAGATACGAAACTGCCCAGTACAAAAAAACGAAAGAAACTAAAATAAAATGCACTACATTTTAGTTTCAGTCCTTTTTGTGATATTACATTGATGAGTGAAGGAGACCAGCAATGAAGAGCGCAACATCGCAAAGCTACAGAAAAGGTTTGTATGCGTAATCCTTCCCGACCCCTACCCGAAAATCTGACAGTGATAGAGCTCCAGAATACTCACTCGCAGCACAGACAGCCAGCACAGGAGAGGAAACCTTTACTTAACCCTTGCATGTCTATGAGGCAGACAAGATGATAAAAGCAGCTGGAGAAGGAAAACATTCAAATAAATCACACTGAAAGCTAATGACAGAGGAGGGCTGGATAGTAAAAACCCCTTTATAACAAGCAGCGCTGGGAGAAGAGAGGGACTTTATAAAACGTGTGTTATCTCCCCTCCCACTCTGCATAATAGGGGCTTAGGTCTGATACATTTTATATTATCCAGGAGCACGATCCCCCTTTCCTCATCTATAATACATGTTTTATATAAAGTCCCTCTCCTCTCCCAGTGCTGCTTGTTATAAAGGTTTTTTACATCTGATACATTTAGTATCCAGCTCTCACAGTTACTCTGTCATTATGAGCCTTCAGTGTGATTTATTTGAATGTTTTCCCTGGATTTAAAGTGCTTTATTTTATTATAAAAATAAATTTGCACCAGTCATCTCTTCTCTGAGCTTTCAGACCGATTTACGTTTATATTTTCCCTCTCCCCTGCTTTTATATTCCTGTGTCTCCTCCACATAGATACAAAGTTTAAGTAAAAGTTCACTCTCATGTGCTGGATAAGCATTGCATTCCGAAGTTCTGCACCATCCACATGCCAATGCAGGATGTTTTATACAGAGAGGGGCATTAATTAATGCAGGAGGATGTTCTATACATTATACAGAGAGGGGTATTAATGCAGGAGGATGTTATATACATTATACAGAGAAAGGTATAAATTGAGGAGGATGTTCTATACAGAGAGGGACATTAATTCAGGAGGATGTTCTATACATTATACAGACAGGGGTGTTAATTAATTCAGGTGAATGTTGTATACATTATACAGAGAGGGTTATTAATTAATGCAGGAGGATGTTCTATACGTTATACAGAGAGGAGCCTTTTTTTAGCCCTTTAAATCCAGTGACTGTGAGCGCTGAGATCAGCTGCTTGTTATATTATCTCTCAGTTCAATGTATCAGGCTCAGTTGTTACATTAACTGACTGTAACAGCGCTCAGAGTTTCAGTAAAACAAGGAAATAATATTGTTCTAACCTCCTATATATAAAACTATATTTACTAGTTTGACTGAAACTCTGAGCGCTGTGATAAGCAGCAGTCAGTTACTGTAACAGCTTTGCCTGACACATTTTTCTGAGAGTGAGAGATACTATAACAAGCAGCGATCTCAGCCCTCTGAGGAGCCACTACAATAGTAATTGGATCCACTGGTTTTCGGATGAATGAAATTAGTTTTCATACTAAAGAAACTGAAAACGAATTTCTAAATAAAGTGCATTTTAGGACTAATCCATTAGTTCAAAATGAAATTTTGTGATGTGCACATGTCTAGTCTACTCCTTGATGCCTGGACGCCTCATTCCTCCTGCTTCCTCCTGAGGAAAACCCCTACTGAGTGTTACACCCCTGCCGGGGACCTGTTGGTCGCGAACGGTGGGGATGAAGGGCCCCATCCTCCGACTGTGCCTGATGTCCCCCCCCGGGTGGAAAGCGGCGAAGCATCAGGAGATGTGCCGTTTGGAACACCCCCCACCCGCCAGTGGTATGGAGGCTTTGTTTGCAGCCCTCGAGGCCTGCCTTGACCAATAACCGGAGGAGGAAGAGAATCCACTTACCCGATGTGACGAAGCGACTGCACCCTAACTTAGTACCAAAAGTAATGTCTTTTATTAGGGAGAATTACACTATACAGGGAATAACACACAGACATCAGAAATCTTTGCTTTGCTGGTGGATGTTTAAAACAGTGAAAAGCGAAATATTTTTAAAAGGTCCACCAGTTCCCCCAATAGTCTCTTTCATGGGCCATAGTCTCTGGGCAGGAGGCTAGCCCGCGGCCCCCTCCAGATACCCCAGTGACGGTAGGTTCCCTCACACCAGAGGTTCGTGGCGGCGGCTGATGGTGGTGGTCCTGGGAGTCGGTCGGGAGCCTGGAGGCCTAGCAGAGGAGGTGTCGTGGGAGGCTGAGCCTGGTGGACATCTGGGCGGCATTGCTGACCCACAGCGAAGTGGGCTGGGCGGCACTTGTCTGTGTTTGGAAGGGAGCATGGCCGAGAGACATGTATCCGAGGCTGGAGTTACAACAGTGGCTGCGGGGATGGCAGCTACGGAGCTTTTGCCGGAGGCTGCGCTGGGGGCGCTGATTGGGACTGTTGGGCCTGGTGCTGCGGGGAGGCAGTGTCAGCCTTGGTCTTGCGGTGCAGCTAGCGAGGTTACTGGGCCGGCCTGGGGACTGGTCATCCATCGTGTCCGACATGTGGGCTTGAATGCTTTGCGGCCCTCGCTCTCCATCCCCTGGTGTGCTGTTGCTAACCGACCTGGCCTGCACACCATGGCCCTGCTTGTATTGTGGCAGTTACCGTTCAGGGACACGGGCTGAATGTCTTACCCCAGGAGTCGTTTCACCTCTTTTTGCGTCTTTTATGAGGACTCACGGCTTTCTTATTTTTCTGTTTTATCTGAGGACTTTCTTATTTCATTTTGTCTTCTTTGGCTGTTTCTGCGACCTTTTTGAGGACATGTGTTCATTTTTCTATTTTTATGTTCTCCTTCCCCCAGCCCCAGCCCCGTTTTTTGATATATATTTTTTTTATATGACACCCCCTCCCCCTTTTTATGCATTTTCTCTGTGACTACTAAATCTGGCCCTGCGAGGCCTACTTTATTGGTGGACTTGAGTTGTGACCCTTTGTTCAAAAAGCAAAAATCTTAAATATAAAAAGTATACAGTATAAGCTCAGCAGCAAGACAGACCTCTTTAATGAGTCCTAAATTAACACTGTTGGCTGCTTTCAGCTTAAAAACAGGATCTCAAATGGGACTGGGGCGAGTGGTTTAACATCTGCATCTTAACCCTACAGCTCAAAGTAGATTTTACTGGACTGAAGTTCCATTTGCCCTGTGGTTGTGGCAAGTCCATTACTCTGTCCTGGAACCTGCCGCTGAGTTCCCCAAGTCAGTTTTTCCCTTTTAGTTTATAAATGCAGACTATGATGACGAGAAGTGGCCATGAATCAATACAACTGCTTCTCCTAGGTTTACATGAAAATGTCAAAATGGAATACATCAGTCAAACATTACAATAAACAGCTTTAAAAAGCTGTGCTGCAAAGGAATTTAGATGAGGGCAGGTTGTTCTAGGTCATATTTTCTTTCATCTATTTTCACTCATTGCAGATCATAGAAAGACGCAAAGATACATTTTCTACATACTGTGAATACAATTTTTTTTATATAGATATCTAGTGATTGTACACTTCCTAGTGATCTGATTTCAAATTTGTTACTTAATAATGAGACTAAGCAGTAAAACTGGAATTTTTAAGCAAAGCTACAATGTTTTTTATTAACACTGAATGCAAGGAAGTGAACAGTTCCTGAGTATCTGTCTATTGTCTCTAGAGTTACTGTCCATCATATATCAAACCAAAGCAAACTTTACAGAACTGTCTTAGCTTTGGCAGTGAAACAAAGGGAATTTGGTGGTGTTATTTTTAATTGATGTCATGGATTTCCTTAAAGGTTTCCTTTAAAGTATAATTAATAGGCCACACATCCATTGTAAAATATATTACCTTTCATAGTAAGATGTTTATCTATGCCAAAAGTTACAATACGTTTCATTTTATCTCTGTTCTTCACTAATGTAGCTTGAATTAAGTGTATTTCTTTTGCGCTAAGTAGGCCTACGTGTCATCTAGAGGCAAGGTCTTGATAATCTTGTATTATAGATATGCTAATGTACTAATAAACTGCTTAAATGAAGCATAAATTGGTGTCCCAGATAAACTCACGTAATATAAAAGATACCCATTTATCACTTGTCTCTATTCTTGTACGTTCAAGGTAGGTGTCACTTTTGACAGCACTGTTAGCATTTTTGGTCTCTCTCTCACTGTAAAGATACAGTGTTTAACCATTCATCAACCAAAAATTTAGCATAACATGGGGCAGACCCAGTCCCCATTGATGTCCCCTGTTAGCAAAAAGAGTTTTAAATCCAAGTATCTTCAAGACCACCAACCTCACAGATATTATTGCATGTAGCGCTTTGACATTACATGATATGATTATATAGTCTGACGTTCATCATGCACGGTTACATCTCAGAAGTCAGTTTAAGGAATCCCTATGATTTGACAGGTCAAAACAATAGCAAAGCCTTTTTGAGAGCTTTGATAATCTATCCACAAATAAATAAGTGATGTAATTTTGTTTTTCAGTCTCACTGTGATTGTAAAGACGGGTACAATAACTTTCAGATTGGGGTAGGTTGTCAGCTGGAAGATGTTTGTGAAAAAAAGAATCCATGCAGTAAAGATGCTAACTGTACCACTGTTGCCCCAGGAAGGACTGAGTAAGTATTACGTTTTGAAGTGTAACTTGAGTATTAATTAAAAAATGAAATAATACTCTCTAACAATACATTATTTATCCCTTCCAATTTGGGTTTCTGTGCTGAATTTACTGTACGTTGTTTGGCCAGTTTGGCCAGTAGAGGACTAATCTATGCACCGTGCGGGGTTCTACAATTCCTGGCTACATGCGCTTAATTCACAGTTCATGTCATGAGGGGGTGTGAATCACAAAGGATTCATGATGCTGTATTTCCAATGTGGCTCATTTCTATTCAATTGGATATTGTGTGAGCCTTTATATTAAGTGAGTGGGCAGGACCAGATTAACATAGGGACTAGTGGAACTGCAGCTTCAGATCCACGCCAAAATATGCCCAGCTGAACGTTAACTGTGTAAACACCAACTGCCAATAACACAATAAGATCACTATTCCCTAGTGAACGCTAACTGTAGCATTCGGGTGAGTAAATGTTAGCGCCAGATTTAGTGACTTTAACGCATACCACCCAGATTATCTACCTAACTCTAAACCTCCTAAAAATTTGTTACCACATTGGTGATTGCGTTAGCTTCCACAAGCTTACTGTGCTTTGTTAAAAGTTACAGAGTTACAGAGTTAAAAGTTAAACAGAGTTTTAAGCTGGCGCCTCTGCAGAATCAGTTAACACCAGGTATACCCCCTCCCCCTGATATATCAGATACTCACCTCTCATCCCATGGCAAGAACGGTGGCATGATTCGTCATATCTGGCCACCGGGAGCAGAGTGAGACTAGGGACAAATAGTACCAAGTCTCCCTCCGCGAATCAATCCGCAACCCTGCCTGATCTCACGAGAGGTCTTTTGCCTTGGCAGTACAACCCACCATGGAGTCCTGCGGACTCCAGGAGGTGATACTCGCGGCAGTGCCTTAGCATTCCCACAAAGAGAAGAGGGCCCTAAGAGGGATAGGGCAGTGGCACAATGGGAGGTGAGAAGAATTAGACAGAGGGACAAATTGACAATGGAAGGTGAGAAGATATGGGGCAGAGAATCAATGGAAGGTAACAAGAATGGAACGATGGAGTAGAGAGGGATGAAACCCAAATCCTCAAATCCAGGGCCATGAAACCCTTAATCCATCACTGCCAGGGAAGGGGAGATGAAGAGGCTAGCTGATGATTATTTATTATATAATCCTCAGGATCCTCACCCCCCTTTCTCTCACTATAAGTAAACAGGGTCATCCAGACCTGGACCCCTTGCTTGATGTGCCTAGAGGCGTGTCAGCTATACCCTCCTGATGAGGCCTAACAAGGCTGAAATGATCATCTGGGGTTGCTGCACCTCTCGTGCAGGGATGATGTCCTTGGCAGTCAGTACTGGCCACCCTCATTGGGTGAGAGCAGACTGATTTGCATATGGAGCATTCATCCCTGTAATGGCACAAACAAGCGAATACCTTGTGAGACCTGAGCGGCCCCACCGTAGAGCAGGCCACTAGTGCTGTTGCACGTCCTCAGGATCCTCACCCCCCACCCTTCTCTCACTATAAATATAACATTACAGTTTCAAATAGGAGCAAAACCGAATGTTCCATCTCACAAAACAATTTTCACTAGTATCGGAGATGCCGGTGTAAAAGCATATTTTAAATTTTCAATACATTTCACTTGCAATAAGCATGATAAACATTTAATTGAAATATAATTATTTTGGATTTTAATAAATGTCGATTTTTAGTAATGGTTATTTCATGTTCATTTCTCTTTTTGTGTTAACAGATGTAGTTGCAAAAAAGGTTATATAGGGGATGGCATTGTATGCTATGGGAACATATTGGAACGCATGAAGGAGTTGAATACTAATGTCGGACAATGGAGAGGCAAGTTATCCACCGCAATATCCTTGTTTGGTAAGTTCTACTAAGAAAAACTTTTTTTCTGTTATTATCGTTATCATTTGAAGAGTGACAATTTTTTTTCGCAGAATCCAAACCTGTTCCTGTTGCCCTGTGTATGTTTGCTGTTGCCCTGCTACTTATGAAATATTTTCAATTCAATGTTTATGATATCCCAGCCCATTGCTAAGCGCATGAACATACACTATATTGCCAAAGGTATTCGCTCACCCATCCAAATAAACAGAATCAGGTGTTCCAATCACTTCCATGGCCACAGGTGTATAAAAGCAAGCACCTAGGCATGCAGACTGTTTTTACAAACATTTGTGAAAGAATGGGTCGCTCTCAGGAGCTCAGAGAATTCCAGTGTGGAACTGTGATAGGATGCCACCTGTGCAACAAATCCAGTCGTGAAATTTCCTCGTTCCTAAATATTCCACCGTCAACTGTATTATAAGAACGTGGAAGTGTTTGGGAACGACAGCAACTCAGCCACGAAGTGGTAGGCCACGTAAAATGACGGAGTGGGGTCAGCGGATGCTGAGGCGCATAATGAGAAGAGGTCGCCAACTTTCTGCAGAGTCAATCGCTACAGACCTCCAAACTTCATGTGGCCTTCAGATTAGCTCAAGAACAGTGTGCAGAGAGCTTCATGGAATGCGTTTCCATGGCCGAGCAGCTGCATCCAAGCCATACATCACCAAGTGCAATGCAAAGCGTCGGATGTAGTGGTGTAAAGCACGCCACCACTGGACCCTAGAGCAGTGGAGACGCGTTCTCTGGAGTGATAAATCGCGCTTCTCCATCTGGCAATCTGATGGACGAGTCTGGGTTTGGCGGTTGCCAGGAGAACGGTACTTGTCTGACTGTATTGTGCGAAGTGTAAAGAAAGGGTGGAGGGGTGATTATGGTGTGGGGTTGTTTTTCATGAGCTGGGCTTGGCCCCTTAGTTCCAGTGAAAGGAACTCTGAATGCTTCAGCATACCAAGACATTTTGGACAATTCCATGCTCCCAACTTTGTGGGAACAGTTTGGAGCTGGCCCCTTCCATGACTGTGCACCAGTGCACAAAGCAAGGTCCATAAAGACATGGATGACAGAGTCTGGTGTGGATGAACTTGACTGGCCTGCACAGAGTCCTGACCTCAACCCGATAGAACACCTTTGGGATGAATTAGAGCGGAGACTGAGAGCCAGGCCTTCTCGTCCAACATCAGTGTGTGACCTCACAAATGCGCTTCTGGAAGAATGGTCAAAAATTCCCATAAAAACACTCCTAAACCTTGTGGACAGCCTTCCCAGAAGAGTTGAAGCTGTTCTAGCTGCAAAGGGTGGACCAACATCATATTGAACCCTATGGATTAGGAATGGGATGTCACTTAAATTCATATGCGAGTCAAGGCAGGTGAGCCAATACTTTTGGCAATATGGTGTATAACATGGATTTTAAAAGTTAACGAGTGCACCATGACTGCTGTAGTATAATCTGGTTTTACAGTACTTGTATGAAATCATGTGCTTCTATCTATTGAAAATAATTTATAGATTTATCAAAAATGTATACTACACAATAGTGTGCTTTGCAAAAAAGTTAATACTAGAGTTTGAGTCTTGAAAATGTGATGCTATGCATTCTAATGCGTTACCCTGAGCTTGATAGAAAGATAGAAAAATGTTGATGGCTAATAAAAGGAATGTACAGTGAAGTCAAGTTCATTTGGGACAGTAAGGGCAGCGCCCCACCAGTTTTATTGTGCAAAAAATAGTTACAATTTACACAAAATTTATATTTTTTTTAATCTCAAGGCAATCACTTTCTATCGTGGAGGGGTAAGGGTATTAGGTTTTAAAAAAAGATACCATTAAACTTTTTTCCCCACTTCTGATTGATGGCAGCTGCATTGTAGTGAAAGCATTGTACACACGCTCTGTATATTTAAAAGGGTGCCATCCCCAGCCATTAAGTTTGCATAATGACAGATGACCTAAATATCCACTGTTGCTCCCATTGGCTCATAGCCATAAACAAGGCACCTTTATAAAGGAGAAGGACGAGGGAGTGAGAGATTACCCAGGGAGCGGCAGATGGATGACTTTAGGAACAATCAGTAATCCTGTTATCCATTCCATGCATATGCCCCAAATAAGTGCTTACTAGCTTCATGTAGTGCAGCATTTGTGGTGTTTCTTTTAATAAGGAGACCAAAGGCTCTTCTAGATGCTCTGGGTTTCTAAAATGTTTAATGGCCTCCATAATGCACTCCAAACACATGTTATTGTAATGATGTTGTTGTATGCTATGACATTTTTTCCAACTCCCTTCCCTATATACACTTTGCAGTACATTACCCCATCTGTGTCCGTCCAGCAGTCTAGACTATTTATTTATCTGTCTATCCACTATTTTTGCATTCACATACAAATGATATTACAAGCCTTAATTCATACAAACACTTTACTCCAGTTTATGCAAAGGGGTGGGTGTGTCAATTGGGGTGGAGCTTACCAAAAAGGGTGGAGCTTACCAACCCCCCACCCCCACAACTAAAAACTCCCAGATCCTGCTGGGAATGTTTGATTGAAAATATTAGGAATTAAAATGAGTAAGGCTAGGGTCAGACTGAGGCAGTGCGAACGCGCGTGCAGCCGCACATAATCACGGCCGTGCTAGCAGCAGATGCCGGGCAATGACGGCCAATATACGAAGTACGGTCGCACAAAAGTGCGGCCGCGCAACGCAGGCGGCAAACAAACGCATTTTTTCGAGAACGTGAAACCACTAGTACTGACGTACAGAGTGCGCTGCGTCCGCTAGCGGCGTGTGTGCGTGATTAGGAGACGTCAGACGCTGCTAATGTCCGGCCATCATAACGTCCAGACCCAAAAAGTGTTTTATTGATGATCCGTACAAAATCACGGATGAAACTGCGCATCGTATGACCGCTATTGCGTATTCCGTGAAAAAATAAGTCCATTCGTTCGAACGCACTTTTTCACAGACAACGTGAAAAATGCGTTAGTCTGACCCTAGCCTAATAGTATGTTTTTATGTTGTTCAGAGGTGTATTCCTGGCCACTTTCTTCTCTTGGACCATTTACAGTACTGGTACCCATAAACAGAGGAATCAAAGGCAGAGACGTAAGTTTGTTCCTTGAAAATTATGAATTTGCTTTGTGTTTCAATTGCAATTTGCCTTTAATATTCAATTTAATATTCTGTTTAAATAGCTAAACCTCACCTCACCAGTTCTGCTGTGCTCTGCTGTATGAGTAGCAAAGCAGAACTAGAAGTTAGTGTAGGGACTTATCTGGTAAGTAAAGTGTGTACATTTAGGTCTGGAGGCAGAAGTCCGGACTCTTCTTTTTAGTAATAATAATTCACCTAAACTAGAAAATAAACTAGAAATATGTGTGTAGTATCACCGTGACAAATTATATACCTTTTTCTCAGCAGGTCGGACAGATTCGAAATATATCATTACTTTTGAAACAGGAGAGATGGGAATCATTTCACTGAATTTTCTCCAAAAATAGGCAATTCGACTAAAAAAATGAAAAATTATTTTTCACACTAACTACTGATTTACATTGTATATTTTGGTATAATACTTTAAAATATTTATTTATTGTTCCTTCACCAGCAAATAGTAAAAGAAAAATTGGAGAAAAACCTGACCAAATGGGACTAAACCCCCAAATACACTATATTGCCAAAAGTATTCGCTCACCCATCCAAATCAGGAGCTGGGCAGGTGAGCGAATACTTTTGGCAATATAGTGTATAACCCAGTCACTATACTTCGGTCAAGTATATTAAAAGAATTCTATAATATAATTTTTATTAGATACAATAAAAAATGCAAAAGAGAAACATATACTGTATACACATAACACAAAAAAGAAAATCTACAAATGAAAAGTAGAAGCTCATATGTCGCCTACATCCTAACTGCACACCATGTGTGTTCCCAATGTATATAGACATCTCGAGCATTTCCCGAGCGGGAAATGAAAGAGCAGCGAAATGTCAGTGAAATTTCGGTGCTCTCTGAATAACCCCTATAGGCGCTTGACGCAACTGGATACTTTCTTATCCCCAACTCCATAGATTATACCCTCTATTCAAGTAACTCAGTGGCAATGGAAAGATTAAAGGGATACTCCAGGCAATATGACCACCTCAGCCTTTTAAGGTGGTCATATTGCCTGAAGTATCCCATCCCCCCCCCCCTTCTACGTTTTCCCGATCGGCTGATATTGCTGAGAGAAGCGGTGGACTTTACTCCGCCCTCCCAGCTGTCAATCAGCCGATCGGGTTTCAAGGTCCCGCGTTTTGGAACTCTCGGCAAAGCTGGGACGTCATCGCGATACAAGCGCAATGACGTCCCACCGCTCCAGAGTCAGAGTCGCGGGAACGCACAGGAGAAGGAGCCGGAGCCGCCGCCTCCTCCTCCTTCTCCTCCTTCGCCTAAGAGTTTTTAGACGAGCAGGCAGGGTGAACTTCAGCTCACCTCACCGCTCGTGAATGCGCACTGCTCCTCGCATGCACGCTTTGCACGTAAACCTTTAGCCAAGTTCCAAGTTTACCACGACGGGAGCGGAAGAGGAGGGAGGTGAGTAAAAAAAAAAAAAACACTGTTGGAAAAGTGTCATTTTTTAGGGTAAGTATTACATTAAAAATATATATATATACTGAATGACTATATAGGGCAATAGGTTTAATATGATGTAAAAAAAAGGGGGGGTGATTTTCAGCCTGGAGTGTTCCTTTAAGGTGTTTTTTTCAACCATTCTATTAATTTTTAGAATATGAATGATGCTTCCGTTTATCACTTATTCATGTCTGAGTGTCTTGTAACATTGTAAAGTATTTGGCATCATTTTACAGAACCGTTTGTATTATTATACATTAATGAGAATGCTCTTATATTTTAGGTAAAGAATATTTTAGCAAATAAAGAGAATGCCTTGTATTTTATAAAACTCCACATGATTGCGGGACAAATGACTACTGAAATGTTCAACAGCACAAATCTAATTTATACACTGACTGGGAAATCTGGGGAGATATCACCAGGAGATGTGGTACGAATGGTTACGGTTATATGTAAAAGCATATATACATATGTTTACTGTTTATGTGTGCATTAATATATGAAATAAAATTGCTGATGAGCTGGTTGTGTAGTTTCCAACTGAGCAAATAGTTATAGATACATTGAATGAGTTCAATCACTAACATAGAAGTTTGAGAGGAATAGCAGGGGAAATATTACACCAAAAATGCAAACTGAAACAAAAATGTTTTGAGATTTTAATTATAATTCACCAAATTTTGTCGTAAAATGTACTATTCAGTGGGAACTATGTTCACTCACCTGTAAACTGGGTTATTGTTCTTCTCTGCTTATTCTTCATGAAATAAGCGTTATCTGCTACATTTGTTTTCGCTACATATTCATGTAAAATGTAGTCAGACTGTATCCTGGCATGTTAGTGGGAACATTCTGCACTAATGCATACATCTACACCAAAATGCATATTGAAATGATATATCACTGTATAATTGATTAAAAGGCTATGCATGTCTAGAAATATTTTTTTTAATTGACATTTAAACACTTTTATACCTATAGGCAAACACGAATAAATCAATAAAAGTTTTAAAAATGTTTATTTTCTTGCTTAAAATTTTGTAATTTCATCTTCTCCGGCGACGCCCCTCAGCTAGGGGTGTTTCTTCAGCTCCTACTTCCTGAATATTCTCCGCCTCCTCCCCACCCACTACTCCTCCTCTCAAAGCCTCACATGAACTACATTTCTTGCTCCATCTTGCCCACAGCCCCCATGCACCCCCACTACTCTATTATCCTCACCTAGTGTGTCACCCCTCTCCTTTTAGATTGTAAACTCATGGGCAGGGTCCTCTCTCCTACTGTTCTGTGTGTTTAATTTATATGGACATTTGTTAATCCATCTCTTCCATTGTACAGCGCTATGGAACTTGCTAACGCTTTATAAATACCTGTGACTGTATGAACTAACACAAGCTGCGCAGCTCGGGACCTCAGACTGGGGAAACTGAGGAACTGAATATTAGCATCGCTGCAACTGTGAAAGCAAAACACACTCACCTGCTGCCTCGCTCACACACTCACCCGCTGCCTCGCTCACACACTCACCCGCTGACTCGCTCACACACTCACAAACTGACTTGCTCACACACTCACCTGCTGACTCGCTCACACACTCACAAACTGACTTGCTCACACACTCACCCGCTGACTCGCTCACACACTCACCCGCTGACTCGCTCACACACTCACAAACTGACTTGCTCACACACTCACAAACTGACTAGCTCACACACTTACCTGCTGACTCGCTCACACACTCACAAACTGACTTGCTCACACACTCACCCGCTGACTCGCTCACACACTCACCCGCTGACTCGCTCACACACTCACAAACTGACTTGCTCACACACTCACCCGCTGACTCGCTCACACACTCACAAACTGACTTGCTCACACACTCACCCGCTGACTCGCTCACACACTCACAAACTGACTTGCTCACACACTCACCTGCTGACTCGCTCACACACTCACAAACTGACTTGCTCACACACTCACCCGCTGACTCGCTCACACACTCACCCGCTGACTCGCTCACACACTCACAAACTGACTTGCTCACACACTCACCCGCTGACTCGCTCACACACTCACAAACTGACTTGCTCACACACTCACCCGCTGACTCGCTCACACACTCACAAACTGACTTGCTCACACACTCACCCGCAAATTCGCTCTCTCACTCGCACTCTCACCCGCTGACTCGCTCTCACACTCACACACTCACCCGCTCTCACACACTCACCCGCTGACTCGCTCTCACACTCACACACTCACCCGCTCTCACACTCACCCGCTGACTCGCTCTCACACTCACACACTCACCTGCTCTCACACTCACACACTCACCCGCTGACTTGCTCACACACTCATGCTCTCTCACACAGACTCACTCACCCACTGACTCACTTACTCATGCTCTCTCACAGACTCACTCACTTGACTCTTTCATGGTTTACATACTCACTGTCTCGCTCAAACCCCCTCATGCAGTCACTCTCACACTCTTGCTTGTGCTGTCAATTGTGTGTCGTCTCTCACTGCACCTTTTCTTGGTGACCCTCTGCTTTATCTTGTTGTATTTCTCTCTTTACCATTTCTTGCGGTGTCTCTCTGTGCTTTTCTTTGTTGTCCCTCTCTCTGAATTCTATTTTTCTCCCTGTGTTGAAAGTTGAAGTTCAGCCCCGCCCTCCCCTCAGCTCACAGTGCAAGAGGGAGGAGGAGCAACTTAGTCGCACATGCTCAGTGCGTTTTTTATCTATAGCTAGGCATACACACTGATTGGTTAGCTTCAAGTGCCTCTTGAGGTGGGCGTGGAAAACGCCAAGAAAGAAAAGCAGGTAAATATGAAAAAATATCATTTTTACTTGCTTTTTATACCTGCTGAATGACACTACTGACTCATTCAAAAGTCATAGCATGTTTTTGAAAGCACACTAGTAAGGCATGCATGTCCCTTTAATAATAACACAAACAACATTTTGTAATTTACATAAAACAATCCACTTTTAAAAAACTAAACTGACGATATAATCCAAATTTTAATAGAATAATGAATATTGTATTTCATGAAATGTGATTTTAATAACACTCCAGTACACCAATGGCTAACAGTTTTTTGGGGGGCGTGGGTTAATGATCCTAGGAAAACCAATTCAAAATAAGGATTCATGGAAGCAGAAAAACAGGGAGAGTGATAAAGGAAAACATTATTGCTTCAAATGGGATTTTGCATATTATTGACAAAGCCATGGATTTTGTGGAACCTTCTCTGGAGAGCAACAAAAAGGTAATATATGTATATATTTAAATGCTACATTTGAAAATAGACAAAAACTACGGGGGTTATTCAAAGAGAGGTGAAAAGTCCCCGAAATGTAACTGAACGCTGAATTTCAGCGAACGGTGCCATTTCGGGGCCATTCGACTATTCAGAGAGCAGGCAATTCGTCAAATTGTGATGGATTGCCTGCACATACAGTGCCTGTTCGAGGGCAATGAAATCCCCCATAGAGAAGCAATACTTCGTCTACTCAGAGAACACAAAGCAGCAGGGAAAAGTTGCCGAAGTGTTTCATTCGACAGGTTTATTCAGGAGAATCCCATAGGGTTCAATGTTAAAAATATTCCCGTTTTAATTCAATATCTAATAAACCATTTATTATATTATTCTGCTGTAAAGAGTCTCTTTATTAAAAGATTTTTTAGGATCTATTAGGCATTTTTTGGGACTTTTTTCTTTTTTCTGTAACAGACCTTTTTGCTATCATTCATTGGTTCTTAAATTCCAGACATTTTCGTTCAGTAGTTTTTTTGCAAACAGCGTTTCAATTTCAAACTTTCAAGCGTACTGTTTTGGTTTTTTCCACCTCGTTCGTCTGCGTGTCGGGTTTTTCCGGCGGGTGCTCTGCGCTGTGTTTGGCGGCTAGTCGGGTTTCTCTGGCGTCTTCGGCAGGGTTAATCCAGCTGTTTTCTGTGGGTTTCATTGAGTGTTTGGTGAGTGTTCGGCGGGTCTGCGGCGACTGTTCGGCGGGTTTGCGGTGGGTTTTCCTTGCAGTACAGGGGCCCTGCCGTGCTTGCTGAATATACCACAGGGTTGGTGAAATAGGATCGCCGAATCGCCCCGAAGTGCAGGGAATGAAAAGTCACCGAACGTGCGTTGACTTTTCGAATCTCTTTGAATAACCCCCTACAATTTACTACAGAGATTGCACTTCTAGCTTCCTGTAGGGATTGAGAGCTGTAGAGGTAGTTACAAATATGCAAAATTACCAACCAAGAAGGAGACACATGTAGCAATTGACATTTTTTTTCAATCCTCCAAAAATTGTGGTAAAAATTTTATAGCAATTGCCTTTTTGTTTAAAGAATGAGGATGAGGGAAACGCTTCCAGTCATCGAAAGAGCTTATTTAAATATACACATGTAAATGTCTTAAACCATTATATACTTTAGGCAAACTAATATAAATAAATGTTTTTATTTGACTTTTCAGGAATCCATAATGGAAATTTTGCAAGAAAATGGTAGATATACTTTGTTCCGAACACTTTTAGAGGTAAGGTAGTTTGACCGAGGAGACTTGATGCATTTAGACACTTGAGAAATACATGAATTTGTAATTTTCATTTTTTTTGTTCTATTTTAAGAAATCAAATCTGGGGCCAATTTTAGAGAAGGATGGACCTTACACTGTTTTTGTTCCCAACAATGCGGCACTAAGTGGAATGGGGAATGGTACCCTGGACTATCTGCTTTCTAAAGAGGTACCGATAATGGTGCTGGATTCATTTGTGGTTCTTGAGTGAAGTTAAGACAATGCTTTGACCTATTTCAGACTTGACTCAGACCTCCAGATCATTCTTTAACCTCCTTGGCGGTCTATTTATTTGGAAAATTCCTTGCTGAAAATGGTCTATTTTTATTCCCCCCCCCCTGCGGCATCCCAAGTGTGGCACGGGGTTAAATTCCTATGCTGGAAGCGGTAACCCCGAGCAACACTCGGGATGCCTCTGGATACATCACCTCTCCCTGCGCTCCCTCGAAGTCCCCAGCTGTCTCCTCCTGCGATCGCGACCTCATTAATTCCTTGTTTCCAACTCGCGAGAAGGAATCCAGAAAGTAAAACGATGCGATCGCCGGACGATCGCCGGAGGAGACTGCAGAGATCATAGAGGGTCCGCAGGGAGAGGTGATGTATCCAGCCCGAGTGGGGGTTACCGCTCTCAGCAGGTACACCGCCAGGGACGTTAAGAAACATTCTATGCACTGTGAGCACTCAATTATATTTGAGTAGTGAAAGTGCACTGAGCATCTTTTCTCCTCTAGTCACACTGGGGAGGGTTTGGGGGGCTGATTCAGCCCTCTGAGCGCAGGGAATTAATCCCGCTTAGATCCTATCTCCACCAATCTCTCAATGTTCGTGGCATTGTTAGTCATTGGATTGACTGCTTTTCCACACACGCGTGGCATGCAGCAGTTTACAGGAAGTGGAAGCACGCCACATCCAGAACAATAGTGTGAAAGTCTGAAGCTGGATTCCAGGTGAGTATAAAGCTGAACTAAAGCATTAAAAAGGGAGGTGGGTGCTGAGGGGGTTAGAAGTAAGTAAGGTATTACAAAGTCCTAGCGTTAAATACCACAACATTAGGTTAAAAAAGTTTTACGGTTCTAACAGCTGGTGCTAACTGATTCTGCTTTTTCGGAATCTTTTAGAACTCACTAAACCTCCTCCCCCAATAAATATTATACTCAACTCTAATCCCGTGGCGAGAACGGTAGCCTGATCCGCCGCTTCTTGCCACCAGGAGCAGAGTGAGACTGGGGACAAATAGTCCCCAGTCTCCCTCTGCGATCACTCCGTGGCACTGTGCGATCTTGCTAGAGCAAGCTTGGCAGCGCAACCTTCCATGGAGTTCTAGTATCCTAGTCCAAGTATCACCGATGGTAGGGGATCATTCAAGGGCAAGGTGCTGAAGTAGCAACCGGCCGCAGAATCTCATGCTAAATTGGGGACTCTATGGAGAAACCTACAGGCGCAGGTTTTCTCCGTTAGCTCCCCATTTTAACGTGAGCATTGTAGTCTCGCCCATTGTGTTTTAATGTGTGGTAGATCGAGTTAAAAAGTATAATATTTGTCCAAAGATCTGCATGAAGTAACGAAATATAATATTGCAGTATTTAATGATGGTTTGTGCATTTATCCAGGGCTCCCGCAAACTTCTGGAACTCATGCGGTACCATATTGTCTCTCCTGCCGAGGTAAATCTTTCATCTGGCTTTTGCTGCAACATTTGTTCTATTTCCATTGCCTAGCTATTTAAAAAAGCCATTTAAGCATAAAAAGAAAATGAACATTATATAGCAAGAGTGATTCTATTCCATACTTGCAGAATCCAATCAAAAACTGTAGAAAGCTAATTTGTTATAAAGAAGAGCAGCACATTTCATTAGGATGTGCATCTTAATATTTAAATACAAGCTGGAAGGCATTTATTTACTTTACAAAAATCAGCTAACTTTACAAAAAAAGATGGAAAATGTAGAAAATTAAAACATTTTACCAAACAAGAATTTCATGTATATGTATTTAAAAATTACAGCATTCCAGCTCAGGGTACCTGGTCGGGTCAGTGGTAGCTGGAACTGGCTAAAATGTCACCTGTGGCCCGGGAGCTCCGCTCTCACGCAGCCAGCCGCATGCTCGTCCAGGCTCCGCCCCTCTATATGGGCCACATTACAATCCTAGTGTTAGAACGCGGGCGCAAGGGAGGAAAAACTGCACCCGTTTTAACGCTGGATTACAATGCAGGCGTAAAAAAAATGCTGCCTGCATTGTTTGCAGGCATTAACCCCCGGGATGCTTGCGGCAGCGCTGAGCGCAGCCACGAGCATCCACTCGATGGAGTCTATAGGACTCCATTGAGTTTCCCCTGCTGGTCACATGACCAGCCGGATCTCGCCTCGTGAGATCCGGCCGGTCGGCGTAGTGATACGCAGTGAGAGACTGGTGGGACTTTTTCCCCCAGTCTTTCCCTGCTCCCGCCGGACAGAGGAGGTGAGAATAGCATTCTTTTTTTTTTTTTGTAGGCTGGTGTTAACGGATTCTGCAGAAGTGTCTGTTAACACCAAGTTTAGGCTCTGGTTAACGTTTTGCTAACCACAGCCAGACGTTAATCAGCGCTAGTAGATTGTAATCCTAACGCTGATTAACACTTTGCGCTCCCCATGTTCAGTATAGGGAGCACAAAGTACTGTAACTTCGCGCTGAAAGGCGCAAGGTACCAAACACAAAGGGTTACTTAACCCGTTTGCGTTTGTATTGTAATATGCGGTAGATACCGCGGCTAATGTTAATGCTCACACAAGTGAGCGCTACCGTTAGCAACAAGAATGTAATGTGGCCCTATATGTTTTATTTTTGAGGTTTTCTGGACATCATGTGAAATAGTCAGCTCTGTTGAAATATCAGCCATCGACCTTTCTGTAAGCTGTTACCCCAATACTAATATATATAATATATTTGAGTGACACCAGGTGTTGCACTACATATACAGGGTTATTCAAAGAGATCCGAATGGCTGCCGAAAGGGAACTGAACGCTGAAAATCAGCAGTCGGTTACCTTTCCTGGCCATTCAGCTATCCAGAGAGCAGGCAGTTCGCCAAATCTTGGCGAATTGCCTGCACATACAGTGCCTGTTCGGTGCCTGTTCGAGGGCAGTGAAATCCCCATAGAGAAGCAATGCTTCGGCTATTCAGAGAACACAAACCAGCAGTGAAAGGTTCCCGAAATGCCCTGTCATTCGGTGGTTTAATTCGGCAGGTTAATTCAGGCGAATCCCATAAGCTTCAATGTTAAAAATATTCCCGTTTTAATTCAATATCTAATAAACCGTTGATTATAATATTCTGCAGTAAAAAGTCTCTTTATTTATAGATTTGTTAGGATATTTTAAGCATTTTTTGGGATTTTTAAAAAAAATAAATTAAGTTTACTTATTTTTTCTGTAACAGGCCTTTTTATTATCATTCATTGGATCATATGTAAATTTCAGACATTTTCACTCAGTAGTTTCATTGCAAACAGCGTTTCATTTTCCAAACATTCAAGCGAACTGTTTTCCTAATTTATTCACTGCATTCGTCTGTGGTGTCGGCTTATTCCAGGGGCTGCGCTGCTTGTGATTGGCTCCTGCTCGGGTTTTTCCGGCGTTTTCGGCAGATTATTCCACATGTTTTTGCAGGTTTCGGTGTGCGTTCGCCCTCGTTTTGTGGTGAGTTTTCGTCGGGTTTGCGGCAACTTTTCCCTGAATTTCGGCGGCCCTGTGGTGCTTGCAGAATACACCGCAGGGTCGCCGAAATGGGATCGTCAAATCGTACCGAATTGAAGAGAACGAAAAGTCACTGAACGTGCGGTGGCTTTTCGATTATCTTTGAATAACCCTGATAGTGTTGACTATATTTTATTCTCTATTCTATTAAGGTGGGAAGCACCTTATCAGCGGGATTTATATTCCATTTTTAAGTGTGTGCCACGGGACTGTGTATTTGTAAAAGTGATGATGCTGAATTAAATCAAGCCTTTAATTTGAAAGATATTTGGTACTGGTGTGTATTTCTTTGTTCTGTGTCCTTTGGACAGCTTTCGGTCTGTTTGGATCATTTTGAGCTGCCTGATAGCCACGTTTAAGTGGCACATCAGAGACGTGAACAATTGATTTTGCATCATTATGTAATATAAATGATGTATTATATAGGCTATAAACTGCTGTAAAAATACTACCCTTTTGAAACTAAATACCCAAAATATGATACTCCACATACAAATACGTTTCAATCTTATACTCTGTTACATTCACATTGTATTATGTTTCCACAGCTGGATGTTGCAAACATTGTCTCGTCTAGTAACATCATGAGCATGGCCAATCAGCTGATCCAGTTCAATACCACCAACAAAGTAAGTGTTCCTCCATGCAGAGTTACTGTTAAATTGATCTTTTGTGGCTTATGCTTAGAGCTGGAAAACGATAGGTCAAATAATCAACTTTTTATCTCTGTTAGGGCCAGATCCTAGTAAATGGGGAAGAAGTTGAAGAAGCAGATGTTGCAGCAAAAAACGGACGTATTTACACCCTGGACGGAGTCCTCATCCCACCATCGATATTACCCATTCTGCCGCATAGATGTGATGAGACGAAATATGAATTACAACACGTATGTAAAGCTGCGGTTGAATTCGAAAACTGTTTTCATATAACCATGTTTGCAAAATAAAACGTCGGAGACAATGTATCATTTCTGTACAGGTCAGCTTGCACAGGATAAGTTATATTAGTAAGGAGATTCATTTTCCTGTTATTTTTTTCCAATATCAGTATGTTTAGGAGTGAACTATTTAAATGGCAGAACAATGTTGCTTCTTAAACATAAAAAAAGATTAATTAACTGTCTTTAAGAAAGTCTGTTTTCTCTGAACAGGGATCTTGCACCTCGTGTACAATGATGGTTTACAGCAAATGCCCGGAAGATTCAAAGCGTCTTGTAAGTGAACTCAACCTTCATATTTTAAGAATAGTTGTTCATGTTAACATGTACAAAAAAGCATGGAAACTTAGAACATAAAATCTGAGCACAGAGTCAGTCCTGTATCCGAGTAAAACTGCTTATAGAGGTAATGTGTCTTTTCCCCTACAACACGATCTGCTTTCTATTTACTGCCCACTATATGAGACCCTTCAAGGGATACTATAAGGTTAAAACAGGAGGGAGTAGGAAATTAAAGCGTTATCCCTTTTGACCCCCTTCCTTTAGTTTTCTTTAAAAACTCCACTGAATCCAGCACTGGCCTCCCTCTGAGCCCTGCAGGATATGACATGCTTCCATCTCAGCATGTCATTTGACCACAAGGGGGCTGAGCGATCCAGCCAATGCAGTGGCTCTCAATGCAGGAAGGCTTAGATACCATTCAAGAAAAAAGATGTGATGATTTCTAGCGCTTCCTTCTGTGAAGTAAGGATGTCTTTCAAGTAGGGCAAAGTTCTTTTTTTTGTTCTTAAGTTCACTTTCCCAAGTTATGTTCTTTAACCCTCAAAGAAAGCAAAATACATGGAGACATAGTGTGATTTGCTTACTTCAGCAAAGCCCCCCGTAAGCATATAGGGATTCAACTCACGTGTTAGTGTGTCTCAAATCAGACACTAGATGTTATAGGCCACCGGTATATTATGGAGGTACCGGACTCCCCTCTGATGTCTCTATCCCAGATTTTCTTCAGGAAATAAAGTGCAGCAGCAGGACCATTGATAAAGATTTATTAAATTAAAAAACAATTAAGAGCAAGTAAAATAACGCCACGACGCGTTTCGCGATAAAATCGCTTCCTCAGTCGGCGAAAATTAATCATTTAGATACCAATCAACAACGCTGGTATCTGAAGCACTCCAAGCCCAGGAAACTTGAGCTGATGGATCCCTGAGCTGAGGTTCTGGGTGAGACTAAGCCCCTGCATTTTGACTGCTGAATCAGCCCTCTGAGCCCCCCCCAGAGGGGGGAGATGGAGTAGGGAGATCACAGCAGTGTGTCCACTCCCATAAGATTAAATGGTGACATTGTGTAGTGTCCCTTTAAGGTACTCACGTCATTATACATTTCTGATCACTGACCTCATCAATTGGTACAACCACTGTGTACACTGCAGGTTCCCCCTATGCATACTTTCATGGATAAATCTATCGTTCAGATATTCACTATCCTTGCCATGATAGCGTTCATTGACTTATTGCCTACATCTCTCTATGTAACCAGTACTTTACTGTGGTATGACTTTGAAACTATAATTAAAACTAAAAAAGTAAAAAATTCCTACGAATTGAGTACATAGTAGTAAGACCTTGTAAAGGACTACTGTGTTGCGGATCACATGACAAACAAACAACATGCAACGTCCCATCTGTTATTCCGATTTTATGACCAAATTCAGAGAGTCGTTTATATTAACATTTATATAATATTATTATTTTGTTTGTTTTATTGACCTTTTAGGAGATTTTTTCCATGAAGTGTTTGCAAAGGGCCAGTATCATGGGTAGTGACTATCCTCTGCTCGGATGTTCTAGGTACTGCAATGTGACGGTCAAGGTAAGCAGCAAAGTTCAGTCTTCCAAACTGGAAAGTGATATCTCTGTTCTAATCATTGAGTGGACCCTTGTTGTTTTTGAAGAAGGAGGTGTGTGTCTAAAACTACTTAGTTTAAAGGTCATTGCTAAAATTAAAATGCCTATTCAGCCTCCCCAAATCAATACAATCCCCCAAGAACTGAAAAAACCTGGTGACTAACTACTAGTCAAAATTTGACCACACTTTACAACACTTTAGCTCAGGGCTATCAGACACTGGCACCCAGATGTTTCTCAACTATAACTTCCACGATTCTCTGGCTATCTGTTGCATCCATAAGAAATCTGGGAATTGTAGGGATGATGATGACAACAGTGATCCCATTACTCTGATTTCAGATATTGTGCATTGATTTTTCTTCACTGTTGCAGGTTCCCAACTGTTGCAAAGGTTTCTATGGCCGAGACTGCAATCTGTGCCCAGGGAGCTACAAAAACCCTTGTTCAGGGAATGGTTTGGTATGTTCACAATAAGAAACTATTGGGATTGTTTTACTAATAATCAAATTACAAACAAATTTGCTTTGGAAAGTGCAATTTGGCTGCAGAAGCCATAATTTGGTTGTCAGTGACCAATCAACTTTTCACAAAATGTGCATTTAGTTATTTCTGGGAAATATAGATGATTTGTAGTTTGGCAATGCATAACAAAGTGAATTTAATCTTAATGCATCCATTATATCAAACACAATTCCCCATATTGGATCTGGAGACCTGAATCAATTCACCTGATTTAGGAATACAGTGAATGGATATAATCTGTAACGCAACCAGAAAACAAGAGAACCCTAGTAATAGTGTAATATACGTCAATATACAATAATATGTCAGATGTGGAGAATTCAAGTGGCCAGTGCCACTCACATGTAAATATTACACTGTACATACATCATCACAGAAGATACTGTGGATAGATGGGTACCTGGAAACTGGTGTCCTAGGTTTGGATGTCTCTCCACATCTAAAAGAACAAACAAAGAATAGTGCAGGCTGCCACAAATTTTAAAATACAAGTATTTATTACACTCACAGATGTAAAGAAGATAAAACCATATCAGAGAGGGTCCCCCTAGTGTCCCAGTCACGGTGAGAAGCAGATGATGGTCCATTCGTCAGTGGTAATGGGTTGTTGACTCAACACGTTTTGTCAACCCAGCAAATGTTTGGAATTTTACTATATCTGACGATTCGCCTCCTGTCAGTCATATCATATATTCTAGTAATGTGATGTATGCCTTGCGTTTTCACGGTCACATCAATGCTTTAGATATCGTATTTTGTCTTATTATCTCTACTGGCAGAAGGTCCATATGGGGTCAGTTGGCTGGCCTTTCCGCTAATTCAGTTCAGTTGCTTTTCACTAGACTTTAAGTGAGAATTGTGATAGAAATCTGGTTCAACTTGGTTTCCTGTGCTTGATTTGGTGAACCTTCGACAAACTGAGATTAATTGCATTCTATAACTTCTAACATTTTTAACCTGATAGTGCATGGACGGCATGGAGGGAAATGGCACTTGTGTTTGTGATGCAGAGTACAGTGGAGCAGACTGCCAACGTTGCACAGATGATAACAAATATGGAATTCGATGTGACAAGCGTACGTATTGATGAAACAAAAAGTATCAGACAGCACTCACAATAAAGATTAACTCAAGTTGCAATGGTACCTGGATACCGCCACATTCAAAAATTAAGACCAGGAAAGCTATATGGTACCAGCACACATGGGATCCTTTCAATACGCCTGTTTATTGGAACTCAGATTTCAGAACGTCAGCGACATTTCAGCCTCATGGCTTTGCTCAAAAGCAAGAGAAAAAGGGGAGTGTCCTACATATTTCAGTATACAATTATTCTGGAACCCCGGGGTCATATGCAAGAAGTGAATGTCACATGCAGGATATGAATGAAGTCAGATAGATTAACTCATCCCCTTTTGAAAGCACACAAGTCCTTTATATTTTTATTCACGTTATTGAGAAAGTAACAGCAAACAATAGGTGTCTTGTGGATAAGAAGAGCTTCTCTGGTGTATGCTTTGTTATGTAAGGAAGGTGGGTAGAGAGAGCTTCTCTGTAATCTGTTTTATGCTTTGGTATAGGAGGAAGGTGGATAGAGAGAGCTTCTCTGCAGTGCACTTTCTAGTAGGAGGAAAGTAAAACAGACTGCATCTGCCCAGTATAAACAGGATGCTACTCACAAGTCTCCATGGTTAGAATGAAGGAAGTGAAGCTTTGCTGCACAGGAAATGGGACTGGGCCAAACTAACTAAACTAACTATGTGAATTAATAAAGGGAGAGTGGACAAATCCATTCTTAAATAAAGGCATAGGGGGAAACAAATAAGGAATCTAGCTCCATGACAGCAATACCAATGCTAGGGTGCTCAATGGACCCCAGAGCTGCCAACTCCTCACTACATCCAGAAGTAAGAAGGGGGGGCAGGCACTAAAAATTTCTGTAAGGCACTTTATTCAGACACCAACTCAACGTTTTGGTTGCTAACACAGCTTTGTCAAGGCTTAAAAAGCCATGTAACATTGGAAATGTTGCGCTGATGCCTGAATAAAGTGCATTACAGCAACCTGGAGTGCCTGATTCCACCTACAATCTTCACAGCATCTTTCAAGCATCAAGTTTGGATAAAGTCATGAAGCTGAAACATCACTGGCATTCTGAAGTGTATTCTCCAAAAAAAAACAACAACTCTAAAGGGTCCCGTGTGTGCTGGTACCATTTTGTTTTTCAGGAGTAAGTATTGAGACTGTATTACCGGCTGGGTGGAGTAGAGGTAACATCACTACTCTGCGTGGAGACAACCTGTGGAGTCATGAGTTTGATCCCAGAGAGCACCTCTCCAGTAAGTGTCCTTGGGCAAGACACCTAACGGTACATACTCGTCACCCAGGACATACTTGAAAACAAGAGAAATCTCAATGTATCCTTCCTAGTAAAGTACTTTCTCAAAAAAAATTCTAACTCATTTCCGTATAGACAGCAAAAGAAAAATGAGTAACTGTGTTATTATATCTAGAGTAACTGTGTGATATATCTAGATTAAAAAGTGTGGGATTTATTCAAAGTCTGGTGTAAACTTCCCAAAGCCATCAAAGTCTATGGAGTTGCTAAGTGTATCAGAGCTCTGGTTGAGTTTACACCAGGTTTGGAATCTAACCCATAATCTTTTAGGCTTTGTTAAGAATGGTATTGTCCTTTGAAATGAACCCCTTTGTCTCTCCCCTGCTTTTCTTTTGTTTTACTACTACGTATCCTCTTTAAGTCTAGTTATTACGGATAAACAGAATGCAGAAGGAAGAGAAGTGTATTGCCATGCATATATAATGTTGTTACTACAGGTTTATGCTATCATGGCATTGCTGCATATTATTTCAGCATGTAAAAGAAAAAAAGCAATACTGGTAAGGTAGGACTATTTGTTCCCATCCTTCCGCTGCTTGCCGACAGAGGAAGTGGAAGATTGCGTTACCCTCTGGGCCACATAATAAGGGGTAAAGGATTTTTTATTATGGGTGGAAACTAAGTTTTTGCAAAAGCAAAATCACTTAACACCAAGGTCTAAGAGGTGCTGCTCTTTCATGAATAATGGCTCAAGCCAATGAAGAACGAGTGAGGTTGGAACAGTTTGTTCTTCTTCTAGTAAAAGCCCTATGCAAAGTAAAGTAAAGGAGCTCAAATATACACAGGAGATAGATAGGCGGTGATGGAAGACTTTGGATGGAGATGACAAGTCCCAATGCTGCTGTCCACTTGGTGGGGTTGTCCTTGTCCGGTACAACCAAGGAATGGATACAAAGAAAAAATAAGTGTAGCGCACGGGGAAATGGGGGTCTTGGTTGATAGCTTGCTCTTATAGCCAGACCTCAAAATATAAAAGAGAAAAACCTTCATGGTGCAGACCATAACACTCTCAAGATATAAACCATGTATTATGGTCTCACTCACATTTGTCTGAGCTACCGGCTCCGGGATCTTGTGCCTTAGGGTAATTACTGGCCACCCAATCGCCCTCTTCAGATCTTGATAGACTCCAGTGTTTTAAAGAGAAATGTATACCATAGTGCAGACCATAGCCGTAGGTGAGATATATAATAAAACGAAGATTCACTCACGTGGTTCAGGACCTCAAGCCGAGTCTGAGGGATATATGCCCAGGTAAATTGTTTGAAGGGTACAACTACCATAAAAAACCCATGGTCATCAGGAAGAAATCGCAGATGTTCAGCAGTGGATAAATTAAAAGAACATTTATTCCATAAAAACAAAATAAAAAGTATACCAATACGCGTTTCACCTGGGGTGTAATATCATTAAGGCTTCATCAGTTGGCTTGCAAAAGCAAAATCACTTAACACCACGGTTTAAGAGGTGCTGCTCTTTCATGAATAATGGCTCAAGCCAATGAAGAACGAGTGAGGTTGGAACAGTTTGTTCTTCTTCTGGTAAAAGCTCTATGCAAAGTAAAGTAAAGGAGCTGTTAAAGGGACACTCTACATATCCCAGCCACTTTAGCAGGCTATGTTCAGTGTCTCCCTTTCTCCCTCATCTCCCCTCCCACCTGCTTTGGCTCCTAGCACTGTGTAATGCCAAGGAGTTTACGCTGCCCACACACATCAGACAAGATTTAGAATTTCCTGGCTTCCGGTCACCATTTTGGTCATTGGTGAGGTGTCAACATGCTCTGTGTGCTGACATCACTCTTTCTCAGACCACCATTGATAACGAGTGTCTTGAGAGAGGCAGCCAATGGATCGGTTCTGCTAATGTGCATGCAGCTCTGATGCATCATTCTACGCAGGTGCTACAGAACTTGCATACAGAAAGTACATGTGTTCCGAGCAATGCGCACTTTGCGTTCTCTACGGAATGCAATTTCTAAAGGTGGACAGATTGTGCAAGAAAGGAATTGTGTAAAAAAGCATCTGCATCTGCCCAATTATTTAACGGCAAATGGGGGGGGTATTAGAGTGTTCCTATAATTTCCAGCAAGCAGCAGCAATGTTTAGTGATTATGGAAATACAAAAAAAAGAAAGGGGCAGAAATTTAAAACTCAGCTCCCTCTCATCCGTTTGTGATGAAGAGTGAGCAACGCTCTCCCTCTTTCTCAATGTCTTTTGAAGAAGTTTTCCAATATATATTCTTTTAATTTGGCCTCTAAAGCCAAATCCATATTTGAAGGTTACTTTTCGTGAAACCAGTTACCAATTTAATGAGCTCCCTCATTTGTGTGTTTTGTGTCAGGAGCATTGTGATATTTTGTGATTGACTTGCTGGAGTTTCCTTCAATAGTTAACCATATGAACAGCTCATCAAAGTTCTCCTATTAATGTGGTAGTTCATTATTTTACTCTTTTAAGTAATGCATTTTAATTTGTCCCTTAAATCTAGAATGTCTATGTGTGCATGGACGATGCAACAACCATATACACAGTGATGGCAGCTGCCTTCCTGGATCCTGCATGGCTGGATATGCTGGGAGGTTTTGTGATCAGAAGACAACTCCGTGTGGCCCTCAATTTACCTTCTGCCATGCACATGCAGACTGCACATTCAATGAGGGGATCCCAAGGTATTTCATTGCTCTTCCTAACGTTAGCAGGGTATATTTTACATAAAATGCCAGAAAGCGGTGCTCAAAGATTTGTGGTAAAGGTTGCAACTTGGAATTTATTCACCAGTTAATGAAGGAACTAAAAAGGGCTTCATTTCATACAAAACAGTTGGAGTTACAAATATTTTTAAAGCGCTAACAAGTTCTGTAACGCTTTACAATGGGTGAGACAGAATAACAAATATAAATACAAGTTAAACACACAGAACAGTAGAAGATAGGACCTTGCTTGAGAGCTTACAATCTAAGAGGAGAGGGGTGACACACTAGCAGGGTTATCCAAAGAGATCCGAATTGCTTGAGAAAGGTAACCGAATGCTGAAAATCAGCGTTCGGTTACCTTTCCTGGCCATTCGGCTATCCAGAGAGCAGGCAATTCGCCAAATCCTGACGAATTGCCTGCACATACGGTGCCTGTTCGGTCCCTGTTCGAGGGAAGTGAAAACCCCATGAAAAAGCACTGCTTCGGCTATTCAGAGAACACAAACCAGCAGTGAAAGGTTCCCGAAATGCCCTGCCATTCCGTGGTTTAATTCGGCAAGTTAATTCAGGAGAATCCCATAGACTTCAATGTTAAAAATATTCCCGTTTTAATTCAATATCTAATAAACCGTTCATTATAAAATTCTGCAGCAAAAAGTCTCTTTATTTATAGATTTTTTAGGATACTTTAAGCATTTTTCTGATTTTTTTTTTTTTTTTTAAAAGTCCGATTTTTTTAAAAAAAAAATTTCAGTTTACTTATTTTTTTTGTAACAGCCCTCTTTATTATCATTCCCTGGACCTCCTGTGAAAATTTCAGACATTTTCGCTCAGTAGTGTCTTTGCAAACAGCGTTTCTTTTTCCCAGATTCATACAAATGGTTTTTCTAATTTATTCACTGCCTCCTCTACCTCACAGCTGCTTCGGCTCTGTGTGATTCGGCTCATGTTCGGCTCCTGTTCGGCTCCTGTTCGGCTTCTTCGAAGGTTAATCCAGATGTTTTTGCTTGTTTTCAGCGTGCATTCGGTTAGTGTTCGTCAGGTTTTCGGCAGCTTTTCCCTGCAATTCGGGGACCCTGTGCTGTTTGCTGAATACACCGCAGGGTCACCGAAATGCAATCGGCAAAAGGAACTGAATTGAAGAGAACGAAAAGTCACCGAACGTGCGGTGACTTTTCGAATCTCTTTGGATAACCCTGTAGGTGAGGGAAAATAGCAGACTATCAGGGTTATCCAAAGAGATTCGAAAAGTCACCGCACGTTCGGTGACTTTTCGTTCTCTTCAATTCGGTTCCTTTTGCCGATCTCATTTCGGTGACCCTGCGGTGTATTCAGCAAGCACCACAGGGTCCCCGAATTGCAGGGAAAAGCTGCCGCAAACCTGACGAAAACTAACCGAATGCACGCTGAAAACAAGCAAAAACATCTGGATTAACCTTCGAAGAAGCCGAACATGAGCCGAACAGGAGCCGAACATGAGCCGAATCACACAGAGCCGAAGCAGCTGTGACGTAGAGGAGGCAGTGAATAAATTAGAAAAACCATTTGTATGAATCTGGGAAAAAGAAACGCTGTTTGCAAAGACACTACTGAGCGAAAATGTCTGAAATTTTCACAGGAGGTCCAGGGAATGATAATAAAGAGGGCTGTTACAAAAAAAATAAGTAAACTGAAAAAAAATCAAAAAAAAAATCGGACTTTTAAAAAAAAAAAAAAAAAAAATCAGAAAAATGCTTAAAGTATCCTAAAAAATCTATAAATAAAGAGACTTTTTGCTGCAGAATTTTATAATGAACGGTTTATTAGATATTGAATTAAAACGGGAATATTTTTAACATTGAAGTCTATGGGATTCTCCTGAATTAACTTGCCGAATTAAACCACGGAATGGCAGGGCATTTCGGGAACCTTTCACTGCTGGTTTGTGTTCTCTGAATAGCCGAAGCAGTGCTTTTTCATGGGGTTTTCACTTCCCTCGAACAGGGACCGAACAGGCACCGTATGTGCAGGCAATTCGTCAGGATTTGGCGAATTGCCTGCTCTCTGGATAGCCGAATGGCCAGGAAAGGTAACCGAACGCTGATTTTCAGCATTCGGTTACCTTTCTCAAGCAATTCGGATCTCTTTGGATAACCCTGTATGTGAAGTACCGGGGTGCAGTGGGGCTGTGGGGAAGATGCAGCAAGAAATGTACAATGGAGATTATGGAGTGAGCCTATAGGCTTCTCTAAAGTAATGTGTTTTCAGAGACTTATTGAAGGACTGGAGAGACGAGGAGAGTGTAATGTTGTGGCGAAGGAAGATGAAGGCAGGGGCACGGTTATGGAAAGCTTTTACGTGAGCACCAATCTTTTGAATTGGATTCTAAAGGAAACAAGGAGACAGTGTAGAGATTGACAAAGAGGCGAGTTGTGAGAGGTGCGGGAGGTGAGGTGGATGGCCCTGGCACAGGCGTTCTTTGCAGACTGTAGAAGGGAGAATCTGGGATCTCTTAAGGCCAGAGAGAAGGAGGTTACAGTAGTCAAGACGGGAGATAATAAGAGCTTGTATGAGCATTTTAGTAGAGTCCTGATTTAAGGGTGGACGAGTGCAATGTTTTTTAGGTGGAAGTAGCTGGATTTGGTTAGCGACTGAATGTGAGGAGTGAAGGAGAGATCAGAGTCTAAGAGGACACCGAGGCAACGGGCCTGTAAGGTAGAAGTAATGGTGGCACCATTCACCTGAAGGGAAATGGGTGCAGGAATGTTGTTTTTAAAGGGAGGGAAGACAAGAAGTTCAGTTTTAGAGAGGTTGGGCTTTAGGTAAAGGGAATTCATCCAGTTGGAGACACAGGAGGAGGAGAGATCGGGAGAGGAAAAATAGATTTGGGTGTCATCGGCATAGGCATGATATTGGAATCCTTAGGAAGAGATAAGGTTGCCAAGACAGGTGTTATAGATTGAGAAGAGTAGGGGACCCAGAACAGAGCCTTGAGGTACCCAACTGAAAGAGGAACTGGGAGTGAGGAGGCACCAGCAAAGGAGACACTGACGGAGCAAAGCAAGAGATAGGAAGAGAACCAGGAGAGAGCGGTGTCATTGAGGCCAAGTTGACGCAACATGAGGAGCAGGAGAGACTTCTCTCCAGACTTCTCTATCACGGTCAATGGCATCACTATCTCCCCATCAAACCAGGTTCACTGTCTCAGAATTACACTTGACTCCTCTCTGTCCTTCATCCCCCACATCCAGTTTCTCTCTTCCTCCTGCCGCGACCAATTATGTAATATTGACTTGACTACTGTAACAATCTTTTAGCTGGCCTCCTTGTCTCCTGCCTTTCCCCCTACAGTCCATCATAAATGTATCTGCCAGGCTTAACCACCTCACCTGCTGCTCTGTCTCTGCCTCTCCTCTCAGTAAGTCCCTTCACTGGCTCCCCATCCACTGTAGAATTAAATTCAAAATCCTTACCCTGACTTACAAAGATCTCACTAACTCAGCTCCCCACTACCTGTCCCCACTAATCACCAAATACACCCCAGCCCGATCACCTAAAATTAGACAGTGACCTACGCCTAGCTTCTCCCCGCATCCCCTCTTCCCATGATAGACTGCAGGATTTCTCACGCACAGCCACCCCATCCCCTGGAACGGTCTCCCTCGTGCTGTCCGACTTTCCGCTAATTTCCCTTTCTTCAAACATTCCCTTAAGACATTCCTATTCAGGAAAGCCTACCACCTGTCTTACTAATACACTTCACTTCCCCAAGCAGCCCATCACTCTCACCTTGCAGTCCTCTCCTCCTCTTTCCACCCCCAACCCTTCTAGATTGTAAAATCCCACAGGAATAAGGCCCTCATTTTCTCCTGTATTGGGTTGTCAAATGTTGTTCAGTCTCAATGTATTGTACCCATTATTCAGCACTGCAGAATATGTTGGCACTATATAAATAATAATAATAATAATAGGGTGGGACTGGGAACAAAGTCCAGGAGAAATCAGCAACAAAAATGTTGCTTCTTTTTATGGTCAAACAATCAGTATCCAGGTTAATGAGCCCCAGTGTTAAATGGGGTATCATTTAGACAGAAGATATACAAATTGTGGCTGTGAGTCATTGACAATGTTTTGATTAATATCGGATACATGTCTGCCATTATTTTGTGCACGTCTGCTTTCAGTTGTGTTTGCAAAGCCGGGTATGAGGGAGATGGTACATACTGCAAAGACGTGAATCCTTGCTCTACTTCAACTGGCCGAGTTTGCAACATTAATGTGAGTAGTACATCAAACTTACCACCATAAGTGAACTTCTGTCTGCCTTGCTTGAAATAGAAATAGATATCTTTGTCAGGGATCAGTACCTGTATGTGCGCAGGAACCTGCCCTGCATGTGTGCATACAGGAAAAGTGCTGCCACAGTCCTATCCAGCACCTGTAGGGGTTAATCCGAAGTACACAGTTAAGCACAAACACACACCACACACCCCTGTCTAATAAAAGAGACTGCTTCCCCTGTGCAACCTGACTTCTCATTTACAAGTCAAACCTTGTGCTATACTGACCTGCTCTATTGATAACCGTGTACCAGAACCTGATTTACCCACCAACCTTGATTACTTGCTGCCAGCCTATTTGACCCTCGGACCGTCCAGACCTCTCTATCTCGTGATCCCATTTTGTACTGCGCTACGGACTACTACCAGCCAGCCTATTCTAAGGTACTGTCTGCCTATACCTGCCTAAAGGGCTCAAACCCCCAGCTATTGGGTCCCACCGCGGCGTATGCCAGGTGCCACCCTGACAATCTTATTGCAGTATGTCAAGATTTCATTTGGTGGATACCAATAACTTCAGGACAAAACAGGAAAATAAATCCATAGTAATATTCATTCACACAACTTACGTTTCTTGATTGATTGGCAAAAGAAAATCAACCTTTGCCTTTACTCAAAAGAACAAACAAATATTGAATTATACTGACTTTACTTTTTCGCACTTTTTTTTCGTCTTATTCTATGCCTATGAGCAACTCTGACTTTTTTGAAGCAAACTTGAGACATAAATGCTTTACATATAAGCGTTACAGTAAAATCAGGTCAAGGTAGACATAAAATCTCAAATTTAGATTGATAGATGGGAAAAGAACAAATATTGTGGTAATAGTCATATCAAGTAGAATGAGGTTATGAATTGTGATTTAAGATTAAAAAGACTAACATTCAATGTATTAGTTTAAAAACAATATCCTAGCATCGCCTAATTTAGTAAACAAAATTTAACACAAATATCTTAAAATATATAGTAGGATTTATTCAGATATCAGTATGGTAATAAATCATACAGTGGGCACTATCAGGGTAATTCAAAGAGATTCGAAAAGTCACCGCACATTCGGTGACTTTTCGTTCTCTTCAATTCGGTTCCTTTTGCCGATCCCATTTCGGTGACCCTGCGGTGTATTCAGCAAGCACCACAGGGTCCCCGAATTGCAGGGAAAAGCTGCCGCAAACCCGACGAAAACGAACCGCAAAACCCGCCGAATGCACGCCGAAAACCCCCAAAAACATCTGGATTAACCTGTCGAAAAACCCGAGCAGGAGCCGATCACACACAGCGAAGGACACCGCAGACGAGGCAGTGAATAAATTAGCAAAACCGTTTGTGTGAATGTGTGAAAATGAAACGCTGTTTGCAAAGAAACTACTGAGCGAAAATGTCTGAAATTCACATATGAGGTCCAGAGAATGATAATAAAGAGGGCTGTTACAGAAAAAGTAAGTAAACTTAAAAAAAATTCAGAAAAATGCTTAAAATATCCTAAAAAATCTATAAATAAAGAGACACTTTACTACAGAATTTTATAATGAACGGTTTATTAGATATTGAATTAAAACGGGAATATTTTTAACATTGAAGTCTATGGGATTATCCTGAATAAATTTGCCGAATTAAACCACCGAATGGCAGGGCATTAGGGGAACCTTTCACTGCTGGTTTGTGTTCTCTGAATAGCCGAAGCAGTGCATTTTCATGGGGATTTCACTGCCCTCGAACAGGGACCGAACAGGCACCGTATGTGCAGGCAATTCGCTAGGATTTGGCGAATTGCCTGCTCTCTGGATAGCCGAATGGCCAAGAAAGGTAACGGAACGCTAATTTTCAGCGTTCGGTTACCTTTCTCAAGCAATTCGGAGCTCTTTGAATAACCCTGTATATCTATCTTATGTGGACATAAAAAGCCTAAAGACGCTCACGAACCCTTAGGTTTTGAAATGTAAGCAGAGAAATAAAAACCATATAAACATCAGACCTTTTTGTATCTGTAATTTGATCTTCCAAGAAACAAATGTCCTGAGAAAATTCAAACGGTCAATTATTAGGATCCTTTTAAATGATAATAAAATACAACACCCTGATTGCATAAGACTGGACACAATTTCCAAAAGTGCTCTCTAGTTGTGTTCACAGTTAATGAATTATAAGATATATGGAAGGATTGAGATTTCAATCTCATGCAAACAGTCAGTCCTGATAAAAAGCTGTGCATGGGATTTAATTTTGATCCTTTTATTATTATTATTAATCTTTATCTATAAAGTGCCAGCATATCCCGCAGCGCTGTACAATGGGTGTATTTTATTATTATTTGATATGAATATAGAGTGTTCTATATGACCTTGTAAAGGCTCTTTTTCAATTTTTCAATTTTTTTAAAATTTGGGATATATATATATATATATTACTGTGTAATGTACAAAATAATGTATGCATATGCATTTCTAACCAATGTTACTGTTTATAGTCAGGGGTCAAGTCCTAAAAAGGAAGTGTGAGACCTCACCAAGATTTCGATCCCTCAATTAGCACTTATTATCTCACTTTTAACACACATAAACATGTAACATAGTGAATATATTTATTTTCTGTTAATCTGTATATTTGTGCAATTTCTTTTTAATATTTACCATTTTATTACTTTGTATTTCTGTAACACTGTAATAATTCAATGTTCTTGAACCCAGGACATACTTGAAATTGAGAGAAATCTTAATGTATCCTTCCTGGTAAAATACTTTATAAATAAATAAATAAACATACACACTCAGATCTAATGTATTTTATATATATGTGGATTTTTGCAAAAATATACAAGTGCTGTATTTATTATGGTCTAACAGGGAAAGATATGATTGAACACCTGAACACATGCTTTATAGTGTATGGTAACTTAGTTCCCTCTGCAAAAATATTCGAGGAACTGAGTTCCCATGCGTTCCTTCTCGACTTGACCCCTGATTCCAGAAGATAAGTATAGATGGTTGTACTTTTGATAATTTTTCTTCCCTTTACCTGATACAGGCTGAATGCGTTCCAACAGGCCCTGGAAAGCACAAATGTGTCTGTCGGGCTGGCTGGACAGGAGATGGACAGGACTGCTCAGAGATTAATAATTGCCATCAAATGAATGGTGGATGCCATGCTAATGCTACCTGTATCTACATGGGACCTGGTCAGGTGTGTAACTAATACAACTCCATCACTACACAGGCACAAACTGAGGAGCACATTCTGAATACACTACAGAGAATACATTTCTGTGGTCAATATAGCTGAAAAAATCAGTTTAAATTGCATTTTAAATATGTCTAAAACCAGATAAGTGGGGGTGCTTGGTCAGAAAACCCCTTTCTCTGATAGTCATTAAACACATGTGTATCCAACCTCTTCTGGAAGGAATTTCCTTACTAATAGATGTTTAAGGAGTGTTTGGCCCATCTTTGATGAATGATATATTGTCAGTACGGTTTATTATTTTTTTGTGTGTTTACTTGAATCTGTAACATTTTGTTCTGTTCCACAGAGTGATTGCGAGTGTAGAAAAGGATTCAGAGGAGATGGTATAGAATGTGAGCAACTGAATGCCTGCCTGGAGGATAAGAAGTGCCATTTCCTGGTAAGTACCTGCACTTTGTGCATCCAAGATATTATTATTGAATAGCTTCATGTTATAGGTCATTGTTATATCTTTATTTTTAAGTTGCAATAAATATATGATATTCGCGATAATTATCATTATAATTTCCTGGTCATGGTTTTATTGGCAATATCAAATTTCAGTGTGGACTGTGGGTGAGTGACTGTGGGTGAGTGACTGTGGGTGAGTGGCTGTGGGTGAGTGACTGTGGGTGAGTGACTGTGGGTGAGTGGCTGTGGGTGAGTGGCTGTGGGTGAGTGACTGTGGGTGAGTGACTGTGGGTGAGTGGCTGTGGGTGAGTGGCTGTGGGTGAGTGACTGTGGGTGAGGTGCTATTGATTTCTTGCAGGGGTGGTGTAGGCAGAATTATTTTTTTAGATCCCACACTTCTTTATTTTGGACCTGACCCTTGGTATTATCCATTTACACAATACATTGATCGAAAAGCTATTATTAATCTACCCTTTTCCCTATTCCCATGTTACCCTTAAGCATGGTGCTCGAGCCGTACAGCAAAATGGCTCAAGTGCTGTGTTAATTTTTTTCTTGATACATTCCATTGGAGAAGCTGAGCTTGGTCTCCGATGTAGTGCCTAGGTACTGAACATTAATGCCTCCTATACTTTGAATGGGAGATGTTAATGTGCCCCTAGCAGATAAAGAACAAACTTATTCCAACCAGCTCAATTTCCATCTGCGTCTGATTTTAGTTTGAAAAGAATAACGTCTCTCAGAGGTTGGTTTTAAGTGACTGCGCTTCAGCAAAATCATTTAACCCTGTAAGCTGACTCATACTCACTTCAGATCCTTCGGTGCAGATAGTGGCATGATCCAACGCTTCCTCTCTCTCTGCAGGCTGATGAACACTGGGAACAAATATTTTCCAGTGTTCCTCCGCGTATCCTTCCACCATCCCGGCTGATCCTCAATTGGGCAAGCTCTTGCAGAGCTTGCACGAGTTCGTATCAGTCTTCATGGAGTCCTACGGAGCTGATAACACCAGCGGTACTTAGTGCTGCTGGAGTTATCATTTAACACTTCAGAAGGATTACTACTGGAGCTGCTGACAAAGCGGTTCCTTTGTAATACAGGTGTTAAATGACAGGCGCTAACGGAAAATGGCAAATGCTTAGGTTTTCCATTACCTTCTGGCATTTACCACCAACCTAAAAAAGACCCCCTATGTTTATAAATATAATTATTTATTTCTCTGTATCCAAATTACAGAAATCTAATAAGTATGAAATATAAAACATGATACTGATGTATAAATCATCTAAATGTTGTCGTGTATTTTGTTTTATTTGTTGGTATATCAGTCAGACTGATTATACTTAGTTTTTGCCGTTATTCTCATTTTCAGGCGAGTTGTAAAAAAATCCCATCGGGTTTCTGGGAGTGTGTTTGTAAAGAGCCGTATGAAGGAGATGGTAATATATGCTACGGAGATGTGGCAGATGTAAGTACTAATCTTGGAATTCATGGCACTGGACCTTTATATCTGATGACAAATAACCGGTCAGAATACTACATTATTTCTCTTGTGAATCTGACAATTACATTTGAATGTTAACAACCTAGACTCAGTTTCTACCCAGTAATAGAAAGACGGAAAAAGGAATGTCAACGGAAATATTTGGGGATCCTTTCTGGACCACTGGCCAAGACCTCCTTATCTGCCCACTTCCTAAATAAATAAAGCATTTTGCTCCCTCTGCTTGTTTCGGGGATAGGGCTCCCTTGTGGTCCAGGAAGGAGTTAAAAAGTATTTCATGGTGGTCTGGTTGTAGAGCAATCTGTCTGCACCAGCAGCTGCTGCAAACCACCCTAGACACTGTCTTGCGATGCCAATGGTCAGTGATGAATGCATTCTGGGTTCTAGGCTTGTGCACCGATTTTTTTTTCGGTTCGATTCGGTTCGATTTTTCGGATTTTTAAACTTTTCGATTCGGCTCGTTTCGACCGATTTCGGTTTCGATTCGATTCGGTTCGGCCCGTTTTTCGGGTACATTTTTTTTTCGGAATTTCGACCATTCTTCGTATTTTCGTGTCACTGTGCTCGTTTTTTGTATCGACTTTTCGTGATTTCGGAAATTTTTGTTTTTCGGAATTGCACATTTTTCAGAATATCGACCATTTTTCGTATTTTTCGTGTCATTTTGCTCGTTTTTTGTATCGACTTAGTTTTTTCGGAAAATTTTCGTTTTTCAGAAAATTTTCGTTTTTCAGAAAATTTTCGTTTTTCGGAAAATTTTCGATTTTCGGAACATCTGTTCTCCTCGTTTGACACATTTCAAGTCCATTCGAAAAATCCGAAAATATTTCGTTCCGGCTCGAAAAACATTTCGGATCTGACATTTTCGGATCTAAAAATTTTCGGAAATTCAGCCGCATCCGAAAAAACGAATCGGGAAATTTTGTGAAAATTCCGAAATTCCGAAACCCGAAACGCACATCCCTACTGGGTTCTGACTAACACTGAACGGCAGCAATGCAAAGAAGTAGATAAGCAGCCAGCACCCGACTGATGGGGTCTGATTGTCACCAGGTGCTGGTTAGAAATATGGTATCATAGTGGGTCCGTTCTGGGTTCTGGCTGGTGTTATAGGCCCTTGTCACATATGGTGGATGGACACCAGTGGGCTATTTGTTCTCTATGTCCTTCCCTTTACAGTTTGCATCATCTTCACTGTGCGATGAGGGCTAAGTATTGAATGTAAGAGATTTTGCATATGTAATGAGTGACTGGGAATCTCTCTTTATTCTCCATGTCCTTGATTGTGCTTCCTATACAACGTATAGCAAGTTTAAATGTAACGTTAGCTGCCGCACAGCTTCAGCTGCTGCTACACCTGTTGATATAGCATGGGAGCTGTTAACATAAATGAGTCAAGCTCAGTAGGGTTAGGAGGGCCTCCAATGTCCAGATTTCAAGCCACCTAATGGGAGGACAAGGAAATAAGCAATGCTACGGTTGATTAATATGTTTCCCATATAATGGAGGCATTGGAGTTCAGGTATGAACTTTGAATACAGCTAACCTTAGTGTATTCTTCTGTTGTTTACAGGTAATTTCATCTCTTGCGGATGCATCAGAATTTTGGAGATCAATTGAAGTAAGCACTGGCTAAACATTCATACTTAATTTTAGGAAAAATGTAGTTTAAAAAGTGTTTCCATTTGAATCAGAATGATTTTTTTGAGATTAGTAATTTCATGTGTTATGCTGACACTTACATTTTTTATTTCTTTGATCAGATAATGATAACTAAATCTTTCTCATCTCTGACAATACTTTCTGTAGAGTCTACATTTTAGAGTTTGGTGTTCTTAAGCCATTGTGTCGAGTTCTCTGTGGTGCAGCACCTTGTTAACTTGGTCCTGGTAATTTTTGGTGTCCTTTAATGAAGGGATCTCAAACTCTGCCCCTGCCCAGGTGTTTCTAAACTACATCGCTCATGATCCTCTGGCCATCTATTGCATTAAAAAAATTCTGGAAATTCTAGGCAACAAACAGCTCGGGGGCCAGAGTTGAGGTCCATGATTTGAAACATTTGTAAAAAAATGCAAAATGTAACCCTTTCCCGTTGCACGACGAACCATGCCTTCCATGTGGTGGGTGGGCCTTGAAGACGTGGGGCGTACTGGTACACCCTGCTGATTTCAGTGGGCTGCCTCGGCCCCTCCCCGCAGCCGGCGCATCCACGCCATTGGCTGCAGAGAGACAGCCTGAACTCAGGGCCCACGGCGGCACCTGGCGGCAAGGCATACTAGTACGCCTTGTCGACATTAAACCCCACCTGACGGGCGACACCACCTGTCCTTAAGAGGTTAAGGTACCCATGCAGTGTTATGTCTCTATGTTGATATTAGGCAGCTCCAAAAAGGGGGAAACATTTGCAATGACTAAGACTATGCAGATAAATAATTTGGAACTGTTTTGATTAAACACATTAAAGAATATAAAGATGTACAGCTCTCTAGAAATGTTTTACTGTGATTTATATTTTGTATTATAGTCAAGAAGAGAGAAGGGTTTGAGTTTCAAAGAGGCAAATAGCCCCCACAAAGGGAAATAAACAAGAGCAGTGTTTCCCAACCCTGGTCCTCTCTAACAGGTCAGGTTTTCCAGATATGTGAAGCACAGCACAGGTGATATGATTTGCTGATCAGTGATTGTAGGATTCAGTCTGCAATTCCCCAAGGGGATCCTTAAAACCTGGCCTGTTGGGGGGGACTTCAGGACCAGGGTTAGGAACCACCGACCTAGAGGAATCTCGCGTGCGAACCCAAAATCCAGAGGATAGAAATAAAGCTCCTCATTCTGCTCTTTATTTTTGCAGGATCAATCTGTCATGTCACTGATTTCACAGACTCCAAATATAACCGTGCTGGTTCCTTCTCAGCAAGCTTTCCAAAATATGGATGAGGCTGACAAAAAATACTGGATGGTGAAAGAAAATATGCCAGCATTGCTGAAGTATGCCAGTTAATGATTATTTTACATCCATTTTCAATATTAATGTATTTTTCATATCAATGCTCACTCATCTTCCTTTATTCTTTTTAACAGCGAATCGATGATAATATTATAGTTATTCATGTAAATGTGAAAAGAAGAATTGTTTGCTAAGAAATTATAAACTGTATGCCAAAATAGTTACATCCCAGGTTTATTTACAGTCACATATATTTAAAAAGCGCTAGCAAGTTCCGTAGCGCTGTACAATGGGAGAGGCAGAACAACAAACATCCATACAAGTTAAACACACAGAATAGTAGGAGAGAGGACCCTGCCCAAGAGCTTGCAATCTAAGAGGAGAGGGGTGAGACTCTAGGTGAGAGTAATAGCTGAGTATGTGAAGTAGTGGGGTGCATGGGGGCTGTGGGCAAGATGGAGCAAGATATGTAGTTCATGTGAAGCTTTGATGGGTGGAGTAGTGGGTGGGGAGGAGGCGGGGAATATTCAGGAAGTAGGAGCTGAAGAAACACCCCTTGGCTGAGGGGTGTGGCCAGAGAAGATGAAATGACAGAGTTTAAAGCAAGAAAATATTTTTTTCACAGTATCTTGTTTTAAAATGTGATATTTTTTTTTCAATTCTCTACCAATCCCCCTCTTACTCAATACCGTAACCCCTTCACTACTATTGGCGAATATACTCCATGTTCAAAACCGCTTACATTAGCCCAGTATTGAGTAAACTTGATCTGGTCATGTTCTTGAGCATTACAAAGGAATTTAATTTACTGCAAATGGAATTTGTTTACAAATAGACTCCAGAAATTGCCCACAAATTTTCAGCACCTTGGATATGTCATTCAAGGTGCTGAAGCTATTTCCACAGTTTAGGTTGGGGTCAGACGAACGCAGCCACACTTTAATACGATAATCATGACCAATGAAGGCCCACACACGAAGTACATCCACACGGAAGTGCGGAAGCACTACGGACGCGGCAAACGGACGCAGGATAGCAAGAACGTTGAACCGCTAGGACGGACGTGCGGAGTGCGCCACGTCCGCAACGTCCGCATAGCTTTGTGTGTGAGTGATGGAACGTGTTCAGACGGACTGCATTTATACGTCCAGCATTTTTGACGAACCAAATGTTTTTTCATTTTAATTTATTTTCCCTCCTACATCCGTCAAAAATAACGTCAGTCACAAAAACGGACTGTGTGGCCACTACTGCGTCTTCCGTCAAAATGTGCGTCCATACTGCACGGGCGCACAGTCCTTGGAAACCGCTCTCGTCTGACCCTAGCCTTAGAGATCTGTTACAGTAAGACATGTGAGAATACTTGGATATCCGTTTCCTTTAACAAAAAGATGGATCGCCAGCTGTGTTATTATGCACTTAGTAGCACTTTTTTGGCTAACGAGGGGAGTCCTCAGTCAGATGAGCTTACCATCTCTAAGACTGGGGTCAGGCTAGCGCATTTTTAACGTGCGTTTAGGCGCACTTAATCACGGCCGCACTAGCAGCAAATGACGTGCAATGACGGTCAATATACGAAGTACGGCCGCACAAAAGTCTGGCTGCGCAACGCAAGTGGAAAATGAACGCATTTTTTTGAGAACGCAGAACCGCTAGTACTGACGTACAGAGAGCGCTGCGTCCGCTAGCAGCGTGTGTGCGTGATTAGGAGACGTCAGACCCTGCTCATGTCTGGCCAACATAACGTCCAGACACCCAAAGTTTCCTGGTTTGGATCCGTAAAAAATCATGCACAAAAATGCGCATCGTATGACCGTTTTTGCGCATTCCGTGAAAAAATACGGCAATGCGTTCGGACGCACTTTTTGACGGTCGCTGCGAAAAATGCGTTAGTCTGACCCTAGCCTAAAACATATTTTATGAAGGATACATAAATTTTTACACTGTCTGCAATGGAATGAAGTTTCCATTAAACCACTTGGTCCTGGCAGTGGTTTTATAGTAAATACATTGTCAGTGAAGGGGTTAAATATTCATAATTTTGGGGTGCCGTTCTGCTGACTTCTCTATAAATTTATTAGTTATGAAAATTACATTTTGATCTGCATGATTGCACTTAACCAGCAGTAAAAGAATTTCCAAGGAATTGGAAACTGCCTTTGTGGAGATCGAACTGGAGTGAACAATTCCCAGCAACATTAAGGGTGTTATTCAGAAAGAACCGACATTTTGGTGCTCTCTCGTTCGGCGTACTTTGGCAAGTTCAATATGCCGACCCTGCAGTGAATTCAGCACTCACTGCAGGGTCCCTGAAGTGCGCCGAATCGACCCGCCGAACACATCCGATAAACCGCTGAATCGATCGGTTAACTGCCGAAAAACCAATGAATTGATCTGAAAAACCTCTGAAAAACCTCTGAAAAACCTCTGAATCTATTAAAAAAAACTGCCGAACACAGCCGACGAATCGCCGAACGCCACTGGACAAACAGGGGTAAAAATCTGCTATTTTTAAAAGGCATTTTAAAAAAATAAAAAATAATGCATGAAATGCATGGCAATAATTTAAAAGGTCCTATGAATAACAATAAAAAGGTCTGTTACAAAATAAAAAAAAACGCCATTTAAAAAAAATTGGAATCAAAAATTTTGTGGAAAAAATCTTGAAAAATGCCTAAAAATTTCTAAATCAATTAATAGAGTCTTGAAAAGAATAAATGGTTGAATAAAAAAAATAATAAAATAAAAAACGGATTTTTTTTTTTACATTGAAACATATAGGATTCACCTGTTTAAATAGAATAAACCCACCACAAATCTAGGCATTTCTCCAAATTTCCCCTGCTGTTCGGTTTTCTCTGAATAGATTAACCATTACTTCTCTGGGGAATTTCACTGTTGCCAAATTGCACCATATTTCACTGGCAATTCGCCAATATTTGGAAAATTACCATGATATTGCACCATACGGGGAAATTCACCGTTCGGTGGCAAGTTCGGCTCTCTTTGAATAACCCCTTATATGTACTCAGCAGTCTTTACGTAGACATAAATTTTTTAAAACTCTTTTTAGGAGTATCACAGAATAAATTTGGATTGTCACAGATACTCCATAGATTTAATGTGAAAAGAAAATACTTAATAACAAAAATATATTCTACATTTGACAGTTATTTGGCAAGGCTGGTATCCACATGATATTGCATTGTCTACAATGTAGCAGCACATACAATTCTTCAAGTAAGGTCACTTTAATGCTGCCCTGCATAACCAGAAGCTTTGCATGGTATACCGTACTGGTGTTTTTCTAGGATTATGTAGTGTCATGGCCTATGTGTAATTAGAATATTTTTTTCCTTTAGGTACCATGTCATAAATGGTGTCTACAGGGTTGAAGATCTTAAGAACCTGTCATCATCATACCTGCTGGCCACCTCCCTGAAAAGTAATTTTCTGCATTTTTCCAACGAAAATGAGGTAATTTATATTTTTGACCCTTTTTTTAGCCATCTTTGTGGGTCAGGATTTATTTATTACAGTCGGGAATTTTTATACTTTATAAATGTGACAATAAATATAATGTAGTGGACAAAATACAGGGCTTGAGTTTAGCATATAGTGCATAATATCAAATTATTAATAGAGCACAATTCTGCCTCTTGGTTGTCTCAGTAGCAGGTCTATTCAAAGAAAGGTGCTCTCTGAATAACCCTGTAAAGGTGAAACTCAGGAGAATGTCTGGAGAAGTGAAAATTCTAAGTCAAAATAGCCAAACCAGAAAAATTCTCCCATTTATTACACTTTCCAAATCGGCTATTTGGTCTAGATTGTTCTCTTCTCCTGCCAATTCTCCTGGTTTTCACCTTTCTCTGAATAACCCTGTTACTGTTCCTAATATTTTCAATACAACTTTAAAAAGTTAACATTTAGCAATTTTTTTTTATATAGAAACATAGAATATGTCAGCAGAAAAGAACCTCTCAGCCCATCTAGGGCCACATTACAATCTTGACGCTAAAATCCTAGCGCAAAGTGAAAATCTTTGCGCTAAGCGTTAAAGTTTAGCACGTGCAAATCACCGTTGGAATTACAATCTTCCACACATGCTAAATCAAAATCAATGCTATGCCATACTATGGCTTTCTAGCAGTATAAACCTTATCTTTGCTAGAAAGCCATAGTGTGGCATAGCATTGATTTTAGGGTTCTGTGTAATAACAGACCCAGGATGCATAAAAGTGAGACAGATGTCATTTGCATATCCTACCCAGAATTCCTTGCTGCATATGGGGAATGTGGCACAGGAGCTCTGGGGTGCAATTGTTTGAATTGCTGTGATGTGCAGGTGGCTTCTGCAATAATAAACACACTAACTATATATATATATATAAATTATTGTCAGCAAATATTTGCCAGATAATTTGTTCCTAAGTGTTACACTAGACACCTGAATCGATATTACCAGCCATATTTCTATTACTATAGGGTTTATTCACAAAAAGCCGCTGTTTGGCGGTGTTCTTTTTGTGAAATGCGGGTATTTTCAAGGCCAACAAACACCAGTGCTTTATGACTACACACTTATACCTTTTTAAAGTAACAGTATCATAGAGAACCTCCTGCCAAATCCCAAGCTTCATACAATATCAAAAACTGTTCTGGGCCATCTTTTGTTGCAGACCGTGTCTGTTGGAGGAGCTAACCTGGTCCTTGGAGATGTTGTAGCAAAAAATGGAATTGTGCATTTTATTGACAAGGTAATCTTTTTTTCTCCTATTAACATAGCATTTTAAAGTTATGCATTTGTATTCCTTGGCAACCATACTACCATATATTCACTGCCTGGACAAAATAACTCACCGCCTACCATACAAGCCTGGGGTTACTTCAGTTGGTCAGGTTCAGGTTCAGCAAGATTAAGTGACCAAAAAAATGAGGTCACGTGACTCCCAGAATATACTGAATGAGTAGGTTTTTCCACTAGTGGATTTTTTCCTCAGAGGTGGCATGAGCATATTTCAAGATGACAATGCCAGGATTCATTGGGCTCAAATTGTGCGAGAGTGGTTCTGTGAGACATCATTTTCACACATCAATTGGCCACCACACAGTCCAGACTTTGACCCCATTGAAAATCTTTGGGATAATGTGCTGGAGAAGACTTAACACAGCGCTGCGACTCTCCCATCATCAATACAAGATCTTGGCAAGAAATTAATTTAACTCTGGGTGGAAATAAATGCTGTGACATTGTTTAAGCTTATTAAACTGATGCCACGGCGAATGCGTGCCGCAATCAAAGCAAAAGGCAATCCAATTAATTATTAGCATGTGTGACTTTTTGGAGGGGGGGCAGGCAGTGGATAGATAGATTCTAAAAAGTATGTATATCTATTTATTCTTTTACAGCAAAATGTTTGTGTATTTCATTATCCTGTGAAGCTATTCTATTTTGCTCCCTAATAAAATTATCACCTGTAATGTACACTGAAATACAATTTCATTGGTATTGTTCTTCAAAGGGCACTCTGTGTACCTACAATTACCAAGTATATAATCAGCTTTGTGGGACCCAAACCAGGGTTAAAGAACTCTCGACACAAGACTTTCATCTTTCACCAAGATATATATGTTTATACAGTATGTTCCACTTGCAACACCACAGGTAACCACAAACAAATGTGAGCTTTATTTATATTTTACAGGTATTGATGCCTCTTCCTCTTATGGCTGGATCAATGCCTGACCTTATCTCCAGGTTAGACCTGATGCCTGACTATTCTATCTTCCGTGGGTACATTGTTGTAAGTATTTCATCTTGTGTGTGCTTACAGCCACTGGAAAATCACATCTAAACTAACAACTGTGAACTTACTCTACAGCAATACAAGTTGGCAGAACAGATCGAAGCTTACGACACCTACACTATTTTTGCTCCTAATAATGATGCCATCAATAATTATATTCGGAGCAAACAGCCAGCCACAGTGGTATGTACCGCGCTCTACAGTTTTCATGGCCAGGTTCTATATTCCCTGTGTAAACATAACATTCAATCCAGCGAGTGCAGCTGACAGATGGTAGTTGTAGAAATACAGTATATGCACGATGGAAGGTCCAAAGCTATGGTTAAAATCAAAGAAATAATGATGCTAACTCAAAAAAGAAATTTCAAAGAAAACTTGTTCATTCAGCTTTTTCCAACATAATCACTGCCAATCTCCATTTTTAAAGAGGTGCACCTGCTACTCAACCCCCCGCCCCCACCGGAAATCATCTTTTGTCAAAGCAGCTTCATCTACAGTAACAATTGCTTTGCAAATGGCAGACTTCCTGTCTTTGAATGTGACGAGGAACTTTATGGCAAACTCAACTCAAGCAGTTATTGGTTCTGCAGAACCCAGCAAACGCACTTCTTGCTGAAGTCCAACTCAATATGCAGAATCCTCAACATGCTTGTTTTTGGAAGGTTGAACTCTTTTGCAAGCTTGTTGAGAGTGATTTGAGGTTCCTGAGCTAGAAAATGCTTTACTTCGACCACCGTGGTCTCACCTGGGAGACGAGGGGAGTATCCGTCTCTTGGTACATCACAAATATCAAAATGTCCAGACTTGAATCTGCTAAATCAGTTGTGGACCTTCTTGAGACTTGGGGCTTCATCACCAAGATGGGTTTTGAGGTCTCCAATGCACGGCAGAGAAACCACAATGAAATAGATGGAGCAATTCTACATGCCGAATTCCGCCACTTTTTAAATGACCTTGCATCTCCACGATTGACTGAGCATATAAATTTTTTTACAAGTATAAGAAGGATTAGGTTTTCTTTGGAAAAAACTTGAGCTACCTTCATTATTTCATTGATTTTAACCTTCCTTTTGACCCTCCCCTCATACATATATATTACATAGGTGTGTATAAGCTATAGGTTACCAATGACATTCATTATAAGCCATCAGGGACATGCATCATTATATGCAATTTCGGCCTCTTTTGGCATTGTCAGTGAAAAGAAAAACATAATGTGAAAATAGACCTTGACATGTTAGCTTAAAGGGATACTCTAGTCTCCATGACCACCAAACATACATGCCATTGCTGTCCCTAGGGCTGTGACAGCCCTTCAAGGATTCATCCTTCCTGGAGGCTGTCAGGGACAGGCTTCTAGGGTTTTGTTCAACTTTACTTAATTTAACCCAAGTTGATTTTCCAGCCTCTAAGGCATCTGATAGTGCACCGTAGTTACTCGCATGTCAATTGGCCGAACATCAATTCAGGATAGAGCCAAAAGGCCACGAAGGAAGAACGTTGTAAATTCTTGTACTTTAGGAGGAAATCCATGGGGGTCTTTAGGTGTTAATAATTAACCCCCTCCATTTTATTCCACCTCCTCCCAAAGCTATTGCCATGTATTTCTTCACATAATTTTTAAGAATTTTCACAGTATGCTGGAGGTTGCAAGCAGGGATCGTAAACAAATAATGGCACCCACTAACCCTGGTACCTTGTTCCTGACTGTAGGATGAAGACACAATACGATATCACATTATACTTGGGGAGCAGCTCATGAAAAATGATCTGAACAATGGCATGCATCGAGAAACCATGCTGGGAATCTCATTCCAAATCGGCTTTTTCATCCACAATAACGAGGTAAATTAACACAAAGGTTTAACATCACAATGTGCTCTCTATTCAGAATTTCTATTACTTGGTTTAAGTGGACTTGTTGCTTGATGTCACAGAAATTTCGGTAACATCTCAACTCTTCAATATAGGTCTCTGTTAACGATGCACCAGTTAGTTTTGCCAATGTTGCAACCAACAAAGGTGTTATTCACGGACTGGGGAAGGTCTTGGAAATTCAGAAGAACCGATGTGACACTAATGATACCTCATATACTTTGGTAAGCTTCTAAACTTGCTACATAGAATTTCTCTCCTTTGATATGAAACATATCTGATTATAAGCGTGTGTGCAGAGGGGTGCAATTACTCAATGAAGTGATCCTCCTTTTCAACTTTTTAGTTCCCCATCCACTTTTTAGAGTTTTTTATCAGGGTTATTCAAAGAGTCGATCTGGCCCCGAATTGTAACCAAACGCTGAATTTCAGCAACCGGTGCCATTTCGGGGCCATTCGACTATTCAGAGAGCAGGCAATTCATCAAATTATGACGAATTGCCTGCACATATGGTGCCTGTTCGAGGGCAGTGAAATCCCCATAGAGAAGCAATACTTCGTCTATTCAGAGAACAAAAACCAGCAGTGAAAAGTTGCCGAATTGCCCTGCTGTTCGGTGGTTTAATTCGACAGGTTTATTCAGGAGAATTCCATAGGCTTCAATGTTAAAAATATTCCCGTTTTAATACAATATCTAATAAACCGTTCATTATAATATTCTGCAGTAAAAAGTATTTTTAGATTTTTTTTAGGATCTTTTAGGCATTTTTGGGATTTTTTGCAAAATATTTTTCCCTTTTTTTTTAAATATTTTTTTTGTAACAGCCCTTTTTTATCATTCATTGGATCTTATATGTAAATTTCAGACATTTTCGTTCTATAGTTTCTTTGCAAACAGCGTTTCACTTTTCAAACATTCAAGCGTACTGGGGTTTTTTTCACACGATTCGTCTGCGTGTGAGTTTTTTCCGGCGATCGGCTCATGCTTGGGTTTCTCCGGCGTGTCCGGCAGGTTTAATCCAGATGTTTTTGCGGGTTTCGGTGTGCGTTCGCTTGGTTTTGCGGTGAGTGTTCGTCGGGTTTGCGGCAGCTTTTCCCTACACTACGACGGCCCTGTGGTGCTTGCTGAATACACCGCAGGGTCGCCATAATGGGATCGCCAAATCGCACCAAATTGAAGAGAATGAAAAGTCACCGAACGTGCGGTAACTGTTTGATTCTCTTTGGATAACTCTGATTGTGGTTCTTGATAAAGAACATGAATATAAATAGTGACTATATTTTCTACATATTTATTTTCTGTTTTAATCTGTATATTTGTGTTATTTTTTTCAATATCTTGCATTTATTATTTTGTATTTCTGTAACAACTGTAAAATTTCAATGTTCTTGAACCCAGGACATACTTGAAATTGAGAGAAATCTCAATGTATCCTTCCTGGTAAAATCCTTTATAAATAAATAAATAAACATACACACTCAGATCTAATGTATTTTATATATATGTGGATTTTTGCAAAAATATACAAGTGCTGTATTTATTATGGTCTAACAGGGAAAGATATGATTGAACACCTGAACACATGCTTTATAGTGTCCTTCCTGGTAAAATCCTTTATAAATAAATAAATAAATAATTAACAGTTTGTTATTATTTAAAATTTGAAATCAATAATAAATACACACCCTAAGGTGTGGGCTGCGTACGCCTATATATCTGATGTGTTATTATTACTCAGTAATATTACAATAAAGGATAAATTGTGTTAATAGCTTCAGTTGCAGAAATGTTTACTTTTCCAGATTGGATTTAATAAGGTTTTTAAAATATTTTTAATAAATCCAGTCTGGAAAAGTAAACATTTCAGCAACTGAAGCTATTTCTGCCTGTAAGGAGATAATCCTTTTTATTCAGTAGCCTTCAGCAAACCTCAGGTGTTTAACTAAAGTCCTGAGAATTACTCAATCCAGAATCTTAAGGGCTTATTCACTAACCACCAATGATCACTGTTGTCATGAAGGTTATAAATCACTGCTGTAGCTACTATAATGAATTTTGACAATCCAAAAAAGGAAAATTCAGCAACGACAGATGAAGTTGCTGAAAACAGTAATACCATTATTTTTCCATAAAATGAGCAAACTATGGCTATTCTCCATGTAGCATTGCGCCATGGTCATCTTCATTGAACTCCGATAGTACATTTCATGGCTTTTATAAGCATATCTGAACAGCTAAACCCCTTCACTATCAAGGGAGTTCCAAAAAACCATTGGCCGGTACCCTTTTGTTTCCCCAATGTACTCCTTACTAGGGATGAGCTGTTCGGTTCGATCAGTTCGGAGTTTGATTCGAACTTTGGTCGTTCGAAAATTCGCGAACTTCGAACTTTTTGGGTGTGTTCGGTTCGAGTTCACAAAAAAAAAGAAGTTTTGAAAAAAGTATAAAAAATGCTTAAAAAATACAAAAAAATCTAGAAATAAAGAGACTCTTTACTGCAGAATATTATAAGCAACGGTTTATTAGATATTGAATTAAAAACTAATGTGTACGTGCAAAGATTCTCACCTCTAAATGACCTGTGTTTTTCAAACGGCATAACAACAGCGAAAAAAAAGCTGATCCACTGAACAAGTCAGTGGGAACACAATGCATCAATGAAAACAGAATAAAAAAAACAAATTTTATTGTGGCCTAAAGCCAAACTCTAAAAACTAACATGTGGTGATCACCAAAACAAATACGCACAACATGAAAGAAAATTAAAAACAACAAGTATTCCTGTTTGGTGTAAGAATCGACATGTGTGTCCAGTATATAGTTCACTCACACATGCGACAATATAGAATACTTGGTACTGGGGTAGCAATGTGAGCTGGGGCAAAAATGGTCCGCAATTGATCACATATATTGAAAATGAAAACCCCAAAGAGAAACCTCCACAAATTCACTTCACTAATATTAGGCTATAGATTGATGGAAAATAAAGCTGAATAGCAAATGCATGTGCCCACAATGAGGTACAGAGTAATCAACAGCAAGCAAACAATGATGCAGTAATAGTAAGCCAAACACTGGCAAAAAATTGAGAGAAGGGAGATTTGGGGGATAGGGTAGATAGCTCACAGCTACTGAAACGCACCCGACGCGCATTTCGCCTTACACAGGCTCGTCAGGAATGCCAAGAATAAAAACATGAAGTGTATGTATATTTAAACCCACTGACCAGTGGGCTTGTCCCATAATTAACCAATGAGATCATTCAAATGCACATAATGTGATGTTCGTCACTCAATTGAATGATTGGCAACAAGGTAATCCAATCGCAGAGTGATGCTGGCGATGTACTTGGCCATCCCTATGACTGGCAGATATACAAACCAATCAGTGGCATCTAATACTCAAAGTGAGCTCCACCCCTATGTTTTTGGCAATGAATCAATTGCATTCCTGGCATTCCTGATGAGCCTGTGTAAGGCGAAACTCAATGGGTTTCAATACCTCCAGCATCTTGTGACACAATTACATTGGTTTCATCTCGTGTATTTCAGGTGTGTCATTACCACTACTTTTGCAGTGGGTTATTATTTAGTCTATTTGGGTTTCAATATGCTTATGCTCCTCATCTTCACACCATAATTTTGAGGTTTGAAGCATTTACCTTTTTGATGAGACAATTTTGGATTTACTTAAAAAACTCAGCGACACAGCTAAATGGGTGGAGGACGTTTCGTCAGTCTTCTCAACTGAGCCCCTTTCTGGTTCTAAAACTAGCAATGACATCTCCCAAGCTTTTTTTAGCATACAGAAATTATATCAGAATCAAATTAAAAGCTGGTGGGAAATCAATAGTCTCGAAAAATATATTGAACAAAAACTAGTCCCTAGAGGTCTTAGACCATAAATTTCTTTACCGAACAAAGTTGTTAAAGATGCACACATTGATGAATGGAATTCTCTACTGCTAGAATGTTCATTCACATTAATGACCTTTTTAGGCCGTTTAGAAAAGGAATATTTTGAAAGCACTAACCACACCCTGTCTAATGAAATTCTAACATTAGAAAAGTACAAATCTGATCCTCAATTTTCCGATATGGAGACACAATTGGAGAAAAATTTAGACAATTTTAAGAAAATCATCAAAGAAAAGAAACATTACAAATTCCAGCGCAATCTGAATGACTTTAAAGCAAAAAATATTTTCAGAACTAAAAATTCATCAAATCGCCGTCAAACTCACAATTTCAATCGTGACAGAACCTCTACAACTGAGGGGGAATCCTCTTGTGAGGAAAGTGAGGGAGAGAGACCCATTAGCAGTACTACACATTTATATCCTGAACCCAATAAGGGTATATTGCGTAATCCAGGTAGACATGTGTCTTTTTTGGAGGACAATTGGCAAATAGATCCGCCACAGGTAGAAAGACTGAGAGATCAACAAAAATGGGGTTACAGGGGAGGACGATGCAACAACTACACCTCCAGGAGGCGCTAATGGAAACTAACCCCTCACATTCCACCCGTTCAATTATCAATCTGTCGAAATTTATCCTTACAACTAAACATATCAATGTACTACGTAAGGGTCTTTCTTTTGTTCCCACTCCTCACTTTAATAGATTTAATTGGATCAAGGACCTTAACTTGTTTGCACGTAAACTAGCCTTGCATGTCTTTATGAACAGAAAACAAGAGAGGCTAAAGATCATGGGTTATCTCAGGTGGATTATCAACATTTACAAACCCTGACAGCACTTTTAGATCAGTGCCCCCCCCCCGACGCGTTGAACATCGGGAAGAAATTTAAATCCAAAATTAAATTTACCCCTGCTTTATCTGAATTTTCAAATATTGAAGTATTTGTTAAATTAGTCACTCACGAAATTGAATCTATTAAAACAAGGATCTAAATTGGGATTCTAATTTGTCAAAATCTGAACAAAAAGCTCTTAAAGAATTATGTAGCATTGAAAATGTTGTTATTAAACAATCTGATAAAGGAGGCAACCTTGTCCTTATGGATACGGATGCCTACATTGACATGTGTATGATCCATCTACAAGATCGTGAGGGCTACAGAATGACTGAGAATGACCCAACTCTCTCCTTCTCTAATGAATTGAATGAAATCTTACAAATTGGGGTATTATCAGGATTGTTATCTGACGACAATTGTAAATTCTTACTTCCCACCTCTCCTACTATACCAACCTTGTATTGCCTGCCCAAAATACATAAGTCATGCACGTCCCCCTCAGGTCGTCCTATCATCTCTGGAAATTAATCTTTAACCAAGCGGACTAGTGAGTTTGTGGACTATTATTTGCGCTCACTTGTCGAGGTTACCCCTTCATACGTGAGGGATACACAACATGTCTTGTCCAAACTCTCAGATATATCAATCCCCTCAGGTACTATACTGGCCAGCTTTGATGTGGTATCACTTTATAATAACATTCCCCATGATGTGGGCTTAAGACCAACACAATACTTTTTGAAGGAAAAATATTCACTATTGGAGGTGGAATTTGTGTCATTACTGCTGGATTTTCTCTTGCGCCATAATTATTTTGTGTTTAACGGCAAGTTTTACCTGCAAACACGGGGCACAACAATGGGAACATGTTGTGCCCCTAGCTATGCAAACATATTTAGCATGGTGGGAGAAATTATGTGTGTTCACAGATGACAAATCTCATCTTACCTGTAAAATCATTAGGTGGATAAGATATATTGATGACGTCCTGATACTCTGGCATGGTACCGTCGAGGATCTAAATGAATTTTTTACCATCTTAAACGATAATGATATTGTCTCCAATTAATATAGTGATAGGTGGAAATAAAATTGAGTTTCTGGACTTGCTTATTTCGATTGACAATACCAATATCACAACCAAACTTCACAGAAAACCAACAGCTACCAATAGTTTTCTCGAATGGACCTCACACCACCCACCAAGTTTGAAGAGAGGCATTTCCATCAGCCAATATCTCCGCGCTAGGAGAAATTGTTCAACTGACATCGACTTTCAAATTGAGGCAGATCTATTTAGAAATATGTTCTTAGCTAAAGGTTACCCTAAAAAATGCCTTAAACGTGCCTATCAGAGAGCACTCCATACCCCAGAAAGGAATTATTACTCCCTCATAAAAAAGAGACTAAAACTGAGTTTAAATTCATAGCTAGTTATGACAGTGGTTGGTTCAAAATCAAATCAATTTGTGAAAAATTCTGGCCTATTCTTCGAATGGAGAAGCCTCTAGATACCATTCTTTCCATTAAAGCATCTTTCACCGACGGTCTAAGAACTTACGTGAACACTTAACACACAGCTTTCTCAAAACAACGAAAACCCTACATACGTAGCTCCAACAGCCGAAGGGCATTTACAAATGCACACACTGCAAGGCATGCAATTTTGTCAAAAAATCCAATACTTTCCAAAGTAATGTCACACAGAGGAAATACAATATAAGAGACTTTATGAATAGCTCTAGCAAAATAGTGGTGTACATGATTACTTGCCAATGTGGGCTACAGTATGTGGGCAAAACCATTCAACAATTCAGACGGAGAATCTTACAACATGTCAATTCCATCTACAACTCACTAGATACGTCAGTATCTAGACATGTAAGATTACAACACGAGTCTGATCCTAGCTGTCTGACCTTTCAAGCTATTGAAAAGGTACATGTGGGACCTAGAAAAGGGAATTTTGATAGGTTTCTGTGTCGCAGAGAGTCGTTTTGGATATATACTCTCAAGTCCTTTATATCCACTAGGTTTGAATGAGGTTTTTAATTATTTTACATCATTTATTTAAGTTCTGCCATATATCTCATCCAACTTCTCCTCTGAGATGACATTATGCTATATACTTCATATTCATATATATATATTTGTATTCATTACTCGTTCTTCAATCACCACTTTACCGCTCTTTATTACTGCCATCTGTTATTGCGGTTTTACCATTTTCACTATATTACACGTCCCAAATTAATATTGGTTCCCTACCAGTATAACCCAATGGTTACTATTTATATCGGTTTCTACATCTCCCTAAAATTCTATATGGATCAATTATTTTTAAGATCCATTGGCTCAAAGTGATTTTTTTGATACAAATGCTCCCACCCCATAATGGAATTAATATCTATAGCAATGTGTTGGGTAGACTATTTATATTACCCATTATATATATATTTGTTTATTCACAATTTGCGCATCCATAGCTCCTTTCTGGAGCATGAACATTGAGATTTTCAACCCGTTCTAATGTATACACAGGGCACCCATGCTGTACATACCCATTTCCTTCCCTCTTCCCCCCCCCTCTTTCATTGACTGCCCATTATAACGGGTCCAATACTTATTGTCATCCCCCAGTCACATTGGCTATATATCAGTATACTATCGCCACATATATTCTGTGGTAGCGCTGGGATACTTTTTCCACTTGACTATGTGTAATAATTTCAAATGTATCTCTTTAATGTTCCACCAGCGCTCTTTAATGATAATACTGTTATTGCAATGTAAACAGTCTTATAGCGCTTGCTCTCATAGAATGTTTCGAGATTTCCAAGTCATTAGACTAATATGGGATACTGATTGGCTTGGCTTACTGCCAATCAATATAGGGGTGGAGCCAAGTATGAGCCATAGATGCCACTGATTGGAGTGAATACTTGCCAATCAACACAGCGGCGATTCCCTATATACAATCTACGCGCTACAGTGGATTTATACCAGCATCCCACCGTAATATATGTCTCCATAGTGGCAACACGTTTGCCCATTTGATTATGCGTTACATTATTTATTATTTTTTTCATGTTCCGCCATTTATTTATGTTTCCTATCTGGTCACCCAGCGGAATTCTTTAGACATGGCGCTACATTGCAGACAGTTCTATTCGACCTGTTCATACGGTGTGTGTGGATATCCCCACGGTATAGGATCCCTATAGATTATCTGACTGGTTGGATTCATTGGCAAAAACATAGGGGTGGAGCTCACTTTGAGTATTAGATGCCACTGATTGGTTTGTATATCTGCCAGTCATAGGGATGGCCAAGTACATCGCCAGCATCACTCTGCGATTGGATTACCTTGTTGCCAATCATTCAATTGAGTGACGACCACCACATTATGTGCATTTGAACGATCTCATTGGTTAATTACGGGACGAGCCCACTGGTCAGTGGGTTTAAATATACATTCACTTCATGTTTTTATTCCTGGCATTCCTGACGAGCCTGTGTAAGGCGAAACGCGCGTCAGGTGCGTTTCAGTAGCTGTGAGCTATCTACCCTATCCCCCAAATCTCCCTTCTCTCAATTTTTTGCCAGTGTTTGGCTTACTATTACTGCATCATTGTTTGCTTGTTGTTGATTACTCTGTACCTCATTGTGGGCACATGCATTTGCTATTCAGCCTTATTTTCCATCAATCTATAGCCTAATATTAGTGAAGTGAATTTGTGGAGGTTTCTCTTTTGGGGTTTTCATTTTCAATATATGTGATCAATTGCGGACCATTTTTGCCCCAGCTCACATTGCTACCCCAGTACCAAGTATTTTATATTGTCGCATGTGTGAGTAAACTATATACTGGACACTCATGTCGATTCTTACACCAAACAGGAATACTTGTTGTTTTTAATTTTCTTTCATGTTGTGTGTATTTGTTTTGGTGATCACCACATGTTGGTTTTTAGTGTTTGGCTTCAGGCCACAATAAAATTAGTTTTTTTATTCTGTTTTCATTGATGCATTGTGTTCCCACTGACTTGTTCAGTGGATCAGCTTTTTTCTTCATACTCAATGGGTTTCAATACCTCCAGCATCTTGTGACACAATTACATTGGTTTCATCTCGTGTATTTCAGGTGTGTCATTACCACTACTTTTGCAGTGGGTTATTATTTGGCATAACAACAGGTGTTTTTAGTCTGGTGTAATGAATTTGATACATTGTATGTATGTATGTAGACTATACTGAGGGGGTGGTGTCTGCTTCTGAGTGAGAAGTGTTAATTTCCCTCCTAAAACTTCTTCTAATATGTCATCATCTTTTTTTTTTTTTTTTTTTAAATTCTGTATTTTATTCATTTTTATAATATGACATTATAATCAATACGATGCATAGATCAGATGAAACACAAGTGCGTTATACTGAGAGTGATATGAAAAATAAAAAAGCAAAACAAGAATAAAGTAAGGAAAAACAAGAAAAATATAGTATGTAAACAAGGGAAAAAGAAGAACGAAAGGGAAAAGGGGGGTAAGGGTAGGAAAAAGTATCTGCCTCCGCGGGAAGGAATCTGTCCCTCAATCCCGTCACCTATGGCAGTGCTGGGCATCCAAGCCACGCGGCCCAGATCTTCAGGTAAAGGTGTGGAGTGTCATGAATCTGAGCCGTGAGTTGCTCCATCATCCGTGCCTCTGTGAACATTCCAAGCAGTTCCGGATAGGAAGGAAGCATTGGTTGATTCCAGTGCCTTGCCAAGGCTCTGCGAGCGATTAAGGTGACTCGAGCAATAAGTTTGTTCTCGCATCGTAGTAGCCCTTCCACAGGACGGGACAGTAAGAATGTCCATGGGTTGATCTCCACCGGCCTTTCAAGAGCCTGATGTATCCAATCCGCCAGTGTAGCCCAATACGGGCGAAGTTTAGGGCACAACCACCATTGATGGTAATATGTCCCTAGTTGACCACAGCCTCTCCAGCATAGTCCATTCGGGATTAGCATGCATGTGATGTAGGCGCACCGGGGTAAGGTACCAGCGGAATAGAGTCTTAACACTTTGTTTCATGTGGGTGATGCAGCCCGATGATTTAAAGTTGGCTTCCCAAATCTCAGACCACTCCTCTTCGTCAAGCTCCTCTCCAATGTCTGCTTGCCATTTGAGCATATATGGGAAATGACCAGATGGCCATGTAGGGCCAGTGATTGATACATGGAAGAAATCGCGCCTTTAAAGGTCGTACCACGAAGGCAAATCTTTTCAAACCAGGTGGGTGTCAAATTGGCTGCCTGTTTGATGTGATCTTGCGAGACGAAACTTGAGAGCTGGAGGTAGCGGAAGAAGTCTCTGGATGTTAGTGGCAGTTTGGTGGCTATATCTGCTGAGGGCGCCATTGTGGCGCGGCTAGGAGAGGAAGGAGGCAGAGGGAAAGGAGGGGGAGGAAGAGATAAGAAAAGGGAGGAAAAACCATAATAATACTACAGTCGTGAGAAAAAAAATAAAAATTTAAAAATAAATATGACACTTCAAAAATGCAAAACAAATGAAGAGATTGGGCTTACAAATCGCCAATCTGTTAAACGAGGAAGGAACTTGTAAAAATATAAATGTAAACAGTAAAATACGACAAAAACAGTCTGTCAGAACTCCGCTACAGCGGCTGAGGCAAGAAAATGTGCGACAAAACTTGTGCCGCCCGCCTTACAAGAAGTCGAACCAGAAAATTCAGGGAGGGGATAACCTCAGTCCCAAGAGTACCTTCCAGGGGGACCCCCCACGTACTATCCGTGAAGGACGATAAGACTAGAGGCCAAAAGATCAAGGCCCATCCGGTCTGTCAGTCACCATCTGAGGGGTGATCATCCGAGGAGGCTCGCACCGGCTCCACCGGAGAGCCCTCCAGCTGAGATTCAAGGAAGGCCTGCAAGGCGTCAGGTTGTAAAATGGGCGAACCCCCTCCTTCCGGAGCAGGAGCAGCTTAAAGGGGAATCCCCAGGCAAATCTGAGGCCCCGTTCCCGGAGCATATCAGTCGCGGGCTTCCATTCCCTCCTATGGGAGAGGGTGACAGGCTCCAGGTCTTGATATATCTCTAGCGGGGTCCCCTGATAATGTAAAGAAGTGCGTCATGTCGCTGTCATAATTCGTTCTTTAACCGGGTAGCAATGAAAGCGGACGATAACATCTCTCGGGGGTGCATCCTTACCCGGACGACGGCGCAGGGCCCGGTGAGCCCGTTCAAAGTGGAGATCTTCAGGGTCCATTTTGGGGAGCAACTTCTGGAAGATGGCCTGGAGGGTTTTATGAAGCGTATCCGGGCCAATAGTTTCCGTCAGTCCACGTATCCGCACATTATTGCGTCGAGATCTGTTGCCCAAATCCTCAACGACAGCCTGCAGATCCGTGACCTGAGCTTGCAGCGACCGGACCTCCGTATGGTGGTCTGCGCGTGAGGCCTCCAGGCCGTGCACAGCCTCCTCAAGGTCCGTGGTGCGGGAGGTGAGTGTACCGATTTCGGACTTGAGGGCAGCCAGCTGGGAGGCCAGATCATCCTTAAAGGAGGCCTGGAGGCAGTTGAAAAGTGCGTCCAAGTCTGCCGAGGTGGCTGGGCTCCGGACCCGCGGGGACGAAGGAGATGCGGCCGCCATGTTGGATTCCTCCTCCTGGCTGTGCGTTTCTTCTCGGCCCTTTTTATGAAAAATCGGGGCCGTTTTCTGCGTCTGTCGGTGCTGGGAGGTGGGGGGCCCCATAGAGACCGTGTCCCTGTGGAAATGCGGGGGATCGGGACGCGTACTGGCAGGGAAAAAGCGGATTTTACGGCCGTGCAGCGGGGAGCTGAAGGATCAGGCAGCCATGCGTTCGGAAGCCACGCCCCTTCCTCATGTCATCATCTTTAAAAGCGATTTTGAAGCCACATTTTATTAAATGACCGACATGTTAGATATCGTTCTTTCAGGCAGACTCCACAGATTCATAATATATAATTTTTATATGTATACGTCCTGTCCTGGCTATATATTATGAAAAAAATGCAATAAAAATTGAATTTTTAATCATCTGCAGTGTGTAAAGTGTTTTTTCACATTTTAGCACATGAGCGTCTGCGGTTATGTTTTCTATAGGGTGCGCTTGTACAAAAATTAGAAATGGGGACTTGTTACATTTTGTGGGGGGAATTACGTGATTTATAGCAAACGCACCCCATAGAAAAAAATCATTAGTGCATCATCATTCACATTATAATTGAAATGTGAACAATATTGCTGCATTCATTTTCCTCATTTTCCTACAGCGCACCACAATTATGGAATAACCTCCCAGACACCATCAAATCTTCCCCCAGTCTTAAGTCACTCAAGAGCTCCTTACTAACATACCTTAATACAGAATGCACCTGTAAACATGTAATCTAGTGACTATATTTCCTACATATTTATTTTCTGTTAATCTGTATATTTGTGTTGTTTTTATAATATCTTCCATTGTATTACTTTGTATTTCTGTAACTGTAACACTTCAATGTTCTTGAACCCAGGACATACTTGAAAACGAGAGAAATCTCAATGTATCCTTCCTGGTAAAATCCTTTATAAATAAATAAATAAATATAAATAACACACAAAAAAAATACATGTTTTTTTTTTATTTGTTTTTTTTTACTTTATACCTGGTCATGTTGGGTATCATTCGAAAAGGCCATTCGATTGACACCCTCCATGACCCACTAGATGCCTGGAGATATCGGGGTTCAAATGAACCCCCTATCTCCACCAGGGGATTGGCCTGGGCAATATACAGGGTGAGCCAGTCAAACCTGCATTTTTGAAATGACTGTAAAAAATAAACGGATGGATATTTCAAAATTTTATTGTTACTATCTTAATGTACATTAAAAAGCATTTAAGAAACAACATTCACTGTTTAAAAATAACTCCAGTAAGATGGTGTCCTTCCCGATTGAGACAGAGATTTCTGAAACAGCCCATCGCATCACGGAGCATACGCGGAGGAATTCTCTCGATTTCCAACCGGATTCTCCTCTTGAGTTCCCCAAGCGTTGGAGGTCGTTGTTCAAAGACTTTACTCTTCAGGTACCCCCAAAAGAAAAAAATCGCACACTGTGAGGTCGGGCGATCGGGGAGGCCAAGAAATTGCTCCATTTCGGGATATCACCCGATTTGGAAAAAGATTGTTGAGAACATTGATGCTCACACGGGCTGTATGACTTGTGGCACCGTCTTGCTGGAATAAGGTTTCATTGTTCATTCCATGTTGACGAAGCTGAGGAATGAAGAACGAATGCAACATTTCCGAATAGCGTTGTGCATTCACAGTAACTGCTTGCTCCCTGTCATTTTCAAAAAAATACGGGCCTATGATTCCCAATGAGGACATTGCGCACCAAACTGTTACATTGCTTGAATGGAGTGGTGTTTGATGGAGTTGTTGAGGGTTTTCATCACTCCAATATCGGAAATTTTGTTTATTCACAAAACCGGAGAGATGGAAATGTGCCTCATCGCTCATCCACAGGTTGTGAACAAGGTCCTCGTTTTCATCAAACATGTCCGACAACGTTTGACAAAAACGCCGTTGAGCTGCAAAATCGTTTTCATTCATAGCCTGAACAACCTGAATTTTGTATGTGTGATGGTGTAAATCTAACCTCAAGATTCTTCGGACGCTCGTGTTTGCCATGCCAAGCGCAGCACTCTGTCGACGCGCCGATCTCCGAGGGCTTCTTTCCACAGCAACTCTCACGCGGTCAATATTCGCGGGAGTTCGCACTGATCTTGCACTGCCATCCCTTCTGCTTCTCGTTTCACCAATTGCTTCAAAGTTTGTCACCCACAGTTTGATTGAATTAACAGACGGCACTGGCTTATTTCGATTAATTTGAAAATTCTTCCGGAAACGACACTGAGCGGCTGCATAACTACCACTTTGGTAAAACGCTTTCACAGCGAATGAACGTTGTTGTTTAGACCACTGCTCCATGACGACTGAAATGCTTAGTTGTGGGGGGGACAATGGTAACCTTGCTAACTCGCTCCGCCCACTTTCACGGCTCTCCCGCCCTTTTCAAAAATGCAGGTTTGACTGGCTCACCCTGTATATACGCATGATGTGAGCTGGCCTGGGCAATATATATACGCATGATTGATGACGCATCTGTGACTGTCTGTGAGCATGATGTAAGCTTGCCTGGGCAATATATATATACGCATGATGGCGCATCTGTGACTGTCTGTGAGCATGATGTGAGCTGGCCTGGGCAATATATATATATACGCATGATGTGAGCTGGCCTGGGCAATATATATATATATGCATGATGTGAGCTGGCCTGGGCAATACATATATATACGCATGATGAAAATTTGCAAAGGATAAGGCAAGCAAAGTGAAATTTTGATGTGTCTGAAATTGAAACTTACCTGACAACTCTTATTTTTTTTTTTCGTTAATTTTAATTTGTTTTATAGAGTTAATTTAAAATGGTTTAATACAGTTTATTTATACTTATTTTACCTTTACTATTGGTGCTTTTCAAACTTTATTCTTAAATAAAAAGAAATTTAGCAGTTTCATGTTGTGTCGTTTTTTTTTTTGGGGGGGTGCAAGCAGCTGGTCTTGCCTAGGGCGCAAAATAGTCTAGCACCGCTCCTGACCACATGGTCCACCCCTGCACTCTTCCACAATACCACAGAGGGGTTACTGTATGATGGCACTTGCTGGCCTGGCACCAAAGGCACATTATTTGGCTGCACTGCCACTGACGCCTGTATCAGATTCATATCCTCAGAGGGGTTACTGTGTAAAGGCGCTGTTGCCGACGCTAAAGGCCCAATTTTAAAGCACCTATTGTTACTTTCATCCAAAGCCTGCATACGTTTCATAATAATTTAGCCAAAAAAACACTAAACTTTTTCTACGTGTCCAAAAATTTCTCCTCTTTTCATACAGACTGCCGCCCCAAGCAGTTGTTTATGGATAGATTAAAGGAAAAGTATTTACCGTCATTTGAAATGTCATTTTTTGGTGTTTAAATATTTCTATACATCCTAGAAATCCGCCACTTCACGGGCAGGTTATGGGGACCTCCTAGGCACGATATTTGAAGGAATTTTTCATTTTTATTTTTAACCCTTATTTCATGGAAAACTCACTGTCCCTTTATAAACTTTTTTTTAACTTTTTGTCCTTGTTTCCTGTCCCCCAGGGCACTACCCGGACCCCCATACACCTTTTATGGCAAATATCTAGCATATATGCCCTCTTGGAGGGCACTCTAAAAATAGAATTTTGAGTCCCATTGACTTGTATTGAGTTCGAGTTCGAATTCGAACATTTGGAAAGTTAGAGTTCGAATGCGAACCGAACTCGGGTGTTCGGCTCATCCCTACTCCTTACTGTAATAACGTATTTGACAGGCATATTTCGCCAGCTGCTGGCCGGTAGGTGTTACTGCAGTTCTGGGCTCTGTGCAGGATCAGCTGGGGAGCTCATACCCAAAGTGCTAAAACATTAGAGGCATGTTCCGCAACCCAAATGCAAATGAAATTTGTCTGCAATAAATTTAATTCCAGCGCATTGCACCCGTGGAACACCATTTTGATAATCCTCGATATCGGGGCACCAGAAGTTACCTTGCAGATCGAGTACAGTTGGTCTTGGTAATGAAGGAGTTAAGTTTAAGTATTTCTTTTTTGCCTATGTAGAACCAAGTCCAAACATTTTTTAGCACTTGCAGAGTGAAGTATCATTACGGTTTGCTGCCTTAACATTTTTAATAATAGAATTAGTGAATAGTACCTGCCTGCTTTGATAATTCACATTAACCCACCCCAATGTGTTCTCATTTTAAAGGGCACGTGTGTTGATTGCCAATTCGGAGCAGTATGTCCTCCAAACTCACAGCCGGAGGTAAGTCTAAATATTCTCATTTTTATAAAATACTCAAAGCATTTATTCTGATTTTGCTGTTTTTTGCTTTGATATGTGACTTATTTGCATTGTTTATTGGACAAATAATATCTTAATAGACGAGCGCAGACATAAATTTAATGTGTACATCAGAAGGCAATTTTCCAGGTACTCTTAAAAGTGGGTGGCATGGCAGAGGTTTATTTAATGGATACCAGCCATTTTATTTGAATGGGTAGTCTTTATCAAATATACTTGTGCCACGCCACCCACTTTAACCTCCCTGGCGGTCTAATTTTCTCAAAATTTCGTGTCTAAAAGCGTCTCAATTTTTTTTTAAAGGAAACATGTTTTTGTACATAGTTAGCCTGTAATAATTAGGAATCACGCACTGAAATCCATGCAATCAAGAGTCCTTACTGGTAAAATTCTTTATAAATAAATGAATAAATAAAAAAATAGTAAATACACGGAGTCCGATAAAGTTTGAAACACGACATAATAATTTATTATCCCAAAAATAATTATCCAAAATAATGCAAATAAATGATATTCAATAAAATACAACACAAAACACTGAAATCTGTCTGAAACCAAGGGTGAGACGATGTTTGGTCTGTTTCTTATCCTGTAGTGCCACCTAGTGGTCGTTCATAAACATTGCACATTGGATTATACAGTGTATTATAATTTTTTTCTACGTTTGCTGCCTGGTCCCACCCCCTGAATCGTGTGACTCGCAAGGAGCCTTACCAGGAAGCAACTCGCCGCGATCACACTGCGGGGGACAGCGAGGGAGCCAGGAGGAGGTGAATATGCATCCAGCCCGAGTGTGGCTCGGGGTTACCGTTCGCGGTAGTGAAATTTAACCCTGAGTCACACTCGGGAATACCACCAGGGAGGTTAAGGAGTGCTCTGATCCTTTTTTCTTTTGCAATATGTGCTTAACAGCCTTCCAGGAATCTGAAAGTACTCGCTACTATATTGGAAAAATTACCTTTGATTGCTACACTGTCAGGGTTATTCAGAGAGCGTGAAAAGCAGGAGAATGACTGGAGAATGAAAAATTCTTGGTCAAAATAGCCGATTTGGAAAGAATTTTTCTGGTTTGGCTATTTTGACCTAGAATTTTTCATTCTCCAGTTATTCTCCAGTCATTCTCCTGCTTTTCACGCTCTCTGAATAACCCTGTGTATCATTGATTTAATAAATCTGTCATTTGAGAACAAGTTTTTGGGACACTGCCCACAAGTACCATTTACATATAAATAGATAGACTGAGCTGAGCTATTTATCAGGTCTATTCAAAGAAAGGTGAAACTCAGGAGAATGACAGGGGAAGTGAAAATTCTAGGTCAAAATAGCCAAACCAGAAAAAATTTCCCATTTATCTCACTTTCCAAATTGGCTATTTGGTCTAGATTGTTCTCTTCTCCTGCCAATTCTCCTGATTTTCACCTTTCTTTGTATAGATCTGTATATCATTATTTGTGATTTATTACTAAATCACAAGTGCAGAATAAACATGAGTAGTTCTCTTAGTTAAAGTTTATTATCTTTTTTTTTGTGGAGCCACGCACTAGAAAAGCCTGCATCTACTCAAAGTACATCTTGTTGAAGAGATTCATCTCTGTCGGCTGCCAGGTGACATGCTCGACCACCATAATTGTGAGTATAGTTTAATTTTGTTAATTCCTCTATTTTTAGTGTTGATGTATGCCATGCCCAAAAAGGTTGGGCTCATTAGAAATATAATATCTCCCTTTATGTGGCAGCATTTTTTTTTGCTGACTTATATAATTTAAAAAGGAAGTTGTTCCCTTTAAAAGTTTTCTGTCACATGACTGTGGCATGCCGCAGGGGGTGGGAGAGCTGAGAGTGGAGAGCCTTCGTTCAGCACTTTAAAGGAAATTTGATTGTCCCCTTTATTCTATCTACTACCAAATGCATTATGATTTCTTTTCATATCTAAAATTTTAGGTTTCCCAAATAAGACCATACAGGACATTTTTATAATTTATCAGATGAAGATGTAGCTGCCAATGCATTATCTGTGTTGTACAGTAGAGCTTCCTGTCTTCCTTTATCCCTCTGTCAGCTGATTTCACTTTTCCTCCGCTCTCCGAGCTCACTACACAAAGCTTCTACAACAGAGGTCAGCATCCTTGGCCCTCCAGATATTTTGAAACTACATTTCCCATGAGCCTCTGCATACCTAATGAGTTGCTGAGCATCATGGGTGATGTAGTTCCATAACATCTGGAGGGCCAAGATTGCTGACCCATGCCCTACAAAATCTCTGTCAATCTCCCCAACACTCAGTCAAGGAGTGCCCACTACACAAACCCTGTACAAAAGCTCTGTCAATGCCCCTACACTTAGAGAGTGCACGCTACACAAAGCAAATGACACAGGTTTGCTGAAAGCTGTCGAAGATCAGAGGGCCTGATCACAACCTGGCCGCAAAGCACAGCGTTCAAGCCATACAGCATAACAGCTTGAGTGCTGTGCTTATTTTGAACTCATCGGATTCTTTCTGAGACACAAGGTAGCGCCAGGTTACTGTACATTTTAATGTCTCCTATACTTTGCATGGGAGACGTTAATGTGCAGGTAGATGATGAATAACGAGCTATTCCAACCAGCTTGCTCTCCGTCTGCACCTGATGTTATTAAGGTTTAAATAATGTATTTCAGACCCTAGTGTTTATGTTTGGTCTGAAGTGCAATCACTAGAATGGCGAGAGTGGCGCTATCTGCCTCTTCCTCACTTCGCTGGCTGAAGAACAATGGGAAAAAATCATTCCCAGTGTTCCTCTGTGTCTCCCTCCACTGCTCTGGCCAGATCTCAGTCAAGTGAGCTCTTGTCCATCTCCATGGAGTCCTATGGACTCCTGAAGCTGATAACACTGTGCCGCTCGGCGCAACTGATGTTATCAAATTTGGTAGACATGTGCACAGAAAAAAAAATTTGTTTGTTTCGGATCAATCCGTTACGTTTTTTTAGTTGATTTCTGTGCGTTCATTATGTTACCGTGATTCTTATTTCGTATTGATTCGTTATTTAGTTTTTATTAGTTATTTTGTTTTTTACGTTATTTCAGAATGTGAAACGGATTTATTAATTACTTAATCCCCCTGTCCCTGGTGCTGAAATATATGTTTCAGCACCAAGGTCCGCAGCTCCGCAGGGCTCCGGAGCAAAAGAGCCCCCTGTCCCTGGTGCTGAAACATATATAGGTTTCAGCACCCGCCGAACGCAGCCAGACTGCAGGAAAGAAAAAAATGCTGTGTTCGGCAGTGAAAAAAAGCCTTGTTTTTTTAAATAATTAGGAATGAAAAAGTTTCAAAGAAATACTCAAAAAATTCTAAAGCAATAAATAAAAATACTTTTTGCTGCAGATGAAAAGAATAAATGGTTGGATAAATAATTAATAAAAACAAGGTTTTTTTTAACATTGAAACCTATGGTATTTGCCTGTTTAACCCTTTCGCTGCGGAGGACACGCTCAGCGCGTCCACCCGCAGGTAGGGTTCCATGCGGAGGATGCGCTGAGCGAGTCCTCCCTTTGGGGCCAGCGATCGGCCGGATTCCGGCCAATCGCTGTGCCCCCCGGTGCGGGCTGACATCCTCGATGTCCGCCCAGCACCCGGAACTGCCGCCGGCACAATTAGATGTCTTTGCGGCGGCGCGATGACATCTAATTCAGGCGCCCCCCCCGCGTGTGCGGAGGAGGCGCCTGAAAGGGAGGGGGGGAGGTCCTTCGGAGATCTCTCCCTCCCGATTGCCGGGGTGCAGGGGGTTAATCCAGGCACCGTTTGGAAGGGCACAGCCTGCCCTTCCTAATGGTACCTGCCATTAACCCCATGGGGGCCGGATCACGAATCGGCGCCGAAAAGCGCCGGTTCGTGATCCTTTCCCGGAGCTGGCCAACATCTTGGATGTCGGTCAAGCCTCCGGGAACTCCCCCTGAGGACTGGCGTCATCGTGCATAGCACAATGACGCCGGTCCTCGAGTTAACCCCTAACTGCCACCAATGGTGGAGATAGGGAGTTCCAATGAACCCCCTATCTCCCGATCCGTGGCAGTTAGGGGTTAATGTTTGATATTGTTGAATCGGACAGAGCATGGCTGTTCCAACAATACCAAACATGACAATGAAAAAAGTTTTTAAAAAATAAATAATATTTTTTAAAAAAATTATAAAAAAAAAATAAACAAGTTGTTTTTCTTTTTTTTGTTTTGTTAATGCAGCAATATTGTTCCCATTTCAATTATAATGTGAACAATGATGCTGCACTAACGATTTTTGTATGCGGTGCGTTTGTTAAAAATCGCGTAATTTTCCCCAAAAAAAAATGTAACGAGACCCCATTTCTAATTTTTTTAACAAGCGCACCCCATACAAAATATAACCGCAATTGCTCGCATGTTAAAATGTGAAAACAAAACACTTTACACGTTGTAAATTATTGAGAATTCATATTTTATTGCATTTTCTGTTATAATATACAGACAGGACATGACGTATACATATAATAATGACATATTATGAATCTGCTAAGTCTGACGGAAAGAACGATATATAATATGTCTGGGTCATATACTAAAATAAGCCTTCAAAACGCGTTTAAACAAGATGAGCGAAACATTTAAAAATGAGCTCAGCACAAAGGCGTGAAACGCCTCAGCAGCGAAAGGGTTAAACCTGTCGAACGAAACCAATGAAAATCAGGTCATTTGACTGACATTTCAGTGCTGTACTCTGAATAGATTAACCATTACTTCTGTATGGGGAATTTCACTGCCGCCGATTCGCACCAAATGGCACCATGGTGCTGTCCATAGTCTGTGGTGCTGAATGCAACGGATTCAGCACCACTGCCAATGGGCAGGGATGCGATACTGAATCTGTGAAACAAGTGAAACGGAATAACGAATGGATTCGTAAAAACTGAATCAATTCGTTATATTCCGTTTCGTTTTCATTCCATTTCGGATGGAACCAAGTTGTTATTTTGGAAGTGATTTGATTCCGAAATACAAATCGGTAAATTTTGTCCGAATTGCGATTCGGAACAAAACTAAATGCACATATCTAGAATTTGTCTCGAAAGTATTTCTACTCAAACTGGTGGCAAAGTGGCTCAGTCGTAATATGGACTTTAACCACTTGGCTGCTAAGGACGCGCTCAGCGTGTCCAGCCAAGTGGTTCTCCTGTGCTATGGACGCGCTCAGCGTGTCTTAGCACAGGAGGCAGCAATCAGCCGGGATTCCGGCTGATTGCTGTGCCCCCCCCAGTGCGGGCTGACATCTTGGATGTCAGCCCGGCACTCCGGGACCCCGGCGGGGACAATAGATGTCATCGCGATCGGCTGGGGGCACGGTCAAAAGCCAGGCACCGTTTGGAAGGGCACAGCCTGCCCTTCCAAACGGTGGCTGGTTTTAACCCCTTGGGGCCAGATCACGATTCGGCGGCAAAAAGCACCAGATCGCGATCCTCTCCCGGAGCTGGCTGACATCTTGGATGTCGGCCAAGCTGCCGGGAACTTCCCCTGATGACTGGCGTCATCGTGCATAGCGCGATGACGTCAGTTTTGGAGTTAACCCCTAGCTGCCACCAATGGTGGAGATAGGGGGTTCCAATGAACATGAGCATGGCCTTTCCAACGATACCAAACATGACCATGGTAAAAGTAAAAAAATTAAATTAAAAGAAAATGAAAATAAAAAAAAGTGTTTTTTTTGTTTTGGTTTTGTTAATGCAGCAATATTCTTCCCATTTCATTTATAATGTGAACAATGATGCTGCACTAATGATTTTTGTATGGGGTGCGTTTGTTAAAAATAGCATAATTTTCCCCCAAAAAAATGGAACGAGTCCCCATTTCTAATTCTTTTATCAAGCGCAACTCATAAAAAATATAACCGCAAATGCTCGCATGTTAAAATGTGAAAAAAACCACTTTACACATTGTAAATTATTGAAAATTAAAATTTTATTGCATTTTTTGTTATAATCAGATAGGTCATGACATATACATATAATATTGATATAGTATGAATCTGCCAAGTCTGTCGGAAAGAACGATATATAATATGTCTGGGTCATATAATAAAATATGACTTGAAAACGCGTTTAAACATGATGAGCAAAACTGGGAAAAATTAGCTCAGCACACAGGTGTGAAATGGCTCAGCAGCGAAAGGGTTAAAGGTGAGCTGCAAATGGAAATCGACAGACGCAAACGTCCATTTGCGTCTTGCTTTTAAAATCCAATTTGTGATCAGGCCCAGGATTATCTTCTTCCAGATAGAAATAACTTCAGTTGCAGAAATGTTTACTTTTCCAGATTGGATTTAATAAGGTTTTTAAAATATGTTTTAATAAATCCAATCTGGAAAAGTAAACATTTCAGCAACTGAAGCTATTTCTGCCTGTAAGGAGATAATCCTTTTTATTCAGCAGCCTTCAGCAGACCTCAGGTGTTTAACTAGAGTCCTGAGACTTACTCAATCGAGACTCTAAGGCTGGGGTCAGACCAGCGCACTTTTAACGTGCGTTCTGGCGCACTTAATCACGGCCGCACTAGCAGCAAATGACGGGCAATGACAGCCAATATACGAAGTACGGTCGGACGAAAGTCCGGCCGCGCAACGCAAGTGGAAAATGAACGCATTTTTTCGAGAACGCTGAACCGCTAGTACGGACGTACAGAGTGCGCTGCGCCCGCTAGCGGTGTGTGTGTGTGATTTGGAGACGTCAGACCCTGCTCGTGTCCGGCCAACATAACGTCCAGACGCAAAAAGTTTCCTGGTTTGGATTCGTAAAACATCACTCACGAAAATGCGCATCGTATGACCGTTTTCGCATATTCCGTGAAAAAATACATCAATGCGTTCGGACGCACTTTTTTACGTTCGCGTGTAAAAATGCTTTCGTTTGACCCTAGCCTTAAGGGCTTATTCACTAACCACCAATGATCACCGTTGTTGCAAACAAAGGTTATAAATCACTGCTGTAGCTACTGTAGTGAACTTTGACTATCTGAAGAAGGAAAATTCAGTAATGGCAGATGAAGTTCCTGCAAACAACGGTAACACCATTATTTTTCCGTAAAATGAGCAACCTATGGCTATTCTCCATGTAGCATTGCTCCATGTTCATCTTCATTGAACTCCGATAGAAACAATGCTGAAAATCTATAAAAACAAAACAAGATAACATCTGCGGAAACTACGACAGAAAGAACAGTGAGTCATATGATGGTCTACTATGGCAGTTGCCTACATAGGGAATGCATTGTAGATTAACTGCACTTGAACCACTGTAGTTATAAAAGCACCGATCAACGAAAGAATGGAAGTCATTAAATAACCGTTACGTAATATGTAAATAAGCATATATTTATTTTTGCAACAAACGAAACTGATGTACAATATGCAAAATGCTATTAAATGATATCTACTCAATCTTTACTGATAAGATTAACTTGTTAACAATTGTTTTAGCTGATGAAATGTGTGTCCTGTCAGAGAGACGCAAGATGTATCAATAAAGGCACGATAAATAAGATGCATTTTACACTGCAGCTAGACTTTAATGGACTTACCATGATGGCTCCTCATAAATTCACTAAGTTACTCTTAACAGTCACCAAACTTCGGCTCATTTACCTAATGCATTACCACAACGATCTTCTAATGTACTGTATGGGACCAAAATATTATACAACTAACAACACACAGCCTCTTATCTCTTGCTACTCCACTCGAAGCCGTCCCTTATGCTATGTTTAATCCCTATCTGTGAACTAGTTTGGGTCTTGCGCATTTGTTTCAGTTTTTAAAAACCGCTACATTTACATAATTTCCCCAGCTAATGGAGAAGTATTGAGAGACCCTCCTCATCCTTACTTTCTTACCTACAACTGAAATCCTGCGTGAAACACTTCAGTCTTTACCATTCTTTATAACAAGGTGTACCCGCAGTTTTGGAATTTGAACACTTTACCATCTACCCTGTGACAACCACTAAACTAATTGGTTTATGCTATGAGAACTTGAACAATATCCCCTCTACCACCCATTGGCGGTTTCAACAATCACGGGAAATAGAGCTCCAACAGTCATAAAATAACACGACAACAGGCTTATACCCTGGATAAGGGGGCGACCTGCTGTGTTTCTCTTTATGAGACTAGATGCAAATGGTTATACCATTGGTATTTGGTTCCAACATGAGAACACTACTTAAATCACAAGGTATCCAGTACTTGCTGGCGCTGAGTTTTCCTCCCAGGTACAATACCTCACATCTGGTGGAACTGTCCACTACTACATCCCTTTTGAAGTGTTGGAGGGGTAGACATCTCACTACTTCCCAACATATATTTGATAGGTATGCTTCCACAACAAGTCCAAAACCTGTTACACTGTCAGAGGAACCTATTTTGCATCAAGTCCTCGTATATTTTTATTGATAGCACGGTTCTGGAAATCTGCGAATGTCCTGTCTCTCCATGCTCTTCAAAACATGTAACTGACCTCGAAACTCATGAAAAGATAGCTATACAGTACAGTTCTTTAAGCTTACTCCTCCAAAACGGGACTCATGGCCATTGTGGGAGGAGCATACAATTTATTGTTCCTCAGCCATAGTTACTAAATACTGGGCCCTATTCCCTACTGTGTGCTAAAATGGAGAAGCTAATGGGGAAAAGCTGCACCTGCAGGTTTCCCCGTAGCATCACCATTTTAGCTTGAGATTCCAGGGCAAGCGCTACCTCAGCAACTTTGTCTCGGAATGCAGCGCTAACTGCTGGGATACTCGCGGTAGCGCTTCAGTTCTGCCTTGAGTATCACCTCCTGGAGTCCATTGGACTCCATAGATGTGTACGCTTCTGGGCTGTGAGATCGCGCAGCCCTGCAGAGTGATCGCAGAGGGAGACTGGCAACTATTTTTTCCCAGTCTCACTCTGCTCCCGGTGACCAGAATCAGTGGATCGGGCCACCGTTGTCACCACAGGATGTGAGTATCAGATTCATTGGGGGGGGGGCTTTAATGGGTGCTAAATGATTTTGCAAAAGTGGAAACATTTAACACCAGCTTTAAGGATTCTCTAAACTTTGCCTCGCGCGTCCCTGCAGTAATTAGTGCTAGCACTGTGCAATAACTTACTTATCGTAACGCTAATTACTGATGGCTCTCCCCACTTAAGTATAGGATCCGGACGCTAGCGCAATCACCAATACTCTAAGTGATTTTCCTATGGGTTTAGCGTCAGGGAGGTAATGTGAGGGGGGGCATGCGTTAGTCACTTATCCTAGTGATAATGCTTACACATCTGAACGCTAACGTTAGTATTCACTAGGGAATAGTGTCCACTGGATTTAAATAAGAAATATGTGCGAATGAACTTATGTGCTTTCTAAGTGGATCTATGTAAACTGCTCATATTGAATTTTTAATGTTAATTCCCTTCCCCATTTTATTTTATTTACAGCCCTTTTAGATTTTTTTTAAAAGTTCAAAAAGACTAAATTTAAAAAAGACATATTGATAGAATAGATGAATCAGAGCGACTAAATTCGTCCATATTAGAATTGGAGCTGGCTTTCAGTTCCGCCGCGGGCGAATTTGAGCGTCTTTTTTAATGAAGCGATTTGTTGGGGGGGTTTTTAGCGCAACATTTTTTTAATGTTTTTTTTTTTCCATGTGTTTTTCTGACAGTAAACCAGGAAATAGAGCTTGGGTATAATGAGAGAAATACATAGATTCTACTTCACGTGAAGCCATGTACAACTATTACCTAATTACTGACACCATGTTTATTGTTATATTAACAAGTTTTCATTTTACTTTAATGATAGACTAGAGACTGTTGCTCGGGATTTTATGGAGCACAATGCCTGTCTTGTCCGGGCAAAGCCGGAAACGCATGCTTTGGGAACGGTGTTTGCATGGATGGTGCAAATGGCACTGGGTCATGTCAGTGCGAAGACGGATATAACGGGACAGCTTGTGAAAGCTGCATAAACGGAAAATACGGCAGTCGCTGTGATCAAGGTAAATAACATTTATCAACTCCCAAAGTGTAATTAGGCTAGCGTCAGACGTCCGTGTCGTTGCACAGTTTAACATCCGTCGTAGCATTGATTTTTGATCAATAGAGACCAACACACGAAGTATGTGCGCACCGAAGTGCGCACGCATCACGCAGGTGGCAATGGATGCATTTAGGCCTTGACGTAAAAGCGCTATGACAGACGTCCAGAGTGCGCTGCATCGCCGTAGAGGCCTGTGTGCGTGATGACGTGACATCAGACATTTGCGACGTCCATCACATTGCCACTCAGAAGTTTTTTTCGGTCTGGCTGACTGTACCTGTCATTTAATTATAATTAATTTTGTTTCCCAGATTTCCCTTTTTTTTTCTACATCTGTCAAAAAAACTCGGACCGTGTGGTGTCTACAGTATGTTCCGTCAGTATGTCCGTCCGTTAAGCACGCACTCAGAGTGCGCTCAGACTGCATTTGTCTGACATTAGCCTTAACAGGACATTCAATCATAACCTCGGCGTGTTCTCCTCTCAACATATTTACAAACTAGGCTGAGAATGGCTTGTGCATTCTGTTCACAAAATATTGGCTAAAAGCCATTGGACACATTCCATAAACACTTGACAGTCATTCCCTAGAGAACCCCTTTAATTTACCTATTTTGTGGGGAGACGGGGGGTTATATCTTTATATTAAAATCTAGAAACTGACTACCAAACATTTAACATAATTAACATATACTTTTATATTTTCTTCCTAAGAATGCTCTTGCGTGAATGGAAAATGTAACGATGGACTTAAAGGAGATGGAGTCTGCGAATGCAATGTTGGCTGGAGGGGCATCCACTGTGACATTGGTACGTCTGTTATTCATATACGTTAAAGATTAACTTTATTTAACACAAAATATACTGTTTAGAAGTTATTTCAACAGCTGCGCAACATGTTTTGAAGTTGTTTTTTTTAAAAAACAAAGTACACTGTATTCCAATAAATGGGAATTTAACCAAGTTTACATTTGACTTGGAATATTACTCCCGTTTGGAATATTACTCCCTTTTGGTAATACTAATGTTACAGTTAGTCCTCTGAAAAAAAAGGATATACAGTTTGTTTCGGTCCTACAGTAAAGCAAGACTTCAAACATGGTTTAACTATCATGAGCAAAAAAAGGATCAAAATTAACTCAGCACATGTGAAGCGAAATGGCTCAGAAGTGAAGGGGTTAACTTCTATGTAGCTAACTGTTGGATTTAACGTGACAAAGCTGCCTCCTGAATACACCTGTATAGTCTCTATACTGTATGTCCAAGCCTGTGTGTGTATATCTGTGTATGTGTAAGAATCTGGTGTGTGTGTGTGTGTGTGTCTTTTTGTTTGAATGTGTATGAGTGTGTCTGGCTGTATTTTACAGCTGTATATGTCTGAGTGTGTCAGGGTGTTTTGGTAATACTAATGTTACAGTTAAGAAAGTAAATAAAAAATAAACAGTTTGCTGTTAAAGATAAAATCAGACAAAATTTGATTTATGAGATCAGACACATAAATGTATCGATTTAATTGCAACCGCGAGTTCAGAACTGGGTCCACAGGATTCCTTAAAGAGCAATGCCAGTCTGAAAATTATATGACCTTTTTTAACAGTGCACAACAGAATTGTGACTCATTGTGCCTCACGATGTGTATAGTTTAACTCCTGTAATTTGTAAACAGCCAGCCACATAATTAGCAGCACACACTGCCAGGTCCATGGAGGGAGCACATGGGGCATTTGCCCCACTCCCCCAGCTGCAATCCCATTGGAGGAGATACAAGGGACCTTTGAACATTTGAGCTCCTGTATCTCCAGTTCCATATAACGTACATCGTCAAGTTAGGTGTCATTGGAAATTACAGAGACTGTCCTTTCCAATGATTCCAAACATGACCATGTAAAACATTCAAATAAAAAATCTGAAGAAATTAAAATACAAATTTATAAACACAAAGGTTTGAATGATAAAATGTCGTAAAATAAATTTACTGTGCATGGTGAAAATTATTGAAATCTGTATAGAAATTTGCAATTTCTTTGGCATGTTTAGATATGGCACCCTGATGTGACATGATATATACCCATTGTAATGATATATTTTAAATCTGCTGAGTCCGCTGAAAAAAAAGGATATACAGTTTGTTTCGGTCCTACAGTAAAGCAAGACTTCAAACATGGTTTAACTATCATGAGCAAAAAAAGGATCAAAATTAACTCAGCACATGTGAAGCGAAATGGCTCAGAAGTGAAGGGGTTAACTTCTATGTAGCTAACTATTGGATTTAACGTGACAAAGCTGCTACCTGAATACACCTGTATAGTCTCTATACTGTATGTCCAAGCCTGTGTGTGTATATCTGTGTATGTGTAAGAATCTGGTGTGTGTGTGTGTATGTGTCTTTTTGTTTGAATGTGTATGAGTGTGTCTGGCTGTATTTTACAGCTGTATATGTCTGAGTGTGTGTCAGGGTGTTTGTATACAGCTTTGAATGCCAATGAGTGTGTCTGGGTGTTTGTATACAAGTTGTGTATGAGTGTGTACTTGGGTGCAATAAGCTCAAGTGTTTGCCGTATCTGCAAATAACAATTGCAACCGTGACAAATATCGACATGTCTCAAAAGGGCATTTTAAACAGCGACAGGAGAATGAATTGATGAAGCTTCTCTTTTTGAAACACCAAACTTTGTCACGGTTGCAACAGCAGCAATATTCGCTAAACAAGCACCGCTTAGGGAATAACCCCCTAATTATTGTAATAGCAAAAGTATATTAGACACTATTGTGCTACTGAAACAGTCAGCTCACCACCTACTGTGTTGTCTGTCACTGGTAGATAATGGGTTACTCAGTGTTTTGCTGTCTTTATCTATTTTCCAGCTATCAAAGAAGATAAGTGCAATAAATCTTGCCACAGCAGTGCTAAGTAAGTGCTTGACAGTTATTTCTCTGTATTAACATGCCATTGACCCCTTGTTATTAGAAGGGGTTACTAATGATATACTGTATATCAAGAACATAGGGTTTCCAGATCGGCCATGTTTTCCTTGACACATATTACTATTTCATGCAGAGGGGAGCTCAGAGAAAGGTGCTTCCCTGCAACATGTATAATTCATATGCTTCAGGAGAGAAACAAAGGCAGGTCATCTGGAATCCTTTTTGATTTCTTACCTACAGCGTATGGATTCTACATGCTGCGGGGTTGCATTTTTCATGCCCTGCCCGTCAGCATGAATAAGTTATAAGTATCCCGGGAAACATGGCCGATCAGGTAACCCTACAAGGACAGTTAATCAAAAGCACTATATAAACTTAATACAGATTTTTTTGTGAATGTATGCAATGTATTAGGGTGTTTTTTATGTGCACACGTTACATAATGTTCAGTATTGATTAGCTCAATGTTTTACTTTTGAAATGACTAAATAGGTTAATTGACAGGTGAGTTTGGGTTAGTTTAGGGCTATCAATTAAAATTTGTTCTTTTTGGGGGCTATCTACTAAAATGAATTGATTTTGTGCAGAAGTGAGCATTTTATCAAATGTCATTTTTCAAATACAATAAATAGTTTTGGTCTGCACCTTGACAAGGCTTTTGAGAGTTTTTTCCTAGTTAAAGGGATATTTTGTAATAGAGTTCTATATAAATAATCGGGCAGAAGCTGCTGACAGCCTCTGGTCGCTTTGTTTTTCCTATTCAGCTCAGGCATTCATAAGGCGGAAGTAACAGAAGTTTTGCTATGCAATTTGCACTCCTACGCAACATGCGTAGCCTAGGAACCGCAGATTGCGCACCGCTATGGACTTATGCACTTTACGTATGAGAGTTCCATAGTGCCTGCGATGGATCCGAGCTGCACGTGTGCACAGAAGTGACCCATTAGCGTCCTCTCTGAACCCTTTCTCTCAGAGTTACGTTGACACCTTCTCTGTGTGCTGACGTCACTAGTGACCGATCTGGTGACCAGCAGCCGGGAAGCTAAAAATTCCCGGCTGCTCGTGACGTTTGGTGAGGTGGAGGAAACAAATCTTTGCAGCAGTAAGGGGGGGGGAGGGGCACTCCTCACATCCGGATCACTTTAAAAAGCTAAAGTGGTCATGATGATGAGTAGAGTGTCCTTTTAAAACCGGTAACATTTGTCAACTAGCTCAACAGAAACATATACGGTTTGATAGACTACAGTTTTCATTGTCTTGGGCAGCCCTTTGGTCAATAATAGGAAGCAGGATTGATAGGTGACTATACACTCTCATATTCTCACTCTGCATTCACAGAGACATTTTTTGTGAGTCCATAATAGGGAGGCATTATGACTGGCAACTCCCATCAGCTCAGTTATAAGCCAACCCATTGGCGTCATGGCTTATATATTTTTTTTTAATAAATTATAGGAAATATAGGACAAACGCAAACTACAAACAATAAAACGAGAGCAGATGCTTTTAAGCCAATAGATATAAGGCCTAGAGAAACGCTCAAAGGATAACTAATGTCACATCAGTGCCACTACTCAGATGGATCTCAGGCCTCCTCTGTCATGCCGGGTCAACCACCAGTGGAAAAAACGCTGCACAATAAACAGGTGGATCACAGAATCAAATATTTATTATCAGGCACACGTAAATAGTCTATAGAATAAAACAGACAAATTAGCTGCTGCCAACACGTTTCATCACCTATAGAGTGATGATAAGGTTAAAAATGCAAACCAAAGACAGTAAAACCATAAAATCCTGAGATCATCATAAGCAGGGTTATTCAGAGAGCGGTGAAAAGCAGGAGAATGACTGGAGAATGGAAAATTTTAGGTCAAAATAGCCGATTTGGAAAGTGAGATGAATAAGAGAATTTTTCTGGTTTGGCTATTTGACCTAGAATTTTCCATTCTTCAGTCATTCTCCTGCTTTTCACCGCTCTCTGAATAACCCTGGAGATCTCACAGTGCTGGTGGAAGGACACTGCAGAACTATTTGTTCTCTGTTTCCTTCACTTTGCGGTGAGAGGAGACTTCGAATCGGACCCTCCTCATCTCCAAGGGAAATAAGTTAGTATTGAACTATGAAATCTATTTTTTTCTACTTACTACCAGTAAAAAAAAAATGGTATGTAAAAGTGAAAAGAAGCCACTGGGACTATCTCATTATTATCTGGCACTTTTAAAATATGTGCTTCCTATGCAAAGTACAAGACGTGTATATGTTACATTACCTGCTTCACAAGTCAAGCCACAAAAGGAGTTGGAATAGCAGAGGAGCCATGTTAATGGCTTGTTTATTAATGGTATTAGCTCCACTGTAGTAGCCCCTTGTCTTTCTTTAATGCCATGGCTAGCTTTTGAGCTATCGGGTTCCACCGCAGCCTCCTTAGTTCCAACGTCAAGGCTGTGTTCGAGCAGTTAGGTATGAGTATGAGGGACATACTAACTCAGAAATTACGTCACAGGAGTGTTATCAGGTCAAAATATATTTGAATTACAGAAAATAATGTCGTGTGGCTTTGTTTTATTGTGTTTTAGTTGCCTTGTTAAAGATGATGGCACTGCATACTGCCAATGTGCTGCAGGCTTCCAAGGAAACGGCACTTTCTGCTCAGGTAAATAAATATGGAATTAATTTCTCAATATTTGTTTCGTCATTAGAATCAGGGCATATTTAGGATTAATGATGGCCTTGGCAATCTTGCTTTTGTTGCCCTCCTTCCCACCAACAATATAAAAGCATGCACTCCTCATGGATTATTTCTTATAATTAAGCTGCAGCCGCCCATCTTTGGTGGGGTTATGTGCTGTACTTCCAGACCCATCACAGTAAACTCCGCAGAATTGCTCATAATTCCTCAGGGGATTTTAGCTGTGTACGTTGCTGTGGCCAAAACAAAATATTAAACAGCAGCAGTGGACCACACAATAAACGAGCCAGCCTAGGCAAAGCCTACCATAGGCCTGCTCCAGGTCAGCCCAGGGCAAAATACACTCAGGAGCTGCACAAACCTCCACTTTTCACACTAAAAGTATACAGGGTCATCCAGACGTGGACCCCTTGCTTGAGGTGCCTAGAGGGGTGTCAGTTAGACTCTCCTGACGAGGCCTAACAAGGCCGAAATGATGGGGTCGCTGCACCTCTTGTGCAGGGATGACGTCCTTAGCATTTCAGTGCTGGCCGCCCTTTCTGGGTGATTTCAGTCTGTCCCTGTAATGGCACAATCGAGCTAAAACTTTGTCAGACCTGAGCGAGCCCCACCGTAGAGCAGGCCTCTAGTGCTGTTGCTCAATCTCAGGACCCTCACATACCTCCTCTTTTCTCAAAATACACCCCTGAATGTAAAGACTATCAGAGTTATTCAAAGAGAGTCTGGCCCCTGAACTTGCACTGAACGTGATTTTCCCCGTACGGTGCAATTTCGGGGCCATTTGGCTATTCAAAAAAACTGATTATTGGCGAATTGCCAGTGAAATACGGGTGATCTTCGGCGGCAGTAAAATCCCCCATAGAGAAACAACGGTTAATCTATTCAGAGAACACCGAACAGCAGTGAAATGTCAGTGAAATGCCCTGCTGTTTGGTGATTTCATTCGGCAGGTTTATTCAGGCGAATCTCATAGGCGTCAATGTTAAAAATATTCCCTTTTTTATTTAATATCTATTAAACCAGTCATTCTTTTAATTTTGCAACAAAAAGTCTCTTTACTTCTTTTAAGGCTATTTAGGCATTTTAATAGCAGTTTTTCATTTTTCTGTAACATACCTTTTTTATTATAATTCATAGGATCTTATATGTAAATTTCAGACATTTTCGTCCAGTATGTTTTTTTTTTTGCAAACAGCGTTTCCAATTTCGAAACTTTAAATTTTTTATTTTTTTTACCCCGTTCGTCGGCTGGTCAGAACTGTGTTCGACAGATAGTCGGCTTTTTTTCGGACGTGTTCGGCAGGATTTCGGCGGTTTATCGGATACAATGTCTTCCAGTGGGTTCCCGGTGGTTTATCGGATCTGTTAAATTCAGCGGGTTTTTTTTTCGATTCAGTGGTTTTGCGGCAGATTTTCCCTGCATTTTGGGGAACCTGCGGTGAATGCTGAACTTGATTCCCCAAAGTGCGGGGAACGAAAGAGCACCGACATGTCACATTTTGGTGCTCTCTGATTAACTCCTTAAGTCTTGTGCCTTTCAGCTATTGATGCCTGCGCCAGTAGCAATGGTGGTTGCTCCGAATATGCAGAATGCAGAAAAACCAAACCTGGAAACAGAATTTGTGTTTGTAATACAGGATACACGGGAGATGGAATAGTGTGTCTTGGTATGTATCCTTTTCTAGAATTACACTGTATTACATGTGTAACATTTAAACATTGTGTAGCATAACACGAGCTACCATCTGTTGCAGACTTAGAGGTAGCTCATAAAGGGCTTGGTTTATTTCCATTGTATGATTGTTTTTTACATAAAAAAACTTCAGCTGATTGAACTGAAAAAATTCTGCCGGAACTAATATTCACAAAAAAAGCTGGTTGGTAAAATGACCAAAAAAGCATATTTTTGCCCAGCATCATATAGGTTTGTGCCTTTAAACATGAAAATTTAATAAACTCAGATGTCTAAAAAAGATTTTAGCCTTATTCCCTCTATTTTTCTTTCTGAAAATCCATTTTTTAACACCTTTCAGCATTAATTAGTTTTTGGAAATCAGCATACCAAAAAATTTGAATTTAATTACTATAGCCGATAATTCCATTGAAAAGCATATGCTTGATCAAAATTTTTATCTTGATTCGAAATGCCCAAATGTGAATCTCCTGACCCGCAATATGGACACAATGCGATCCAAAAAGGGGGAGATTTTAGGTATCGGGCTGAATTAAATCGAGGCCAAAATTATTAAGAAAAGATTACTGTAGAGAGTAAACACTGTGAGAGTTATTTATAAGCGCTGGTGTCTGCCAAACTTACAAAGACTGGCATAAATCTCACAAAACACTCTGGATAGCGGCAGGAGAAGATTCACTGTGAAAGAAAGATGCAGCCTGAACGGCCATTCTGTCCCAGACAGAAATATATGGGGCCCTATTTCATAGTTGACAGTGAAATGGAGACGGTAAGCAAGAAAATCGGCACCTGCACCCACCTGCACCTGTTTTATGGAGCGTCTTACAGGGTATGTGCTTTGTTAGCACCTAGCTCCAGAACTAGGCGCAAGTCTGTCTGATACGGCAGTGGTGCATGGCGTCACCGCTAGTATTGACTTGTGGAATCCATAGGACTCTGTGGAGCCATGCACATCCCAGTCGTGAGCTTCGCATGAGCCGGCTCTCGCCAGTGTCGCAGAGGATTTGCAGAGGGAGACTATTTGTTCCAAGTCTCACTTAACAAGTTATTTTGCTTTTGCAAAATCACAAAACGCCAGCTTTGAGGAGATGGTATTTCTCAGTGAAATACCGTCTCCTGGGGGGAAGCATGAGCTACTTTGGAATATAGCCTGAGGCTGAACTTCCATACAGAGATGGAAATTAATGTCTCATATACATAATGTAAAGTAACCTTGTGCAGGGAAATGCTACATTTGAGCCACAAGCAGTTTGCAGCAGGAATGGAATAGCTATTCCCGACGATAAGTACAGGAGACTCTATGTGTAATGTTATATGTAACATTTCCTGTAGTTATCTTATTGACAGCTATGGATTAGGGCCCATAGTCGGTTGCCGTCAAACAGAAAAAAGGATTGACCCGTCTTTATAACATTCATAAAATATCTTCTTCAGTTAAAAACATCACTGATTCAGGGTAGGAAACATGATGGCTCATACTACATCCGGAAAAAAAAAGAGGGACAATTCAAGCCGTATCAGTGGTTAGTAGTATGACTACGGACAATGTGGCTGAAACGTTACGTCTTTTGTGGGGTTTTCCTTCCTGTTAATAAATTACCTTGGCACTGACCCCGCCTGGATTGTCCTGCTTTTTTCTCCTGGATATTGTGGGGATTCCTGCGTCTCCGATTGGCGGTGACCCTGCGGAATTCTCATGTGTGGGTTCCCATTCCTTGGTGACTGCGGCGCTGTTTGTTGGCTCATGCTACATGTCTTACACAAAGGAAGGAAAAATAAGTATGCCATTCAATGGGGTTTCCTCATCGTTTGGATTTTTATGTCTTCATGAGTTGTCAAATTCTGAGCTGGAAAAATAAGCTATAAATAAATTTCTGTTTGATTCCTTAGAAATCGATCCATGTGCAACAAATAATGGAGGATGCCATCAGTTCGCCGAGTGCACAAAATCTGGGCCAAATCAGGTAAATTAGTTAGGTGTAACATGAAATGTGCAAAGAGTTATCAATGGAAATTAAAAAACATGTCTTAATATTTTAACCCCGTAAAGGCTAAGGTTCAAGTCCAATAAATATGTTGCAAGTTTTTGTCAAGTGCAAATATCACCCCATAAAGGCATACTGGAATAGAAATGAAAATTAATACATTAAGCCAATCTAGATATTTCCTACTTTTTCCTTACCTCAGGCTGTCTGCAACTGCTTGCCAAAATACAAAGGAGATGGTAAAAATTGCCTCCCCGTTAACCCATGTTCAACCGTAAGTAAAATGCTCTCTTCTTAGATTGTATTCTTATCTAAAAACTGCTGCACACTCGCTTTAATTCACATTAATTTTACTGATTAGTTATTTAGTAAATTTTAATTTATAAAGTGTGATTGTAGCTACGTGATTTCTAAAGTGGAACACAACACCTGAACTACAAATCATGACGCAAGTGCTCAGGCATAAAGCCCAGCTTCTTAGGGATGTAATAGAAAGCCAGGTACGCAACGGGGTAGACTGAGCCACTCCTTGGTTTAATAAGATCATACTCTATGACAGTGTTTCCCAACCGCGGTCCTCAAGTACTCCCAACAGGCCAGGTTTTACGGATCACCTTGGGGAATCACCTGTGCTGTGCTTCAGCTATCTGGCAAACCTGGCCTGTTGGGGGGACTTGACCCCGGTTGGGAACCACTGCTCTATGACATCACATGTAAATCCTCCACATCCTGCCTCCAGCAGTGGAGGTTTGATTTTCTTCATGGTTTTAATCATTTTAATTTATTTATAATATTCAAGCGATTAAATAAAAAAAGTGGGTCAGCTCCAGCACGTTTACGTAATGTGTAAATTCAGTTTTGTGGTATCGTGTTATATTAGATCTTTCTTTAATAGCCTTCATTTTAAGTATCAGAGGTGGCCCGATTTCAGTGAAAAAGGCAAACCACTAAGGATAGTCTCACACCGAGACCTGCCTGTTATTTCATTTTGTGAGGCCTCACATCCTCTCACGTTACTTGAAGAACCTAAGACAGAGCTGTCAAACTCCAGCCCCCCAGGTGTTTCTGAAATAAAACGCCCATGAATTCCTGGCCATTTATTGCATTGAAAGAATTCTGGGAATTGTAGGCATTATTATCATCTGGGGAGCAGAGTTTGACAGCCCTGGCCTAAGCACTAATCTCTTGGTCAGTACATGATTTGGCTGAAACAATAACACTCTGTATTAATACACCTGTGCATTCACACAGACATGGGCGTTTCACACAAATACACCACTCTTTCCTTCACATTCTCCAACCTATCAAGAGAGCCATGTAATCCTAGTTTAATTAATCACTGCACTTTTGTCTAACATATTTGGCCTCAGATTTGAGCTATACGTAAGGCTTCACTAAATCTATAGCCGACTCTGTAGACACTCTGTGAAAACCCCATATTCCTTAGGATTTAAACTGCACCTTGTATAAAGCAGCATGGTGTGTGGAGGGACCTTCACCTACATTTGCACGAAGGGTCAATAAAAAAAGAAGAGGAAATGTCAAAACGTGGGTAGCAAACTGTAAAAAAGAGGGGTCAGTGCACTCAATACATTATTTACGTAATTCGGGACTGTTGCTGACAGACCCCATATGGCCCAAAGCTGCAGATATCCAAAGAAAAAGAAGACCAAGACCTCAAGTTCAGTGGTGGCAGTCTAGTATCCAATAAAGCTGTCACCGAGGGACTTGCCTGCTTTCTCTCTGAATAAGGCTGAGGTCAGACTAGCGCATTTTTAACGTGCGTTTAGGCGTACTTAATCACGGCCGCAGTAGCAGCAAATGACGCACAATGACGGCCAATATACGAAGTACGGCTGCACGAAAGTCCGGCCGCGCAACGCAAGTGGAAAATGAACGCATTTTTTCGAGAATGCAGAACCGCTAATACTGACGTACAGAGTGCGCTGCGTCCGCATAGCGGCGTGTGTGCGTGATTAGGAGACGTCAGACGCTGCTCATGTCCGGCCAACATAACTTCCAGACGCCCAAAGTTTCCTGGTTTGGATCTGTAACAAATCACGCACGAAAATGCGCATCGTATGACCGTTTTCACGCATTCCGTGAAAAAATACATCAATGCGTTCGGACGCACTTTTTGACGGTCGCTGCAAATAATACGTTCATTTGACCCTAGCCTAAGTGGGTAGCAGATAGTGTTGTGTAGCGCCATCTGATGGAATTTAGCTATCACAGGATGTAGAGTGAGTCTTGACTTGCTCTTCCTTGTGATAGAATGATGTTAGTTGAGGAAGGAGAGAAGGCGGTGATTTGATGATTCTTGTTTGCTTGTTTTTTATATTTATTTTTATATTTATTCATTTACAATTTGCCAGAAAAATGGTGGCTGCAGTGAATTTGCAACATGTGCCTTTACGGGACCAGGGGAACGGAACTGCACCTGCAAAACCTATTTTGTCGGGGACGGTGTTATATGCAAAGGAAATATTTATGAGGTACTTTAAATACTTGTCCTTTCTTGTAGTCATCTCTGACAGCGAGAAATATTTTAACATAAAACCTTTGCTGAAGACCTCACTGTTTGGCTTTAACATCTGAATTTTAAAGGTTCTATCCCTACACCATACATATAGAAATAGAGTGCCTAATACGTGACCCCTTCACTACCGTGATCGTGTTTACATGAACACAGCAGCCCGAAATCCTGTTTATATGATCTGGACCTATGCTATGTCATTGCAAAATAAATTTGTGTGCTGCAAATTAATTTAATGCCTCAGGTGCTAACACTTATTAAAAGCATCTGGTGAATGTCTCTAACTGACATCTCCCGAGCTGATCCTGCACAGAGCCCAGAACTCTAGTAATTCAATATGTCCAGCAGATGGCGATATCTGCCTGTCAAATAGGTTATTACAGTAAGGAATACATTGTGAACAGTCCCAGATATTTCTAACTGTATATTTAATTAGAAAAGGTTTTCTAAAAAAAAATGCATCAGTTGCTGACTGTTTTTTTGGAAAATCATTTGCTAGTGAAGGGATTAATGCATTGGTGCTAGATCACAATATTATAATTACTTGTCATATTATGGCTGAATTCAGAAAGCAATTTCTTATTGTCTAAGATTCACTAAACATTTTAGGGGTTATTCACAAAGCGACAAACTTGTCATCGAATTGCACCAAATGGTGAATTAATTTCACTGTACGGTGCAATTTTATGGCAATCCGCCTATTCACTAAACTGTCAATTTGCAAAATACTGGCGAATTGACAGCGAAAGTGGCTGTCATCAAATCCAAACGACTTGGACACTCAGGGCCATATTACATTACTAACGCTAATGTTAGCGCTCACCTGTGTGAGCGTTAACATTAGCTCTGGTTGCCCTAGCGCGGGCCGACCATATTACAATCTGAACGCTAACTGTTTAAAAACCCCGTTAGCGATTCGGATCTTGCACTTTTCAGCGCGAGGTTACTGTACTTTGCGCTCCCTATACTTAACATGGGGAATGCAAAGTGTTAGGATTACAAAGTCCTAACGCTAATTACGCCCCGCTGCAGTTAACTCGAAAGTTAACCACAGCCAGGACCTGGTGCTGATTCAGCTTCTGCAGAATCAGTCAGCACCAGCTGAAACTCCCCCAAAAAATTAGAAACTTCCATCCGGCGGCGAGAAAGGGGGCTCCATCTGCCTCTTCTTCCCGCCCAGAGCAGTAAGAAACTGGGAGAAAAAGTCCCTCAATCTCCCTCTGCAAATCACTACGCTGACGTGCCGGATCTCGCGTGGCAAGATCCTGCAGGTCATGTGACCGGCAGCGGAAGTCTCAATGGAGTCCTATGGACTTCATGGAGGGGATGCTCGCAGCGGCGGTTAGTGCTGCTGCAAGCATCCCGAGGCTTAGCTCCGTGTTACTGATTTAGCACCTGCCACGTAATATCAGGCTTAAACGGGGACGCTAAGGAGAAAGGCGCAGGTTTTTCTCCTTAGTGTCCCCATTTTAGCGTCAGGATGGAATGTAATAGTGCCCTCAGTGAGTAGAGCTAAACCTTTATGTTACTTTGAGATAAGGAAACATCTCTCCCTACGTATTACAATTATGTGTTTCACTGAATAAACATACACATCTATTTGTATGATTACGTTTCATGCAGCTCATTTTGTTTTTTGTTGTTTTTTTTATTTATTAAGGAGCTCCGAAAATCTCCACAACTAGACAAATTTTATTTCCTGTTACAGGTAAACATTGTATTTTCTGTTGGTTTAATCAATTAGTTAGACACAGTGTGTTTCCTTTTGTTTGTTTTAACTTGAAACATAGAAACATAGAAACATAGAAAAATGTCGGCAGATAAGAACCTTTCGGCCCATCTAGTCTGCCCAATTACATGGATACTTTACCTGGATTTATCTTTTGTTTAGGATAGCCTTATGAAAACATATGTAGAATAGTATCAAAATGACTTAAGACTGAAACTAAATTATAATAATGTATTTAATATTGTATGTGTGCAGATGAAATATTATAACTTTGGGATTTATCGATGCACGCATTGAATCCTATGCTTTGATTATTATATTTCAGTAGTTCTGACACTTGCCAATTTTTTTTTTGCTTCTCTCCGTGATGCCCTGCTTAGTTTAATTTATGTTCTCTAATTATTTTATTATTTACTTTAAAAATGTTATCTAATAAATAAATACAAAAGATGCAAAAAAAATTGTACTTAAATAAATTTAAACAAAAAATTCTGATTTTACGGTCTTGGAATGTAGACTGTCCATTTGGTACAACAGAAATCAGCTATTTTATTGTATTTGTAATGTATTATTTCACAGTCAGCAAACCTTCAGGAACTTACTGGACCTGGCCCATTCACAGTCTTTGCTCCTAGCAGCGACGCTTTTAAAAAGGAGCCACGGGTGAGTCATTTCTGTACAACCCTTGGAGCTGTTACTGTTCCCTCAATCTTGTTCACCTTTTTTTATATACATAATACATTGTGGGCATGGTGTACTGGAGGATGGGGTTTGGTGAGTGGTGTTATAGGAGTCTTATCACTTAAATCTTAACAAAATGACGCAAAGTAAAGTGCCCTGGCATTGTTATTGCTTTATTAAACCTTCAAACTAAAACATTTTACAGATCAAGGAATTCACCGACAATGGGATGTTGGACCAAGTTCTCCTGCATCACATTGTGTCTTGTGCCCAACTCACTAGAGAGGATCTGACATCGCTGACACAAGTCACTTCTTTCCAGGGAGAAAGTCTCACAATTACAGCATCAGAGGTAACAGTGGAATTATTAAATGATTTAGAATTAATTCCTATCATAATGTAAATAATTAGAATGTATCAAAGCAAAGCAGGTGGAATTCTTCTAAATGTGAGGATATGAATAAAAGGCTCTAGAACCATTGTTGTTCAGAGATCATAAAGTCCATCAGGGATGTAGTCAAGCCCTGTAAAATTTCTGTTTCCAAATTATCCGTTACCATCTCGCATTTAACTCGGCAACCGGCTCTCACATTTGATGTTTGTTTCTATTTTTCAATACCTGTGCTGGGTCTTAACCCCTTCACTACCAATCACATCTTGTTGAAAACATCTTATACCAAAGCATATATTTGAACCATGGGATACAAAGTTAACAATTACATACATGGTAAAATAGAAATTTTGCACAGAAATTGTTGTTCCGAGACATTTAAAAAAAAAAAAGTTAAATAATGTGAAGTTGCTCATTTTTAAATTTTTCAAGTTTTTTTTATCTTTCAAAAACTACTGCTGGGATGAAATATTTTGAACTCTAGATGATGTCCCTTGTCGTACACGCAGGGTCTGCATTCTTAGCACACAGGCCGATATGGTGTTTGTGTCAAAGGTAGTGAATTTGATAAAGATACACTAGTGTGCCCAGTCCGTTACATTAGAGTGCGCAGTCACGGAACATTTATTAATTCGAAACTTATGTTCAGAAGATTTTTCCAAAATGCACATTTTTCATTACAAATAACAAACTCGTAATCAGTGATGCAGTCGGTTTTTATGGTATTCATCATGAACCAGATAGGGACATCTAGAATTTCAATGTAGAAGGTGAAATAGGACCTCTGTACTCAATATGAGGGTCTGCCTGGGCACACCTATGTAAAGATAGATAATAAAAGAAGTCAGATCTCCTGCTAATGGGGGTTTGTAGTTCTGACAGTGAGATTATTAGCAATGCAACTTCAAAAAAATACCAATGAAATATAAAATTAATATCTGTATGTGGTATAATGCCTGTGTATGGAAATTACAGTAACACCTTTTACCTGTACTGTACAGGGGATTCCCTCATTATTATAACCCCCTGAATCTTATCCCTGTACAGCAGTGAGTGACCCCAGAGCTCTCCCTGTATTCTGCCATCTCTTTCTCTCTCTTCGTTCCTTGGATATTCATCTCTCTGTTGCCATGAAAATGTAAACTTATCAAAGCTCTTACATTTGCGCGTTGATGTATTAAGCCGTGCCGACCTTGCCTTGATTGAGTAAACAGGTTTATAATGGATAATGGCATGTATTCCAGCAAATGAACTTGTCATTACAGTCAAGCCACGGAGGCTTTTATCGACCTTGCTTAATAAAGCGGGATTTGTTTCTTTTTTTAGGACTCTTTGATGCTGAAAGGTGAAGCAACTGTTGCTTTGGATTCGGTGACGCTGACGAATGGTATTTTGTACACCATTGACAAAGTACTTGTTCCGAAAACCATGCAAAAGTTTACGATGAAGGTAGTGGGGAAGATAATGGTGAGTGTTAAAATTTTATTTCACACAAGACAAGGAAAAAGATTATCACTCATAAAATGAATTAGCTTGAACCTACTATTTATACTATAGTCAAATTATGTTGTTTATAATAGTCTGTTGTTCATTTTTTTGAGTGAATGCTAATGTCAACACATTATGTAGACCAATTATGGGCCAGATTACAGGTGGCCGGTAAAGCCATCGGCTTAATTTAACAACTCCTGACGACATTACATCTGAGCCGCGAGATGTTTCGGATGGTTATTGGAAATTAGCGGCTCCTATACTTAGTATTGGAGTTGTTAATTTGCACATGGCATGAGAAGCACAAGCTATTCCCATAAAGCTTGTTTTTCTCTTTTGAAACTTATTGCGCAAAAGCAGAATCACGTAACATGTCATTTATGCGCTCCACTAAATTGTGTGTGTGTGTTAAACTGTATATGGAAGGTGTTGTATACCACCCCCTATGAGTGTGAGCGGCGTCGGAGGTAAAATATACGAAACATATACACATTGAGAAGCGCCAGACCACATTCCTTTTTTGTAATTCTTCACTTAACATGTCAATCTAAAGAGATTGAAAAATCGCTTACCTTGCGGTGCAGAGGGTGGTGCAATCCACTACTTCTCCTAGCAGGGAGCAGCGGTAGACTGGGAACAAATAGTTTGCAAAGAGCTTGTGCAGGAGCGCGCTGGGCTCCATAGAGTCCAGGGGTCGATACCGGTATCAGGGCATAGGAAAAAAAAAACATTCCAGCTCGAGCTCCTGATACAGCAGCTCAGACGGAATAGACCCGTTAATGGTGAGTCACAAATGGGATAATGCTGATGCAGCCTTCCCCTTCTATGGGCCCTATTACATTCTCCGCGCAAAAAATAACGCGTGCGCAAAAACGCATTAACGCGAGGGGCAAAACCATTTGCGCACAATGTCTTGTTACAATCTATGCGCAACGAATGTGTGTTTTCGTCTACCGCGGGTAAAGCTGCGCGAGCCTACGATACTTTTGCACGTCCTATACTTAACATTGTGAGCGCAAATTCGTTTGTGCACAGAAACGCAGATGGTATTACAATCTATGCGCAAATTCGTACGAACGTCGTTTGCGCGCATAATTTTAACGTTTCTGAAAAGCTGGTGTTAAGCTCAAATCCGAACATCCTGGTCGAAACGAAATACACCAGCACAAAATTCCATTCCATTCTGCATCGCTCAGGGGTCTAGTCCTTAAATAATAAGTGCAGGAACTCTCCAATATCTCCACGCTCCAATTAACCATTGGCATGTTGCACTGAACCCATCTCTTCACATGCAAATTTGATATCATTGTTTAGACATAAATACTGGCTGGATTTTTTGAGAATCCTAATGATCATTGTAATAAATGTCATATATTTCTAGTCACTTAAATAGTATTAAACGGGGAACAGGACGTGCTTCGGTGGAGCTCCGTCTAAACCTACAGTTTATGGGACATATAGAGGACTTTTTTCTGACGGATTTCCCCATCTTTACAGTCCCCGAGTGGCCGGTCACCGGTGGTGAGTTGTTTGGAGGCCGTTCGGTCCCCCCTCCGGACCAGAGACACACTCCTCTCGTCTGATTTCCATGGTGGATGGGAGCCGCAGGCGGGCATATTGCGGCCTACCTCTAGGCTTCTGTTGCCTTCCCGCACTGCTCCCCCAAGGACCCCGCTCACCGCTGTGCCCTTCACCCTCTCTACAATGGGGATCCAGGACGTCCCCCAGTGGCGACGCTGCGGACTCCACTGCTCCGGTGCTGGATAACCTTGGTGTTCCCTGCCAGCACAGTTCCAGAGCAACCGTTTTGGAGATCTGCCCCGCATCACAGCACCTCGTTCGCCCCGACCCCTACTCTCAACCTAGATGACTCGGGCTGGAGGGATGGAGGGCCCCCGCCCCCCAGCCGTTATGATGGACCCGGTGGATGGGGCGATTGAGGGGGCGCACACGATGGCAGATGGCTGACCTGACGCTCCGCCCTGGCGGCGGTCTGGAGGCCGCATTCTCATACCTGGAGGTGCTGCTGCAGTCGACGGAAGATGATGGACGGCCACTGATGTGAGGCTTCATGTGGCGCATGACGGAGGCCTTACGGAGCTGCAGGGGCACAGACCCTCCGATGGAGTCTGAGCCTAGAGGCTCTCAGCGGGAGGATGATGCGACTGGTGGTGGAGCCTTGACAGACCCGTGGGGAGCGACTGGAGACGCGGAGCCCTGGCCACTGCCAGTTGCCAAGCTGGTGGCTCGGTGGCCGACTCGAGGCGGCCCTGAGGGACCCACCGCACGTGGAGCGCCAGATCACGGGGAACTGACGCAGCCTGGGGAGTTGGGTTGGTGCGCGGAACTGCTGAAAGGCCCCCCTTTGATGACCAAGATGAAGCGACGGCTTGGGCACCGCACCCTGGCTCCTGCTCAGTGGATGCCCAGGGTTCTTTGCCGGGACGGATGTCCTCCAGCGGTGAATTCTGGCGGAGACACTAACATTAGACCACGGGCGCCACTGTTCCGGGATACTGGTTAAGGCCTTTTGCAGGACTTTGGACGGATCAGCTTCCCCGCCGTATTTTTGGTAACAGGCCTGCCATATTTGGCTTTCTGCAATGACCCCCCCCCCCACGATGAGCTTTCTGCCCCCATTTTTCATTGAAAATATTTCTCAGTGTTATTTTGCTGAGTATGCTGTTTTGATGACCCATCCCCCACCCTTTTTTCCTCCCTTTCCCATGTTTTTTATTTTTCTACACACCACCTCGTACTTTGAATACAAAAAAATAGTATTATACATATGATTGGGAACTAATAAAAGTATTTCAGTGTGTGGGCCAAAAGGGAACTCAGTTCCCTTTGAGAAAATAGTGGGAGAACTGCATTCCCCCGAGTTGCTGATCGACTTGACCCCTGCTCTTATTATTTCATCATCTCAACGTCTGGATTAACACATCTTCTCTTATCCTCCATACATATATACTTATAGTAACTAAGTACATTTGAGAAAACCTACTGCAAAAAAACATATTGGTCCATTAAGAACAGCGCTCGAGCCGTCCAAGCTCAGCTTGCATCTCGGATGCAGCGCCTGTTTACTGTACATCAGTGGTTCTCAACTCCTGTCCTCAATTTCCCCCTTACAGGTCAGGTTTTCAGGATCACCTTGGGGAAATGCAAACTGAATCCTGCAATCACTGAGCAGCAAGTCATATCACCTGTGCTGTGCTTCAGCTATCTGGAAAACCTGGCCTGGTAGGGCGACTTGAGGACCGGAGTTGAGAAACACTGCTGTACATTAACGTCTCCTATTCTTTGTCGGCTATCTACACATTAACAATTCCCATACAGAGTACAAGCTATTCCATCTGCTTCTGACGTTATTCATATTTGAATAACATCTTTCAGACACTGGTGTTAAATGATTGCGTTTCATCACAATAGCTTTAGGGTAACCCCACCTAAAAATCCAATAATCCCGTCTGTCTCCATGGAGCCCTATGAACTCCTGGAGCTGATAACAGTGCGACACTACTGCTGCTGGAGTTATCATTTAGCCCCTCTGCAGGATTACATCTGAAGCTGGTGACAAAGCGGCTCCATTGTAATTCGGGTGTTAAATGACAGGCGCTTATGGAAAACCGCAAACGCTCAGGTTTTTCATTAGCATCTGTCATTTAAGTTTGTCATTTGGAATTTCCGGCTTTGCAGCAATTACTAATTATCAATATTTATAAAGCGCCAACAGTTCCTACAGAATGAGGAATTAAACTATAGACGTTACGCACAAACTGGAGGAAGAGCATAGAAAAAAAACAAGAAATCTTCTAAATACCAAGGGGTAGCGTGAGTTGGCGACATCTAAAATGGCTTTATACATTCATTACGGTTCACTCTTCAGGCTGTTTAACCAAGATCACATCCAAATTTTATGTGTGCCAAACTATCATCATGTGATATTATATTATTATCATCATATTATTCAAGTTTTGTAGGAAAGGATGGGTATCTCTCAAAAGCTCATCTTTACCACAAATATAAAATGATTTTAAAAGGTATTATTGTTTAGATATCACAATACTCAAACTATTGTCCGGGCATGCTGGGAGATTTAATTTTTATCTTGCATTTCTAAATTTGTTCTTTTGCTACAGGAAAATTTGACCACAGTCGCAGATGCTTACGGATACAACTCGATGATCCAGTTATTTCAGGTAATCAAAAGAAATTCTAATTGTTTCTTGGTTTTAATAGTTTTTTTAACTTTCCATTCTCAATGTAAATTCAGACCACCACAGCTTTGCGTTAACCCTTAGCTGACATTTATGTGAATATGTATTTTCTACGTTGAGTAATTTCATTTTCCACTATACTTGCTCTCATCATACCCAGTGAGGCCAGTGATGTTTTAATATGGTCGGGAGCTGGCTTTTGATTCAACCAGACTGAGCATGTCCAAAGTGGCCTCAGCTGGGGCAGATTTCAAAAGAGTTCCAAGTTCATGACTCGCTATGTTGATTTCAACAATTTCTTCAGACAGCATAGAAAGCTGCTTTTCTCTAATGTTGTTAACTTAAGAGTTCATGTTCACCAACCCTTTTTTTTGTAAACATAATTTTATTGAACGAGAGGACAAGAAGAATAAAATGAATGCATACGTGGCGTCGCAGCGCCAAAAAGATGACATCAACAAACTTATGCCTCCAAGTAAACCATAGTCCCGTCCACATTATAAGATAAAGGTAGGGTGGGGTGAGGAAGAAAGAAAAAGGGAAAAAGAAAAAAAGGGGGGGGAATAAGGGGAAGGAGTGGCCCGGCCCAGGCCAGAATCCTAAGACACAAAAACCCGTTCAACCTGACGAGTGCTATAGAGGTATATGTAGAAAGGTGGAGGGGGGAGGGGGGGCAGGGGAGAGAGTGCCAGAGAAGGGGAAAAGAAGCAGGCAAAAGGGAGGTCATGCAGCCCTATATATGCAACAATAGCCCACACTCCCGTCACAGATCATAACCCCGCATCCAGCCAGGGCCCCCAAGTTTTATTATATGATGGCATCGTAAAACGGACTATAGCAGTCAGTTCGTCCATAACCTGGGTGTCCCTGATCTTGCCATATACTTTAGCCATACAGGGCGGGAGGGGTTGTCTCCAGACTTCCGCTATGGCCCGTCTTGTAGCCAATGTAATCTTTGCTAATAATTTATTTTCATGGAAAGTTAGTTCAGGGAGCGGTCTGGAGAGTAAAAATGCCCAAGGATCCAACGAGATGGGTTTAGATAGGACTAAAATCAGTAGGTCTTGGACTTCCTTCCATAGGGGTACAATTCGTGGACATGTCCACCACATGTGGAAAAAGGAGCCCTTAAAAGTGCATGATCTCCAGCAAACATCCGGTAGATTCCTATTCATGTGCGCCAGTTGAGATGGTGTAATATACCACCGCATAATCATTTTAATGGACTGTTCCTGTAATGAGGCGCACACCGACACGGAGCGAGACATCTCCCATATGTCCAGCCAGTCCTCTGAGTCCAGGGCTTCCCCAATATCTCTTTCCCAAGCATGGATATAGGACAGTTCTTTCCAGTCCAACAGTGATGTAAGGTCCCGGTATAACGAAGATATGAGGCCTCTCGGGTATGTGCCAGCCAGGCATAAACGCTCGAAGCGAGTCGGCGGCGCCAGTGCAGCTTGCTTGATGTGAGCCTGTGTGGCGTACGATGTCAATTGAAAAATGTGAAGAAAAGATAGTCCCGAACATCTTGAAGAGGAATCAAAGTTCCGTTGTGGTATAGATTAAGTATTCTGCACACACCTGAGTCCAATAGGTCACGCCAAGGTCTCACGTGTAGACCGGGGCGGAAGTCTCTGTTCCCAAAGATCGGGGTCATAGGCGAAGGTGTAGACGTCAACTCGCACTTCACTGCTAATCTATGCCAAAGGCGTAGAGAGTTTAATATGGCAGGGCATGTGGTGGTAATTAAAGGACGATGTTCCCGAGCCAGCCATATCCAGTGATGTATCTTATTCGGCGCATAAGGGACGCTTCCAGATCGACCCACCTGCGAGACCCCGCTGGAGCATGCCAGGCTACCACCTGCGCCAATTGAGTTGCATAATAATAGGTAAAGAGAGATGGAAGGCCCAGGCCACCCAGGGACCGTGGGCGATAGAGAGTGTGTCTAGCTACGCGGCGTCGTTTCCCTGCCCATATAAAATGATCAATGGAGCGCTGCAAAGCGATAACCTCCGAAGCAACGAGGGGAACCGGTAATGCCTGAAACATATACAACAGTCTGGGTAATACATTCATTTTAATGCAATTAAGCCTACCGAGCAATGATATCGCATATTTGTTCCAACATTCTAACTCCGCTTTGAGGGTCGCAAAAAGGCGGGGGTAATTAGCCGAATAAAGATCCGCAGAGCATGATGTTAAGCGGACCCCCAGGTAGACCAGCTCAGATTGAGTGAACCTTATAGGGCAGGAAGAGGAGAGATTTGCAATCGCCTCCGCCGTCAGCGCCACCGGAGAGCCTCTGATTTAGTAATATTAATTTTGTATCCTGAGAGAGCAGAAAAGGCACCGAGCAGATCCATAACCCGGGGTAAGGAGGTGGGGGGGTCTGTCAGGGAGAGAAGGACATCATCGGCATAAGCCGATAATTTAAATTCTAAGTCACCCACCGTAAGACCCGAGATACCCGCATCTGATTTAATAGCAAGCAATAAAGGTTCCAAAAAAAGGGCAAACAAAGCCGGAGACAGTGGGCAGCCCTGCCTGGTACCATTCCGAATCTCAAAGGGGATCCTATCGGCGCCCGGTATCAAAATCTGCGCTCCCGGAGAAGCATACAAAGCTGAGAGCATGCGGAGAAAAGTGGGGGGGAACCCAAGATGTTTAAGTAACGTAAATAAAAACGGCCACTCCGCCCTATCAAAGGCCTTCTCAGCGTCTAAAGACAAAAATAAAGAAGGCCTCTGATAGGTCTCTGCGAACCAAACAAGGTCCGCCGCGCGTCTCGTATTATCATACGCTTGCCGGCCTGGAATGAACCCCACCTGGTCCGGGGATACCAAAACAGGGAGGAGAGGATCTAGGCGCAATGCCAAAATTTTTGCTAGGAGTTTAATGTCCGTATTTAAAAGGGATATGGGCCTATAGCTATCAATATTCTCAGGGTCTTTCCCAGGTTTGGGGAGGAGAACTATGGTCGCTAACAATGACTCCGCGGGAAATGGGGCACCCTCCCGTGCGGCATTAAATAGTCGGCAAAGGGCGGGAGTTCCAGCGGGCTGACGCTGGAACGGGTGGGGCCTCTGTCAGGGAGCCGGGTACCGGGGGTCAGAGGTTAGAGCTGATCCAAGATGGTGGAAGCAAGGAGGCTTCTGGGGGTTGCTCTCCTGTTCTCTACCTGTATTTTCCCTGCCCTCAGTGTTGACCGAAGCAACTTCAAAACATGCGACCAGAGCTCTTTCTGCAAACGTCAGAGGAAGCTGGAGCCTGGATACTCCCAGTACAGAGCGCTGCTGGGGAGCGCCAAACTGACTGCTGACAAATTGGAGATTCAGCTCATCGATGATAAGAATCAGCTGTCTCTTCTTCTTGAAGTTTTTGGACTCGACGGGAACATGACTCGGATCAAGATTAATGAAATCAACCCCCTAAAGCCTCGTTATGAAGTCCCTGATGTACTGGTTGGAACCCCTCCGCCTGCCAACCTACAAGTGACTGGACAGGATGAGAACACTCTGGAGCTGTCACTAGGAGGAGCAGAGCACAAACTTTTAGTAACAGGGTCACCTTTCCGTCTTGACATCCTGTCAGGAAGAGACTTGGTCCTGAGCGTGAATTCACGAGGGCTGCTTCATTTTGAACACCTGCGGGAAAGGAAGGACACTGACTCTGAGAAGACTGTGCCACCTGAAAGTGATGACAGCGTTCCAGGAGAGGAGGATGAGGCGGCGGCGAAGGAAGAAGAAAGCAAGAAGGTTGAGGAGGATGAGGAGCAGCCTGGAATGTGGGATGAAACATTTAAAACCCATACAGACACCAAACCTAACGGTCCTTCGTCGCTGGGTCTAGATTTTTCTCTTCCGGGATTTGAACATGTTTACGGCATTCCTGAACACGCTGATAACCTGAGGTTACGAACTACAGAGAGCACAGATCCATACCGTCTCTATAACTTAGATGTTTTTCAGTATGAGCTGTACAATACAATGGCATTATATGGATCAGTACCTTTGCTTCTAGCTCATAATGTTCACCGAACTTTGGGAATCTTCTGGCTGAACGCTGCAGAGACATGGGTGGATATAAGCTCCAACACAGCTGGCAAGACTCTTCTTGGCAAGATGTTCCAATACATCCATGGAGGAGGGGAGACGCCCCAGACAGATGTACATTGGATGTCCGAGAGTGGCATTATTGATGTTTTTTTACTACTTGGACCTAAACCCAATGATATCTTCAAACAGTATGCCAGTCTGACAGGGACACAATCTCTACCGCCATACTTCTCTCTGGGGTATCACCAATGCAGATGGAATTACAACGATGAGGAAGATGTGCGAAATGTAGATGCTGGCTTTGATGAACATGACCTGCCTTATGATGTGATCTGGCTGGATATAGAACATGCTGATGGGAAAAGATACTTCACCTGGGATCCACACAAGTTTCCCACTCCCAAAGACATGCTTGGCAAGCTGAAAGACAAAAGACGCAAGATGGTTGCTATTGTTGATCCACACATAAAGATAGACAGTGACTACAGGATTCACAATGAGATCCGGTCCCGTGGTTTTTATGTCAAAAACAAAAATGGCGGAGATTATGAGGGATGGTGTTGGCCAGGTTCTGCTGCATATCCAGATTTTACAGATCCTGAAATGAGGGCCTGGTGGTCCAGTATGTTCTCTTATGATCAGTATGAGGGGTCTGTGGATAATTTATTTGTATGGAATGATATGAATGAGCCATCTGTTTTCAACGGCCCCGAAGTAACCATGCACAAGGATGCTGTTCACTGGGGTGGCTGGGAGCACAGAGATGTGCACAATTTATATGGACTTTATGTGCAAAAAGCCACTGCTGAGGGTTTGATCCAGCGTTCAGGAGGCAAAGAGAGACCCTTTGTGTTGACGCGGGCGTTCTTTGCAGGTTCACAGCGCTATGGTGCTGTTTGGACAGGAGACAACGCTGCTGAATGGGATCATCTGAAGATATCTGTTCCCATGTGCTTGAGTCTGGGTCTTGTTGCCATATCCTTCTGTGGAGCTGATGTTGGAGGATTTTTTAAGAACCCGGAGCCTGAGTTACTTGTTCGCTGGTATCAGGCTGGAGCTTATCAACCATTCTTCCGGGCTCATGCCCACCTGGACACTCCTCGACGAGAGCCATGGCTTCATGGAGATGTCAATCTGAAACTGATCCATGAAGTTCTTCAGCAAAGATATGCTCTTCTCCCATTCTGGTACACGGAGTTCTACCGCGCTCTGCGTGAAGGAGAGCCTGTCATGAGGCCACTTTGGGTTGAATTCCCCACTGATGTTTCTACATTTGCCATGGATGATCAATACATGATAGGTTCTGCTCTCCTGGTGCACCCAGTAACAGAGGCCAATGCACGTGGAGTACAGATTTACCTGCCAGGAGTTGGAGAGGTCTTTTATGATGTCCGCTCTTACCAGAGATACAATGCTCCACAGTCATTCTACCTACCTGTCACCAGCAGCTCAATCCCTGTGTATCACCGCGGTGGAACCATAATTCCTCGAAAGAATCGGCCAAGACGTTCCTCAGATTGTATGCATGACGATCCATTTACTTTATATGTGGCACTAAACCTCCAGGGTGAAGCAAGAGGTGAACTGTTCATAGATGACGGCCACAGTTTTAACTACGAACAGAATGAGTTTGTGTATAGAGAATTTAACTACAGCAGGGGGCAACTGGAATCAAGTTCCCTGGACCCTCGTGGAAAATTTGATACTCCAAGCTGGCTAGAACGAGTAATAATAATTGGGGCATCACGGCCAACCAGTGTGACCCTGAGCCTTCCAGGTGGCTCCGTAACACCATTGGAATTTGAATACGACTCTCGCACATCTGTGATTACTGTAAGAAAACCAGGAGTAAACATTGCATCAGATTTTACAATATCTCTGCGATAACATCACATATTCCATATCTTCAAAGAGGGGGAGAGGAGGACTTTTTCCTTCCCAAACTGTGAGGGCACTAGGGTGGACATTATCCTTGGACCAAATGTGAGATTAAATTCAGAGGGTTCAAAGAATGGTGGTGTGAATGTGGATTGACTGTGTGTATGTGTGTGAAAGTACTGACCTCTGCTGCACTTATTTGTGTGTCTGTAGCTGGATCATGCACTGTCTGTGCCCATCTTTTAACAGGATTTCAGGGGCAGGAACTGGAGGGCCTTACTCCAGGATTAGACATGTTACTGCCAATTACCCTGCTTTCCCATCCCTCTTATGTTCCTTATTGACTCCATGCAGTAGATCATAGTGTATCATATTAGAAGGGGGAGTAGCCTTCTTCTAATCTGACATTAGAAAATTACAAGCCAAAAAAAAAAAACAATCTCAGGACTGTATCCTGTTAAGGGAAGGTCGGGATCACTGTGTAAGGCAGGAAATAGTTTTGTTAGGACACACTAACAGGAGGGCTAACCCGTTGAAAGAAACTATCCCCTGTCCATTCTCCCCAGTCTGTATATGATGGAGTACAGAGATTTCCTTTTAATGTGACCCCTGACCCTCAATAATGAGGTGTCAGTCCAGACCCTTGTGTCAGTGTGGATTGGGAGCGGAGATTCCAACATATGTGTCAAGATTCAATCCTCCTCCTCCCTCTGGGGCCCTTTATCCATCACTCATTTGATTGGAAACATTTTGATATGATGAAAATAAAAAAATTAAAATACTTAAATAGTCAGCAAAGAATGGGCTTCAATTTAGGATAGAACGCTTTATAATACCGGTAAGTGAAACCGTCCGGCCCAGGAGCCTTTAACGGCTTCATCAAGCCCAGTGCCCTCCCTATCTCCTCTTCCGTTATAGGGGAGCCCACCAATACGGACTGAACTTTATCAAGAGTAGGAGGCTCTGATGCTTCAAGTACATTTCAATACTATGAATCAGGTTCTCTGTTTCCTATTTCGTGGTGGGGGAATGATTGTATATATTTGTGAAATACTCTGTGAAGGCATCCCGGATAGCCTCAGGAGATTTATGAACCTGCCCTTTTTATCTCGGATCAACGGGAACAGGACAGTGCGGTGTCTAGGACGCAGCATCCTGGCCAGGGGTGTATCTGCTTTATTCGCTCGGTCATAATAGCGCCTTTTGGACCATAGCAACGATCTCCCCACATCATCTAAAAATAAACCGTTAAGGTCTGCTCGAACTCTGTTAAGCTGTGCAAGGGTGTCGTCAGTCGGGACACGTTTATGCCGGAGTTCCAGTCTCCGCAGGTCGGTCTGTAACGTGACTATGGCCTGCAGTTTCACGCGTTTGTGGTAGGCAGCCTGACTAATTAGCACCCCCCTAATCACTGCTTTATGAGCATTCCATAAAGTATGTATGGACACGTCAGGGGTGTCATTTAACAGAAGGTATGAGTCCAAGGCGGAGCCAACCGCTTTCCTAACCCCCTTTTTCAAAAGAAGCAAGGGGTCCAGCTTCCATTGGCCACTGCTGCCAGACGCCAATGGGCGGACATGCAGAAACACATCCGCATGATCGGACCAAGTTATGGAGCCAATGCCTGATGTCGTAATCAAGGGAATACTGTCCGGGGAGATCAGGAAATAATCTAACCTGGAGTATGAGGAATGGACCGGGGAGTAAAAAGTAAAATCTTTAGTTGTGGGATGCTGTACTCTCCAAATATCAACCAAATCATGGTTACGCACAAACGCATGAAACTGCCTGTCCTGGGATGGGGATGAAGTCAGGCCGGCGTGAGGGGGATGGCCGGATCGGTCCAATGGAGAGCAGAGGGTGGCGTTAAAGTCCCCTCCCAATATAATTTTACCCTTAGCATGTAACCGGAGAAAGGAGGAGAGGTCCGCCCAAAATCCCGTGTCAGGCCCATTTGGTGCATAGACCGACATCAGGGTATACCATTTAGACGAACAAGTACCCCTCGCCAAGACATACCTCCCAGCGGAGTCAGAATATACATCTACAATCTGCAGCGGGCAGGAATTATGTAACAAAATAGCAGCTCCATTCCGTTTAGGGATGGCACATGAGGTGAAGACACGGGAGTAGGATGGGTCTGCTAGGCGAAAGGCCGCAGTGGTAGAGATCCTAGTCTCTTGGAGAAATGCGATGTTCGCAGATTTCCGCTTAAGGTCCCGGAAAAGGAGACGACGCTTGCGCGGGGAATTTAAGCCCTTGACATTCAAGGAGAGGAATTTAAGATCCGAAATCATTATGGGACTAGGAAGGGGAACGCATGGCCACCATCCTCCCCACGTCTCCACCCCCGTCCCGCTCCCCCAGCCTCCTACCGAGGGGGGAGGCGACGGGTCGGGAGCCATCCACAGAGGGATCAGAAGCACAATATACATCTTCATAATCATATAGCCGAAAGGTCAGAAACGAGAAAGTAGGGCCGGGCCGGGCCAGGGGAACAGGGTAGGAAGGGGGAACAAGGAGAAAGAGGAGAGAAAAGAAACAAAAAACGTCCCGAACGGATGGGTAAACCAAAGGAACGGAACCTCGGAGGAGGAGGTAGTCTCGGGGAAACCAGCAAGCCATGGGGAAAAAACCCTCGGCCACTGGCCCCCGAGCAACCGCCACATTAACCGTCATGCTAAAACTACAACCACCTAAACAGATAAATCGGAGGTACAGAGAAAAAACAGAAAATAATCTTAAACAAATATCAGAGAACCATCTAAGGGCCTAAGCCCCTCAAAACCCTGGACTGAAGGATAAACATGCCCTCACTTAGGGCACCCACGGCTGTCCATATTCAGTCTCCAGCCGGAGACCAGTCTCTGGAGAGTCGCGGCAGGGAACTCGGAGGGGTGAGCTGAGCAATTGCGTCTGGGACCTCCAACCCCAACTGGTGCAGGAAGTCCTGAGCCCTATACAGGTGTGTGCATGAATACGTGCGACCATCTTTGTGGACCAAAATACGAAATGGGAACCCCCATGAGTAGCGCACATTGTGAGAGCGCAGCAATTCCGTGACTACCCGCCATTCCCTGCGTTTAGCCAGCGTCGACGGAGCAAGGTCCTGATAAAAAAGGAGCTGGCCATCCTCGTACTCCACCTGTTGGTCACGAGCTGTGCGTAATAAAGCTTCCCTCGTCGAGTAATAATGCAATCTGGCGACTACGTCGCGTGGTGGTGCGTTCTGGCCTTTCCGCGCTCCCAAGGTACGGTGTATCCGGTCGATCAAATATCTAGCCGGTGGCAGTGCGGGTAACAACTTTTTCATAATGCCCGTAAGTGTAGCGTCCAGTGCATCCGGTGTCACCGATTCAGGCAACCCTCGGAGTCTGATGTTATTGCGTCTGGACCTGTTTGATAGATCTTCCAAAGCCTCTTCTAATGTCTCCACCCGTGTTGCCAGTGTCTCAGCGTGATGAGCAAGTGTATTGCACGTGTCTGCGAATGCCTCTGCCCGTTCCTCGAGACGCGCTGTGCGTGTCCCAATTACCTGGACCTCCGCCGTTAGCGCCCTCGTGTTGCGTGCTAGCTCCTCAGCTATGAAATCCTGTAGGCGACGGATATCTTGGCGAGTTGCCGGGCCAAGTCCTGCTCCATCTCAGAGGTGTCTGAGCCTGGGGATGGGCTTCTCCCTCCATCTCTGGAGGAAGCGCCGCCATCTTGGGGCCTAGCCACTGTGCGGGTCCGAGGTGTAAATATCGGCGCTACCAGCGCGCTATCAGTCTTTTTTGTTTTTTTGGAGGACTTCATGGCTCCTGCTACCGTTCCCTGTACCTCCAGAGCGAAATATAAAGAGTGAAAGAGGTGGTTGTCTCAGATCAATCAGCGGCTACTCGGGAGCTCCAGCAGCACACGTCCTCTCACATCGCCGGCTCGGCTCCGCCCCCGTTCACCAACCCTTTTGAGCAAAAAATTGCAATTCTCTCTAGGAAAAAAAAATTGTCTTTACCACCTCCAATTTATTTATAGCATCATTATTATTTTTATTTAAATGCCACAGTTGCTGGTGGGGCACTGCGCAGCTATGGTTCCAAATAAGTCTCCCCCATGCATGGCTTCCACTAAGCTAACCTGTAGACCAGTGTTTCCCAAACCTCTCCTCGGGACCCTCAACCAGGACAGGGTTTGCAGATCACCTTGGGGAAATGCAGACTGAGTCCTGCAATCACTGAGCAGATGTCTGCAAACCTGGAGTGTCAGAAGTTCCTGAAGAAAGGTTTGGGAAACACTGCTGTAAACATTGTTTAGAGTCATTAGATATATATTAGTTTGTCTGAGCCTTATGTGCGCCAGTTGAGGATAGGAGTTCATGATGTAGAAACTGGCCGGACAGTAGTTTAGAGAAGGTCCAGAGTCATTGGAGCTACAGAGCCACAGTGATGTTCCTCATCAGTCCATGCATATTGTTAGATATGTACAAGCAAGTTCGGTTCTAGAAAAGTAGGACCCTGAAGGACTTCCAGTTGTCAATGGTATGTGACCTAATGGAAAGTATTCAAAAAACTAAGGAACTAAACAACACATTACCTCTGCATCAAAAAACAATAAATAGCAATGATGACCAACGTGGAATAAAGTAAATTAAGATGTGGAATGGCTATTGTGTAACTGGTGTGTACACGTATCATGTCAGCTGGTGTTGCTGTGTCTGATTGAGCCGCAGATAGGTCTCCTGTACAGAGAGGACACCTTTCTAGATGCCTATTCTCTACATCTGAATACATCTGATACAACCAATCAGGGGTTTAAAAAGCAGCATTTGACAAAGCTCTATGCCCTGTCGTGGTTTCTGTTTAACCTTCAGTGCGTTGCGGAGTCTTACTACCTTGACTCCGTATTGCTACTTTGACTCTGACTCTAATCTCTCCATTCCTGACATTCCTCTTGAATGATTTGCTGTCTCCGTGTACTGACCTTTGCTAGTTTTCATGTTTCTTTCCTATCCTGATACCTTCTTGTATTCTATCATTTTATTAGCTTAGATACTGGCCGCTCTAAGGAACGGCCTGTCAGTACAGGGATTTTGCTTGTGTGTTTGGGGTTTGTCTGCGTGTTGGGCCACACTCTAATCATCACAACAAGCAACCTGTTCATCCTTACTTTAACATACACTATCCATACACCTTGTTCCCATCATGTGCTGCCATCAGGAGATGGTGTAGCATTACTCCTTCATTTTGCTATAAATGACATGGTGTTAGTGCACAGTGTACTGAAATGCCAGTTAGAAATAGTTTCCTGATTTTATTAGAATTCATACGAACACTTTTTTTAAAATCGAAATCCAAGAAACAATCAAGGATAAAGAGACAATTCTAATTCAATGACAGGAAAGAAAATACTTCCAACATAATAAAAGTAATATAACACAAAAACAAAAACTAATAATAAAAGTAATATTGATATAGACATGATAACTATTTCTAGGCCTCTTTTTAATTACTACAGATAAGCATTTTCAAATGCTGTTACAAGCACTTCTAATGATTTATCTCTAAAAAATCCCATAGACTTTATTGGTGACGTCTATAGATAAATCATTTGAATTTTTTTTAGCTGATAGTAATTAATTGAAAATTCTTATCCAAAGGAATTAAATAGAGGGCTTAATTAGTTATTCCTATGTAAACTGGAGATATTCTTATGTAGCAAATAACAGAAACAAAACATAGTCAGAAAAGGTCCCACAAACCTTAACCAAATCTCTGAAGATTTTATAATCCTCTTGTAAGTGTTGATACTTGATACACAAAGTAGATGAACATGTGACCATGATGTAACTATGACTACTCATTTAATGTATCATTTTAAAGCTTGCCTACATCCTCCCTCTGTACCTTTGATTGTTCTATTGATTGTTTAAATATTTTGCATTCTCTTTGCAGAATAGTGATGTCATGGCACTCATTGATGACCCTATACATAAACCAGTTACTTTACTTTTACCGTCAGACAACACCCTGAAAAACCTACCACAGGATCAGCGTGATTTCCTTTTCAACAATAACAATAAGGACAAACTTTCCCAATACTTAAAGTATCACGTCATCAGAGATCAAAGAGTAAGAGTTCAATCATTATTATTATTATTATTATTCTTTATTTATAAAGCACCAGCATATTCCGCAGCGCTGTACAACAGGCACAGTATAGACAGGGTTACAATACAATACATTGAACAACATTTGACAAACAGTACAGGAGGAGATGAGGGCCCTATTCCCGTAGGAACTCACAATCTGGGAGGGTTGGGGTTGGAAACAGGATGAGAGGACTGCAAGGTGAGAGTGATTGATGGTTGTGTCAGTGAGTTGGGTGGTAGGCTTCCCTAAATAGGAACGTTTTAAGGGAGCGTTTGAAGGAAGAGAAGTTAGGGGAAAGTCTGACAGTACGAGGGAGAACGTTCCAGAGAATGGGGGCGGCGCGTGAGAAATCCTGCAGTCTATCATGAGAAGAGGTGATGCAGGGAGACGCTAGGCGCAGGTCGCTGTTTGACCTTAGGGAGCGGGCTGGGGTGTATTTGGTGATTAGTGAGGACAGGTAGTGGGGAGCTGAGTTAGTGAGGGTTTTGTAGGTAAGGATAAGGATTTTGAACTTAATTCTGCAGTGGATGGGGAGCCAGTGAAGGGACTCGCAGAGGGGAGCGGCAGAGACAGAGCGGCGGGTGAGGTGAATTAGCCTGGCGGAGGTGTTCAGGATGGATTGTAGGGGGGAGAGGCGGGACAGAGGGAGGCCAGATAAGAGATTATTGCAATAGTCGAGTCGGGAGATTACCAGAGCGTGTATGAGTTGTTTTGTGGTGACAGCGGTAAGAAATGGCTGAATTCTGGAAATATTACGCAGTTGGTATCGGCAGGAGGAGGAAAGAGACTTGATGTGGGGGATGAAGGAAAGAGCAGAGTCAAGTGTAACTCCAAGACAGCGAACTTGGTTTGATGGGGAGATGGTGATACCCTCCACCGTGATACAGAAGTCAGGAGGTGGGGAGGCATTGGAGGGAGGAATAAGTAGGAGCTCAGTCTTTGACATGTTGATCTTTAGGTGGTGGGAGGCCATCCAGGAGGAGATGCCAGATAAACAGTCACTGACTTTTGAAAGGACAGGGGGAGAGAGATCAGGGGTAGAGAGGTAGATCTGAGTGTCATCAGCGTAGAGGTGGTAATTAAGGCCAAAGCTGTTGATGATTTTGCCCAGGGAGGAGATGTAGATGGAAAAGAGCAGAGGACCAAGGACAGAGCCTTGAGGTACACCAACAGATAGAGGCAATGAAGAGGAGGAGTTACCAGCAAAGGACACACAGAATGACCTGTTGGATAAATAGGAGTCAACCCAAGCGAGTGCAGTGTCACCGAGACCCAGAGAGTTGAGGGTCTGTAGAAGGAGGGGGTGGGCAACAGTGTCAAAAGCAGCCGAGAGGTCAAGCAGGATCAGAATAGAATAGTGGCCGTGTTTTTTAGCAGTTAGGAGGTCGTTGGTGACTTTGGTGAGGGCAGTTTCAGTTGAGTGTAGGGGACGGAAGCCAGATTGCAGGGGGTCAAGTAGGGAATTGGAGGACAGGAAGAGGGAGAGGCGGTTGAAGACTAGTTTTTCTAAGAGCTTAGAGGTAAAGGGAAGCAGGGATACAGGGCGGTAGTTGGATGGAGAGTTGGGATCGAGGGATGGTTTCTTTAGTAAAGGGGTAACTAGCGCGTGTTTGAAGGCGGATGGAAAGGAGCCAGTGGAGAGAGATAGGTTGAAGATGTGTGTGAGAGCAGGGGTGAGGGAGGAGGAGAGGGGAGGAATTAGATGTGAGGGAATGGGGTCGAGCGGGCACGTGGTGAGATGTGAGGAGGACAATAAGGAATTGACTTCCTCCTCAGTGGCTGGGAGGAAGCGGCAGAGGGTGGCAGAGGGGACCTCTGGGAGTGGAGGTGGCAGATAACTATCTAGTGTTGGGATGTTGCTTCTGATAGTTAGAGTTTTACTGAGGAAGTAGTCTGCCAGGTCTTGAGCACTGAAGGCAGCTGAGGGGGGAGGTGCAGGTGGGTAGAGGAGGGTGTTGAAGGTGGACCAGAGCCGTCTAGGGTTGGAGGACAGTGCAGAGGTGTATGACCGAAAAATAAACTTGAAGTGAACAAAATCAGCTTCAGAGCGGGATTTCCTCCAGGCACGCTCTGCAGTGCGGGAGCATCTTTGCAGGTAGCGTGTCTGGAGGGTGTGCCAGGGCTGAAGTTGGCGGCGTGGGGCCTTACAGAGTCGAAGAGGAGCAAGAGTGTCTAGAGCAGAGATAAGAGTAGTGTTGTAGTGATTAGTGGCAGCATCAGGGCAGGTGAAGGATGAGGTGTGAGGGAGGTGGTGAAGTAGGTTGGAGAATTGATGGGGGTCCACAGCATGTAGATTTCTGTGAGTGTGTGTGCGGGGTGGGGGAGCAGGGTGTTTAGGAAGTCCAGATAGGTTGAAAGAGAGAAGGTGGTGGTAAGAGATGGGGAAAGGGCGACAGTTGAACTCAGAAATGGAGCAGAGTTTGGAAAAGAAAAAAGGTCAATAGCGTGACCATCGCGGTGGGTAGGGAGGATTGTGTGAGTCCAAGGGAGGACGTGAGTGAAAGAAGTTTGGAGGCAGCAGGGGCAGAAGGATCATCAATGGGAATGTTGAAGTCCCCGAGAATTAGGCATGGAAGATTAGAAGACAGGAAGTGAGAAAGCCAGGTAGCAAAGTGGTCAAAGAACTGGGAGGTTGGTCCCGGTGGGCGGTAGATGACTGCCACCCTGAGAGCCAGAGGAGAGAACAGGCGGATGCAGTGTGTCTCGAAGGAGGAGAGGGAGAGGGATGGGGGTGGAGGGAATCATGTCAGAGGTTAATGTACAGTATATGTGTTTCATGCATTTTCTCATTGTCTTATCTATTACATATTACCATTGGTGACATATTTGGAAACATATACGGGTGGCACGTACGTTTCAGCAATCCACAGTCAAAAAGGGGGTGCACTGCCAAACACTACTGACAAAGACTTACAAATGCAATAATGTAATAAATGCATGTAAAGACATACACATATATAGTGTGGGAAATCAAATCTATAGTTTGCCAGTCAGAATTAAACTTTTGCTAATCAATCCAATGTTAAATTTATAATCCAGATGAGTAGACCCGCTCAGGGCTATTCAGAGAGAGGTGAATATCAGGAGAATTGGCTGGAGAAGAGAACAATCTAGACCAAATAGCCAATTTGGAAAGTTAGATAAATGGGAGAATTTTTCTGGTTTGGCTATCTTGACCTAGAAGGTTCACTTCTCCAGTCATTCTCCTGGTCATTCTCCTGGTTTTCACCTCTTTCTGAATAGCCCTGTATGTGTGACTATGATGTGATAATGTTTTGGTGTACAGTATAACGTGTGACTGCAGGGGTGTATACTTGTGGGATTACATGAACTGAATGAAAAACTCCAAACCCACAATATTAAATCAAGTGGATTTATTCCAGCACCAGAGAAAGGACGACGTTCCGACCAAAACTGGTCTTTGTCAAGTCTTGAAGAAGACCAGTTTTGGTCAAAACGTCGTCCTTTCTGTTTTTCAGTCAGTTCGTGGGTTTTGGGACCGTCCAGTAAGGGACCTCCACCATTTTGCCCACTATTGCTGATGGTGCCTGAGCCCAATTTGATGTGGGATTACATGGACTTTTTGCTTAGACTTTGTAAAGATGTAAGTGTATCTGCATGTTTGTAAGGATGTAAGAGTGTCTGCATGTATGTAAAGGCGTAACAATGAATGTGTGTATGTTAGGGATGTGCGTTTAGGGTTTCAGAATTTCGGAATTTTCACAAAATTTCCCGATTCGTGCATTCGGATTAGGCCGATTTTCCAAAAATTTTCAGATCCAAAAACGGAAGATCCGAACGAATTTTCGTGCCGAAACGAAAACTTTTCAGAATTTTCGACTGGACTAGAAATGTGTAAAATCGAAATTCATTTTCGTTCCATTCCTGATTTCGGTTCCATTTCAGTAATTTCGGACATCGTATTTATATCGCTGATTCTGTAATTAAATTTTGTATCATTCCCATCTCAATGTATCCTTCCTGGAAAACCAGGGAAATCTCAATGTATCCTTCTTGTAAAACATGATAAATCTCAATGTATCCTTCTTGTAAAACATGATAAATCTCAATGTATCCTTCTTGTAAAACATGAGAAATCTCAATATATCCTTCCTGGAAATCCAGAGAAATCTCAATGTATCCTTCTTGTAAAACATGAGAAATCTCAATATATCCTTCCTGGAAATCCAGAGAAATCTCAATGTATCCTTCTTGTAAAACATGAGAAATCTCAATGGCAGAATTATCGTATCGGCAGAATTATCGTATCCGAAAAAACATTAGTTTATGTCAAAACGAATAGACACTTTGAAACGAGGAGAACAGATGTTCCGAAAAACACGAAAATTTCCGAAATCACAAAAAAAAGTCGATACGAAAAACGAAACGAACCGAAACGAAAATCGTCCGAAACGAGTCGAAATGAAAATTTACAAAATCCGAACAAACCGAACCAAATCAAACCGAAAAAAAAATCGGTGCACAAGCCTAGTGTATGTAAGGATGTAAGAGTGTCTGCATGTATGTAAAGGCGTAACAGTGTATGTATGTATGTAACGATGTAAGAGTGTCTGCATGTATGTAAAGGCGTAACAGTGTATGTGTGTATGTAAGGATGTAAGAGTGTCTGCATGTATGTAAAGGCGTAACAGTGTATGTAAAGATGTAAGAGTGTCTGCATGTATGTGTGGATGTAAAAGTGTTTGCATGTGATGTGTGTAAAGACATAAAAATGGCTGCTTATGTGTCAGGACAGAATAATGCATGTGTAAGGACATAAGAGTGTCTGCAGGTGTTTAAGTATGTAATCTGCAGGTGTTTAAGGATGTAAGAGTGTCTGCATGTGTGTAATACGTATGGACATAAGAATGAATGCATGTATGTATGAAGGTAAGAGTGTCTGCATGTCTGAGAGAGGTTGCTTATATATGAATGTGTAGTCCTATGTGAGAGCAGTGTGTGTCTATATGTGTTCTTACCAAGCAATATTTCACATTTTCAAAGAGGAACACTAACATTTCTGGGATCGGTGCCAGAGATGGGACCAGGACTTGGCTATAGACTTTTTAGATGATAACACGACCTTTCTGGGCCATATATGTAGATAAAAATGTAATTAAGAACAAGAACACAGTTTCTCCTTTACATTGAGCGATTATATGACAGTGATTATGGTTTAAAGACTTATTGCTGGGAGTTTTATTGCTTTTCAGCTCTGTTGTACTCCAAGACCCAAAATAAATTGATCCATGTAGAAAAGAGGACCGTGTGGTCACAAAATAAAAGCATAGCTGGAATTTTAGGGAATAACTGCGAACTATCCATGCTAAACAGACAGGGTTATTCAGAGAAAGGTGAAACTCTGGAAAACGTTTGGAGAAGTGATAATTGTAGGTCAAAATAGCTGATTTGGAAAGTGAGATAAAAGGGAGAATTTTGACCTAGAATTTTCACTTCTCCAAAAGTTCTCCAGAGTTTCACCTTTCTCTGAATAACCCTGAGAGACTCTTGTGAGGTATTTGTGTATGAATGCAGCTGCATGTGATTTTTGTGGAGAAGCTGCTTGTGAGGTGGTCAGTCACAGTCACCACACTAGCATAGCCAGTCACAGCTGCATTGGATGAATGTCCTGAGGTCCGCCCCATTGATATGGAATACGTGTTTTAGATCAGGGATCAGCAACCTTCGTCCTCCAGATGTTCTTGAACTATATCTCCCATGATGCTCAACCACTTTTTAGGTTGACTGAGCATCCTGGGTAACGTAGTTCCACAGCTGAGGAAGGCCAAGATTGCCAACACCTGTCTTAGATTGTATATTTGTATTATGCTTTGTTTGGGCAGAAGCCTATGAAACACAAAAATTGTACGTTTGTGTACGGTCACAAATAAACTCATTTTATCTTGCTGTTTTGCCTCATCCTTTTAGGCTTTCGTAAGTGATTTTCTCACGTATGAATCAAGAAAGACTTTGCTAGGCTTGGACCTTACCGTGAAATGCAGTGACAACAAGGACTCTGTGGCAAGTATTTCACATTAATAATTAACAATGGAAGCAGGATTCTTCTTTTACACAACTTTCCCACAGGGCTGGATTTATCTCAGGAGTCTGGAGGCACAGAAACCTAGAGCCCCCCCCCAAAAAAAGTGCCAAAACGGGGGGAAATACTTATTTTTTTAATTTTTGCTTTATACATTTAAAAACATTGGAAAGGTTTCTCGCTGCGCTTCCCATCAACAGAACGGACAGAATCTATTGCCTTAAAATGAAGCAAAAATGGAACAGACGGTTAGGGCTAACCCTAACCCTAAAACAAGCATAAAAAGTAATCTAACTCTAGTCATAATTTCCAATACTAACCTTAATTTCTAACCCTATGGAAAATGATTCTCCATTTCGACCCAAAGCATCTAAAATTCTGGGCATCAAAATTTGTGCGCGTCCATGATTCTTTTTCAAGACACGACTTCTTTACTGCTTCATTTTTTGATACAGCCCTTTCTTCAGCAATTCTTCTATTGGATATCAAAACCTTTAAAAAAGAAACAAAAAATCCCATTTACAAAATGTGGGGTTTTTTGTTACAACTTTTTTAACAAATATTCGAGTTTTATAGAGAAAGATGCCCACCACAGGGGAGCGTCTTTCTCTGCAAAACTAATAATAAAAAAACAATAATTATAATTCAAAATAACTAATAAAGATATGAAAAAAAACATTTACTCTGACGACCTGTGTGGCTGACAAGGTTATTGGTTAATAAATTATATGTGGGCATCTTTCGAAACGTCGAAACATTGCCTCTGTCCGTCAGTCCAATAAAGCCTTCCTGAATTTGAATTGGAGTGCCTGTATCATCTTTTGTGTGGATAAGTATGCTGGGAGTTGGCCTCTACTGATACGAGGAGGCACCCATTTATTTATTCCTTCTAAAGTGATTGTGCTACCTAGATTACCTTTTGATTGTTCAAGCTACAGACAGACAGACAGATATGGATTTAGATAGATAGATATCCTGGAGGTCATCATAAATATCTGACATTTATATAAGGTATTTTTATACTATAACAAATTGTTATACATACAGTAGGTATTTATCTCAGCATGATATTTGATGTTCTACAGAGAGAGGAATGTAGATGTCCTGCGAGGAATGCAGAAAAAGAGACCCCCAAAAAACTTCAGTCAATGATTTACATATGATGAAAGTACAGCTTTGTGTAGTTCTGTGAATTATATATATATATACAGTATATAAATTATAAAAACATATACACATACACACGATTCCTATTGGGTCAGAACTACTCTCCAGAATTCTCAGACAATAAGAGTCACGTGGCTTATTAAAACCATCTGTTTTTTAAGTTGAAACCAGACCATGTCTAAATGTGTACAGAAAATGGAATATTCTACAAATAAATATAAATATACACACAATTGGAAAAAGCACTCAGTCCTACTGATGTAGTCTATACAAACTGCCCGGGTGCTGCCCGCAATGGGAATAAACATATCAAAAAAGAGTGATGGGAGCACTCCGGAACTTCTAAAATGAGTTTTTATCAAATATATAGTAAAAGAAAAGCCGACCAACGTTTCAGCTCCTAAGACCTTGACCCCCCCCCCCCTGTTGCTCCTGAATAAGTGTTCTTTTTGTATCCACAGGGAGATTTGTATCTTGATAACAGGCAATGCAAGATTATTCAGCGCCAGCTCCTTTTTGATGGAGGGATCATTTATGGTATTGACTGCCTGCTGACACCTTCCAACATTGGTGGCCGATGTGACAGCATGGTTACATTTGACGTGACGGTGAGTGATGATTAATGATCTTTGTGTTAAGAGAGAAGGTTTGTGGCCTGATCTGGTTAGTCCTGCGACTCTGCCAACGTATCACTAGGTAAAGCAACAGGGTACAGCTCAAAAAGAGAGAGACATTACTCCTCGACATCTCCGGATATTGAATCAGGACCGGTTTGCTTGAAACCTACAAATGAATAGAAATTTTGTCAGTCAAATGTAATTTGCTGAACTTGTTCTACCTCCGTACATTGTTTACAGATGCCAATAATAGCAAAGTTAAAGAATAAAATTGAGGAATTATTGAAATGTATACATACTTTCTCCTGAGCTCATTATGTTTGACTTAACAGATACAGACACCTTACCGTGTGGCATTTTATGTAGCTGACATGCAAATGGCTACCATGTTATTGCAATATATATTTGTCTTCAACAGGGTAATTGTGGATTCTGTTTTAATACTCCAGCATGTCCTACAGGAAGCAAACCCCAGGTAAATGATATACACATTGTAAAACAGGATTGTTCTAAATGCATGTGTAATTTTTCATGGTTGAGTCACTTTTTTTGAGAAAGTATTTTACCAGGAAGGATACATTGAGATTTCTCTCGTTTTCAAGTATGTCCTGGGTGGCGAGTATGTACTGTTAGGTGTCTTGCCCAAGGACACTTACTGAAGAGGTGCTCTTGCCGGGGTTCGAACTTGTGTCTCCACAGTCTCCACGGTGATAGAGCAGTGATGCTACCTCTACTCCACCCAGCCGGTACTTTGTCAGTGCTTTTCTTCTGAGCTGCTAAAGAAGAGAACTAGATAGATAATCAAGATTAAAGAGCGCCTCAACTGGCCAGGTTCACTTTTATTGTGATATCCCATCAGGAGACGTATATTACGTGACTCTAAAAGACCAATATGATATCTCATCCTTTGCAAAATTGCAAACTTTACACACCTGAGCTGCCATTAGGGGTGTATCTGCATGGCAAAGCAGGAGCTTGCCTAGGGCAGCAGAATCCAGAAGGGTGGCAAAAAATGACGCTCGGACACCCGCACTGCCACCATCAGGAAAAATCGACGCCTGTCACAATTCAGATGGCAGGGTTGCGGGTCGAGCCCACTATGCGATGAAATAATAAGTATATGCAAGTATAAAATAAAGGATATTTATTCAACACCATAAAAATACAATATGAAGGAACTGAAGACAGGAAAAACAAGGAGGAAGGACCAGGGAATCAGATAAGAAAACAAAACACAAGATATAGGAATAAGATTAAACAGAAGCACTAAACATAAATGAACAGAGGAAAAAAGGAAAAAAGTCTTTTAAATAAATGAAGGAGGGTTTTCACAGCAGGATTTCAGAAGGAGCAGGCAAAGGTGTAGTCAGTATACAAGCAGTATAATTAATGCAGCATATGAATCCGCACAGTGTTGGGAAGCGCCTCTCTGCAGTATAATTCAGGATATGAATCTGCACACTGCTAGGCAGCACCTCTCTGCAGTATAATTAATGCAGCATATGAATCCGCATACTGCTGGGAACTTCCCGGCAGTGTATGGATTCATATGCTGCATTAATTATACTGCAGAGAGGTGCTTCTCAGCAGTGTGTGGATTCATATGCTGTATTAATTATACTGCAGAGAGGTGCTTCCCAGCAGTGTGCGAATTCATATGCTGCATTAATTACACCGCAGAGAGGCGCTTCCCAGCATTGTGCGAATTCATATGCTGCATTAATTATACCACAGAGGTGCTGCCCGGCAGTGTGTGGATTCCAACGCTGCATTAATTAAACTGCAGAGAGGCGCTTCCCCGCAGTGTATGGATTCATATGCTGTATTAATTATACTGTAGAGGCGCGGCCCGGAGGTGTGCGGATTCATATGCTGCATTAATTATACTGCAGAGAGGCGCTTCCCAGCAGTGTGCGGATTCATATGCTGCATTAATTATACTGCAGAGAGGCGCTTCCCCGCAGTGTATGGATTCATATGCTGTATTAATTATACTGTAGAGGCGCGGCCCGGAGGTGTGCGGATTCATATGCTGCATTAATTATACTGCAGAGAGGCGCTTCCCAGCAGTGTGCGGATTCATATGCTGCATTAATTATACTGCAGAGAGGCGCTTCCCAGCAGTGTGCGGATTCATATGCTGCATTAATTATACTGCAGAGAGGTGCTTCCCAGCAGTGTGCGGATTCATATGCTGCATTAATTATACCGCAGAGAGGTGCTTCCCCGCAGTGTGCGGATTCATATGCTGCATTAATTATACTGCAGAGAGGTGCTTCCCAGCAGTGTGCGGATTCATATGCTGCATTAATTATACTGCAGAGAGGCGCTTCCCAGCAGTGTGTGGATCATATGCTGCATTAATTATACTGCAGAGAGGTGCTTCCAGCAGTGTGCGGATTCATATGCTGCATTAATTATACTGCAGAGAGGTGCTTCCCAGCAGTGTGCGGATTCATATGCTGCATTAATTATACTGCAGAGAGGTGCTTCCCAGCAGTGTGCGGATTCATATGCTGCATTAATTATACTGCAGAGAGGCGCTTCCCAGCAGTGTGTGGATTCATATGCTGCATTAATTACACCGCAGAGAGGCGCTTCCCAGCAGTGTGCGGATTCATATGCTGCATTAATTATACTGCAGAGAGGTGCTTCCCAGCAGTGTGCGGATTCATATGCTGCATTAATTATACTGCAGAGAGGTGCTTCCCAGCAGTGTGCGGATTCATATGCTGCATTAATTATACTGTAGAGGCGCTTCCCCGCAGTGTGCGGATTCATATGCTGAATTATACTGTAGAGGCGCTGCCCGGCAGTGTTCAGATTCATATGCTGAATTAATTATACTGCAGAGAGGTGCTGCCTGGCAGTCTGCATTGAAACCTATAGGATAAAAAGGCTTGTTTCTTTAAAAAAAGTTAGGAAACCTAAAATTTCACCCAAAAAATGCCTAAAAAATCCTAAAAGAATAATTAAGTAAAGAAACTTTCATTCTATTGGTAGTAATCTACTTCCTATTCTTAAATAAGCAATAAACGAAATAAGTCATAAAAAAGCGAAAAGCCAACTGATCGGAATCACCCGAAATGAACCGAATCAGCAAAATGATCCGGATCGCCGAAATTAGCCGAATCACCGAAATGAGCCGAATCGATTTGAATCTCATGATCCGAAACGAAAGAAAAAACTGTCCGAATTGAAAAATAAACACCCGAAAAAAAAACAAAACAAAAAAAAAACATGCACAACCCTCTTTTGGAGACAAATCTCAGTTGGCAGAGAGTGGCTTCAATGACTGGTAAAATGGCACAGCTCAACTAAATGAACATGAGCGTTCAGCTGAACACAAATCCTGCATGCACTCTTTAAAATCAAGAGCATGTTCATTGGGAAGAATTGACGAAAGTCTTGCAAAGTGCGTTTGGATAAAATCCAATATTGGAGAAATGTGTTAAAAAGAGTTGTTGCTGCTGTTAAGACACTTGTCACTTGAGGACTTGCTTTCACAGGGAAAGATGACCATTTTGGGTCCACACACAGCGGGAATCTCCTACATGATGATGTTTGATTTTCTTGTGGAATTTGCCCCATTTATAGTTGAACACATTGCCCGTTATGGAAATGCAGGAAAAGGAGTCAAGTCTTACCTCTCCTTTGCTACCTGTGAAACATTCATTCAGATTATGGCTGATACTGTTACAAAGCAGATAGTGAAGGAGACAAAGGCTGTGAAATATTATTCTATCAGTGTCGATTCAACACCTGATAGCTCAAACATGGATCAGCTGGCCTTCATCATAAGGTTTGCCAAGGAAGATGACTTACCGATTGAGCGCTTTCTAAGCTTCATTCAAAATCCTGGACATAAATTGGAACAACTTTACACTAAAAGCGGTTTTGCGCACTGTTCCCTACCTGGGAGGCTGCGTAAACCAGGAGTATCCAGCCCACTTCATGTCTAAAACATAACAAGAAAATAGGTTTGCATTTGCACTTATTCCTATGGCTCCCCCAACTGGTGGAAGAGGTCCCAACTACTCTTAAATCATATGATCTTGATATTGCCAACTGTTGTGGTCAAGCAATATGTCTGGTCATTATAGAGGATTGCAAGCCAGAATTCTGCAAATAAACCCACTTGCTGTTTATATGCCATGCTGTGCACACTCTTTAAATCTAGTAGGGAAGCAGCTGCTGAAAGCTGCACTGAAGCCTGCTCATTCTTTGGAACATTAAAATGTAATTTCAGTCTCTCGTTAACTTAAGGTGTCATGATGTTAAGAGTGTCCCTTTAAGCATTGCTGGAGCAAGGGCTTCATGGACCTGGAGCTGCAGATTGTGGTGTACTGATGCTGTCCCTCTATGCTGCTCTGTTCGTCTACCATCTTCTTCTCACCTCTTATGCTTCCTCTGCCCCATTTTCCTCACCTTCGATTGTGCCTGTGCCTCCTTATACTCATCTTCCATTGTGCTTCTGCCCGATTCTTCTAATTCTCTCATTCCTATGAATCTCATTGTGTTTCTGGTAATTGGTGCAGACATAGTTAAGATTTTTCTGGGCCTGGAGCTGCAGTTCATCTAGACCCTATGTTAATCTGACCCTGTCTTTAAGATACATATACAGTAAGATGAACATTGCTTTTGATTCAAAGAGGATGAGAATTAAAGTGACACTCCAAACACTCATCAGTACAGCATATTGCATTCATTGTAATGCCATGGATGCAGCCCATCCCCCTATCAATATGGAGCACTTCACCATCTGGCTTGAGTACTAGAAAAGAGCTGGCAGATAATCAGTATTTCATAATTTATTTTCTGTCAATTTAGACTGAAAGAAAAGGCTAAAATTCCTGAGGTCACTTAGATGTCAAAATGGGGACAGCTATTAACATGTGTGTGCTGGAAGATGGGGACAAGGTATCGCAAGGTCTTGATTTACTCTTCCCAGTACCATAGAAACCACAAACCCGTACGGTGTTTAGAACTGATAACAAATAATTTAAAGGTCTGGTATTACTTTATAAATTTGTTTTGGCTTGATCTTGTGAAATTGTTTTATGATATATTTTAAATGAGTTCACGTAAAGGTGTAAACCATATTCTGCTACTGTATGCAGGCTAAGAAGGTGAAATGCCCTTACACGCTGTCGAATAAAAGAGTTATTGATGGTTGTCGTTATGATTGCTCCATGATTCTGTGGATGAAAAGATGCTGCAACGGTTATTATGGACCAGATTGCCAAGGTCAGTGAACTTGGGATCATTCTCAGTCATTACCTTTAACCAGTATTTCTTGACATAGCTTAGACGTAGAGACTTCTTCTCTCGTTTGCTTTGTTTTTCCTCATTCACTGATGTAACATGCTTAGTTTGAAAGGAGAACTGGACCGGGCAGTCAGCCACCTATTCCAGACAGGTTTAATAGACAACACAAATCAGGGGCGGATCCAGAGCCTAGTCTCGGGAGGGGCAGTGACCCCTGAGATCTATATACAAATCCTGGGTTCAGGTTTGGGTTCAGTGAAGTCAGTGACCCCCCCAGGTACCACACGTGACACAGGGCCAGGGCCCAGGAGGTACCTTGAGGCCCGCTGCTTCAACTGCTTGAGACTTGGGGATGGGGCTTCCAAAGTTGGGCCGGGGGGGCCCTCTTGGGCACGATGATGGAGCAGCTCGCTGTGGACACTCAGATGCCTGTGGGTGGCTCGGCTCAGTCCTCGGATGGATATGGAAAGGGGGTCGTTGTTGGATGAGGTGGTCACGCCGGTTATGAGGATCAGGCGAGGCAGCTGGCTGCAGGGCTGGCAGGCACAATCACTCACTGTCTGTAATTCTCGGGTGACATGCGCACGCAGCACTGACAGTCTGACTGGCTGCTCTGTGCGCAGAGACAGTGTGGAGCCTCCTGCTAGTTTCCGCCCATGTGACAGGCCTGCACGGCGCGCAGGCGCACTGTCAGACTCAGTGAACTCCCCTCCAGTCCAGCGTCAGCCCGCCCCGAGACCGAGTAACACGTGATTGCTCACTCTCACTGCCTGCCTGCTCGCACTGACTAACGCCTGGCTGTCCTGGGGCCGGGCCTGGTACAGCGTGAGCGGCCGGCGGCGGCATTTAAAATTTTTTTAGTTGAGCAGCGCGGGGGCCCTGACCGAGAGAGACTGAGTTGAGATGAGACGCATAAATTCAGAATGAAATGAGATCGTCAGGCTGCAGCTGCGCAGCAGCATTGCTTCAGATTGCCGGCAGGCACTGGCACAGTAAAATTTTTCTCTCGGAAAATCGGGGGGGGGGGGAATTGCCCCGTTGCCCCCCCCGGATCCGCCCCTGACACAAATGCAAAACAGCAACATTTCGGCAAAAAACCTTTCACTAACTATTTTTAATGAAATGTTGTTGAACTGTAATGGTTTATCAATTGTCTAATTGTCTGAAAACTGAGCTTGAGGGCCCGGTCCATTTCCTACTTTCGTTCTGTTGATATCTTGGGTCTGCTCCTCCATGGCTCATGGTGGCAACTGCCTGGCCTTGCATGATGGGACTGCTGCTCTGCATTGTGGAATTGTATGTATTAACATGTTTAGTTGGCTTTAGTGGGCACACCCATCTCATCAATGAAGAACATCCAATAAATGATGCAGCACACCATTCAAATATGAGTATTCTTCTTCATTCAATGTGGCAACATATAAGGTGATGTATCAAGATATACTTGTCCTTGTCAACGACTTGACAGAGGTAACAATGTTTTGACTGCATACATCAGTCTTTTGTCCCACTGAAATGTTGCCACCTTTTATTTTGCCACATTTAAATAAAGAGGTTTGCTCATATTTAAAGGTTTGCCAGACCATCTACTGACTGGTTGTATATTTTAGTTTCTCCAACTGCTGCAAGTAGGTGCAAGTAAACACGTATATAATTCATTTGAGTGAAATGCAAGAAGTGCAATTTAGTGTGCAATGATTTATTCCTTTTTTCAGCCTGCCCCGGAGGCCCAGAAAAGCCTTGCAACAACCATGGGACATGTACAGAAGGGTTTTCCGGCACTGGAGAATGCAAATGTAGAGATGGGTACAACGGGACTGCTTGCGATGAATGTGTGCCTCGAAAATATGGAACTGAATGCAAATGTAAGATTCATGGAGTTCCAAAGAAAAGAAAAGTTGGCATTGATTTATTGAAATAAAGACTTCATATGATTATCATACGATATGGTTTAGGATGGGAAAAGGCAACATCATATGGACAGGTCCAGGTTTCGGATTTCATCCAAGTATCATAGGACCTTCACATGTCATGTACTCACCGGGAAGGGTTTGACATTTAGAACTTCTATATCAGAACTCATTACGTAACAACGGAGAGACTCTTAGAAAAGAGTAGGATGAAATTCCAAAGGCCAAATGCCCAACCTTGGCTGTCATTTTGCCAACATTCGAAAGTAAAACAGGAGAATGTGTCCTACCAAATCTCATCTCAGATCTAAAATGATTTATCCTAGGTCCAAACACACAATACTATGAGAAACGCTTGATACTTTGGTAATAATAGTTGGAGTATGAAGTGACACTGATTTATGTCTTTATCAGTTACGGAGAGGGGGTTTGATCATGGTTGAATCTTCAATGTGAGATTTTGCTGAATGGTTCAGCAGACCTCCTGGGTTTTGTGTAGCGATAGCCCTAGATTTATGACCAACTTCAAGTGGAAACAACCTTTCTACGCCATCTTTCCTCACCAGATTTTGGGCTTAACCGGTACAGTCATTAAGTGGTCAGAGGAGGACCTTTGAATATATTTGGAAGTTTTGAACTTTTGAGAGAGTTTGCTAATAAGACATTAAAGGGGCACTACCACTAACATAAGCCGTAACTATATTACTTGTTCATTACAAAAAATCACATTATAAAAAACATGCTTTTTTTTTAAGTAATTGCATATACAAGGGAAAATAAAGTTAGATTTTTATGAGCTGTTTCTATTTAGTGGATTTTTTAGTGGATGTAACATTTACCAAAATCTTAGTAAAAGTTTCCCTTTATAACTGTGGTATAGGATAAAACAGTAGTGTAAAGGTAATGGGGTGATGGCGAAATGGTTTAGACAATGCTGTAGGCAGTGGTTCCCAACCGAGGTCCTCGAGTACCCCTAACAGGCCAGGTTTTCCAGATATCTGAAGTACAGCACAGGTGATATGATTTGCTCCTCGATGATTGCAGGATTCAGTCTGGATAATCCTTAAAATCTGGCCTGTTAGGGGTACTTGAGCAACCACTGTTGTAGGGGATCTATTGTTTTGTCTATGCTAGACAAAAGAGATAAGATATATAAAAGAAATAAGAGATGGCAGGGAATGAGATCTGATAGTGGGTCAATAACACTTCAATTTACCTCCTTTTGATGTCCTTTGCATAAATCTCACACAATGTCAATATGCTGGTTTTCTGGACTTCTAACCCATAGAGTCCATTCTATGGCCAATGCCACACAGTGAGGAGCAAATGCTCCTCTTTACATATAGAGTAAAATGTTTCTTAACAAACCACACCTGAGAAAAACAAAGCACATGTATGATATCAACAACATAAAATAAACAAAATAAAAACATTTCATTCCTTGGTGGTAGTGGCCCTTTAAATTAAATGTATATAAATTGCAGTAACTAGGCAGCATTTGTTTCAAACGTAGCTTTAAAAAAAAAAATCACTGATATTTTACTAACACAAGCCAAAATTTTAATTTACACAGACACTTTCAGAGACCCTGGTAAATAAGCTGAACCCTGGAATGAAACTACCATCTGTCGGGTTAGAAATTTCTGAGCTTGCGGAACAATTACTATCAACTTTATCCATGATATATAATCGGAAAATAATTTCAATAATGCTCAAACAAATGTGTCGTGACAGCAAATGTGATTAAATTGCATGTTAAAGGGTCAGGTGGTCAAGGCGAGAGGGGTATGCTCCTATTCCCTATGTCCCTATTCACTGTGACAGCTGAGTAAGGCTAGGGTCAGACTAGTGCATTTTTAACGTGCGTTTAGGCGTACTTAATCACGCGCAATGACAGCCAATATACGAAGTACGGCCGCACGAAAGTCCGGCCGTGCAACGCAAGTGGAAAATGAACGCATTTTTTCGAGAACGCAAAACCGCTAGTACTGACGTACAGAGTGCGCTGTGGCGGCATAGCGGCGTGTATGCGTGATTAGGAGACGTCAGACGCTGCTCATGTCCGGCCAACATAACGTCCAAACACCCAAAGTTTCCTGGTTTGGATCCATAACAAATCACGCATGAAAATGCGCATCGTATGACCGTTTTCGCGCATTCCGTGAAAAAATACGTCAATGCGTTCGGCGCACTTTTTGATGGTCGCTGCAAATAATGCGTTCATTTGACCCTAGCCTAAAGTAGAGGGGTTCCTTCCGCCTTCCCAGCTCTCAGTCAACAACTACAGTTTGTGCTTCCTGCCTTTAGGTCTGAAATGAACAGAAGAGACATCAGCCCACCTTGGTCTCGTCCGTCCAATCCGAGCATTGTAATGAAAAGTGCTGTGCATGCGCGAAGCTGATGAAAATGATTCCACTGAGGAATGATTTCACTGGCTGGTTGCGTGTGAGTGTCTCTTACGCCCATCACACATTCTGCACTCTAGCAACTTCTTCTTTCTGTTTATGTCTTGCAGCTTGCGATTGTACCAGTCATGGACAATGCGATGATGGCTACAGTGGAACTGGACAGTGCATTTGTGAAAAAGGATGGGCTGGGAAACGCTGTGAAAGTAAAATAAGTATGTTCGCATTTTGTAAGCACTGTACTTTATGTCTCCATGCTCGCCATAAATGTGTAAGGATAAACAAAGTGACAGACAAAGCTGATGGTAACATCGGGAAATGCAAGTATGTTACGACTTTCTCTGATGAGGCAACACAAAGGAGAATCATGTGTATTTATATAAATGGCTTTTGATATGCTAATGATTGCCTTTCAATGTATTACAATACAAAATCGAGTTAGCTTGAGTTTGGTAATGAACAGGTTAATATCAAAGGAGATAAAGAATATCATGGACCGGGTACCTGGAGGCTACAGCGGTCTGACATACTACATAGAGGAAACAGATTAATCAGTGGTCCAGGGGCAATATCAGGGACTAGTTAGAGCGGAAAGGGGGGGCAAGATTATTTTATCATCCTACTTATGCTCTGCATTTGCTTCAATTCCCCTAAGGGGTTAATATCTCCAGCTCAGCTTGTAGTTGCCACTTTCTTGTCCATAACATATTGATAGTAGTGTATTACACTTAGAAATTTGTAAATGTGGTGTTATTATTGCCATATGCATTTTTTCATTATTTTAAAAAACCTTGCGAACTCAATATATATATAATTCCATGTTCTGTGCTCGTTACAGTTTCCCCTCCAGTCTGCAGTCCTCCCTGTTCCAGTAACGCAGTATGTAAGAAAAAGAACATGTGTGAATGTAAGGCATTATACGAAGGAGACGGACGAACGTGTACAGGTTAGTGCACATTTTTTATCTAAATTATTTAGCACAGGGGATCTGTCCAAGCGTGCGATTCTGGAAACTGCTGAACACAGGCTAAACACGACCCCTGTGGACACTTGCAGTGAATAACTATACTGTGGCTTTAACTGCTTTTTGTGCATGTTATTTTATACATGTCCAACCACAAATATGTGTAAGCGTCTTTTTTTTTGTTTTTAAGTGTGTTATTAAAAAGGATGATTGCTTATATCAGTTATTTTCCGCTCCATATCTGTGTTGCTTTTATTGGGGAGCCCGTTTTCTGTGATGACCAACATGGAGCATCCTGCACTGATAAGAAGACCTGAAAGCATATAAGCATGAGCTTTGGGAACACATCCTTTATAAAGGATTTTACCAGGAAGGATACATTGAGATTTCTCTCGTTTTCAAGTATGTCCTGGGTTCAAGAACATTGAAGTGTTACAGTTACAGAAATACAAAGTAATACAATGCAAGATATTAAAAAAAACAACACAAATATACAGATTAATAGAAAAATATGTAGGAAATATAGTCACTAGGTTACATGTTTACAGGTGCATTCTGTATTGAGGTATGTTAGTAAGGAGCTTTTGAGTGACTTAAGATTGGGGGAAGATTTGATGGTGTCTGGGAGGTTATTCCATAATTGTGGTGCTCTGTAGGAAAATGCGGATCGAGCCATTTTCTTTTTGTATTGTGGTATAGCAAGTAAGGTGCTGGTCCTGGATCGGAGGTTATAGGATGAGGGACCTGCTGGGGGAAGCAGTCTATTCAGGTAGGGTGGCAGCTTCCCAGAGATGCTCTTAAACACCAGGCTGGAAAGGTGAAGGGTGCGTCTGGATTCCAGCGATGGCCAGTTTAGCTCTTTTAACATGTCACAATGGTGGGTCATGTAGTTACATTGTAGCGCAAAGCGGCAGAATGAGTTATACAATGTAGTAAGTTTATGAAGGTGTGTTTGCGGGGCGACTGCATACACTACATCTCCGTAATCAATAGCCGGCATAAGCATTTGCTGTACAATCTGCTTTCTTACCGCGGGACTCAGGCAGGATTTGTTTCTGTACAGGGCATCTAGTTTGGGGTAAAGTTTAGATGAGAGTTTTTCGATGTGGGGGCCAAAGGATAGATTAGGGTCCAACCACATACCTAGATATTTGAGAGAAGTGACTGTGGTCAGCGTGCCATTTGATTTTGTCCCAACACATAGATGGGGATTTTGCAATTTGTGTAGTTTAGGTGCTGTTCCAAAGAGCATCGTTACAGTTTTGTCAGTATTTAAAAAAAGTTTGTTGTTTTTGATCCACTTTTCTACCTCTGTGAATACATTTTAGCATTATAAGGATTCCCTAAAACTCCGCTTATCATTGTGTTTAAACACTGATATAAATTTTTAGTGTGGAACTGCGGGTTAGGTGTGACATGTACACTGCTACGGAACTTGAAAGCACTTTATAAATACTTGTAACATGTAAATAGTTAATTGGGAAGCAGAAATCTTGGAGAGATCCACACTTATTATTTTAAGGTCTAGAAATCTGTGTATTTGCTCATAGAGATTGTGAGTTTGTTTTAACGCTGAAAGAACTAACTGATAAAGCGACAACTAATCAACAATGAGAATAGTTGCCAATTATTCTCATTATCGATTAATCAGTTATTTGATTGATCAGTCTGTATACAGCACATGCTGTTTAGAGTTCGAGTTAAACATTAATAATCTCAGAGTCAGCTTCAGGGCTGATTGGAGAAGACATGTCGCTGCTTTACTCACTAAGATATTGTTATAATATTGTTTTATTATAAACAACTTATAATAATGCATATATACTGTGACATAGTGCATTGATGGGTCTGTATATTCCCCTTGTATTTTGTTTAAGGTGTAGGCATTAACCCCCAGGAGGGAATGTGTGTTTGGTTTTTGCTGCAGGTGTCCCTGCAATTAAGGGGATAAATACTTCCTGTTTGAAGGAGAGAAAGTGAGTAAGGAGGTTGAGACACACACATACACCTCTGAGGCTGGCAGCTTGAAAGAAGGACTTCAAAAGCTGGTATTTTATTTTCAACAGCACCCTGCTGATTAGGCTCTCACCAGTTCACCAGGTAATTTCACCATGCACTTTTCCTTAAGACTTCCATGCCCACAGACCTCTTTAGTGCTATGCCCGCATTCTCCACCATATGTAACAGGGGGCGCTATAGCGCGGTCCTCTAGGGCAATTATGGCACGTAAACACAGTCTCTCGTTTAGCTCAGAGTTTTATTTCTGCACTCCAGCAATCAAACAAAATAGAACAGAAAACAAAACCTAACTCGTCTGAGTGCTTACTAAACAATTATGCGTCCCTCACTAACTTGGAAAAATAACCAAAAGAAAATACCAGCTTTTGACGCCCTTCTTTCAAGCTGCCACCCTCAGAGCTCCACTATTCTCTGTGTGTGTGTGTCCCTCTCTCTCAGCCTCCTTACTCCCTTCCTGTCCTTCAAGCAGGACCTATTTATCCCCTTAATTGCAGGGACACCTGCAGCAAAAAACAAATACACATTCCCTCCTGGGGGTCAATGCCTACACCTTAAATAAAATACAAGGGGAATATACAGACCCATCAATGCACTATGTCACAATACCTAAGCCTATAGACACTGGTAAAGCCATATACAGTATGTGGGGTATTTTCATTACAGCAAAGTCATGGGAAAAAATACTTAAAATAACACTCTATGTACCAGTATACTTTTCCTTTCATTTTAAAATATTAAAGGTCAGTAATTATATCATAGTATTATCGTGTCATCTTTGTTTTACTTTAAGCAATATTTAAAATGGGATTGGTTGCATCTCCCCAGATAAAAGTAAATATAATCATTAATCTTTATCATTTCCTTCCTTTAGTGGTGAACCTTTGCCTGCAGAAAAATGGCGGCTGTGACACTAATGCAAAGTGTACTCAAACCGGACTAAAGGTCTCCTGTAGCTGCCAGAAGGGATACAAGGGGGATGGGAAAAACTGTATTGCAATTGATCGATGCGCTGATGGACTGAATGGAGGATGTGATGAGCATGCTACTTGTACAATAACTGGACCAGTATGTTTATTTTTATTTAACTTTTTATCATTTAAAATCTCCATGCTACGTCTTTGTATTCATCTTCTTCAAACCATCAAAACCTCTATTTTTGGATATGTTCTATACACAATGATCTCTATGCTGTAATTTCTTTCAAAACATAGATCAAACAAGATTCAAACATCCAACACTGTAGGGCTGGCATCAGAAATCAGGGGGCCCGTACTGAGCCATTGGTCAGTCCCCATTTCCCTCAGCTGCCCATTTCAGTAAACTAATTGAAAATAAATAATTTTGCCTCTTCGGTTGACCTGATTTTACAGGGAGTGGGCTAAATCTCTGGTGGTCCAGCGAGGGGATAAAAAGTGTTCCCTGGTGGGAGAGCGTTCACTCTGGACCTCTACCTTTGCAGATCATATCAATCTCTCCATTAGTGATGAGTCAGAGTGCTCTTACCAGTCCCCAATGGAAATTTGTTGGTATATTGGTGGGCCAGTTCTGGTTGAAAAGGAGGGACACCTACATCTGTGGCACTTAGAAAAGCAGCATTGTCTTTGGTAAGGACCAGGGCACCTTGGAGCCAAGGGGCCCTAGAACATGGTGTGTCACCCCCTGATAGTGGCCATGGTTGTTTCCCAGACAGTTGTTTCTGCAATAATCTTCTTTAGAAATTTAATTAGCATACATTAGCAGGATGTAAATATTATATAGCAAGAACCAGATAAGCTGAGCTGACTTGTGACTTCCAAAAATACGTCACAGTGTATCTATTGGAAATCTGCATTCTCTAAATACACAAGCAAATCATTCTCCCTCCTAGTCCCGTGACATGCCCAACCTAATCACAAATGCAAACTCATGCTTTAGTCGTCCTCAACTAGACCACCAAGTGCTCATCCTTCTTCAGAAACACCTCATTCCAAAAGAATTGTCAAGCCATGGCTGGAGTAACTCAGGATGAGTATAGGCGAGGGGTGAGCGGGAAGATGAAAAAGGCACAATTCGTGTGAGAGGGATGGATTAGAGACCCATCTATTCTCTAGTGAACACTAACTGTGCATACGGATGAGTAAGTGTCACCGCTAGGATAAGTGACTTTAATGCATGCCTCCCATATTACCTTCCTTACACTAACCCCGAAAGAAATCCGTTAGCACATCAGTGATTGCGCTAGCTTCCTGTACTTTGCGCTTCTCATGTTAAATATAAGATGCGCAAAGTATGGCCTTACAAAGTGCTACGGCTAATTACCGCAGAGATGTGCAAGCTAAGATTTTAGCGACAACTAGAAGCTGGTGCTGAATGATTACGCTTTTGCAAAATTATTTAGCACCCCCTAACCCCCCACCAATAAATCCGATTCTCATCCCTCATCCCTCTCATCCCTCTTGTCGCCGGGAGCATAGTGTGACTGGGAAGTCTCTTCCCTCTGCGATCACTCCGTGGCGCTCGGCTATCTTGCACAGCCCGGAAGCGCAAACCTCCATGGAGCGCTATGGACCCCAGGAGGTAATACTTATGGCAGCACGGAAGCGCTACCACGAGTATCCCAGCAGTTAGTTAGGTGTCGAGGTAGTGCTTGGCCTGGAATTTCGTGCTTAAATGGGGATGTAACAGGGAAATCTGCAGGGCCAGATTTTCCATGCTAGTGTCCCCATTTTAGCGCAAAGAAGGAAATAATTACAGTTACAGTTACACATTTTTATAAATCGCTAACAAGTACCATAGCTCTGTTCAATGGGAGGCAGAATAACATATATACATATAGGTTAAACACACAGAACAGTAGGAGAGAGAACCCTGCTCAAGAGCTTACAATTTAATAGTGCCCTAAATCTTCAAATAAAGGCCCTAATTCAGGTTAAGTCATTACTCCCAGAGGCTCCTGGCGATGGAGCCTTTGTGACAATATCAAGCTGGGATCCGTCAACAGTGGAAGTCTTTCACTTTAGCCCTTTATAACATATAACTAACATTACTTCTGTCCTTTTATTTGTCTATAGACCTACAATCCTTAAGAAACGCCTGTAACTTACTTCCTCTATATTCTAGGACAAACGCCTGTGTAAATGTAAGGATCAATATGTTGGTGACGGGGAGACATGTGAGCTAAAAGAACTACCTATTAATCGGTGTATGCAAGATAATGGCCAGTGTCATGCTGATGCAATCTGCGACGATTTACACTTTCAAGGTGAGTTATAGATCTCTCTGTATCTTACTGATAAGCTTTGCAGATAATCTTCCTCTCCTTATTTTTAGTTGTTCTCTTGGATGTAGGCTATATCCGTTAGACGCATAGGGTGCCATTCACTGAGGCATGAGCTGCTGCCAATAAGTGAAACATGGCAGAAAACACCGAGTTATACTTGTCAGCGTTGGATCGGTTAGACACATAGGGAAATGCCATCAAATTCTCATGATTTAGGCCAGTGTCAGATGAGCATTTGTCAGAGTGGAAGGAACGGCCGTGAGAGTTGACTACCTTCCACTCTGTCGTCTGTGGCCACCTTGCTGAGTGCAGTTAGTGTGGTCAGCGCTGCAAGGCTCCATCCACCTATGGAGGATTGTGCTTTGAAGCCCCGTCGAACACGCGTCGCAGCGTTTTGAGGCTTTCAGCACGTCTACTGTAGCTCGTGCAGTTCGTGTGCGCACTACAGCATGTGGCGAGCCCCGTTGAGATGACGGAACACACGTCAGTACAGGCACACATAGTGTGCTCGTCTGACATTGGCCTTAACTATATTGCCCTATGCAATTTAGCCAATGCTGACATTGAATACAACTTGGTGATAACAGTTGAGTTGCACTTGTCGGCGCCTCCTCAGTGATTATTGAATGGCTCCCAAAACACTACTCATAAATTATGGACACGTGTACTGGTAGTTAAACTTGATTATTTTTCCTTCTCTTTATTTGCTTTGTTTTACAGACACACAGGTCGGAGTTTTTCATTTTCGTTCTCCCAAAGGAACCTATAAGTTAACCTATAATGATTCTATAAAAGCCTGTATAAAGGAGGGAGCAACCCTTGCCACATACCATCAGCTCTCATATGCTCAGCAGGTAACATTATAAACCTTTCTCTTGTAGTGCTATACCAGTCCAAATTCCAGCGAATCTGGTCTTTGGAGACCAAACGATGTTAGCTTACGTTAAAACATGGGCCCATGAAGCTTTGCTCGTCCCGGCTGCGAGCTCTGCGCAAGCTTATTCTCGCGAGATGTGCAGTACCGCGGAGGGATTGCAGAGGGACACTAGGAACTATTTGTTCCCAGTCTTGCTCTGCTCCCGGCAAGAGGAAGTGGTGGATCCATGGGATGAGAGATGAGTATGGGATATTTTAGGGGGTTAGGTCAGTGTATTAAGTGATTTTGCAAATGCAAAATGACTTAAAACCAGCTTCGAGGAGACGGTATTTATCAGTGAAATCCTGTCTCCCAGGTGGAAGCGCAGGCTACATTGGTATAACTTACATAGTTACATAGGCTGAAAAAAATACATGCGTCCATCGGGTTCAGCCTCTCACACAACACCTACTGCTGTTGATCCAAAAGAAGGCAAAAAACTCCGTCTGAAGCGCTCGCCAATATGCAACAAATTGGGGAAAAATTTCTTCTTGACCCCTGAATGGCGTCAGATTTCTTCTTGGATCAAGAAGCTTTTACCCACATATTAAATATTATAACCCTTAATATTCCGTGTCTGCAGGAAGTCATCCAGTAGTTTTTTAATAGTCTGTACAGTCTCTGACCCAACCACCTCAACAGGCAGAGAATTTCACAGCTTTATTGTTCTCACAGTAAAACAACCCTTCCTATGCTTTAGGCTGAATTTCCTTTCGTCCAGTCTAAATGGGTGACCTCGTGTCCTGTGTATAGTCCTGTTAATGAATGGGTTTCCAGACAATGGTTTATAATGGCCCCGTATATATTTATAAAAGGTTATCAGATCCCCTCTAAGGTGCCGTTTCTCTAAACTAAACAGGTTTAAGCTTGTTGGTCTTTCCTCATAACTTAAACCTTCCATTCACCTTGGAAACTTGCATTTGCATTCATAGGTGCAAATTAACACCTCCTATACAAAGTATAGGGGACGTTCAATTACAGTAACCTCGCGCATGGAATCGCTACATTTGAGCCACAAACACGTAAAGATGACTACACGAGACGTTACGTGTAAAGCTGGGTGTAACATCTCCTGTAGTTATTCTATCGTCAAGTGTAGAATAGGGCCCCAGATGTTTTGGACCTACATTTCCCATGATGCTAAGCCACTCATTAGCTCAACAGAGCCTTATGGGAAATTTATTTCCAAAACATCTGGAAGGCCAAGGCTGCTGATGCCTGGTGTATGCCAACTCTAAAAGTATGACTCTTTGTTTCAGATGTAAAAGATGAGGATCCAAGGGTTTCTCCTGACCATATAGTTTAATATATGTATTTTTTGACCTATACACACAGGGAAAAGGAGAGACCTGGCAGACATTATGATTATATATACAGTATGTCAAGTTTGAGAGACCTCTGAAAGCTTTGCTATATATTATTCAGGCAAAACAACCATTGGAAGGAATACTTCGTCACTTACATTCAGCATACAGATGTGGGGACAGTGCCACATAATGTATCTACATGTGGAATCATTACCGCCTAACTTGTAAAAAAAAAAAAAAAAAATATTTACCAATAGAAATAAATGAATTACAACAAGTGATAGCAGCGCACACCATGTTTAGCCTCTTCTATAGGGAACTGGTTCATGGTCCCACAGATACAAAACTTTATAAATAAATACAAAAACAATATAAAAACAAAATAAGTTTTGATGAATTCCCTCTTTAAAAACGTTCCCTTGCTTTTGTTTTAGGCTCAATACAGTATGTGTGCTGCTGGCTGGATGGATAAAGCCAGAGTCGGATATCCCATGGCATACTCCAACGCCAACTGTGGCTCAGGACATATTGGGATAATAGACTATGGGACTCGTGTCAACCTAAGCGAGACATGGGATGCCTTCTGCTACAGAGTTCAAGGTAACATATAGAAAATTACGATTATATACAAAATCAAACGGGCGAATTCACTATAATTAATATAGTGATAATGTAGATCAATAACCACAGGCATGCGCATAGGGGGTGCTGGTGGATGTGTCGGTCCTGCTTGTCCACCTTTCAGGTGCCTTTCAAAACTGTTTGGGTGTTTCTATATTTAATTCATGATAAAAATCATGAAAATTGACTGGTTTTGATTTTTTTACAGTTTGAAATTAACCTCTTTATTACAGAAGGTGTACCAAGTGCAATGCTACCATCACTTGCTTGTTAAATAACAGCTGGTGAACCCTGTATGCGGACTGCATTTAAATGCCCTGCGATGTGAGAACCTTCTACTGTGATTAGGCCCATTCATACACAAAGACGTGATTTGTTTCACATACAAAAGAAATCAGGACCTGTACAAAATTCATACGAGCCAAATCTTTTACATTTTTAGATTAATTGCTTTATATAAATCTGATTTATTTTTCTGGGGCATAAAGCTAGTAAATTCCTCTAAACTAGCACTATCCTGCTCAGGCTGTGGTCACACGAGCGTTCATGAGAGCATAAGGAGTCCATGAGGGAGGACGTTCCTTTGACACCCCTGTGGCCGCCTCACTAAGCACAGTTAGTGCGCTCAGCGCTACAAAGCAAGATCCTCCTATAGAGAATTGCGCTTTGTAGCCCTATTATACGTCCGTCGTAGCTTTTTGACATGGAGGGTTTCGGCACGTCCGGTGAAGTGTGCGCAACTATTGCGCACACTACACCAGATTAAACCCTGCGGTCATAAATTATTGGTTTATATGGAACATTGGATTTGCTTGATATTCAATGACCTGTGTATAGTATATGTATAGCTGAATTGCTGTGAAAGCCCAGTGTGACGAAACGGCCGACCCAAATGTTTATTTGCAGTTATTTTGCTTGCATTTCATTGTGTCTGTCTATAGGGTAGAGTGTTTGTGTTCTGTGTGCCCTATTACCTCATGTCTGTGTTTATATTAATATTCCCTTATGTGTTAATTATAGAGTATTGTTTATGTGTACCTTCTCTCTGTATTAGCTGTCTTCTGTATATTGTACATTTCTGTAGCTACCCCCTCTCTGCATATTGTATACTTACTACTGTAAGAAGACTCCTTTGTTTCCCTCTAGTCCTAGCAGACTGTTTAGATAAGAGTGCATGTGTAAACACTCAATTGTGTTGAATGTCTTTTCTATCGTACAGTGGCTGGAGTCTGTTATCTGTAATGTATTCTGGAAGGGAGGGGGTTATCTCTCTATAACTGTGTTTTACCTGTGTATATTTGAAAATGAAGCCAGTCTCCATTTGGATTTTGAATCTGCAAGAACTCCTCACACAGTTTATGTGTCGTCTATTCTGTGTGTGGGTACGAATATCTCCTGTGTACAGTGGAAAGGGGCACCCAGACGGAGGGTACCGAGTGTGGGGGTACCCCGATCCGTAACACTGGTGGCAGCAGTGGGATTCCCCCAGGGCCAGGGCACGCAGTTAACCGTGGAAGTTACCAACCAGTTGTGGAGGCTGTGTGGCATAAAGTCGATCAGGAGTTCCCCTTATCACCCACAAACCAATGGGTTATGCGAGCGATTCAATGGCACCCTGAAACAACTTCTGGCTACATTTATCACCAAGTGCAAAAATTGGGAGAAGTTCCTGCTGCACCGTCTGTTTGCGTACCGGGAGGTGCCCCAAGAATCCACTGGGTTTTCCTCCTTTTATTTACTGTACGGGCAGAGGGTGAGGGGGCCCCTTGGCCTGGTTAGGGAATACTGGGAAGGGGAGGAGAGCGCAGAAGGGACCCCTATTCTGCAGTTTGTCCTGGAGCTGAGGGACCGAATGGGAGAGCTCACTCAGGCCGTCCGTGAGAACCTCCTATCGGCTCAGCAGCGCCAGCGCACCTGTATGATAGGTGGGCCCGAGACCGTAGCTTCCAGGTGGGACAAACAGTCCTAGTGCTGGAACCTATGAAGCAAAATAACTGCAAATATACATTGGGGCGGCCGTTTCATCACACCCAGCTTAATAATTGGAAAAATAAACGCTATGTCTTTTTACGCTTTTAGTAAAAACTGTCACGAACATTTATTCAACAGATGTAAAGTGTACCTGTAAATACGGCTATGTTGGAGATGGATACTCTTGCAGTGGGAACATGCTCCAGGTTTTGATGACTTTCCCTATGTTTTCAAATTTTGTGTCGGTAAGTAAAGAGAATTCAAATATAAAGATTAGGTTAACTTAAGTATTTATACACACTCTGTCTGATTTCAATGTTTTAGCATTTTTTTTAAATTCTTTAACATTTTTCAAGTCTATGTGCTCCATCACGCACTTCCTCCACATGAGGTTATCAGTTAATCTGAAACATAAGTGAGGTCAATATTCTGAAATATATAGTTTGCGCATAAATGTATTGCTCTACAGGTTTAATGCTTTTCTCAAGAGTTCCATTCATTGGGTTCCAAACTACATGTCCCATAATGCTCAGGCTGCCTTAAAGATAGCAGAGCATAATGGGACATGTAGTTCCAAAACATCTGGGATGCCCAGGTTTACCATCATTAGGGGGTCAACCGGTGTTTGTCGGTGTTGCGAAACACAGGCTAGAATCACCAGTATTGCAGTGCCGAGAAATGCCGGTGCTTCTTAAAAATAAAAACTAAACAGCGAAATGAGACGTTTTACAGTAAAGTAGTCCTTTTATAGAATCCTTATGAGCGACTGAATAAAGGCCGGTGATTTTCATCCTTTTTCAATCTCCCAGCACACTGACTAGATTCTAGAATGGTCATGACACACTATCAGATTCATAAGGATACATCTTACCACTTACAAAATGATTGTTTACAGTATGTTTACAGTTATAGTTATTCAAACAACTCCCTGTTGTGCAGTTGCTTCATTACTGCCCCACTTTGCCACTGTCATTTTACTCACACACCCCATTGTGTCATTGCACAACACACTCCTACAGCATACCTGAGAACCAGTGGTAGCACAACAATGGGCCATGGCATGGTGGTTACAAATCACTGATTTGGGGTGTCATAAAAATATAGTGCATTACCTCATTCTTTCCATGGCATTAAGTCTACTTTAGAAAGCATAAATTGGGGTATATCCACTTAACGCCATATTGTGTTGATGAGAAATAGCTTTTGGTCCACACAGAAGCATCAGATAACATATTAAGATCAGTTATGCTGGATGTATCTTCTTTCTCTCCTAGTAAGTGTATTTTGGTTTCTTTAGCAGTGACTTTTACATAACTGCTTGTTTATTGAAGTGAGGCCAATGGGTTTTGACAGTTCACGTTTTTTCCTCTAGGGTTATTCAGAGAAAGGTGAAAAGCAGGAGAATAACTGGAGAAGTGAAAATTATAGGTCAAAAAAGCAAAACCAGAAAAATTCTCCCATTTATATCACTTTCCAAACCGCTATTTGGATTAGATTGTTCTCTTCTTCTGTCAATTCTCCTGGTTTTCACCTTTCTCTGAATAACCTTGCTGGTGTCGTAATTGTTCATTAAATATAAATCTTGAGAGTTGGGTTGCAGCTTTGTAATGTGAATCAGTTGTGCCCAAAACAACTCTTGTGATAGGGAATTACATTGATAAAATTTTCTCTAACATAATTTTATGTAATACCCTTAAAAATGTGCCTATCATTCAATTCTGGTGGCCGCCAGACAGAGTGGTGATAGCAGAGAGCAGTGCGCCCCTCACTCATGGCAGAGGATTTATCAGATCTTACTGGTCAATATGATACCTATTGAATCATTGGACACTACAGGAAAAGTGAATCCATCAACCACAAGTTCACTTTAAAGCTAGTAACCAATACAAGAGCGTCTGGAAGATGTTTTAGTTGATTCATGTAATTTATTTTGTTTTCCTCTTATAGGCAATCATGGCGTATTCCAATACATCAAAGAGTGGCAAAGAGTTTGTAAACTACCTCAATAATTTATCAGTTCAAGCAACACTTTTTGCCCCAAGCAATGATGGACTGTATGAAAACAAGGTGAGTGCTGCATCGCTAATTCAAGGACCAAGGATGCTTTCTGAGATTGGACTCCTGTTTTATCAAGAGGTTTGATGTCTGTGTGTGTGTAGAACTAAACTACATTCCCAGAACTAATCTCCATTGCATCGACACCTCCATTGCATATGTGACCTTTGACAGAGACATATTCAGTGCTAGGTCTGGTTCACAAGTTTAGATTTTGAGACAGATCCAGAGTAATGATACAGGAATGTCTTGAACACAATATTTGTTTACACTGTTGTTCCTCTCCGTGTGTCTTCTGGGTATCTCTATTGAAACATTGAAGGAAAATCCATAATATCTGATAGGGATATATGGTAGAGATGTGCAGAACCAAAAAAAAAAAGTTTGCACAAAGACAACCTGCATACCTCACCACAAACATTAGAACATATTGATATACGTAGCAGTTATAACTCATCAATATAACCTTTTTCATCATCTTTGCATTCTCAAGACTCTCTCTGGCCGGGACCTTGAATACCACTTGGCCAACGTTAGCACATTCTTTTTTGACGACCTCAGCAACGGAACAACCCTCCAAACCAGGATAGGCAACAAGCTGAGGATTTCCATGGGCAATGAGCAGGAAAGTAAGCAGACTGTAGGCGCAAAAGTAAGTGGAACATCAAAAGCGAGTTACTATATATATAGAGTAGTTGTTAAGTGACTGTGATCTAGTCGTGCTACCATAATGCAAATTATGATAACATCTACATGTCCAATGATCCATAGCAAGCTTGGCTGGTTGAGAATAGCATCTCAGGTCTTTCTGAGAACATCTGGGTTGAGAAGTTAGCCATCACTGCAATCTTATGTGTAGAGAGATGAAATGGTTGCAAATGTAGAGAAGACAATATATGTCTGTTGGGTGAGATGCAAAAAGGTGAAACAAAAGTGGACCAACAGAGGGTTATTAGGAGACAAAGACAGAGCTGTATTAGGCGATTTGTGGACTTGAGCTAAAGATTTTGGTGATCTTCTTCTCAATTCACCTCAATATCTTCATATTTGCAGGGCTTTTGTCTTATTATTATTCTTTATATAGCGCCAACATATTCTGCAGCGCTGAACAATGGGTACAATATAGACACTGTTACAATACATTGAGATTGGACAACATTTGACAAACCAACACAGGAGAAAAATAGAGCCCTATTCCCATGGGAATTTACAATCTGGAAGTCCTATTCTTCCCATTCAACCTGGGGCCTTCTTCTACTTCTCTTGCCCTCATTGTCCTATCTCTATCTGACTTGCTGCCATGAATAGTTGTCCTTTCTTTGGAATTATTTTAAGGTATGGGCTTGGAGCTGCAGCTCCAGTAATCCCTAGTCTAACCGTTAAGGTAGATACACAGATGACTTAATGGTGAGATTGAAGGAAAAACACATTATGGAATGATAGAAGATAGGGAGTTTGAAGAGAAAGATAATATTTTATCTTATCGAACTGCATCCGCCTGTTCTCTCCTCTGGCTCTCAGGGTGGCAGTCATCTACCGCCCACCGGGACCAACCTCCCAGTTCTTTTGACCACTTTGCTACCTGGCTTTCTCACTTCCTGTCTTCTAATCTTCCATGCCTAATTCTCGGGGACTTCAACATTCCCATTGACGATCCTTCCGCTCCTGCTGCCTCCAAACTTCTTTCACTCACGTCCTCCCTTGGACTCACACAATCCTCCCTCCTCCCTACCCACCGCGATGGTCACGTTATTGACCTGGTCTTTTCCAACCTCTGCTCCATTTCTGAGTTCAAATGTCGCCCTTTCCCCATCTCTGACCACCACCTTCTCTCTTTCAACCTATCTGGACTTCCTAAACACCCTGCTCCCCCACCCGCACACACACTCGCAGAAATCTACATGCTGTGGACCCCCATCAATTCTCCAACCTACTTCACCACCTCCCTCATACCTCATCCTTCACCTGCCCTGATGCTGCCACTAATCACTACAACACTACTCTTATCTCTGCTCTAGACACTCTTGCTCCTCTTCGACTCTGTAAGGCCCCACGCCGCCAGCTTCAGCCCTGGCACACCCTCCAAACTCGCTACCTGCAAAGATGCTCCCGCACTGCAGAGCGTGCCTGGAGGAAATCCCACTCTGAAGCTGATTTTGTTCACTTCAAGTTTATTCTCCGGTCATACACCTCTGCCCTCCACTTGGCCAAACAATCCTTCTTCTCATCTCTTATATCTACGCTGTCCTCCAACCCTAAACGGCTCTAGTCCACCTTCAACACCCTCCTCTACCCACCTGCACCTCCCCCCTCAGCTGCCTTCAGCGCTCAAGACCTGGCAGACTACTTCCTCAGTAAAACTCTATCAGAAGCAACATCCCAACACAAGATAGTTATCTGCCACCTCCACTCCCACAGGTCCCCTCTGCCACCCTCTGCCGCTTCCTCCCAGCCACTGAGGAGGAAGTCAATTCCTTATTGTCCTCCTCACATCTCACCACGTGCCCGCTCGACCCCATTCCCTCACATCTAATTCCTCCCCTCTCCTCCTCCCTCACCCCTGCTCTCACACACATCTTCAACCTATCTCTCTCCACTGGCTCCTTTCCATCCGCCTTCAAACACGCGCTAGTTACCCCTTTACTAAAGAAACCATCCCTAGACCCCAACTCTCCATCCAACTACCGCCCTGTATCCCTGCTTCCCTTCACATCAAAGATCTTAGAAAAACTAGTCTTCAACCGCCTCTCCCTCTTCCTGTCCTCCAATTCCCTACTTGACCCCCTGCAATCTGGCTTCCATCCCCTTCACTCAACTGAAACTGCCCTCACCAAAGTCACCAACGACCTCCTAACTGCTAAAAAACACGGCCACTATTCTATTCTCATCCTGCTTGACCTCTCGGCTGCTTTTGACACTGTTGACCACCCCCTCCTTCTACAGACCCTCAACTCTCTGGGTCTCGGTGACACTGCACTTGCTTGGGTTGACTCCTATTTATCCAACAGGTCCTTCTGTGTGTCCTTTGCTGGTAACTCCTCCTCTTCATTGCCTCTATCTGTTGGTGTACCTCAAGGCTCTGTCCTTGGTCCTCTGCTCTTTTCCATCTACACCTCCTCCCTGGGCAAAATCATCAACAGCTTTGGCTTTAATTACCACCTCTACGCTGATGACACTCAGATCTACCTCTCTACCCCTGATCTCTCTCCCCCTGTCCTTTCAAAAGTCAGTGACTGTTTATCTGGCATCTCCTCCTGGATGGCCTCCCACCACCTAAAGATCAACATGTCAAAGACTGAGCTCCTACTTATTCCTCCCTCCAATGCCTCCCCACCTCCTGACTTCTCTATCACGGTGGAGGGTATCACCATCTCCCCATCAAACCAAGTTCGCTGTCTTGGAGTTACACTTGACTCTGCTCTTTCCTTCATCCCCCACATCCAGTCTCTTTCCTCCTCCTGCCGATACCAACTGCGTAATATTTCCAGAATTCGGCCATTTCTTACCGCTGTCACCACAAAACAACTCATACACACCCTGGTAATCTCCAAATCGACTATTGCAATAATCTCTTATCTGGCCTCCCTCTGTCCCGCCTCTCCCCCTACAATCCATCCTGAACGCCTCCGCCAGGCTAATTCACCTCACCCGCCGCTCTGTCTCTGCCGCTCCCCTCTGCGAGTCCCTTCACTGGCTCCCCATCCACTGCAGAATTAAGTTCAAAATCCTTATCCTTACCTACAAAACCCTCACTAACTCAGCTCCCCACTACCTGTCCTCACTAATCACCAAATACACCCCAGCCCGTTCCCTAAGGTCAAACAGTGACCTGCGCCTAGCTTCTCCCCGCATCACCTCTTCCCATGATAGACTGCAGGATTTCTCACGCGCAGCCCCCACTCTCTGGAACGCTCTCCCTCGTACTGTCAGACTTTCCCCTAACTTCTCTTCCTTCAAACGCTCCCTTAAAACATTCCTATTTAGGGAAGCCTACCACCCAACTCACTGACGCAACCATCAATCACTCTCACCTTACAGTCCTCTCCTCCTGTTTCCAACCCCAACCCTCCTAGATTGTGAGTTCCTACGGGAATAGGGCCCTCATCTCCTCCTGTACTGTTTGTCAAATGTTGTTCAATGTATTGTAACCCTGTCTATGCTGTGCTTATTGTACAGCGCTGCGGAATATGCTGGCGCTTTATAAATAAAGAATAATAATAATAATATATGGAGAAAGACATTGATCGTTGGAGTAGACGTTGAGGTGGCAATGTACTTAGATGAAGAGGAACTGGAAATGAGACGCTATATGTGTCGTTTGTTACAAAAAAAGTGAAGGGGCAGTAAAATAGGTTTTGCCTATGGCAACTGCAAATCTTGCACCAGTCCCGAACCTTGCACTCCGTCATAGTTCATGCAAAGCCCATGGTACATCGAATAAGACTAGGAAGCATCATAAGACACTCCTGTCAATATAAAGGACCATCCAGCACTTGAGTTAAAGGGAAATAAATACAAGCATCCAAGGTTATGGCTACTCCTCATCTACACATCATACATCCCAGTCTTCCCAAGTGTTGTGCATGTACAGTGAACATCTCTTTAAAATTAATCTTTCTTGTTATTCTTTTCTTAGAATCGCACACGATATGTAGATGGCAAAGTTATAATACAATGGGATTTTTATGCTTCAAACGGAATTGTTCACATGATTTCGGAACCTCTCATAGCACCCCCTGAACTGGCAGTAAGTACTAAAGCTGTATTGTCATAGCAGTGTTTTCATTTAAAGGGACGTGTTGAATGCTGTATGGAAGAGTCACCTGTTCCTTAATGTTTCCTATGACTTAGGCCCCCGGCACATGAGCGCATTTGTTGCTTGTGTGCGCCCGCACTTCCCTGCGTCCGTGCCGTTTTGACAGGGAGGGCCAACCACTGGACGTGAAAAAGCCCTCCCCGTCAAAAAGCTAAACGGACGCTGACAGGGATACAAAGCGCTTTCACTCTCACGGACGTTCTGTCTTCTCTCTGTTAACGCTCGTGTGCCGCCAGCCTTATATTTGAGAATTCAGAAATGGCTCTATACCCTCAATTATTGGAGTAAAAAAAAAAAAAAAAATCACATACATAGCCAACAGTAGAGGTGAAATTCCACAGTGTAAAAAAACCTTTAATATAATTGGGTACATTTCCTCTCCGTTCAGTATATATTCATAGAGTGGTAATAATTTGCTGCAAGAACAATTCACAGAGGTAGAAAAGTGGATCGCAGATAACAAACTTTAGATAACAACTCTTTAGAACAAAACCTAAACTACATAAATTGCAATCGCCCTATCTATGTGTCAGGCCAAGAACAAAAGACACGCTGAGCAGTCACTTCTCTCAAATATCTAGGTATGTGGTTAGACCCAAATCTATCCTTTGGCCCCACATCGAAAAACTCTCATCTAAACTCTACCCCAAACTAGGTGCCCTGTACAGAAACAAATCCTGCCTGAGCCCGCGGTAAGAAAGCAGATTGTACAACAAATATTATTGAATACGGAGATGTAGTGTATGCAGCTGCCTCGCAAACACACCTTCAGAAACTTACTACATTGTATAACTCATGCTGCCGCTTTGTGCTACAATGTAACTACATGACCCACCATTGTGACATGTTAAAAGAACTAAACTGCCCATCGCTGGAATCCAGACGCACCCTTCATCTTTCCAACCTGGTGTTTCAGAGATTTTCTGGGAAGCTCCCACCCTACTTGAATAGGCTGCTTCCTCCAGCAGTTCCCTCATCCTATAACCTCCGATCCAGGACCAGCACCTTACTTGCAATACCACAATACAAAAAGAAAGTGGCTCGATCCTCATTTTCCTACAGAGCACCGCAATTATGGAATAACATTCCAGGGTCATCAAATCTTCCCCCAGTCTAAAGTCACTTAAGAGCTCCCTATTAACATACCTCAATACAGAATGCACCTGTAAACATAGTGACTATTTGTTTTCCGTTAAACTGTATATTTGTGCTGTTTTTTTTAAATATCTTACAGAAATACAAAGAAATAAAATGTAACAGTTCAATGTTCTTGAACCCAAGACATACTTGAAAACTAGAGAAATCTCAATGTATCCTTCCTGGTAAAATACTTTATAAATAAATTTTCTTTGTATAGGCTCTACATGCAGGACACGGAGCCGGGATCTTCTTTGCCATCGTTCTGGTTGCTGGCCTGGTTGTCCTGGTATTCTATGCATATAAGAAGTTCAGCAGGCGAGATTTCCAATTCCAACAGTTTAATGAGGTAAGAAGTTTAAGAAGCAGCCAGGAATCTTGTGGGATGTTTGATTTTACATTAATCTTATACCATTGTTAAAAGTGTGGAATATATATATATATATATATATATATATGTATAAATTAACGTTTCTTGTTCTCCACAGTATGACGACAAGCAAATGGCTTCAGATATTGACATAGCGCCCGTCTCGAATCTTTCTAATCCCATGTATGAGAGTGAGGCAAAGCCAACATCTTCACCAGAGCAGGCCGGGCAGCCGGCATTCGATCCTTTTGGTGTAAGTTGCCTTTTAATTGCTTCTAGTGTAATGCTAACTTCCATAAGACATATGCTGACGATGACCCTGGTGGGAAAATGTGTGATTACTGTTGAAACCAATGTTAATTTTGACATCAAATTTTTATTTAGTCAGTGTTCTGACTAAAATTACATTTAGTTTTATTCATATTTTAGTCGTCTGAACTGTTTTAGTCAACGAAATGTCACATGATTTCAGTCGACTAAATCTAGAGTAGCTTTACCTAAAATGTAATGGGTGCAAAGTGGATTATGCATTATTTAAGCATTTGTCTAGAATTTCTGCACTCATTATAGAAAATTCATCATTTCTCGCATACTTGAGATTCGTTCTGATTGGATCTCTTTCCAGATCGTCCCTCCCTAACATTTTAGTCTAGCTTTTATTAGTCGACTAAAATGTCAATGGATTTCGTCATACTTTTAGTCAAAATAACTTGATTTTTATTAAGTTTTACTCAAAGAATTTAGTCGACTAGCAGGGTTATACAGAGAGCACCGAAATGTCACCGATATTTTGGTGCTCTGATTCGCCGCACTTCAGAGAGTCCGGTTTGCTGACCCTGCGTTGAATTCGGCATGCACCGCCGGGTCCCCAAAGAGTAGCGAACCGGCTGCCGAATGTTGCCGCCAAACCCGCCGGACAGCCGCCAAGCCGCTGAGCATAGCGCCGTCCAGCCACAGAAAAAAGCCGACAAGCCGCCAGACGAATTTTAAAAAAACACAAACAAATGAAAGTGTCAAAATTAAAATGTTTGCAAAAAAACTACTGGATAAAAATGTCTGAAATTAACATAGAAGGTTCTTTGAATGATAATAAAAAGGTCTGTTACAGAAAAACGGCTATATAAAAAAAGAAGTCTGACAAAAAATTTTGCTGGAAAAAAATAATACTGGTGAATTAAAGACATATACTGCGTGCAGTCTATAATCTTACTGATACACCTCATATTATTAAAATACCCTGCCAACAACTACCAAATCCTTTTTTTCTTAGGATTCAGATGAACAACTTGTGAACGTTGGTGGACGGAACAAATGATTTTAAACCAGTAAAGCATATTCCCAGCAGACCTCAGTGCAGAATGTTCTTTGATGTCCCTATAGAAGAACCAAAGAATTCTCACTGCCAAGGGATGGAGGCTCCGTCACATCTTGCATTCCATTTGTGGAACGTGAATGTCGCTTGAAGCAAGTCATTGTTGAATAGTCTTTTCTTCTCATTACTTGGCCAACTTCACCACAGTCTCTCTGGTCCCGATATATCCGCTCAAATCAGACTTTTCTCATCTGTGAAAAATGTAAATAACTGATCGTGTGTGTGCGTGTGTGACCCGCGCGGTTTTTATCAGTGCATGAAGAGAATATCTTGTGACTGGTTGTAATTTTTTGCTTTTCTTTTTGTACATCATTTCACTGGATAATGAAGAATGAAGGATGAAATAATAAATATGTGGAAAAAAAAACGTTTTAAAAAAAGTGTGGCACGGGTTTCATTAGGAATATGCCGTAGAAAGCATTTTATACAAATTGGATGTAATCCATTTATTAATAATGTCAGTGATCTCAGTGGCAGGTGTGTTCGGGGGATTGCATTTGCAGAGATGCCCAAATGCTTTTTAGGTTGGCTGTGCAGCATGGGGAATGTTTGACAAAATCTGGGGATTTTAAACTGGTAAACGCATGTGTTTAAGTCAGGAGGCAAAAGCCCACAGACGTATGACATACAAGTAACTCCGGACACCACAGGTGTTTCGGAACTACAAATCCTATGAGTCTCTGGCATTCAAACACTTCAGGGAATTGTAGGCAGTCATCGGGGGGGGGGGAGAGGCAACGTTTTGGTTCTTAATCTAAATTGGGGATCTCAAACACTAGAATATCTATTTATGCTTTTCATGGCCCAAACTATGTCTCTCGGTTGGAAGTGACAGATTGATATTAAACCATCTACTAAAACATGCTGACAATTATACCGTAATAGATTCTTGCAGAATCCCATGATAGACTGCAGGATTTCTCACGCGCAGCCCGCATCCTGTGGAACGCTCTCCCTTGTACGGTCAGACTTTCCCCTAGTTTCTCTTCCTTCCAACACTCCCTTAAACACCCGACTGACTGACGCAAGCAGTCCTCTCCTCCCGTTTCCACCCCCAACCCTTCTAGATTGCAAAATCCCACGGGAATAGGGCCCTCGTTTCCTCCAGTACTGGTTTATCAAAATGTTGTTCCAGGTGTTGTAACCCTGTCTATATTGTGCCCATTGTATATCGCTGCGGAATATGCTAGCGCTTTATAAATAATCTGACCAATGATTCATACAATAACTGTAATCTATTGGAAGAAAGCACTGCAGCAGCTATAAGGCTGTTTTCACCTCCTCACTGGTCATAAAGTGTGCAGTTATTACAAGGGGGTAATGGCACATCGTCCCTCAGCCTGATTTGCCCTATGACATGTCTGGGTCTGAATCTTCGCTCTTCTACAGCAGAAACACATACGGTAATAGAGTGCATGTACTGGCGGGTTGTACCTGGTGTCATCTACCACCAGAGAGATCATGGAAGTCTATGGAGGCCAAAAATTGATACTGGGACCTGGCTGTACAAAGTTCTCTGCAGAACAGTAAAGATTATATTTACGGGTAAAGCCCGAAGTGCGGTTAATCCTAGGATTACCCGGGTAATCCTGACATTACCCAAAACCGCTGGGTAAAGCTGCAAAAAAAAAATTAAAATTTCTGACTTTACCCAGCTAATTTTAGGACTAACCAACTGCCCTTGGGTAACAGTCTGGAAGAGATGAAAAATGTGCACTTTACCCGGATAATGTGCAAGTCTGAAGCTTCACCCGGGAAATCTGATGACTATCCACAGCTTCACCTGGGTAATCTGCAGAGCATCCAACCCCACTTGGGTAAAACTGAATTTTGCTGTTATCAAGGGATATTATCAATGAAAGTGGCAAAAGACAAACATTAAAATGTATTGCAGGTATAATGAATATATACAGAGTAACAGGATATGTTTCTTTATATCAATGTGTAAGAGTTGCATGATCCTTATTATGTGTCATATGTGCTCATAGATCATTTATAAAACATAACCATCAGGTTACTCTTTATGTAAGATCTTTAATCTTCATAAATTAATTTTCAGACCATTAATGCACAGAGAGGCCATGGTTATTTAGTGTGGTTTGTGACTGGATACAAATTCATTAAAAAAAAAAAGTGTTTTGTTAATCAGTCAGATAACAGTTTGCAGCTTTATCCGGGTAATCATCGGAATTCAGTCATCTGTAACCTGCTGAAAACCCAAGAAAGGTGGAGTACCCAGAGGCGCTTGGGTACTTTGCAGATTACCCGGATATAGTGCGATGTTTCGTTGCATATGATGATACTTTATCCAGCAACACTAGGGTAATCTGCAAATTACCCGGTTAAAATAGAGCAGAAAAGCAAGGGACCCAGAGGCCTCTGGGTACTTTGCAGATTACCCGGGTAAAGTCCGAAATTTCATTTCACTTCGGACTTTTGCTAATGAGGCCTGGGTAATGCTAGGAATTAACCGCACTTCGGGCTTTAAACACACACATGTGTATTTTAATATTAGTGTTAAAGCCGAAGTGCGGTTAATTTTAGGATTACCCGGGTTATCCTGACATTATCTGGGTAATCTGCAAAGTATCCAAATGCCTCTGGGTACTCGTTTTCAACAGGTTACAGTTGATTGAAAGCCGAGAATTACCCGGGTAAAGCTGCAAACGGTTATCTGACTGACAAAATTGTGTTCATTATTTTTGACCAAATTGTATCCACAGTCACATATCACACTAAATAACTGTCATATAACCTTGAAGATAATTATATGACAATTAATGCACAATGAGTAACCTAATGGTTATTATGTTTTATAAATGATATATAAATAAATAAAATTATATATATTAGACACAGAATTATATTATATTTTGGTTCGGAGTTCGACCCGAACTTAGCCTGTTCGATTAGATCGCGAACACCGAACATTTCCGGGTGTTCGCCGCATGTTCGACCACAATGGACCACAATGCATTTTCCCACTGGCCTGAAGCTCGTAATTGGCTACAGCCTTGCACCTGACCACAGGTCTGGTGCAAGACAGGTCCAACAGTATGCCAATCACGGCTCAGAGTCCACACTATATAAGGTTTCCACGCATAGCTACAGCACACATTTTGAGAGGAGATTTCAGAGGAAATAGTTGTGTGTTGTTACTGCCGGTCTGCCACGCTACTGGGGGGGGGTCTCATTTCTACCAAATATCAGGGAATTTAGGTGAGGTGTGTCTTGTCACTGTGCCAGCAAGTTTTTTTGGGGTTTACAAATTTCTTTAAAACATTTGTGAATTGAGGGGATCTGTGTCTTGTCACACAACCAGTACCACGCAGTATTTTGGGTGTCACTAATTTCTAGAAAACATTTGGGAATTGTTATAATCTGTGTGTTCTCACTAGCTGCCACCCATCAAGGGGTCTCACGGATTTATAGGAGGTTTCACTGCCACCCATCAAGGGGTCGCACTGATTTATAGGAGGTGTCTGAGATTTGTAATCTGTGTCTGGTCACTGGCTGCCAGCTATCAGGGCGTCTCACTGAGTTATACCAGAGTTCTTTGATTCAACTCTGGTATAAAGATTTAGAGTTCTGTATATATTAATCTATAGATCACTCACCATGTCTGAAAGAACAAAAAGGACAGGCAGACGCTCCCAGACACAGATAAGAGGGCAAGCAGCCCCTGTGTCGGGAGGCTGTGCCTCTTGTCGTGGTGGACGTGGTGCATCCTCTGCAGGGGCATGCTTGTCCTTTCTAACTGGTGCTGGCCGTCTTAAGCAGCAGCAACATACAGAGGACTTGGTGGATTGGCTAACCAGGCCATCCTCATCCTCTGCCAGCCAGGCTTCTAGTGCTTTACAGTCCACCTCAGCTGCCAAAGCATCTAATGCAGCCTCCATGTCCACAGCTACTCCTGCCGTAGCCTCGCTATCACACACGGAGGAGTCAGCTGAATTGTTTGACTACAATGACAGTGACATGCTGCTTGAGGATGCGCAGCAAGTACAGTGCTCTGATTCAATCTCTGAGGTTGAGGAAGGGAGTATAATCAACCTCGAGGAAGGGGGTGCCAGTGATGACACACAAATAACTGGCACTCATGTTGCCCCAGCAGCTGCACCATACTGCCAAGTTGGCTCCACTGACAAGGAGATAGGGGGTGATGATGACAATGATGATGAGGTCACTGACTCCACCTGGGTGCCTGATCGAACAGAGGAATTAAGTGAGGAAGGTGGGGAGGAGGAGGCACAGCAAACACGAGGCACAGCATCCTCTGTGACCAACCATAGCACTAGCCAGTCCAAGGCATCACATGTCAGAACTGCTCCGGTGCAGAGCGCTGTGGTCTCAACGAACACATGCAGGAACTCTGTTGTCTGGGAGTTCTTTAAGAAATGTGCAGTAGAGCGCAGCGTTGCTATTTGTAATATATGTCAGATAAGGCTTAAGCGTGGAAAAGATACCAGACACTTGGGTACCACGTGCTTGAGGAGACATATGACCTCCTGCCACACATCCTGTTGGCGCAAAACTTTGCATAGGTCCTCCTCCTCATCTGTCTCTACCCCCACTGTATGTCCTGCCATGTCATTGCCTACAACCTCCACCGACAGGGATGATGCTACAGTAATGGATGTACCAGGTCCTTCCTCACAATGTGACATCATCCCAGCAGTTCAAGATTTTCGCAGTCAGATTACGTTGCCGCAGCTGCTGCAGCGAAAGAAAAAAATATAGTACCAACCATCCCAAGCACAGCCTCTAAATGCCAGCTTAACAAAATTACTCGCATTGCAGCATCCTCCTCCCTCCTCCTCGTACCATGCCTAGCACACGTCCTAAATCTGGTGGTACAGCGTTTCCTAACCAAGTACCCAGGGCTGCCAGAGCTTCTCATCCAGGCCAGAAAAGTCTGCAGCCACTTCAGACGGTCATTCCCAGCAAGCGTTTGCCTGGCAGAAATTCAAAAAGAGAATTCCAACTTCCCACAAACCGTCTGATCTGTGACACGCCCACCAGGTGGAACTCAACATTGCTAGAGGGCCATCAACGAGTACCTGTGTGAGTATGGCACAAGGACAGGTTCAGGTCAACTTGGTTCCCCCCCCCCCCCGCAGTGGCTGATGATCAAGGATGCATGCACTGTACTGTCACCATTTGAGGAGGCAACGAGGATGGTGAGCAGGGACAGTGCATGCATCAGTGACACAATTCCTTTAGTGTTCCTGCTTGAGCACACTCTGCGGGGAATTATAGATGTGGCTCTAGAGGCAGAGCAGTGGGAGGAAGAGGAGGCCTTCCCTAGCTCTCAAGGCCCCAGTCTTTCCGCAGACAGCATTCCAGCAGGTCCTACTCAGATCAGACAGGAGGAGGAGGAGGCAGAATATTTAAAGGGACACTAACAAAAAATCACCCCCCCCCGTTTTTTAATCCTAACCTATCCCTATTCCCTTAATAAATTGTTATTTTTTGTTTGTGTTTGTAAATGTAATACCCTAAAATCCTCTTGTTTCCAGCACTGTTTTTTTTTTTTTATGCTCACCTCCCTCCTCTTCCGCTCCCATCCTTCTTCTATCTGACTTGCCTTCTGGTTTACGTGAGAAGCGTGCATGCGTACCTCTCATGTAAGCCAGCCAATCGGCAGACTTCCTCTGAGGATTAGTGTTGCGCGCAAGAGGATGCGCGCAACACTAACCCTCAGAGGGAGCTGCCAGCTTCTGCGGTGAGTTGGAGACGTCATCGCACTTTCAGTGCGATGACGTCTCCTACTCGGCAAAAGTCAGCAGAAGCGGGAAATATGATTCCCGCTCTGCTGAGTGACAGCTGGGAGGGCGGAGTAAAGTTCTCCGCCTCTCTCAGCTGTTTTCAGCATTTACAGCTGAACCGCTGAGCGGAGGGAGGGGGGACAGAGGGCAGGATACTCCGGGCATCATGACCACCTGAAATAGCTTAGGTGGTCATGTTGCTTAGAGTGTCCCTTTAAGTAGTGGGGGCATTGAAGGTGGGGATTCCTCAAGGGAGGGTTTCGTGTGCCCAGAAACACAAGGGCTAGTGCATAGATGGGAGGAGGAAGTGCACGATACAGTCATCCTCATTGACCAGGAAGACTCAGAAGCTAATGTCACCTCCAACCTACGCTGCATGCTCCCTAATGATGCAAAGCCTGCTAAAGGACCCCAGGATTCGTGCTATCAAGGAGAGGGATCATTACTGGTTGGCAACCCTTCTTGATCCACGATACAAGGGTAAAGTTGCAGAGCTCATCCTGCCCGCACAGAGGGAGCACAGGATGACAAAAAAACTTGAGGACGCTCTAAAGCGACACTTGTGTAAAACCTTTCCAGGCACTGGTAGATTACCAAGTACTGACACACGTGCTTCTGAGGCTGCGGATGATCAGAGGAATAGTGGTGAAGGCCAGGGCCGCTTGACTGATGCATTTTTTAATTTTTTTTTAGTCCGACACCCAGGGACGTCAAATGTAGGCACCCATTGCCAGCGGCTTCACCATATGGTGCAGAACTACCTAGGGGCAAGGGCAGACCTGGATACCTTTCCAGCAGATGATCCACTGGCTTACTAGGTGTTGAGATTGGATCACTGGCCAGAACTTAGCCAATATGCTATGCAGCTACTAGGTTGCCCTTCATTTAGCGTGCTTTCCGAAAGGACGTTCAGTGCCGCTGGAGGTTTTGTCACAGACAAAAGAGTGCGTCTGTCCGACTCTGAATCAGTCCTGGATCAGCAGCTATCAATCCCCTGATGCTGAAGTAATGGAATAGATCGGGATGTCCTCTTCTGCATTCACAAAACATCCAGCACTGAACTCTTCCACAATACCACAAAAGGGTTATGGTGTGAAGGCACTTGCTGCCATGAAAGGCACAATATTTGGCTGCACTGACACCTGTGCCAGATTTATATCATTTTAATTTTTTGAACAGCAGGGTCCAACCCTGCACTCTTCCACAATACCACAAAAGGGTTACGGTGTGAATGCACTTGCCATGAAAGGTGCAATATTTGGCTGCAATGACGCCTGTGCCACATCTATATCATTTTAATTTTTTCCAACCCTGCATTCTTCCACAATACTACAGAGGGGTTACTGTATGATAGTACTTGCTGGCAGTCTGGCACCAAAAGCACAAGATCTGGGTGCACTGACTCATTTACCAGATAAAAAAAAAACTTCAATATAGGACCACATGGTCCACCCCTGCATTCTTCCACAATACCACAGAGGGGTTACTGTATGATGATACTTGCTGGCCTGGCACCAAAAGCACAATATTTGGGTGCAATGCCACTGACGCCTGTATCAGATTCATATCCTCAGAGGGGTTACGGTGTATCGGCACTGTTGGGGATGCTAAAAGACCAATTTTGAAGCACCGATTGTTACTTTCAGCCAAAGCCTGCATAAGTTTCACAAGAATTTAGCCCAAAAAAATTTTGTTTTTAAGTGTTTCTATACATCCTAGAAATCCACCACTTCACGGGCAGGTTATGGGGACCTCCTAGGCACGATATTTGAAGGAATTTTTCGTTTTTATTTTTAACCCTCATTTCATGGAAAACTCACTGTCCCTTTAAAAACGTTTTTTTTTTTTTAAACCTTTTTGTCCTGGTTTCCTGTCCCCCAGGGCACTACCCGGACCCCCATACACCTTTTATGGCAAATATCTAGCATATATGCCCTCTTGGAGGGCACTCTAAAAAACCGAATTTTCAGCCCCATTGACTTGCATGGAGTTAGAGTTCGGACCCGAACATATGGGAAGTTCAGGTTCGGGCCCGAACCGAACTCAGGGGGTGTTCGCTCATCCCTACTTATATATCTGCGATACATTTTAAGATTTGTCTTTTGCCATCTTTATTGATAAAGCAAAATTCACTTTTACCCAAGCAGGGTTGGATGCTCTGCAGATTACCCAGGTAATCTGAGGACTATCCACAGCTTCACCTGGGTAAAGCTTCAGACTTTGAACAATAACAAAATTTGGTTTTAACCTCAAAGTTGGATAGTCTGCAGATCATCCAGGTAAAGTGTGGATTTTTCAGTTTTTCCAGGCTGTTACCCAAGGGCTGTTAATCCTAAAATTACCTGGGTAAAGTCCGAATTTCAGTTTTTTCCAACTTTACCCAGCCGTTTTGGGTAATGTCAGGATTACCTGGGTAATTTTAGGAGTAACCACACACACACACTTAAGTCTTTCTAGTTTGATTTAACTATACCCAGTTTTACATTTTAAACATTGAAAAATACTAGCTCTGCAAAATTCACCCTGCACCAGCCTAAAGACATCCCGTGTAGTTTCTTTGCTACAGCAGTAGGTACAAAAACATTGGGGGGAGGGAGGTAAAGGGGGAAAACAGACCACTGCAAATAAATGTATTTTGTCCCAATAAAGAGGAGTTTCACATACACAAACCACAATTCCAGTTCAATAAACCTTTAATTGATTATTAAACTGAAGGATGGCACCATGGGTTGTCTTCCAAAAGAGCAGCATCTCCACGGCCATTGCCACTGATCCTTCTGACTCGTCTCCGGTCATAAGGACTGCTGCCCATACCACTACCACCAAACTTAGTGAGCTTAGTTGGTGAATCATTCTGACCCAATAGACAACATACCAGCCCAACTAAAAGCAGTCATTTAATAAAGAGGTGAACTTGCCACGGAATGGTGAATTTCACAGCAGGTCGTCTGTCAGTTCCCTGCAGATCAGCGACAGTGAAATTGTCCCATAGAGAAGATTAACCATTTCTAGTCACAGATTGCCAAACTGCACCAAAATGCCCTGATTTGCACTTGTTCCTTTTTGACAGGGTTAAATAGGATTCAATGCAAAAATTTTTTTTTATATATATATGTCCTGACTGACTCATCAACGCCCAGCTGAAACCGTTTAACCTAGGAATGTGAAATTTTGGAGGTGTACTGTTTTTATGATTTAGGCTAGGGTCAGACGAACGCATTTTTATGTTAGCAATAGAATACGTATCTGGTCAGCGCGAAATGGGAAATCGCTAGGGATATGTGGGCAATCCTGTGGTTACATCCGTAGAGGTTCAACATATGAGAGAATTGGAAGAGAGAAAAAAAAAATATGCCACATTGGTGCAGTATGTTATGTTCAAAGGTGACAAATTATGTATGGAGAGAATTCCACTCACAAATCTAGAGCCCCAACACTGGCTCTGAGTGGGAAGATGCCTCTGGGTTATTTATCTGGAGATGTTCTCAGGAAACCCACTCCTTCCATCTGTTGTTGATCGTCGCTCTCTCGATGGGGCAAATATACAATAAAGCATTTTTATGTTGTCTGTGAAAAAGTGCGTTCGAACGAATGGACGCATTTTTTCACAGAATACGTGATAGTGGTCATACTATGCGCATTTTCGTCCGTGATTTTGTACGGATCATCAATAAAACACTTTTTGTGTCTGGACGTTATGTTGGCGGACATTAGCAGCGTCTGACGTCTCCTAATCACGCACACACGCCGCTAGCGGACGCAGCGCACTCTGTACGTCAGTACCTGCGGTTTCACGTTCTCGAAAAAATGCGTTCATTTTCCACTTGCGTTGCGCAGCCGGACTTTTGTGCGACCGTACTTCGTATATTGGCCGTCATTGCCCGGCATCTGCTGCTAGTGCGGCCGTGATTAAGTGCGGCTGCACGCGCGTTCGCACTGCCTCAGTCTGACCCTAGCCTTAGGCGCCCACTAAGCAAGGATTTTTGGAAAATCCACCCATAAGGGGGTGAAAAAGGGGGTTGAATATTTTAAACAGAATACCTATAGCTCAAAAAACAAGATGCTACAGATATGAAAATCTGTATTTAGATTCGTCTTGAAAAATAAAAAAAACACGTATTTTACTGTTTTTCAAAAATCCAAGTGGGGGGGGGGGCGCGAAAAAAGGGGGTTGGATATTTTAAACAGGATACCTGTATCTCCAAAACAGACAATGTTACAGTCCTGAAAATTGGTATTTAGATTTGTCTTGGTAAAATAAGTGTTTTTTATTTTTCATGTTCTGAAAATTCCGGGGGGGGGGGGGGGGGGCAAAACGGGGGTTGAATACCTTTACCAGTATACCTGTATTTCAAAAACCGAAGATGTTACGGGTGTGAAATTTCGTATTTACAATCTTTGTGAAAAAAAACTAAACATGTTTTTTTATCATTTTCCACAAATCCAATGGGGGGGGGGGGGTCTGAATATTTTTATCATTATACCTATATTTCAAAAACCAAAGATGTTACAGATGTGAAATTTGGCATTTACAATCTTCTTGAAAAATAAAAATTGGATTTTTGGAATATGGTAAAACACCTAAGGGGGGGGGGGGAATGAAAAAAAGGGGGGTGAACACTTTTAATCAGGATACCTACATCTCAAAAACAGAAGATGTTACATTACGTGAAAATTGGTATTTAGATTCGTCTTGAGAAACGAAAAAAACACCTATTTCATAATTTGCCAAAAATTCAGTGGGAGGGGGCAAAAAGGGGGGGGGTTGAAGAATACTTTTATCAGTATACCTAGATTTCAAAAACCAAAGATGTTACAGGTGTGAAATTTGGTATTCACAATCTTCGTGAAAAAAAAAAGCCCACGTGTTTTGCCATTTTCCACAAATCCAAATACGGGGGGGGGGGGGGGTTGAGGGAAAGGGGTCTGAATACTTTTATCAGTATATCTATAGTTCAAAAATCAAGATGTTACAGGTGTGAAGTTTGGTAATTACAATCTTTTGAAAAGAAAGAAACACGTGTTTTACCATTTTCCAAAAATCCAAGTTGGGGGGGGGGGGGGGGGTAAAAAAAAGGGGGGTGAATACTTTTAAACAGGATACCTTCATCTCAAAAACAGAAGATGTTACAGACGTGAAAATTGTTTTTATTTTCTAGACGAATCTAAATACCAACACGTATTTTACCATTTTCCAAAAATCCAGTGGGGGGGTGCAAAAAGGGGGATGAATACCTTTATTTCAAAAACCAATGATGTTACAGGTGTGAAATTCAAGATTTACAATCTTCGTGCAAAAAACCCCAAAAAAAAAAACAAAAAACAAAACATGTTTTACCATTTTCCGAAAATCCAGTTAAGGGGGGGGGGGGGGGTGTGGGGGAAAGGGATATGAATACTTTTATCAGTATACCTATATTTCAAAAACAAAGATGTTACAGGTGTGAAATGTGGCACTTACGTTCTTGAAAAATACAAAAACACGTGTTTTACAATTTTCCAAAAATCCCAACTGGGGGGGGGGGGGGATTCTACAAAAAAAAAACACCAAGTTTCTTTTAAAACACAAATCCTAAAATCCACACGAGCGAAGTAATATATAATTATTTTTTTTGATACAGAATGGTGTTTGGGGGAGAAAAAAAACCAAAAAAAACAGACTTTTGTTGCTGAAGAATAAAAGTCTTCATTTTTTTTCCTCCCCAAACACAACTCTGTATCTTAAAACACATCATAAGATTGAAAGATGCTTACACCAATAAAAACACCTAATTAAAAATAGGTTCTGTTTGTTTTTTTTTGTGTTTTTTTTTGCAGTTCAGCAACGCCAGTGACCCTGTGGTGAATAGGGATTTCACCGTAGGGTCAGCGAAATGAAGTTGCAAAAGCGCATTGAACTAGAAAGCGTTGGAATATGGAATATCCGTGCATTCTGAATGGAACGAGTGGAATGTTTCTAGAGGATTTTCTGGGCTGGCAGGGTAACCCTCCTCCACAGCAGCAGGAGAATCATCTCGACCCATCACCTGTAACAGTATTGCATTTGGAATACATGCAGAGTTCAAACAATTCCTTGCAGATGGTAAACCACCCTCCTAAAAAGAGCAGGTTGTTTAGTCCCCAGGGACAACCAGCACAGCATCATTTGGCCAAGTAGCTCGGGGACCGGCCGGCCGGCAAACTGTAGCATAGGAGGGACTAGGAGTCCTGTTAGAAGAAAGCTGCAGCATCTATCATGTACAAGAAGGCTGCGCACTGATTCTTCTCCCAGGACGACCACAAGTTCTACGATTAATGTTGCCACTTCCATTAATATGGCATCACCTGAGCCTCCTGACATCTCGAAATCTAGCCGCTACCACGAGATGTTTTATAGAAATCCTAGGTGAAACCTGTGAAGGTGTGGCCATTGCCCGTCTCTAGATGTTCTACACCAGGGCTTGCTTTTAGTGTGAATGTAATCTTTGGAAAGAATATGCCAAAAATGTGAATAAAACCTTACAAACCTATAAAAAAAGATTTTATAGTAAGTGGTGTGTCGACCTGTCACTAAATAACACAGTCTGTTGAGGTTAAAGCAGATCCACTGCCGACCTTAAGGCTAGGGTCAGACGAAAGCATTTTTCCCCGCGAACGTGAAAAAGTGCGTCCGAACGCATTTTTTCACGGAATGCGCAAAAACGGTCAGACGCACATTTTCGGCTGTGATTTTGTACGGATCGTCAATAAAACACTTTTTGCGTCTGGACGTTATGTAGGCTGGACATTAGCAGTGTCTGACATCTAATCACGCCGCTATGCCGCAGCTGCGCACTCAGTACTAGCGGTTCAGCGTTCTCAGAAAAATGCGTTCAAATTCCACTTGCGTTGCACGGCCGGACTTTCGTGCGGCCGTACATCGTATATTGGCCGTCATCTGCTGCTAGTGCGGCCGTAATTATGTGCGCCAGACCGCACGTTAAAAGTGCGCTGGTCTGACCCCAGCCTTAAACTCCGCAAGAAAAAAATTTAAAGCTAATATCCTAGAATATTTTCCATAAGAAAAGAAATAAAATAATTGACATTAGCACAAACCATGAGCGAAATATTTTGAGGCAGCCAAGCTAGCGTAAATACTAGGGCTTTACAAATCATTCTGCTGTGCCTTTGCCAGGGCCTCTAAAGTCTGCCTTATTGAGTTTCTTCATGTGTACTGTCATCACAACGTCTTGTCAGGTGGCCACAATGTGTCGGACACCACCATGCATTGTGTCCACTGTATCAAACCAAACCATAAAGAAAGAAGTGACATCCAAAAGGTGGACTTTAGAAAGGTGAATGGCATGTGATCTGATCAGCGGTTTTATTGGTTTAATTATTCTTTTTTGCTGAAAATCCATTTGTTATATATTTTCTTGCCTCAAATTGAAATTATCAGCACCTTTTGGCATTGCAAGGTTTTTTAAAGGAACTTGCTTCCCAGTAAATTGGAATGGACTCATTATAATTATAGCCACTTTTTTATTTTTATTTTTATAGCCAGGAGGAGAGCTTATATCTGATCAGAATTTATCAGGAATCAATATGCTGGTAAACCTGCAATCAGCCAAACGGGGGGGGTCCTGATTTCAGCCATCATGCCAAATAGAGCCCTATGCGTGAAGCACAAGTTATTTATATAGAGCCAGTATTGTACACAGTGCCTTACATAATGAAATCGAGAAGTACCCCCCAAATATATATATATATATATATCTTATATATATTTTGAAAATAACCACAAAAGCAACAACCAGTAGTACACAAATATTTTACTTCCTTGGTTTATGATTTTTACAGCAGCACACCCATGGTTTATACAGAAGCTGGGTCAGTACCAGAGCAGATAAAATCTGTGTGAGTCGATTTGAGCTTTTACAGTCATAGCTGCAAGATTACATTAGAAACCAAGTGCAAACTTTACAACAATTCGTCTTCATTTTTACAAATCAGACTGAGCCAAATATTTATAAATCTGTATTTACAGTTCAGTGCACTAAATAGTTAAAATGTCAGCAATCAAAAACATTAAAAAACACATTTTTTCTAAATTATTCCTCCAGGTTACTGAAGCAAGACAATAATAATCCAGATTAGTCTTTATAGACTAAAAGGAAAGTATGACCATCAATGAAAAGCAACACGAAGCCCAAACTGTCCCCCTTTAATTTGCACCTGTCATACGTTACCGGTCAGGCGAGCACAAAAGGACTGGCTAAGGCTAATGTCAGATGAACGCAGTCTGAGCACACTTTGCGTGCATAACGGACAGACGTACTGACGGAAGATACTGTAGAGACCTCACGGTTCGTTTTTCTTAAACTGATGTAGAAAAAAAAAAAAAAAAGAAAAAAGGGAAATATGGGAATCAAAATTAAAAAAAAAAAAAAGAGTCAGCCAGACCATAAAAAAAAGTGAGCGTCAACGTGATGGACGTCGCAAATGTGCTGCGTCTGTCGTCGCGTCACACACACTGGGCGTCCGTCATAGCCCTTTTACAGTGAGGCCTAAATGACGTACGTGCGCACACAGGTGGCAATGGACGCCATGTCTCTATTGATCACAAATCAATGCTACGACGGACGTTAAACTATGCGGCGACAAGGATGTGATAACTGCGTTCGTCTGACGCTAGCCTATATGTCAGCACTTCTGATTGGAGCTCAGACTGTCCCATTACTATTCAGGATGGCAGGGCTCTTTAGTATGATCAGGATGCTTTAACCCACTTTACTACCAAGAAAGTAAACTGGTTCTTCAATAAACACCTGCAGGTGGCCCAAGATAGAGAGTATATACTCAATCTTCACAGATTCTGAACCAAAGAAAAAAAAAAACTTCTTACAAAAGAAATTTAGCAAATTTGCTTCAGATCAAGCCCCTAAAACGTCAATGCATCAGACATGACAGACGAGGTGTTGGAGTTTGTTGAAAAGCTTGGAGGTCTGCTTTTCCTTTAAAAAAAAAAAAAAAAAACGCAACAAGAAGCTCAAGATATAAATGCTAAAAAGCGTTACTACATTTACAATCAGAGGGAGCCCTCTGTCAGATCTGGCTTACCTACAGCAAGCCTATACACAGGGACATCCATTTACTGTTTGGGGAACGGAGAGTCATTTTCCATAAGGGGTTAATATGACATATCTATCCATGTTCACAAACACAGTCATCTCAAACTTGCTGGCAGGTGTCAGCATGACTTTACTTTTCAGACTGGTATCATTGGCATTAAGCAGCGCTCACAACTCCATGACGTGCAAAAACAAAAAAGATAAAGCGCGAATACACAGTGTATTTTGGGACATTGTAGATGCTCTAAAAAGTATATTTAAATAATCATAGGTCAGTGACTGCCAACACCGGCAGCTAAAGAATACTATGCCCTGAGGCATGAAAACAGGCTGTGTTTAATGGAACATTTATCCTTGTACAAAAACGACGGGCCACACTAAAGTAACCAAAAAAGAAATCTTAGTCATGAAGTTATGAACATTTAGTTATGGCACGACTTGGGCGTGAAGCCTAGCCGTCACGGATTTAGAGCAACTTTATAAGGTTTGTTTTCTACAGGTGCAGCGGTAGGAACTTAGAAATGAATGTTTCTCATCTAGTTTTTATGCACTCGCTAGCATTGTGACCAATGCTGTAAATGTAAAGGGTTATTCTTGCACCAAAAAGACATGTCCCATAATTAAAAAGGGGACCCGCATCCTTAAACCATCATAACCCTTAAGCTTGCTAGTCTCTCACAGTAGTGGGATACAGAGGACCCGTGCATGGACTGGCCGTCAGTAGTGTAACGTGGTGCCCCGTACCTATGTGTAAAATGCTCCCCTTGCCGTCAGTAAGGAGGAGTATTGCTTGTGGCTAGGGTTGCACCGATACCGATACTAGTATCGGGGCCGATACTGAGTACTGCAGGAGTACTTAGTACTCGTGTAGTACCCCCCGATATTTTTCCTGATACCGGAAGCCGGCATTGAGCCGGCATCCGAGGGGCTGCGGCGGCTGTCCGAATGCTCTATCGGCATTCGGACAGCCGCCCCTGGAGCTGCTCTCCGCGATACTTACCTTCCTGATCGACGCCGGGAATGTCTCCGCGCGTGCGCTCGTTGGAAGGACCCCAGCCGCGACCACGTGGGACCAGGTGATCGCGGCTGGGGTCCTTCCAACGAGCGCACGCGTGGAAACTTTCCCGGCGTCGCTCAGGAAGGTAAGTATGAACACAGTAAGCAGCTGCAGGGCCTGTCCGAATGCTGATAATGCTCTATCAGCATTCGGACAGGCCCTGCAGCTGCTCTCCGCGATGATACTTATCTTCCTGGGCGAAGCCGGGAAAGTTTCCGTGCGCGCACTCGTTGGAGGGACCCCAGCCGCGATTACGTGGTCGCGGCTGAGGTCCTTCCAACGAGCACACGCGGAGACATTCCCGGCGTCGCTCAGGAAGGTAAGTATCGTCGCGGGGGAGGGGGGGGAAATCCATGAGCTGGGGGGGCATATCCATGTGTGAGCAGGGGCATACCCATGTGTGAGCTGGGGGGGCAATACCCATGTGTGAGCTGGGGGCAATATCCATGTGTGAGCTGGGGCAGTATGAATATACAGTTGTGTTCAAAATTATTCAACCCCCACTGAAATTGAGTGTTTTGGCCAGTTTGACATTGATTTTGAGCATTCAGTCATCTTGCTTACAATTAAATCAAAGAGGCACGTGTAGGTCAGACAAATAGAACATAAGCACAAATGTCTTTTCTGTGCTCACATCATTATCAGTTTTATTCAACCCCCAAGTGACATTCAATCTTAGTACTTATAACTGTAAAAGGATGTTTGGTCTAACAGCTTTTAAACGTGAAGCATAGCTTGACACAAGTGTCTTGCAGCGATCTACGGGTATCTTCGCCCATTCGTCATGGGCAAAAGCCTCCAGTTCAGTCACATTCTTAGGCTTGCGCACTGCAACTGCTTTCTTGAAGTCCCACCAGAGGTTCTCAATCGGATTTAAGTCAGGTGACTGCGATGGCCACTCCAAAATGTTCCAGCTTTTAATCTGCAACCATGCTCTAGTGGACTTGGAGGTATGCTTGGGATCATTGTCCTGTTGAAAGGTCCAACGTCTCCCAAGCCTCAGGTTTGTGACGGACTGCATCACATTGTCATCCAATATCTCCTGGTACTGAAGAGAATTCATGGTACCTTGCACAAGCTGAAGCTTCCCTGTACCTGCAGAAGCAAAACAGCCCCAAAGCAGGATTGACCCCTCGCCATGCTTCACAGTAGGCAAGGTGTGCTTTTCTTCAGAGGCCTTGTTCTTCCTCCTCCAAACATAGCGTTGATCCATGGGCCCAAACAGTTCTAATTTTGTTTCATCAGTCCACAGAACACTATCCCAAAACTTCTGTGGTTTGTCCACATGACTTTTGGCATACTGCAGTCGACTCTTCTTATTCTTTGGAGACAGCAAGGGGGTGCGCCTGGGAGTTCTGGCATGGAGGCCTTCATTACACAGTGTGCGCCGTATTGTCTGAGCTGAAACTTCAGTACCCACATCTGACAAATCTTTTCTCAGTTCCTCAGCAGTCACACGGGGACTTTTCTCCACTCTACGCTTCAGGTAGCGCACAGCAAAGTCAGCATCTTCTTTCTGCCACGACCAGGTAGCGTTTCAACAGTGCCCTTTGCCTTGAATTTGCGAATGATGCTTCCTATGGTCTCTCTTGGTATGTTTAACATCTTTGCAATCTTCTTATAGCCATTGCCCTTCCTGTGAAGAGTAATCACCTCTTGTCTTCCTGGACCATTCTCTTGACTTCACCATGTTTGTAACCACACCAGTAAATGTCTAGAAGGAGCTGAGTATCACAGTCATTTTAAAGCTGCCTAATTGGTGCTTATTATGCTTTATTGCTTCTCCGTGACATCCACAGGTGTTTTCAATACCTGATTAATACCTGAAGAACCTCTGTTCTTCAGAGTGGTAGTCTTTAAGGGGTTGAATAATTGTGTCAATGAAGAATTCACAAAAGAAACATTTACTACTGTATTACAAAACCAATTGATGTCATTTTAGTTGCATATGGTTCTTTAAAAAGTCCTTGTAGGATTTCATTCTGAATACAATTACAAATGTACACTAAATTCCCTAAAACCCTTTACAGCATTGGGGGTTGAATAATTTTGAACACAACTAATATATATAATATATATATATATACATATATCGGGGGGGATATACATGTGAGCTGGGGTCATTTTTATAGGGTCTGTTCTTATTGGAAAGAGTCACATGACATTAAAGAAAAGTATCGGTACTCGGTATCGGTGAGTACTTTTAAAAAGTATCGGTACTCGTTCTTAAAAAAATGGTATCAGTGCATCCCTACTTGTGGCCCAAAACCAGAGCTCCTTGCAGGGTAAAAACCAAACTGGGAAGGACTTTGTTTACAGGGTTTACTGATAGACGGGAAGGGGGGGGGGGGTGTTACAAAAACACACCCCAGTATTTCCATGCTGCAGAGCCAACACACGCACACCCTGGTAAAACAATGGCTAAAGCAAGTGGCAGGGAGAACTAATTTTAGACAGTTTGGGGAGGGGGTCGTGTTCATGGAAGCAGGAAAAGACAAAAGGAATCCATCAATTAGATTATACTGTGCTGTTTTCACCTTGTGTATACACAAACACACCACAAAAAAGAAAATACAACACAGTCATCAGGGAACTGGGCATAGATTAACAAACACCCTCCACCTAGAACTGCAGGCACAGGGTGACTCCAACATAGGAGAGGGCTGAGAATCAATATAAAAAAAAAAAAAATCAGGCTCGCGACTCCTAAAACGCATCTATAGGTCCATGTACCCTCAAGTCCAAAGGGAGTGCTGTCAAATAGGTGTTTAAGCCCTTTGCAAAACCTAGAAATGCAATCTTCTTGCAGCCATTCGGATTACAATTCCATGCTCCACTAACACAGGACATGTCTGTTCAGTGCTAGAACCACCATTAAAAAAAAAAGGCGCACTGCAGCCAAGTCTAATTTAAGGAGTTCTCCTGTAAATCATTTGGGATCTGAGCATATACTGCAAACACACTAAAAATAAACACAGCCCCACATTTTTATCCATCAATACATATTGCCAACACAAACTCATGTAATATGCATATTAACAAATCAATAAGAGGGAGGAAAAAAATATTTAAAATAAAAAACCACATCTGCAGCCAACCCATTTAGACAAAATAAAAAAAATATGACACCCATTTCCAGGCGTAAAATCCAACCTAAACTCTGTAAACATTGCTTTTTTAAAATCAGCATTAGTGGAGTGTTCATCGCATTAAAATACACAGAATAGATTAAGCCTTCAGTGGGTCATAAACGTGTAAGAACAGCAATTTGAGTAACGTACATATGTTTAAAGTAAATTTTTCAAATATTAAAATAAAATGTCATTTTATGATGAAAAAGGTTAAGTATTAACAAGATATGCTGTGCCAGAATGTTTTGTTAATGGTTGCGTTATTCATTTATACGTAGCTAATGCAGGATAGAAATCTCAAAACCCAAATACACCTTCATAAACTGGCACAATATGATGCAAAGCGATAACAATCCTTATAGAAAAGAAATAAAGCTGAGCATTCAGCGTTCGAGCTTAAAACCTGGTATCTCCATCAATAAACCAGGAATTGTGCAGAATCCACAAAATAAGAAAATGGAAATTTAACACGAAGAATGGAAGAGATGTCCAGCAGTGACACTTTTCCAGAATTTTCCCCCTACCAGTTTATTGAATAAATGTGAAAGATCAATACGACTCGCTGAGTTACGGATACAGAGAATGTACCAAACATTGAAACCATTGAGCAAAACAAGGGCGTAGGACATTGCTGAGTACAGTCAATAGCGCACGTAGATTGTCCTTCGTTGGGTCCCCGCTCAAGTCTCTACACAGTGTTCATGCGATGGTGCCATACCATATGCAAAATCAGACTGTCAGCCAGAAAGCATTGCCAGATCTGAACAACAAGGTACTGCATGAGGCCTGAGTGGGAAACCATAGGGCAGGCCACATATGCAGTTGCCCATTCTCATACAACCTTGTTTTTCTCACTTCTAGTGTACAGGGTAATCCAGATGTGGACCTTTTGCTCAAGGGGTGCTTGCTATGCCCACCTGACAACCCCAAAATAATCGTTAGGGGTTGTAGCTCCTCATGCAGAGAAGGCTGCCTTGGCATTGCACATCTGATCACCCTTTCTGGGAGATTGACTGATTTGCATATGGCTCAGCTTCCGCTGTAATGGCACCTTTGAGATACAACCTTGTGAGACCTGGGCAGGGATCCACCG